>OX438536.1:18353564-18979426 GCA_949316355.1 Bruchidius siliquastri | reverse complement strand
GAATACATCATTTAAATTCATCAACGTACTTACATGGTCCGACCGTTGTTATAGTTGTGATCCTTACCTGAAAATAGATAATAATGAATGCGATTGATTTCGTTCGATTGATCTGGATAACAAATATTTCCAAAATCGATAATGTTTTTCCTATTTGTGTTTGAATTAAATATGAACGTGGCACTATAGTCAAGTGACATTAGCTACAGATAAAATCTAGATTTTGGTTTAAATGTGTTTACAATACTTATTACTAAAACGTTTATATTTTTCTATTCCATACTATGGGCGATTAAGTATTAGATGATGTTAATATATGATTTTACTATCACACCTTTGAATAGGTATTTTCTCTGAGAGATATCAGGCCGCATGGTACTCATCCGTATCTGTGCCTACACCAGAGGAGAGCGCAAAACCAAAGATAAGCCACACAGGCTGCAAAAGGCACATCAACTGCATTTTTTCGCAATGTGTACCTCGCCATATCTGGAGGGTCATGCACTTCGAATCAAGTGCTAATACTAAGGGCTGGTGTATGGACGGACATGCGGAGATCAACTTTTGCTACGGGGAATAGTTCATGGACCGAAGTAGAACTGCGTCCTCCTGTAGTAAGCCAAGTAATCTGAATGCATACCTCAGAATATTTTTTATTACGGGGAACAGTTCACGGACCGAAGTATAACTACGCCCTACTGTAGTAATCTGAATGCCTGCCATGCTGCTCGTCACAGCCACCCCCAAGAGATGAAGACGTCGCACCTGCAGAGATTATAAATTGGCTACCCTTCATCGATTTGTGATGATAATATCGGAAATCATGAGTCAATAAATAATAAAACGCAGGAGTTTACTATAGTTGGTCTATGAAGCTCATCTCCACAGGCATATGGGAACAAAATAATTTTTATGATTAATCACATGTAGTCGAACAATAGAAAGCACTACCGGAGATTACACTCGCAGGGTCCCTTGAAGGTACAACAGAACAAAGGTAATCGGACCCTTCATGCAGAAATACGTTGCGAATAATTTGTAGGCTTACACTTTAAAGATTCAGTAGTGTCCAATATTTATATGAGCCATGTTTTACCAACAGAATAAAAAACCATGACGTGGAGCTATGTTCATAGTGTTAAATTTAACTATGGGTCATCATAAGTTTTATTTGATTTTTAAAAAATCTTTCTCTAATATAGGCGTCAAGGAAAAATTGTTTCTACTTTGTGTGAAGCTGAATGATAAAATATCGGAAAAGTTCAATACGCAAATAATAAAAATAAAATCGAACATGTGATTTATGAGCACTCAAATAGAATTTATATTTCTACTTTGCAGATTTTATTATGACAATGCTATCAATACCCTGTTTCAAATGTAAAACTTGGGAGAGACATATTTCGAAGGAATATATTCGTGATACTACTATGTTCTAATGTATAAATTACATAAAATAAAACTGTCACCTGTCACGTCACTTTTAGGTACGAAATGTGAGGTGGAAACTTGAGAAAGAACAGGTGGAATATTTCATGCTAGCTGGTGATCAATGGTTTGAATTACATGAAGAAAACGTGGTAACAAATAATTTTCCATTGATAATCACGTAACAGCGAACCGAAATAGTATAGATATCTTCAATGATATATATCTGAGTACCAAGTATATGTATAGTGAAGCAGTTTGATGAGGAAATTGATGTTGAATAACGACTAAAAATTAGCAGCACATACATTTTCTGTCTAGGGATTATTAGGACTTGGAGTAATCAACAGCCTTTCGAAAATCGTTTTAAATGTGTCAGTTTCCAGAAAGTAATTACATCGCTGAGTGGTTGACATTTGTGTAGGCTGTAGCAGTTGCTGTTCACACATTTCAATTTAAGTTGATTTTTTAATCACCAGTGTCAACACTCGTTATTTTTTTGAAGCAAGACAGAGTTCGTCGATACAACATAAATTTCTAGTTACTGGTATCACACGCACAACGAGAATGTCTTCCAACTCTTCAACTCCCTGCTACTAGGCGGGAAAGATGTTTATAATTGCAAAATTCAAGTTTATCTCGAACTGTCTGCTCATGTGATTAAATAAAAAACGACTAACTTTCTGGCATAAAATATGAAAAAATCAGATTAGTCATAATAATGTCGAAATGTGCCGTTTTGTTCATAACAGTTGGATCTTTAATTTTTAATAACTGAAAGCTTCGAGGAGTTATATGCATAGTATATATGGGTTTTATAAAAAGCCACCTATAATACATGAACCATCTATCTGATATATGTGTCCTGAAACAAGTAATTTTTATCATCCTGGTGTAAGGAATAGCGGCATTCATTTATTATCCTGGTGTTTAAATAACGTCATCCTAAGCAGTTAGTCACAGGCACATAAAAAACAACCATTCACGGTTAACACCAATCTTAGTAGGCTCTAAATACAGCCAACCTTGAAACTGACTTAATGTCAGTATTATGTAAATTATTGACCTATTAAAGTGCTCTGCTTATGAAATACTCGTTTTAATCCTAATGGTACTACTGTTTACATAATCAAAGAGTGATATCTGAATGATTAAATCGTCAAAGAGTATGTTTGTTTAAAGTTATGATCAGTTCGATAAACTACTGCTTTAAATGGAGGGATCCTTGAAGTTAGCACTTCCCGGTAATCGTAATGTGTTATGATTTTCTACATATTTGTCATGATTTTGTATACGATTTATCATTTTTGAATTTCGGGCGCCTTTCCCCGAGAACTGACATGATCTACATACATGCTCAATTTCGCCTGGGAATTTGTCGTCCAGGATATTAATGTTTCTCATAAATGAAGTAGCAAAAGTGTTTTTGGAAAGCTCAAAATGTATATAGAAACTTTTTAATAAATTATTGTTTTATAAAACTCGCCCAAAAAGCAGACAACACTAAAAAGTGATAAATAATTTTATACTTAATTGATGTTGATGTTATTGTGAAAATGCGTGAGGTGCTCAATAAATATTTTTTATTTAACTCGCTTCACAAATAGCACAGACCAGAGAGCTCATTTCGTTTTGAAAAAAAAATTCTTATGCATCGCGATCGTTTATGCATATCGCCCTTAGTGTCGTGGAGTTCTGATCTATGAAGCGTTTTAAAAATAGTTTGGACTACTACCAACAGTTATAGTGTAGTTACACTTAGTATAAATGTAATAATTTAGTTCATTTTTTGCTGAGTTTACAGCTTCAGTGGAACTCATATCGTATTTAAACAACAAAAACAAGGATGCTAAACATGTAGGTTAATTATGTAGTTCTAAAAAAACCCTTCTAGGCGTATCAAGTACGCCAATGTAGGAGCATGTGGTGGAAAAACTTTATCCTAAAGTCACTACATCATCTTGTCAACACACAATTCCATCACATCTGAACTATTCCGAAAATCCGTCACACACTCCACCTTCCTTCTAGTTTCACGAGTACTATATTTCATGGGAAACTTTACGCATTTCGTTCAAAAATTTATGATTTCCTGTGTAGTGTGCTCCTACAACGACAAACTCTAAAAATACTTTACACTTTAAAGGGTACAACAAAATGTTCCATTTTATTGCTGACATTCTTTATGACTTCTGACGGTTGAAATTCCAAACGGCAAAACATTGCAGAACATGAGGGCGAAATAACATTACGTATCATGTGTGTATACCTATATGTTCTCAATTTCAAAATGAGGAAAAAACTGAATTTCTTGTAATTACCATTTTCGATTTATCTACAGGTTATGCAAAAAACGATGTCAGGTTCATATCTGAACTTAGAAAATTTAATCATTTTTCTTCTCTCCTTCTATGATTGTTTAGCTGAAGCTTCCTAAGGAAATAGTATACTAGATTTGAGGAATCAATCTTTCTATCTATAATAGGATTTAGTTAGCTAGTTGTCAAATAACCTAGGTTGTAAACAGTCAAATCTGACGATGTTTAGGTTTGAATAGCCTTGGACTAGACTTCGCCTTTTGTAATACGAATTACAATAAAGTCGATATTATTATTATTATTATTATTATTATTATTATTATTATCATTATTATTATTATTATTATTATTATTATTATTATTATTATTATTATTATTATTATTATTATTTAAATATAAAACGAAACACGTCATTGTAAAAAGAGAGTTTTATTCGTGAAAATGTGTGTTAAATACACAATGATTTTGTCTAAATTTCATTTATTCCTATTCAAAAATACAATAACTATGTATCACATACATAAAATACACAACATATTAATGAACTCTGACAATAATTAACGACTTGCACCGTTCTGTTCCGTTGAATATTTTAAGGATCATAATTTGTACAAACGGTTAAACTAACAAATACATACTTCAGTCTAACAATAACCTAACAAAAATAGGTCGGGGTATTAAAGAGAACAGCGTGATGAACTGCTACCAGATAGTGCCACAACCAGTGAATTTTTGTAGCATAATTATGGGCTACAAGCAGTTACACATTTCAGCACCCTGGTGCCCTCTTATAGGGGGATATATACAATATACCCAGCGCACAAATAACATTCTAAATAACTTCATTATAAGAGAAATTTATACTCAGGAGAATGCGTGAGAAGTATTGAGTCGATCTACTTGACTCCATTTTTTTTGTTCATGCAAAATTGAAGAACATTTTTTGCCTCAACTTTCTTCCTAGATATTCATTTATGCATATGTCATATTTTCAGGTCAAATTTGGAAAATTAATGGAAAATAGCCTATTTGCGTATTTTATGATGCAGGTATTTGTTGTACACAAGGGAAAATTGATGCCAGTATTTCCTTGCCATTATCTATTGTATTTTGTAACCAGCGATAGTACCATCTGTTGATCTTAAGGAGCCCACAGACTGTTTTTAGAGGACTGTTTAATTTGGCTGAAAAGTCTCATCATACCTCTATCAAAATTTGAAGTTAATATGAAGTAAGTTAATAAAACTAGTCAGCCCCAGTCCCCCCTACTCTGTTTTGAACGCAAACTTTACAGAAATTATGTTACCAAAATGTAGGTACGTGTTAATTACAAGTATGTACAAATCATTTATTTGATTATGGTTATTGTACAGAGTACGTAACGATAGGTAGCAATTTCGAAAGCATATTAGATTATAGTTAGTAACATTCCAAGCGTTTTGCTAATAAACAGTGTAAACTGATTCGGTCAAAAGACTTAGAAGTCAATGACATGGATAACCGTAGAACACCGATCATATTTAAATTAGATGTTGAGGTACATAGAAGTCAAAATTATTAAATTCGAATTAAATCTTCATAATACACATATGGGAAACATCAATCAAACAGACAGTCGGACGGAGATGAGTGACATCAACAAAATCTCGAAATCGCAATTTATCAGACTCGTACAAAAACATTCTGAGTTTCAAAAATTGATCCGCATTACAATATTACGCACGCTTATACACTATTTTTTTAATTATTTAGTAATACACACATATAAATTAAAACATTCTCATTTTTCAGAAAGATAAATGAGATGAGTAAATCTTTTGACACAAACAACTAGTAGCTGCCAAAAGGCGTGACTATATTTATTAGATACTTAATCAAATCTGTCACTCGTTTCAGCATATACTATCGAGTCTAAATTAATTATATCATTAGAATCTGTGTGTTTGGCAGCTTCGTGAATTGGGAAATCAACTTGGCACATCGGAATGGAAATTCGGATACCTTCAGATTTGTATTGTCTACACATCATTCTGTTGTTGAAGACGTCTAAATATTTAGTTAACAAGAAAAATGTATTGAAAACGTTTGAATCAATTTTCGTCTCTTGGCTGTGAAGTAGGCGCTACAAATAAGAATTTCTCCGTCAACATAGATTACCTAGAAAAGTAGGAATTCGGACAAAGACCAAAATTATTGTTTAGACTGCGACGAAAATTGGATAGTAGGCCTTTATATTTTATTGAATCATCAATTACTATAATATGTACATTTTATATGCGTGTTGTATGAGAAAACAGTAATTCAAAGCAACATGCTCCTCTATAGTATGAAAAACGCTGTCACGGCTTGTCAAAGCAGACCTAAAAGCAAGAAGAGCAATATCATATGACCAAGACAGATGTTCGATGAAGCTGTCTCGTATCAGACCCTTTAGCACAACGAAAACTACAAGAACTTCAATGAACTCATCCTCACGAGGTTGAGCTTCTAACACCTCTTCCAAAAATTAATGTTATGGAGGCCCCAGAATTGTTCACATATTCTTTTGTGTGAAAAAAAGGGGGGGAGGTGAGGGGTTTGGGAAGGAAGAGATTTCCAAATGTTGTAGAACAATTTGAATTGTTTTCATGTTATTTGTTTTATTTCTAAAAGGGGCTAATATATACCATTTCTGCATTAGCGTCTTCCACTACAGATCACACTGCGACTGAATATTTTCCTGCAGTTGTATAAGTTTATTGAAGAATGTGATTGGAGTTTAAATCCGGGGAGTCACGAACTAAATTATAGAAATATTAGAAATCATGAAAATTTTCGAAATATCAAAAAATGTTTTCAATAATTTTTTGATTCAATTGCGACGATCACAGGTCCAATATCCGATCCAAATCTCGATGTTTCGGAACCGATCCATCGCGTTTGGAGTACAGCATCAACCTACTTGGCGTCATTTTTTCATAGAAATCGTGTACAGTGAGAAAAACGAACAAGGACAACCAAATATAATAGTCAGATACCCGCTAAAGATAACATTACGTGTTGTTTGTACATGTCGACCTTAACTATTATTCCGGGAGCACATACTCGCACCGCATCTCGATATCGAAATAGCACATCAAACAACGTGCGTAAGCGGTATTCGATTCAAACCATAACTCTCTATTGTTTATGTTTGCAGCGGGCTTATCCTTGTCTAGTCTACATTTAGATAGTTCTGTACCGTTATTAGATAACATTACACTATTATTTATTTCTCCACAGCGATTAGCCGTGTAACCCTTCATCTCGTATCAACAGATGCTCTTACTTATCGTTACGATAAAATTGTACAATTTATACACCATTTTGTACAAAGAAGTGGTGGTTTTTAACACGTTTTTTATTAGCTTCACGTTTATGTATGTATATATGTTTGAACGCTATTTTCACTCACTTAAAACGTAAGATCCATTTTGAAGACAATGAAATAGTTTGATAAGTTTGTCCCTTTATTGCTTTTCATTTCCAAATTCTTTCCGATAAAAATTATATTTAAGGTTTGAATACCCTGATATACGATAAAATATGAGGTAACAACGTCCATGTCATGCTGAGAACGCCGGCTCCTGTCCAATCGCCAAAGCTAAGCAGCCTCGGGCGTGGTTTAGTACTTGGATAGGTAACAGCCTGAGAACATCGTGTGTCGTTATGTATGTATGATTGTTGTCAAGTTGCAGAAATAATGGTTTTCTACTGCACAGTTTTTATTTCTATAAAGCAAAATGTTTAAAAGCTGATAATACGAATGATATTCAATATTTCTTCTTAACACATACTTATTAGTTTGACTTGAATCTATAGAGACAGAATCTTTGGAACATAACGATACTGGACTAATCTGAGACCCCGTAAATGGAGAGAATCTCCTTCCGCTCCGTTAATTGAGTTCGATTGAAGACCAAGTCTAAGCAAGTCTAATTCCAGCAGCCACGTAAATACGGAGGCGAATATCAAAATATAAGGATAAATTCATCAATAAATGATTTGAATCTAAAACAACACGCTTTTCTAGTAGATCGAACTGAAAAATGAAAAATAAATTATAGTAAAACAAAATAAAAAACACGATTTTATAGTTAATCGAACTAAATAACAAAACAATTCTTAATCTGAGAATAACATGATTAACGAGAAAATTAATGTTATTGTGATAAAAGTTAATATACTCAGGAACATAAGTTCACGAAATTAATTGTCGTGACTGTAACAAATGTTACATTGGACAAACTCGGAGATCTATTAGTACTGAACTTGAGGAGCACCTAGCACATTTAAGATATGGCAGAATAGAAGAAAAAACTAGCGTAGCAGAACATATGTTCAATACTGAACATAACATTGATTCAAGCGATTTACAATTAATTCTTAGTGTTAACTTTATGAAGCTGGATGCTTACGAGACCCTAGATACAGCAATAAAAATGAACAATCTAATGAATAAGGACAAGAGGCCTATCCCTAACAGCTAGTTCTTTGAGTTAGCTTCTTAAAGATGACGTGTCTACTTAAATGTTAGGGTTTGGTCACGCTGAAAGTTTTTAGATACAGAAAAACTACAAGGTTTTTTAAAAAACTTTATTATGTTTTTTCAACATATTAGGTAAAACCACTTGTCAAATTCTTGTGACCAACGTTCTTTTGAAAGGTTGTTAATTTCCTCATCGGTGGAAAAATGGCGACCTCGTAACTTTTCTTTGATTTTAGGGAATAAGAAGTCGCACGGAGCTAGGTCTGGAGAAAAAGGTGTGTGAGGCAACAGTTTGACACCTTGTTCAGCAAAAAAATCGAGTGTTCTAGCGGCGCTGTGGGCGGGTGCGTTGTCATGGTGCCATTGAATACCCCGCAGACCAGTCTTTGGACAGCTCTTGCATAATTCTTGGCTACAGGCACACATTTGGTTATATACCATTCAGAAGTAACTGTCCTTTGACATCAACTTTTATAAAAAAAAAGATGCGACCATTTTCTTTCCAACACTCTTGGAACGACGAATTTTCATTGGAGGCTGCTCACTTTCAAAGCACCAAACTAATGACTACTGTTTAGTTCGGGATCATGATGATATAACCATGTTTCGTCTCCGGTTATGATATTAAAAGTGTGTGCCCATTATCAAACTTTGAAGCATAAACTTAGCCCAATCAACTCTTGTTGCTTTTTGCTCACTGGTCAACAAATGTGGCACCCATCTGGAACACCGCTTCCTTAGGCGAAGGTGATCATGAATGATTGTTCAGACCGCTGCCAATCCAATCCCCAGATAAGCCTCAATCTCGGTGTAGGTTATATGTCGATCTTTTTTTACCATATTTTACATAGCTTCTACAGTTTCCGGAGTAACAGCAGTGGCCGGTCGACCTGTGCGAGGTTCATCATCGAGTGAGACCCGGCCCCTTTTAAATTCAGCAAACCAATTAAAAACTGGAGCCCTAGAAGGGTCGGAGTCCCCAAAGCAACTCACTGAACATTCGTAACATGCCGCTTGTTTTAGTCCCTTTTTATAGTCACAAAGTCATGGCTCGAAAATCGCGACCACCCGATTCCATTTTCACGTTAAAATTCAGCCAACACTTAGATGCATTCGATATCGTGTCAAGGCAACTACGAATGAATCAAACGCAGCCTCTGCGTGTAAGCACTTACAACTTTAGACAAAATAGCTGCGTGCTCAAACTTCTTTGAACTTGTATAGATTAGAAATATCTAAAGACTTACAGCGTGACCCTCGTATAGATATTTTCATCAAAATTCAATAATTGCAAGATAAATTGAGATTCTTCTGACATATATAGTGAAATTATTTGTTGTTATTATGATTTACTTGATAATTATTAGTTTTACCACATTTTCATGTGTGCATGGAAAAGTTTTTACTGCTAAAAAATGACCTCATTTGCAACAGCTAATCGAATAATTGGCAACCTATTTGACACGTAAACACATTTTCGAATAGCAGAATAGTAATAATAAATCTAGATTCACCTATTTACCAATACGTTTTTGTTCACTAATTGGTCGTTTTCGTTTTTGATAAGGTCGGAACTAATTACTATTTCTTATGCTTTTTTAGCGAACTCTCAGTTCAAAGGCCAAAGATAAATATGAGTAACACAGTGATAGATTGTAATAGATACCGAGAACTTGTTCGAAGATCCTCTGTAAACTTCAATACAGGAGGAAGACGATTAGAATTCAGTCCCAAAGGGATACAAAAAAATAATTAATTTCTGTGTACAGCAAATTCGGTGTCGGAGTGTCTGGGAAGTAATTAAATTACTTGATACGCCGTTCTGCTGATATTGAGGGCCTCAATATTTTATTTTGTGCAAACATTAGGCGGCTATCCTGGAATTATTATGACAGGCTCTACTTTTACTATTGAATTCTGCAAAATAATTGGAAAGTGATTAAAAGCTATAAAAAATTCGAAATGTCATTGACTTCGACTTATCAGCCATGTGTGCGATATGAGTGAAATTCTAATTATTTTCAAACAGTACCTTATCAAAATTTTGTTGTTTTTGTTGTTGTGGATACTTATCATGTAGGAAATGAGGGGCTTTGCGAGGTTAATCTCATTCGATAGAAGTGTCCGGAAGTATACTTGTATCACAGTAGACCAGATAGAACCAGCAGAGGCACGATGCTATAAGCTTTGTTCAAACCGATCGGATGATCCTCACTCCTTACCGTCCTCTCCCAGCGCTTCTGGGGCGCAATATCTATAAATGACGTTATCAAATCAGTTACGAATTGTTTTAGGCGTATGCGTCACGAAATCACTAGTTCAGGGTTATTGGATTTTTACACATAAATAACCTAAAATATCAGGAGTTTGAGCATGGATATGCTCTAAGAAGTCTACCAAAAAGCATTGCAGAACCTCGTGTGCATCGATATTAAATTTCTGTCTGTGCATCAGCATGATGAATGCCATACAAAGCAGCAAATCATTCGTATAGAATATTAAGTATGTGTGATAAAACTGACGTGCAAGTTAAGTATGTCCCAAGCAATGTAATGATCCTTCAAGTACAAATTACTTACATAATCTTCACTTTTGATTTTAGGTCCGTCCAAAAGTTATATACCTTCATCACTAGACTCCGATGTTAACTAGTCATCGGTCAGTAAAATCGGTCATTTAAACTCTGCAGGTTTAAAATGCTGCAATTCAAATATTTTGGTGAAAGTGGTGTGACTTGAAAACAACCTAACCTACCAACCCAACAGAAATATCTTTATTTTGATAACATCTTACGTCTCTCCGCATGCGCGACCGATTGACGCTTCTAATTATCATTCAAAACTTTGACCCCCATGGGCCACTTGAACAATACATGAGCAACAGTAGTAGTACCTCAGATCCAAGAACCGTTCCAGAATTGGTTTCACACTAATCTGGTTTCTGTATTTGCATTGAATCGGAACTAATTCTATTGTGGATGGAACGACGGTTCAGATTTGCGCTTACTCCCAACTGATTCCGGACTGATTCCACCTGTGTTGAAACAACCTAATTGTATTTTGGGACGCGCAGATTGGACACGTATACATCGTAACACGTCGCGCCGGTAGCCATTGACAAGAGAGGATAGTTTTCGCTGCCTATTCAACAGTAAACTTTCCCAAAATTGCCAGAAGTTAGGTTTTAACACCCAAATCTGAAATGCATTCCCGAAAAGTTGAACTCCAGAAAAGCTGATCCAGACCATATACCAGCAATAGTAATAAAAATTATAATAACCGTGAGCTGGAACTTATAGACCAGTGACTCTATTCTGCATCATGTCCAAGGTTATGCATTGTCATTAATGTGTAGCTTCTAGAGTACCTGGATAAAAACAACCTTCTTTCTCCAACGCTCTTCTTGCTGTACATCAACGAACTATTGTAAATCCGATCGACAGCTTCGCAGATGACATCAAGGAACCAGAAAAACAACTGCCGCCGATGTTTTCCAGACATCGCAAGAACTGTCAAATGAGGATCAACAAGTGTTCAGTTCAACGGACAAGAGATTCAGACAACTACCTTGACAAAAAATCGTGATAAAATGTACTAGCACGTATATGTTTCTTGACAGCCAATACTCCACAAAGCTCAGATCAATCACTGGAATACTGTGTGAGGATGCACGCCAAAGAACTCCCTGAAATTTCTGAACTCAATTCAGAAAAGAGCGTTCAGGTGGACGCGCGGTTCATGTCAGAAAACGTAAATACCAACGCTGATATAGGTATTTACCAATAGTCTAGATATTTTTCTATTTGGCTCCATTGATGTACGTTGTTTGTTATTTGCCTTAGATTATTTAGAGAGCTAGATAAAACATTTCATTCATTAATACTTTAAAAACAGATTTCGTGATTGTTTAAATAGACATGCATGCAACCAAGACGGACTATTTTCTCTCTTATAAGGCAGCAGGACATAAAGGCAACACTGTTAAAACCTCAAAGCATGGCTCGACAGTGGCGTACCATAAAGTGGTACGTAAATATCTTTTAATTTTGAATCAAAATTTTTGAGGCGAATGTTAATATTGTTATGATTTAGGACTGTTTTTATCGATTTTGGATCATAGTGTGTGGGCCAAAGTGTTCGCAACAAATGGCAAATGTTTGAGATAGGTGACTTTGTATTTTATCTAGTCAGGTCGCTTT
Source organism: Bruchidius siliquastri (assembly GCA_949316355.1). Taxonomy (NCBI): domain Eukaryota; kingdom Metazoa; phylum Arthropoda; class Insecta; order Coleoptera; family Chrysomelidae; genus Bruchidius; species Bruchidius siliquastri. The sequence goes on along the minus strand of OX438536.1, from coordinate 18,966,975 downwards.
ATCACAAACTTCGGATAATATTTCTAAAAGAAACATCGACACATATAAATAAAATATAGGTACTATACAAGTATATGATTTCTGATTTACTCAAAATTATCTTTGTTGGTGGTACATATTAATAAATGAAGTGAATAATTACTAAAAAATACTTCACAGCCATAAAAAATACCTCAGTTTATAAGTAGAATGCATTAATAATTATATTAATAATATCAATATTTTTAATAGACACATAATACTATACGAAAATTTGTTAGCAGAACGGCAAACGTCTCTCCAATCATGTGTATGTACAATTATCATGGAACTAAAATGCACTCATTCCAGAAATATCCAAAATAAAATAATGTGACTAATAAAGTAAAATATGAAAAAAGGTTTAAATTATTAATAAAATAAGTCTAGTCTATTAATTCCTAAACAAAACTGTTTTTGTATTTATACTTCGACATCTGTTTTAGTATCTTCACGTATTTTAGAGTAACTTTGAATCACGCGAGGTAACGGCCAGGCCAGGCAGAGATCGCCGAAGCTAAGCAGCGTCGGGTGTGGTTAGTATTTGAATAGGTGATCGCTTGGCTTCTCTTAACGCCACTTTCACCCACTTCAAAACTTCAGATAAATTTTGAATTTTGCACACTTATCAAGAACCAGTGGCATCACAACAGTTTAATATGATTGTCCAATTATTCATTTTTATAAAGCTCTATGTTTAAAAGGTGACAATACGAATTCCATTTAATATTTCTTCTTAACACACTACTATTAGTTTGAACTAATAACGACAGGACTCGAGGCTCCGTAAACGGAGAGAATACCGTTCAGACCCGTTAATTGAGATACATTGAAGAGAAGTCTAATTCCAGAAGCAACGTAATCGCGGCTACAAATATCAAAGTTCAAGGATAAATTAATTCATTAATGCATAAATGATAACTAATCGTGTTGATAGATCTGACAGTCCGACGATGATTTTAATAAAAATCGAAACGCGTCAATACAAGAAAGAGTTTTATTTGTGAAACTGTGTGATAATTACACAACTTTTCATCTACAAGATAACTAATCGAACTAGAAAATAAAAAATAATTCATAATATAAGAATAAAATGATTAACGAGAAAATCAAAGTCATTCTGATAGAAGCATGTGGTGATCGATAACAATAAATTGTTGTAAGTTCTTAGTAGTTCTATTTCAAAATGCAGAGTTAGTATATAAATGTGGTACAAAGCACGACATGGTTTTATCACAATCTTATCATTATTTTCTCGTTAATCATTTCATTTTTATTATAAGAATTATTTTTGAGTTTGTACTTGGACTATAAAAGCGTGATTTTTTGTTTTTTCATACTATAATTTATTACGGAACTGTTTTGTTCAAAAAACAAGTCTGTTCAATACAAAACGAGGCTTCATCAAAGTGTATAGTTGGCAGTTTATATAGTTTGTTGCCGCGTACAAAACTGGAACTGGAAACAGCCTAATTTAATCACTCTGAAGTGTTCATATATATTTATGTAATCAAGCATATGGTGACAATTTTTAAGAAAACTCAAATCTGTGTGAAATTGGTCTTCGCCGTTTTCACACGGAGATGTCTTTCATATAGAACAATCCGTGGGTTCCTTCAGAAAAAATTTCACATATAGCTGTCGCAATTCAATAACACGGGTCTGATGAAATTTTAAATAATGCGGGTTTGAGGCCATGCGTGGGTGTTTAGAATGTAGCCGGAAAAGTTTAAGGTAACACAGAGAAAAATCTTAAGCTAGAGTACGAGAATATCCGTTGTTTGAATATGGTTGACATGAACAACATTTGTATTGTCGAAATGTATGTTGGGTCAGTAGTAGTAGACAATAGTTATTGTTTGACAATAGAAAACCATGCATTTTGGATGAACTCCTTCAATTGATTGACTTAGATTTTATTGATTCAACTTGCAGCTATTCCAAAGAAACAATATTTTTTAAGCAGAATGAAACATTTTCTATCAGATAAAGGATATAATCATTTCAATATTTAATCATTCTATGTCTAAGCTAGAAAAACATGAACAATATTATTCTCAAATTTACTGCTTTTACAGTTTTTTAACTGTTTGTGTTGATATCTGGGGAATATAATTATTGGTGGATTAAATGGAAGAGAGAGTCTTGGTAAAATCATAGCAGTATTTTTTCGTCTTTTCAATACAAACCATTTATTATTATTATATAAGTGTCGAAAGTCTACGACAGGCGTCACCAATTAGTTTGATTTGGAGTCCATTTTGTACTCTACTTATACTTTATTGTCGCGACCTTACCTTTTACACTGAGACTCGTAGCTGAAATTCAGGCGTATAAGAGAAAAATCTGAAGGTTTGCAGAAACCATTTTCCACCTTATGGGACATTCCTTCTGTTTAACAAAATTGAAGAGCAAAAAACTCTTCCGTTACATCGTATCACTTCACACTTCAAAGTGTTCAAGTAAATAACTTTTTGAAAGAAATTATAAAATCTCAATCCAAATTTTCTCGTGATTAAAATACTTCTTCCCTATTGGCAGAAAGAAAAAAGGGAAGTTTCAACGTTTCACTAATTTAGTTTTATGCTCTGACATTCGCATAACTATGGTTACAAAACACAAATTGCATCCGTTTTATGGATAATCCTAGTTATAGCCGACAAGCTTTATAGCTCTGGAGGTTTATATGAATTGTGCGAATAAATTTTGAATCGTTAAAACTTTATGTTCGTTTGCATTGCCTACAGAATTTCAATTAGAAACCAATAACATTGCCTGACGAAGAAATGATTTAATTCACATATATTGCAGTTGAAGGATTCCCAAAAATCTGAAAAGCAAAAAACGATATTCACTTGTTTTTTTGCATTTCGGTACGCCTACCAAAACATGTTCATTCAGTATGGAAAGTATGAAAAATTGTGGAAATCACATATGCTGTAAATTAATTCAAACTCAATATAGGAGTACTTGGATTTTCTTTGACCTAAATGCCACAATATTACTATCATTTTTTTTAAATTCTGCCTGACTGCCATGTCCATCTGTCTGTCATCATGATGTTTCTCACCGCGAAATTTCCGTTACACTATCACGTCACACCTTGATTGTAACGTTTTTGGGAACTAGTGCATTTGCGAAAAAGTAATTAACGAACAACGAAAACATCCCGAAACATCTTTACCAGTTACCAATAAACAAAGCATTGACATTTGATGATGGAAGGGTCAAAATGGTTTCAATGGTATAAACAAATTGGAATAGATTTCCCAGGTTATGGAGACTGTCATCAACGTGCAGCTTCTGAAGCACTTGGACAAAAATAATATCATCAACGATCGTCAATATGGTTTCCGTCATCATATATCCACGGGAGATCTTCTAGCCTACATGCACATACGTGGAGCAGACTAATTGCGCTTCATGGAGAGTATTGAGTCGTCGTGCTCGATATAGCGAAAGCTTCTGATAGGGTGAGGCATGAGAAACTTCTGATCAAATTTGGTATCTATGAGCTCATTACTTGTGGTTGTGGATGGATATGTTTCTGATGTATTTACCACCAATGCGGGTGGTTCCCAGAAATCTGACATTTTTCCAACGCTCTTCTTGTTGCACATCCACCAACTGTTGGAGATAACATCCAATGCTATCTACAGCTTTGCAGAGAAAATCACCATTATTTCTTGAATGGAACCGGGTAAAACTACTACCATCCCGAGGTACATTCAGATAATTGTGGAATGGGTATCAAAAAAATGAAGTTCAGTGCAACGCGCAGGAGACTTAGACAATAACCTTGACCAAAGAGTCGCGTGCAGGTCTACCAACAGTGAAGATGAAGAGACGCTAAATACTTGACTCATCTCCATAACACTTCTCAGCAGCAACAATAACATGTCATGCCATAATCATGTTACCTCACTAGGTAGTGTCCCAGAAGCTGGGGTTCTTTTCTGCTCCGAAGCACTCCCTAAAGCATCTACACACAATCCACAAACGAGCAATACGTCTACTGAATGCACCTGAGCTCCACAGTCTAAAACATCGAAATAGGGTGGCTGACCTGTCTCTATCCTATAGATATTATCATGGCAGATGTTTGAGCGAGCTATCCCGCCAAGACTCGCCAATACAACGAAGACTTGAGCCTCTTCCAAAAGTCATTCTTTTGTAGAACCTCGGCGTGGAAGTGCTGGGGAGTTTCTTCGATGTATATGATCTACAGCGTTTCAAAGTCAATGTGGATAGACATCTATCTTCTCGTAGCACTTATGAAGGGCTTTCTAACTTTGCGTGAGATTATCTTTAAAAAAATAACATGTTGACCTCGGTACTGACCGGAATGCTGACCTGACCTACATCACTCTAACTCCTCCGCAGCCGTAAACTGCATTTTACAGCGCGCACATAAAAGTTTTATGCCCTCCAAATGGGAAAAGTGGATTTGTATTCTAGAGCCCGTAAGGTAGTTTTAGTTTAACCCAATTACTAAAGCAATACCCATGAATGCGGATACAGATTCGCAATGAAATAGCTTCATCGGACTCAAAATCTCAGACAAATCTTGATTCAAGTTTCTATTTTAAAAAGCTTTCAGTTTTTCGTGCTTCAATTAAGGTAATTATCTTCCGGAAACTATGTCGGTATTCATACACACGTTTTAGAATGTGAATCACTACTCCTGAATGATCAATAAACAAACCAGTTGCTACTCGTGAGACTGATAACATCTCAGGCTTGATTGATATCGTCGAAAGTAAATATCATCGTACTAAATATATTAAGTAAATATATTTAGAACGGAGTCACTGATACAGCTGGACAGAGGAATTTCCTAATCTCAGACTGAATCCGCAAATTGCTTTCAGGAATTTCATTATTTAAGGTAGCAATTTTATAGCGCAAAATTACAAATTTGAGATAATATATTTTCTTGCTGTTTCAGGGCATAAACATCAGAAAAAATATGTTACTAGCTTTTGTCGATCTGTGTGGTCTGTCATCCTGTAATCCTTGATCCTTTTATGAGTCAGTACTATTCGTATTTTGACAATATTAATAGGTCAAGGACGAAAAACGTTGTAGTTTTTGAAAATCGTCATAATGGCAGCGGAGTTATCGACAAAAAACTAAGAAATCTAGAAGTTTTCTTTCTGGACGTTTCAGAGGCGCTTAGTCAATTTACAAAACGGGGTAAGTGGACAGGGACGTATTATCCCAGAAGCCCAGACTTCGGGTACAAAAGTTATTAGACGGCACAACATTATGAAGTTATAAGAAACGGGAGGGGTGCAATAAAAAAATGTAACGACCAATTTAAGAAAAAATATTGGAAGCAGGTTTTTATACTCCTCAAATTTTTTAAGACGGTAAATGTTAAAAAAATGATTTTCAGTGAAAAGGTTTATTTTATATTCAGCTTCTGGTCGAAGAGGGGGAGAGACTATATTTACCAGAGGGCACAAATTACGGAACTTTCCCTAGCACCACCACTGAGAGGCGCAATCTAAGAAAGTTATCAATAAATTGGCATTGATAAAAGACGTTTATCATCAAAGAACTTTGGACATACATAATCGTCTATACTTTAACAATTATGTCTTACGACGAAGGTGTTTTCATACCTTTTTCTTTAATACATTGATGATTTGATATTTTTACGATATATAAGACTTATAAGCAAAGTGAGCTCTCGATCAATTTCGAATGAGATAAATACAGATATTTTTCAGGGCGTATTGAACTTTTTCCAGAATAAGCTGCTGTTTAAGCAACTACTAATGAACTGGATAAGGATTATTTATAATTTAGTCTCTTAAAAATGGCGTCAAGTAAGTTGACTATATATTTCACGTGCAGTGTTATCGGTTTATTTTTATAGGATTTTAGAACCCTTGGGATAGGTTTCTGAAATATTAGATATTATAAAAATTTGTTCGCAGTGAAGTTCGTGAGAAGTACAGCGTCAGCCCACTTCACGCCACTTTGCACCAGCCATTCAGTGTAATCGCTTGGAAACTTCTAAGGACCGCACGCATAAATACACGAAAAATAAAATCCCTGCGAAAGGTTTCAGCCATTATACGCTCCTTTCCAATAGTCAGTGCGCTTCGTCGTAACTCGCTGTGAATCTCTTGACTTGTGCCGTTATCTCTTTGGGGCCACTCTTCTCCGTTCTCCTTTTGGCGTTTATTTTCTTTGAAACCGTCCCCCGTTTAACTTCCGACAAAACAACCTGAGAAAAGCACAAAATCCTGAAAGTCTACTCTAATGTGTTTCGACCTCTGCAAAATTCTTATTAAATTCCAATGCAGAAGGGCTTTACTGTTACTGTTATGCTGGTAGCATATTTTTATCACTTTTTTGTTATTTAGCGAGCATCTTTCAATTTGACAGAATATTACAACATAATTTTGTGTTAATAAAATCAATATAAAAATATAGTACCAAAATAACCCACGCCATTTCCATATTAAAATAAATGTCCTTCTTATTTTAAACTCATTAGAAATTATTTAATTATATCGAGTTAGTGAATGCTGTTAATAGAATATATTAATTAAAAATTATTTTTATTTCGGTTAGCTATTGAAGTTTGTTGATTCGAGATACAACAAAAGAATAATAAACATGGACGAACAAAAAAAATGTTGAAATAAAACTTCTCTTCATGATACTATCTCTCAGTTTGCTTGATTCTGCCGTTAATTCACAATAGTCATACAATTAAAGTCTTTTTTCACTCTTCCAGACAAAACACAGATTAAAGTGGTATTTGTAACTTGAAATATTTTTCCGAATAAATATGAATTACGCGATTTTATTTGTATGGAATTTCAGTGTTATTTCCAATTATCAGAGTATCTTCTCAAATATTTGAGCATTCAAAATACTATCATAATGATATAAACGTTTTGGCAAGATATCATGTGCTTGTCAATAATTTTTAAAAGTGGGGTGATATTGAGTTACAGTCTTACGGTTCCCCATATATTTCCGGAACATAATGGGGGCATAGAGAATGGTACGACCTTAAACTCGGAATTCCTTTGTGTGTTCAAATAGAATATGCGAATGGACCCGGTCATAAAAAAACTTGAAACGCCTTATAGTCCAGGCACTATTAGAAGTGTTACGGACACAAAGTGGTTCTTATTTTTTAAAAAAAATGTTGTTGATGCAACCACGTACTTTGCTTTCTCCTGTGAATAAAACACATCTATTCAGGTGTTTACAACTGAATTTTTGAGGCAAAGCTGTGGGGCAACAATCTTCAACGATACGTAATATTTCTTTCCCCAACCTGTTTCTAGAAAATGAATGTAAGAGAGAAAAAATATGAACAGATGTAATCACTTTTTAATCATATACGGAAAGTAATCATCTGGTTAATCGCCTTCGCAGGAAATAAAAGGAAGTTGAACGATTCACGAGGAGAAAATAGTAATAACTGGTTCATTATAAAGAAATTAGAAGTAAGTATTTAACTTCGTCTATCAAAACACCAGGATTTCGGAGTTGGGAAAGAAGATTGATATTGAAACCGTTCTAATTAATAGATACACGTAATCCAATTATATTTAAAGGTCCTACACAGCGCGCAGAATAGCATTAGTTAAGAAAATAAAATATCTTCAATGCTCATGTAGTATTCAACTTCTTAAAGTTATCCTGTTGTTGTCTTTGTGGTCAATTGATAGAATATATTTGCTAACTTTCACGCTGCTTCGGCAGTCTTTATCAGAGTACAAAGTATGAAAAAAAATAATTTTGAAATTCTAACGACATTGATGTTGGGTGCTGCCAGTGAAACAGTTTTGTTTTTAAACAATACCTTTTATGAAAGGCTAGAATACACATAACGTATTCACAAGTTAATAAATCCCAATTCAAGTTACATAATATCCAAACACACCAGAAGTACAGCTCTATCGGTCTCATGAGATAAAATGAAATATACAGCAGTGTGAGTCCAAGTAAATAATACTTAATGTCCTCATTCGGGATCCAAGAACGCACCATGAGAAAACCAAGATAACATCTTATGGTCCATCTGTTGATTTGGCGAACATTGATTAAATCTGCCTTTGGAGCATACCCAACCTAACTGGATCACAATCTATTAAATAATGAGAGGAGAAATGCAATCATTATTTAAAATTTGATAAAAAGCAGATTATTTGAAAATCCCCTTTGATGTGTAGTACAGAAGAAATAATCTATTTTGGTCCAGTTCCCTTCTATAGACCGAAATTATCACAGCGAAGTCAAAATGTAGACAAAGTTCATCTACTGAATTCTCTTGTAACTGTCCAGTCCTGTAATGATTAGTGCATAATTCTAGTACGTTCTTGAGGTCTTGTCTTTTTTTGGTAGCTCATTCATATTATTATTTGAAATGTTTATGTTTAAAATGCTTTACGAGGGATGAAGTAGAATTGCATTCTTCCTACCGTCCTCTTGAAATGTTTGCATTACATAGAAAGCACACTGCTACTGCCCTAGTTTGATTTTCATCAATTATATTGAAATGTTTTCATCTTTACTAGTCTTACTGCATTCCACTGCCATGTTAGACTTTTTCGTGCCTGAACAGCACTATTCAAGTCTTATTCAGATGTATATTTACTTCAAAGTTTATATTTGCCTCACAATGCAGCACTTCGGTTAGCTATTAAAGCTTGTCCATTTTTTCCTTCATTATAATTTACTCGTATTTAGATATTCCTGTTAGTAAAAAATAACAGAAAGCAATCAGAAGGCACAACAATAACAACAGCAATACAAAAATTACCTGTCAAATTACGAATTTACAACACCCCAAATAAAAGTGTCAACCAGATTGGTAAAGTCAAAATTATTTTCAACAATTGCCAAGGTCTGAAAGGTGAAGGGTCTGAAGTCGTATAGTACAGTCAAAGTTTACAGGATGAATAGAAGTCAGCACACTGGAGTGTAAAACAGGGTTTACCTATGGAAACAGGTTTTTGAGTAGGTCTGGGTAATATCTTCACTGTATACACGTACTGATCGCTAAACCTGAGAGACATATATTATGGTAAAATATATTAAACGTGGTGGATACTAAGGGAACATTGATTTGCTGAATTGAGAGGACATCTAAATAAGGCGTGCTGTGCAGGCACGAAGAAATCTAAAGTGACAGTGAAATGAAGTAAGACTTGTAAAATATGGAAATATTTTAGTATAACTGATGAAAATCAAACTAGGGCGGTGTGCTTTCTATGCAATGGAAACATTTCAAGAAGCGAGTAGGAAGAATGCAGTTCTACTCCATCCCTTGTATGCTTTACAGTTTTTGTAAAAGTGATGAAATATATATATATATTTGAACCTTTGTTGTAGTGATTACAAGATATTCAGTAGATAGACTTTGACTTTGCCGTGATGATTTCGGTCGATAGAAGGGAACTGGACCATAATAGATTTTATCTTCAATACTACAGATCAAAGAGGATAACAACGTTAAGGGGATTTTCAAAGAATTTGCTTCATTAAAATTTTAAAAGATGATTGCATTTCTCCTCTCATTCTTCAATAAATTGTGATCCAGTTAGTTTGTGTATGCTCCAAAGGCAGATTCAATCAATGTTCGCCAAATCAACAGATGGACCATAAGTTGTTATCCTGGTTTTCTCATGGTGCGTTCAGGGATTCCAAATAGGGAGATTTGTATTATTTCCTTGGACTCACACTGCTGTATGTTTCATTTCATCTCCTGAGACCGGTAGAGCTGGACTTGTTGTATGTTTGGATATTATGTAACTTGGATTGGGATTTATTAACTTGTGAATACGTTATGTGTAATCTAGCCTTCAATAAAAGGTATTGTTCAAAAAGAAAACTGTTTCCCTAGCAGCAGCCAACATCAATGTCACTATAATTTCGAAATTAAAGGCTGCCTGAACGTTAGCAAATATATTATGTCAATTGGATGTGTCTTAATTAGAGACCAGTAGAAAATATATAATGAACCACAATGACAATCACATGATAACTTATCAGAAGTTGAATAGTGTTAACTAGTGTTATTCTGCGTGCTGTGAAGGACCATCAAATATATATATATATATATATATATATATATATATAATACTGGATTACTCCTATGGGATTATAACGGTTTTAGTTTCAATCCTTACTTTCCAAAACCGCAATATTGTTCTTTTAATTGACTGAATACTCACTTCTGATTTCTTGATGATGAACCAGTTATCACTATTTTTCCCTCATGAATCGTTCAACTCCCTTGTATATCCTGCGGAAGCGATCAATCTGATGATTATTTTTCTGATATGATTAAAATCTGATAACATCTGTTCACATTTTTTCTCTGCTGCATTGTTTATAGAAACGGGTTGTAGGAAAAACTATTACGTACCGTGGACGTTTGTTGCCTCACAGCTTTGCCTCAAAAGTTTAATTTTATACACCTGCATAGATGTTTTTTATTAACAGGAAAGAACGTAGAACGTTAATGCACCATCAACATTTTTTTTAGAAATAAGCACCATTTTGTGTCCGTAACACTTCTAATGGTGACTGGACTATGAGACGTTCCGAGTTTTTTATGACCGGGACCCTTCGCATCTTTTATTTGTTCAGACAAAAAAATTCCGAGTTTGAGGTCGTACCATTTTCTATGCCCCCATTATGCCCCGGAAATATATGGGGAACCGTAATAATTCGGTAAGATTGTACCTCAATATCACCCCACTTTTAAGAATTATGGAGAAGCACACCTGGATATGGTTTGATACTTTTTGGTTCCTCGAATAGTTGAGAAGATACTCAGATAATTTAAAACAACGCTTTAAATCCATAAAAATGTTCTAAAAGAATTCGGAAGAACATTTCAAGTTACGAATACCACTTTAATCTGTGTTTTGTCTGGAAGAGCCAAAAAAAAAAACATAAATTGTACGACTATTGTGAATTAAAGGCCGAATCAAGCAAACTGAGAGATATTACCATGAAGAGAAGCTTTAATACAAGATTATTTTGTTCGTCCATCTTTTTTATTCTTTTGTTGTATCTGGTCTGCCCAAGGCGTACTGCAGCCTCTCTTTTGCGCAAAAAACATATTACTTTGAAAAACTTTACACTGATATAATGTCACTAGCCTCGAAAACCTGTGTTGCTTGCTCTATATTATCAGCAGATTACTGATCTTTGTACTTTTAGACCGTGTTGTATACCATGTTCAGTAGTTGTTAGGTCTTTCAAATAAAACGATAATTAACACTTATCTGTCAACAAGGGTGAACTGATTTACAGCGACATCCCTTCTTCTTCGTAAACACTTTAACGATGTACCGTAATCTCGGCTCATTGGCATCAGAAGCGATATTTATATCAAGTATATGCTCTCTATTATACATCAGACGTGCTATAGATATAGACATGCATGTTTCGTCTTTAGCCTAGACTCGCCAGTACAGACTGGCGATCTAAATGTAGAGAGCACTTGAGTGGTATATCTATAAGTAACCAAAACATTCAGTTCACGCTTGTTGACAGATGTCGTAAGGGACATCTGTCAACACTTCAAGACAGTCCAGGTGTTAGGACCTTTGACTTTAAGTTTCCAATGGGCGGCGCCATAGTGCGCGAGGTTAGGATATGAGTGTTGATGTTGCTTTTACACCCCTAACTGGGTTACGTATATATACCACCGACTGCTCTCTACAGTAAGACCGCCAAGCTATACTGACCAGTCTAGGCTAACGACGAAACATAAATGTCTATAGCAGGTTTGATGCATAGTGGAGAACATACACTTAAAATTATAATCCATTACTGGTTTTTTTTATTGTCCAGATCATCGTTTTGTTCTCAAGATGAAAGAACTTACCAGATATATGAATCAGAAACGTACATAGTAAAAAAATGAACCGGTAAATAGTATACAAGACACAATCGTTGTTCAGACACTATAGAAGAAGATACAAATTGACAAATGCATATTTTTTGCAGAAAGATGCAGAGAGCAATCAAGTAGTCCATTTATATAAACCAGTCGGTTTTTTCATTCCAACCTTACTTCATCCTGTCTACTTAAGCTACCACTGACTTGACTAAAAGAATTGTAATACCATGACGCTAAGCTAACCTCTATTTATTTTAAAAGTGAGGTTATAGCTGGAATATGCGAAATGGCAACGTTGCTTCTATTAACTAATTCACATATTACCACACACGGCAACGCGAAGCGACGAGATCAATGAAGGTCAAGTTTAATCACCAAAGAAATTCCACCGGGTGTCTCCGCCTGTTAGTTCTCTATTTTTTTGATGTCTCATCTCCAATTCGAAAATTTTCAGGATCACGTATGCGTAAAAGAGAAGCGATATCGCACGCCCATGACAATCAACTTTTCAAACTGCCAGCCACAGGCTGAGCTTTCCCTAACAAGTTGCTTAATATTCCACTTTCCTCAACTAATCATGAAAAGTAATACCCTTCAGATCCGTCATCAGAAATTAGAAAAATTATATTCATCGATAGAATAGAGCAATGAATAATGAATTCGTTCCATTGTACTGTTGTTGATTGATGTACCTATATGAAAAAAAAATTAATAATCATAGGGTTGGGGATCTTCAGTGAAATTGGGCACAGTAGCCTGAGCATAATGAAATTATTCAATATTTTTTTGTTTGTTTTTTATTCTTTGGCTAATTTCTGGAACGAAATGGCAGCAGCAAAAAAAAATATTTAAAAATAGTCCAGGAACAGATCCACAGAGGCGTGGGACTGAAGTGCCCTCCATTTTTTTGTAACAAGTTCAAAAAGAAGTAAGTTTTTTGACTAAACGCTCTTAATGTTTGCGATAATACCACACATAAACTATAATGTCCCCCCCAAAACCTAATCTGGATTTTTTCCTGAAATCACAAAACATCATGAGCCAGCTGGAACCTCGCGTGAGAGATGTTCACTTGGATGTGGGTTTATGTATATATTTTTAGAATATTTCTTGAAACTGATGAAATCTTCCGAGAATGGAGATATAATAAAACGACAGCTTCAGTTCTTCAGGTCACTGCGAGAGGTTATAAATGTTTAACAAATAAATGACATATTATTTTGACACAACCAAGTATTTACCGAATAGCATTTCAGGGCACCATAATATTTGCCTCTTTAAAAATAAAACAATGTTTTTACATCTTATAGATCATAATCTATAATCTTTGTTTTTACGGGTCTGTTTTTTGCACACAGACTTCAGTTTTCTTTCAACACTTTATATGATACGCAATGCTACGTAAATATATATGATTTATGTGCAGTGGCGGCGACATTAGCGGTAAAATCTAGAAAGGAAAAAACGGAAAAAATTGAAGAAAAGACATCAAAATAACATAGATTAGGGATACAAAGGCCTTGACCTCCAATGCCGCTTCTTTTTGATCAAACAATTTTATTCAATGCCCTTCTGTAGATTTCACTCAACGAATCATTTTTTTCCTTTTTTTATTTTCCATAAAGACGGAAAACTGCGATACAGTTCTATGAATGATTCAGATTTACACTTCAGATCAACTAGAACTGACAAGTTTGTCGAAAAAAATCAATGGACAAAATCATCCGTTTCAGTGTTGTAGCTAGGGCAGGGAAGCAGGGGGTCACATGAGGCGCAGGTCGCATGGTAGGCAAATCGTAGGCTGTAAGCGGAACTGCCAAGGTTTTTTTGTTCTCCAGGGTTTTCAGATGGATGAATGTCCACATGAGTGCAAGTTATATAATTTCTTGATTTTGGTTCACAAACTGCAGATAACATCTCAATAATGGCATCCAAGGCAGTGAAATAAGAAGCCTACCTATAATCAAAGTTCCAAGTCAATCTACCACTTTATTCAAACTTAGTTTTTAATGAAATGCTGCCGTCCTATACAATTCGATAGAAAGTACATATGAAAGGAAGTTATAACGGCAGAACGAAAACCAGACTTTTTGGAAAGAACTTTATTGCCTAAGAGATAAGAGGCGAATGAATACCGGGATCATCCAACATGTGGCTTTTATAGATAAACACTTATCTGAGTATAGGATAAACAAAACGGAGGGATGTTTCTTGAGACCGTTTCTTAACTAGGATTTCCCTGTCCTGATTTTGCATCCATATTCAAAGCAACCTTCTGGGTGTTCTTTTATCATTATACTTTGTAAGTGCATGTTTGCTTATACATATAACAACATATGCAACAGATTCCGGTAGTTAAGTAAAAGAGTAGCTTGAGCTAAATTTCGCCATGTTGACCGACTTCCAGCCACACACGTGTCCTTGGGCCCCTTTAAAATTTTAAAATATTTCGGAGTTCAAGGCATGTAACTGACAATCAGACGACGATACTCAATATTTAGTAAAACAAGCTCCAATATTTCCTGCATTCCATTAAAACTCATTATTCTTATTACACAGATTTTAAAAACGTAATTTATATCTTACAGAAAGGAAGCGCGGAGATCGTATCAAACTTACACGATGACAGGCATGTTTCAAGATATTTATCGACAGCCGGTAGTAGTTTTAACACAAATAGAATAACAAGCTTGCTTTTATAAAATTCGAGCCGAACAAAAACCACAACGTAAGTGTTTATATAAGCGGTATGTATATTATGACGATTATAAGAGTGTAAGGTCAACGATCTCGTCTCTAGCATCTAGTATGTTGTATGAAACAAACATGTAATCATGCGGTCACTCTCAGTTTCAAGAATTTATTAGTGAATGATGTCTGCTGTAATAAATGCTGACTACAACAATGGTAATGATAAGGCGGCATGACTAATAGACACATATGAGGGGAGTATGGTGTCGTAAATCCAACAAACCAAGGCTCCAAGTCACTCATTCGTCATGGTCAACCAAATTACGTATGACTTGTGATAAATGATCCATGATCTATCCCAAAAACAAGATAGTATACGACAGTCATTACAATTACGTCACAGTGGTATTAATGCCATGGAAATGTTTGATTTAAACAATTGGCAACGTCTAGAACAGGTTTTTGCTGAATGGACAACATCTGGTCTGATAACTATCAAAATTACAATATTCAACTGGATGAAAATGTATTTTTATTAATGACATTTTTTTCAAGGAGATTGGTTCACTGTCATCTCTTGTTGGACTACACGATGCATGAATATTGATTTATTATTGGAAGCCTGTTTCCATGCATAGGTATCACAAGGTGACATATGCATTTTGGGTATTCCAAATAGAATGCCAAAATAAAATCACTGCAGATTCACGCTAGATGTTGTCAATACAGGACGCTATCGAATATAAGTTTATCGAATATTTGATGTGAATGGATTTTTTTTTAGAACAAATACATTCATTTGGCATACATGGTTGAGATCCTGAGAAATTATTTATCGTTTTAAACCAAAGGGTGACTAGGCGAAAAATTAAAAATGTGTTTGTCAGTTTGTTTTTATCTACATTCATTTTAATCTTTAATTTCAGTTTATAGTGGTTGGAGTGAAAAAAAAATAGAGTAAGTGATGAATTTACAGTGAATATTTATTTATCGGAAGAAAAACTTATTGTATATCTCCATAACAAAATGAAAATAATGTATGATACTTTTTTACAATTCCACGAAAGTGATTCTTTTAGCTTGACACAATCAATATTATAACAGTTTTGGTTTAAAATACACAGAATGAAAAGACAAAAAGCCGGTATAAAGTGGCCTCTGAATGTTCATGGTTTCCAATATTTATCATTTTTATTTCGTGTTTGTTGAACACGGAATTGTTTGCTCACTTTGATTACAAATTTTATGCAGTTTCAAATAATGACAAGATTTGAAACAAAGAATCTAAAAAGTCTGGATGGAAATATTAATGAAAATTACTGAATACTGATATTAACATTTTTATGATATATGTCATAATGGATTGCTACTGGAGTAACACGAAACGCTACATCCACGGAAGTGATATTGATAGTGGTTTATTGACGAATCTTATAGAAAAAAATTGGATCGAAGATGCTAGGTAGATGCTCTAACAAATCGAAACGCGTCACTGCAAAAAAGAGTTTTATTTGTGAAACTGTGTGTTATTTACACAATTTTTTTATCGGCATGATGGAAGAGTTGCATCAAGTAAGAACATCTACAATCTACATGATTAGTTTGTATTAACAAAAGACGATTTTTATAAGTTTCTTAAATTTATTAAAACAATGCTTAAACAATTTTAAGAATGCCCCATATATACATAAACAGTGGTGATCAGGATAAGAAGGTACCGGACTTGATCAAACAAGATGGCTTGGATTTGATAGAACATATTGATTATACGTCAATCGGGTAGAAAATGTTGGGACTTTGTCAGTTTTGAGGACATGACTTTTCTAATATAAGTACTAATGCCAAAGATACCAGAATTTCTAATGAAGATGCTGAATACCTTAGTCCTGAAACGTCAGTAGACAGCACAATTGCCTAGGAAGTGGCACGATGTTACATCCTCCTCCAACAACGAAGGCAATAAATGGACTTACCTCTTTGATATCCGGCATGTCGTAGATGATGAGCGAATAATCCAAAATTGTTTCACTACCACCGATCACTCTCAGGTTCGGGAAAAGTTTCGCGACCGACGTCAGCTTCCGGATCCGGAAGAACAACAAATAACCGGAGATTTTCTTCAGTTCCGGAAAGGTGTACGGGTCGAAAGCCGATTCGTCCACGACTGTCTCCATTAGCACGATCATAAGGTTGCCCTGAAACAATATTTCACATATAGAAAGAAATTCTCAATTCCAGAATTCTGATATTTCTATAAAGATAAGCTCACAAGAACATCTTTTTTCAGTCTTAAGATAATTTAGTTGATGAAAAAATTTCGGTTTATTTGAACACAGAAAAGTATATTTTCGATGTCAATACCCATTCTAAAGAAATACACTCCTAATAAAAATAGAATGGAATCATCACAACCCCAACTTTCCCACAGTTGGTTGTGATGATTTCATAAAGGCGTACATGTATCCATGTGATCGTAAGTTGTAAATCTCCATTACCAATGGTTGGCGTATATCTTCTGGATTAAGTACAGGTACATATTTTTAAATTATATGCTCATCTGTACAACACCTTAAAAACTTGAATTAGAAGGAATACTATATGACGAAGAGAAAAGTAAGACCTAAGTCACATTGGGACAATTTGGACACTTTCTTAGTTCTTCTTTTTAAGGTTAAGGAACTAACAGTGACTTTGATAATATCAAAATATCAAATGCTTATACCAATACTCTTAGATTCTTCCTCAAAGAAAAACAAACTTTTATAGTGAAGTTGAATTATTTGCACCAAGATTACAAAATGTATCAACATTATAGTTCTTATAGTTGAGGTATTCTTTGTTTTTTGTACTAAGATTGATAGCTGCTCAATTTGAGATTTTGGTATTCTTATTTCCAAGACTTACCCAAGCTTTCATTCGAAATATTTAATTTAAACCTGTATGTTTAAAAATATGGTATAGTAAGTTTTTTATAGATTTGCGCATATATGAAGATATGATTATTTTCATGTATGTACTGCTGTTAAAATCTATCTTTGAATAAAACGTCACTTCTGATCGAAATAATGGAAGATTTATGCTTCCGTATCACACTGATCCTGCGAATAGCCTCATTTGCAGTTATAAAAAAATATTCAATAGCCGGTAAAAATTTAGTATTTTTTTGTTTGCGATATAAATGTCTTGTATGGTTTTCTGCCGCTGATTTTCAATATTTAATCTAGAGGCGCATCCAAACTATAGAACAAAATATATGATATAGAAAATTTGTATAGCTTGTTAGAGACACGCAAAAAAATTGATTTGATTTGCATTTCATGCGAATTCGATAAACTGGGAATTCAAGTATTGATGTAGAAAAAGTACCTACTGCATGTAAAACATGTGTTTCTACCAATTCCAATTTTTTGTGTCCCTTAAAAAATTGGATACGGCTGATGATGGAAACTCGAAAGGTCGATGCACCCATGCCAAAAAAGAAATGTATTTTATTTCGCTACAAACTTTACCAGCAAAGCAAGCATACGGAGTACAATGACGATTTTAATAAATGTCTATACTTATCCATAAAACAAAGGACCTATTATGATCCTACATTTTTATTAGCAATAACCTTGTAACAAAACTGCTCGAACGACAGTAGTTAAATACCAGTGAATAATGATTTGTTATTAACTTATAATTTCCTTCCCCACAACCGTAATTGAGATTCGATTTCCTAGCTACCAGTCAGGGACTAGGGGTTTAAGATTAGTTTCCTACTGGATGAATTTCCAGCCACGTGAAAGGTTAAAAAGCATGCCTAACAACTACAACTCTGTGATTCTTCTCTGTATCGCTTTGCAGCCTTCCGCTGCGCGAATCAATGGGCTAACAGTCGAACAAGTACGCAAAAATGTCAGGCCAGCTCTCGCACTATGGCCAAAAATTGAATTCTGGATTTAGAACACCCAAGACACATTTTTACTACACCACAATCAAGTTAAATTACCAACGAAAATCTCTCTACCCCCGATTGTCTTCCTTACATTTACACTTGTTCTTCCTTCCTTTGTTTATGCTTTCCACTGACAATCTCTGGTTTTCCAGGCCTGACAGATTACACAATCTACCAACCAACCAAGGGCACAAGTCCCACGGCCCGCCCTAACAAGACACATAACGAATACTGAATAGTTGTAGTCTGAAGTTATGAAGACTGTTAGCTTCTGAAGTACCTAGATAAAAACACAAACGATCTCCAGTACGGCTACCGGATGAATAGATCCCCGGAAGATCTCGTAGTTTACGTCATGTGGAACAGAACAATAAAACTTCCTGAAGTCTTGATTAGTCGCATTCAATATACTCATGTTTCAGCCCCGCTCGTGAAAATGGCTTTGATTTCTGCTACAATACGATTATGATATATCTGCAAAAGATCCTGACCCTGTAGAAGTGGATTTTGGAAAATGGCAGGTGAACGAACACTGATCGAATTGCGGTTTTCTGGACCACACTGAACAAAACGGCCTGGTAAGATCTTAACGTTAAATAAGCACCATTCAAGTATGAAAATCAACTTTACACGAACACAAAACGAACCTTTTCCCATTTGTGAGCTAAAAATAGTATCCACCGCGACTACAAACCATTCAGCGTATCACAGCCCGAGTTGGAGATCTGTTATTTTCATCGAAAATAATGTTCAATAACAAGTTAATTGATTAATATGATGTTATATCTAATTTTGGTAGCTATATAAAAAAAATCATGCAAAAACGGCTCTTATCGGCATAAGTGTAAACTTTGTCTGTCATCATCGTTTTATCACAACAGTGATAGGAAAACAGCAGAGACATAGCACTATAATAGGTTCGTTCTAACAGTGAGTTCTGAACTTCAATCACAATTGTTGAAGAAATTAAATTACAGATGAAGGTAGAAAATAATTGAAATAATTATTTCACTCTATACCAACCTAACATATTCGTATCACAAATAGTTCACTACCACTTATGATTCACAAAATCGGAAAAAGGGCGACCGTTTCACCACCTTCGTAGATTTTCTTACGAGTTAGATAAAAAATAAATGAGATACGTTGTATAACTTATTAACATAATCAGAGTAATTTTTTTGCTAAGATCAAAATCAGTACGGAGTTCGTTATTGTAACATCGCACTGAAAGCTCCAAATTCTAAATTCGAATCGTTAGAACGCAAGAATGACATTGTGCATAATTAATCAAATTCAGAATCCCTCTGCACTATTGCAACGAGCTTATTATTATTAGACGCGCATACTGGTCATGCTGAACGTCGTAATTTGAGATGCTCAGTTTCGTCTAGCGCATGTAGAGTTCACTTGACTCAAAGGGCATTCATAACTGCAAGTGGCTTAACGCCCGCTCTGTCAGACCCCGCAGCGGCACTGCATTTTCTGGTAAGGTTGCCGCACATAAGAAGTTTGCTTACACAACAGATTAGACCTATCTTCATATTTTTCTCCTCGCTGGATGTAACCGATCACAATTTCATTTAGTATTATTATTATCTGTGAATATAAGGGATAACATTTGCTCATTTGATTTTGCTTACAGCTGATCCAAATCCATACATTCACTGCCTGATATGCGCCCTCGGCCTGGGCCTCTAGAGCTGTTAATCTTTCCTTGCATTATCAGCTGGAGTGATCGATATTTATAATTTCTCATAATATCGCCATAGTGAATTATTTTTCGGATATTAAAGTGGTTTTTAGAATCTTCACTTCACTCTAAACAGTGGCGGCTTGTGGGATAGTGCCACAGTACCATGGCACTAATTTAATATCATACCAAGTGAGGATAAGTTATTAGTATTTTTTCCAGTTTTATACCGGTCTGAAATATTGGTTCTCATTCTGGCACTACCTCTTTGAATTGGCACGAACCGCAACTGGCTCTATACGGTTATATTGGTTCACGTGGTGTCAAATACAGCGCTAAAGGCTCACTTAATTAGCTTGTTACATACCATTGTTACCATATGTACATCAAGAAAGAGGATGATTAATTTGTAGAAACTTTACAAGCAATTGGTTGTGGTAGCCTGGAACCAATACTATCTTTCTCCGTCCTACTCACCTAGAGCGATAGGCGTTCACTAGAACCAATCAGCAGGGCGTTTTTTTTCATTATTTTGTGTTGGGATTTTCGATGAAATTCATAACAAAATGATTGTTTGCTGTAGAGTATGCAATGGACTTTCCACCATGAACAATCCTTTTCTAAATGTAATAGTGAAAACTGCAAGTTGACAGAGTGATAGAGTGAATAATTTTTACGCGGCATCGATTCTGAGATTTGGTGAACCAATAAATGGTTCTTAAAATACATAATTGGCCGTCAGCTTGAAAGGTTTCACACAATGGCGTACGACTCATTGCTGGTGAAGTACTCAAGATGGACGTTTACACTACCCCATCGGTCGGTAACGAACTGAACAATGGTCGACTGTGTGAACACTACCGGCCAGGCTACGCCACGATACCCTTTGAAGTGTGACGAAACAACCGACATTGCCATTGCGCGCCACGATCCATTAACCACTGCCAACTGTCTGCCATCATGCGCCATTCCTTGCTGTACACAATGGCGTTGGCCTGCAATGGCCCATCCAGGCCGATTGTGTACTGGGGCCTCAAGAAACGCCGCGTCAGGTCGACAGCCTAGCAGCATTTCTCACGTCGAAACAAGCCAACATCCAGGAAACTCTTGCTTCCCATTGTCGTTTCAATTTCGTAATTTTCAAGCATACAGTGACAAGCATCTAAATAAGTAATAATGTAATGTGTGGTTGGTCGTATTGTCAAGTATTTGCGTATCGGTATACTTGTCAAATATTTTGCCAAATAAAGCAAAAGTAAATACGCAAACACTAATTGCCAAGAAAAGTGTCACCATAAAACCTTAGGGCAAACATATTTTGTCATCCTAACAACTGAATCTTGCTATGATCCGCCTCTGGTTTTAGAATATGCCATTTAGAAAATTTGAGGTGAAAGGGTCCTAAAGCCGATTCCAGAGTCAGACGAGTGACTGCCGGACTGGCAGCTAAAACATTGTACTCCATAAAAGCTGGCTACGAGTTAACGAGTTAACAGTTTAGCTGCATCTTTTTCAGGCTTCTCAAAATAATATATACAATCTGAAATTTGCAACTAATTCAAAGCGTAGTTATGTTCCATTCACAGCTAAAATCATATTGCTTATCGTTGTAATATCAGATCTGTATTTACATAAGCATGACATGTATAAGAAAACTATTTTTGCTACCTCAACTTGCGATCTGAGATTTAGACAGAGATGACCTTACCATTTATCTCAATGTGTCAGCTTGAGGCGAGAATGATGCCGAAATAACGAAACACCGTGAAAAGTATTGAAGATTAACAGGGGCTATCATTGTAAATCAGTCCACCCTTGTTAACAGATGTCGTAGCTCGCATCTGTCTCCGCTATTAACCTATTAGGAAATTGTTAGAAGGCTGTCTTTGTAAAAATGCCAATAACGGTCTGCGCGACACCTGGAGTTAAATGTTACCATCACAACCTTACCTGGGTTGGGTATTGTATTACTATATGCTCTCTACACATCATATGACCTTATAATTATTAAAGTGCATGAAATGCCGATTAGATGAATATGTATGTTAAAACATTCATGAAAATTAGTTCTAGTATTCTTTCTATTCTATTACTGAATATTAAATGATGCAGATATCGGAAGATGGTATTTTGGAAAGATCTGTTCGTTATATTTAGGTATATAAAGTATATTAATGTTAAGTGTATGAATAGCTTTATGCTAAACTTCGCCTTAATAAAGACGTTTTATTCTTATTATATTTATGGTACTACAAGAATATTAAAGACATTTTACTTTTTGAAATAGTACTATGTAGTAGTCATGTGCAAACGGTATTGAATGGTGACTAGATGCACAATAACTGAATTTTAGCTAATGCAGAAAAATCATCTAACATTTTTTCAATGTTACCTGGAAACATCATATTAACAAGAAACTTTGCTACATTTTGATTACATCCTTCAGTAACTTTTTTCTATCCCAGTCTGGTGGCCTACGTGATTATCATTATTGTATTGACTCTCCTGGCTAAAATGCTTTGAGTCAGTTGTGATAAATGTCTTGTACTGTGTGACAATTGTATTGGGCAAATCGGAGGAATGCTTCAGAACAGGTCGTGAACGGCTCAATAACAGAGACGAAGTGACACTCATTTTTTGTCTGGTAATCCAATTATTGTGTTCTCTCATGTACCCAAGCCATTTTGTCCTCGGTGGTGTCAAATATACGTATACGATTGCAGATACTCTTACGTGATGAAATTCTTCCATCATTCGGATAAAAAGATTGTATAATTATCATACAGTTTTACAAATATTTGTGAAACGGTGTGTTAATTACACAATGTTTTTAACTGCATCAAAAATACGTATTAGAAACAGTGGCTTCCAGACCACCGTGACTAAAATGGTTTGGGGATATGAGGAAACAAAACATTTGAATTTCGCAGACAAAAAACTAAGCGTTGCTCTATTTTGTTACACACTTGATTTTTTAATATTTACGCATGAATAATTTAGGGTTAAGTTATCGGAAGGATCTGGACCATCGAAGATATAATGGCTTGAAGATACGAAATATCACGAGTATTGAATTTTGCAGACATAAAACTCAGTGTAACCTCGTCTCTGTGAGCGATTTATTAATTTTTTAATATTAACGTGATACATTTTTTGGGAGTAATGATCGGGGGGTTCCTGAACACCCTGGCTAAACTGAGTTGGTGATATGAGAGAACACAATAATTGAATTTTGCAGACAAAAAACTGAATATCACATCATCTCTGTTACCGACATTATTTTTTATATCTTCGTATACACAATTTGGAGGGTAATGATAGAGAGGGGGAGGGGTCAGGACCATCCAGGCTTAGGCTCAGGCGGACTTAGGGATATGAAAGAACACAATAATTGAATTTCCGACACAAAAGACTGAGTTCCTCCTCCTCATCACTGTTACAGGCTTATGAATTTCTCAAAATATACACATTAACATCCCGGGGGGCTCCGGATGACCCAGCCGAAAACGTCTTGGTATTATAAGACATCACAATAATTGGAATTTCGCGCACAATAAGTTGAGTGTAACCTCGTTCGTATTACCGACTTTACGAAATATTATTTTTCCCGATGCACTTGAGCTTTCGAGGGTGTAATTGGTAAGGGGGACTGAACCTCAAATATACCGAAAGAACAATCAATTAAACGATTTTACATGCAAGTTTCCTGGATTCACCAATATTTTGCGAAAATCAGCTACTAAAGTTCGAACGACTGGGGTGGGGGGCACTGAATTAACACACAAGCATACTTCAAATACACGCGACCGTCTTTTTTTAAATGTCTGACCCACTTCTTGGCCACCACAGAAGCAGCTAGCAGATTTGAAGACTCAAGAGAGGACTCTACCTAGAATAAAAGACGTTTCGCATGAGTGTTAAATATTTAGTTTCCAGCGCTCATTTTTCAAGATAAGAAAACATTTTTCTTTGAAAATTATAGAAAAAAGGTTGTTTTTATGTCCTTGCGAAGCCCTTTCTGCATTTTCTGCTACAAAATTCACATGAATATTGACATTTTTGGTAACCAAAGTAACCAAATATCAAAAAAGAGCTTCGCACCGGACAAAAAACGGTCTTTTCCCTATGATCTGATAAAAATAATTCTCAAAATCGTTCAGAACCAAGCGCTTCAAACGAAATATCGTGGCACCGTACATGAACATATTATTTTTACCGCTGATACGAGCGCCCTTGCGACAATATTTAAAATTTCGTATCGAAATGAAAAAGGGCTTCGTAGAAGTATAGGAGCAACCTTTTTTTATGATTTCCAAAAAAATCGTGTCATATAAAAATGAGCGCTGGAAACGAAATATTGGAAACCTATGCAAACCGCCTTTTATTCTAGGTAAAGTCCCCTCCGAGCGTGATCGATCGGAACTTCAGCCGCATATGTTTAATTCATGTTTCATGGCATATACGACACAAAAAACCGTGTCATCCATTTCCGTCGGTTTGTCTGTCGTCTATCATCCGGCGTCTGACGGTCTGTCCAGTTATCCTTGGTTTCTCTATAAATAACTTTGAAAGTACCATTCAGATGTTGATAAAATTTAGACACTTGATTTCTACTATGGCAAGGTAGCAAAAGCTAAGTAACTTTTGAAAGTTCCTTTCGAATTTTATTTAAACTCTGACAATAGGGATTACTACTGTGATGAGAATAAAAAACTTTATGGTTTTCAAAAGTCGATAATGTAGCAGCAATGAACGAATACAATAAAATAAACAATACATAATTTTTGTATATTTCCGATATTTAAAAACCTCAGGTGTTGTTACAACACGTCATATAATCTGTAAAATTTCCGATATTATACTTGTTACACATAATATTGTGCTTGCTTTCGATTCGCAAAAATGATAAGATTTCATAAGCTGTAGAATTTTACGACAATATATCCGACACGAACATAACATATTTTCGATACATTTCGAATGTTTTGAACAAATTAATGTACACCATATATTGTTTTATAGGGCGTAGTTAATTGTCTTTCTTCCCACGCCATGCGCGGGGCATCAAATCGAGATATTACGTCTTCAAGATATTGCATGACTCACTTCCGTCGGTCTGTCAGTCTGTATTCTGCCAGCTAATCCGTTTTTGATCCCACTGTAACTCCGAAAGTAAAATTAGGGTAGAGATAGAATTTTTACTCTACTATACCTATTTCCATTTCTGTTTTACACGAACGACCTTTAAACCTAAAGATAACTGCATTTTAACTGAATACGGATAATGAATAATGAGGAAATGCTTTTTGACCTTATATAAAACTGTCGTCAACTAGGTTAATTCCCTGGTTGATTATCAATTTCACTTACAGGTCTACTAAAGATTTTTTCGGATCTTTTATCTGCTAATCCACTTGAATTAAGTTTTGTAAATATCAGATATTATTTTTTCTACTAATTTTGGCATTTTTAATATAAAAAAAAAATATTTTGTTTCTTCAAATTAATATTCGTAGACTAATATACCATTGCGTGGAAAATTCTGAGTCAACCTACTTGACTCCTTTCTTTGGCATAAAGAGCCAAGATGGAGGCTTCCATAGAAATGTTCTCAAATTGAAATCCTCAAATGGGACACCCTATATATGTTTTCACAACACAGTTCCAAATTGAATTGAATCTTGAGACGCAAAGATGGTCTCAAATGTCAAAGGGTATTTATAAAGTCACATAAAGTTCAATTTGCTTGTGATGATAAAAATAATGATATCTCATGCAAAAGCTTGTACGATTTACGTTTCAGATTAGGCGAAGAAGCTTTTAAAATGTAATAAACAAACTACAGCCAGAAGATTGGAGAAAATGCTTTAAGGAATGGTTTTCACCGATGCAAAAACGCATGGACTGTGGAGGAAAATACTTTGAAAAATCATACATAAATATTGTTTTTTGTAAATAGAATGTGTTTTACATTGTTAGACTCAGCAGAAGAAGAACAGCCCTCGTATTTCGAGCGAGTAAAAAGTTCCCAGCTGGTTGCAATAATTACATAATATGCTTGTCTGGCAAACACAAATGTCTCAACAGGTCACAGGCCGCTGTCCCTGCTTAGCTGCGTGTTGGCATTTAAACGTGTATTTTCTATAAGTATTTTTTCATTGAGGGGTTGAGTTGTCGGTCTAATTATGTCAGGAAAAACAAGATTCAACTCGTATTACCTGTCAGGCATTACCGCCGGAAGTATTTAAATGGCAGAAGGTCTTTTGTAGACACCACGAAACTTTATCACTAATTTTCATCGGTCTGTCCCAGAGTCTTTCTGTTGGTCGATGTGCCTTTCTATCGCCATGTTAAATACAATGAAGGCTTCTATTATCATCATTATTATCTCAGTAAATGCTGCATCGAATATTGTCTATAACGATATGCTGTGGGCTGTAGGTATTGCTTCGTTTATTTGCATAGGATTATTGAGTTAATATACTTAATTTATTTTTTAATTTTCCAAGTTGCCAATCATATTCAGGCGTAAATGAATTGAATAAAATTTTTAGAGGGCCTAAAAACTATAACCGGCCAACGCTCATTTTTACATGTTTCACATGTTTTTTGTGAACTTCATTTAGGGCTGTGAATCTTTTTTTGATGGCTCAAAAATACTGGAATTTACAAATGATTTTCAAGAGGTTTCTCATGTATTGGATCGCTTTACCTGACGTATTTAGATATTTTATATGTGCTCAAAATTTTTTCAAAACTGGCTATTTTTGTCACCGCGTAATCTCTGTCTGCTTTACCGATTTTAATGAAATATGAGGATCGTTATCATGTGCTTTGTTCTAACATCGCGCATCAAATTCCCAATCCAAACAATCATATCGAATATTATTGGTATCAAATATCACCGACAAACAACAAAAACGTCGTATTTTCTCCTCGCTCTTCCACGTAAGAGATGAAATAAAATACGACCGAAACGTCATAAATTTCTGAGTAACTACATTATGACGTATATTTAATATATTGTCAATTCTCAAAAAGTGAATTCTGGATGACAACCTGCGTTTTCTTTGAGATTCATGGGCTGTGTTATAGATATTTAAGAATATTTCATAATGTATTAGGTAAATATAAAAGATATTCATTCATATATAAAAAATATTCATCGAGCTTTCTTTCTTGTAATTGAAATCCGTGTACCCAGGTGCGACCAAAACTTAGGTTAAGGTGATTTTTAACCAAAGTTAATACAGAAAATTGACACACGGTACAATATAAACGTACACCGTCAATTTCGAATAATGTTTATAGTGTCGATTTGATAAATATTATTTTCTCTTCACTTCGGCAACTTGTTGCCGGATGGTTGACTGTAATTCAGTACATGGAACCTTCATATGATATAGGAGCATGTTTTCGCCTTTTATCACCTGGTATAATAAAATGCGATTCAATTTCTACATCACCGGAGAAAATAATATTCTTTCGCTACGTGCCGAAACATCAATGGGTGGGACGAGTCGCACCATTTGGTACATTTTTCCCAATATTTCCCACGTTTCGAGTCACTAGGTCTCATAGTCATAATATATTTGCTTGATCATAGTACAGATTTAGCGTATTCGCCATGTTTGAGTGTGCTTAATTGAAAAAATCTAAAACGTGTTATACAGGTCATCTACTTGATTTTTTTAACTATTAGTGTTGTTAAATCCAAAAAAAAAGCCATGAATATTTCTTTCTACCTATACCTCTTTTCATTCTCAATTTTTCTTCCCATAATCAACTACCACGGTGTTCAAGAATGAAATTCAAATCAAATTTTAAATAACCAACAATTTTATTGCGCAATATGTTTCATGGATACATATATAGTATAAATATACTATTTTGGAAATATGTTATACAACACTTTGTAAAAAATCTTCAAAAAACAGAAATTTTGAACCATTTTTATGTAACATTTTTTTTAACAGGTGTATAAATGCTACATATCATTATATGAATATAATATTACAATAAATAAATGAATATATATAAATATATATAAGTAATAATATAAATATAATGTCACACTCATCTACGAATCCTTGCAGTTGGTGGGTTTCCACTAAAGATAAATTGGATAAACGTGGTTCCGACAGAGCTACACGTAATTTGCTACAAAATCACGAGGATTGGTTAAATGCAGGTGCTTATAAAAGAAAAGCTAAAAGATTTAAATGTTGTATTCATACTCCAGTTTTGGATACACCTGTAGAGACAAAAATTTTGGATATAGTACCTCCACCAGAATTACATTCATTGTTAGGAGCCGTCAATACTATTATGAACCACATGTTAAAACAATGCGAGCGGGATGCAACAAGTTATATAAAAAAATGTCATGTTGAAAACGAGGTTACTCATAATGGTAAATCTCTTGCAGGAAATTCTCGTAAAATTTTGCTAGACAAAATAGATAATTCACGAGCAATTTGTTATTTAAACTGTTTAAAATATGTTGAATTAATGCAAAATTTAAATCTGTGGTTTGCAAATATACTCAGACCTAGTTACAAGATTAGTATAAATAATTTACTGATAAGTTATTTTGACTTAGGAGTTTCTGTAACACCAAAAATACATGTAATTTTTTCCATGTATCTGACTTCTGTGAAAAAACTGGAAAAGGACTTGGTTTCTATGGTGAACAAGCTTTCGAAGCGGTACACTATGACTTCAATAAAACGTGGAAGAAGTATAAATGTATGGATAGTCATCCTGATTATTCCTGTAGATTGTTAAAAACTACTGTAGCGTACAATAGTCGTATTTATTGTAATATTATATTCATATAATGATATCTATCATTTTTACACCTGTTAAAAAAATTGTTACATAAGAATAGTTCAAAATTTACGTTTTTTGCAACTTTCCTTTGCTTCACTATAGTCAGAAGTTCTTTATTTCTATCTCAGAACGTCAGTGTTGAGTTATGCGGACACTCCAAGGTACCTTTAGTCAGTGGTGCAGCTAAAAACTACGGCGCTCAAAGGCAAATTCCGTAATCTGCGTCCATTTGAGCATTCACCTTTCCGGAAAAGCAAGAAGAGCGAAAAAACCTCTCTACTGAAGGCATTTTTCGCCCTTTCAGTCCACAATTTTGCGCCCCTTGCAACCTGCACCCTTGACATGGGCACCGGTTGTCCTGCTCTAGCTACGACAATGCTTTTAGTAGTCTTCTAAATACCCACGCCTCAAAGACTTCCAGCATATTAACTGTATTGGCTTTGAGAGTTCCATACAACACGGCGTATACAAATCGGTATCTTGGATGTCAAGCTAAGACTTTTACTAGTTAGTAGTTTTCTCATATTGATGAATATTTTTCTTGCTTGCTCCATTCGGAAGATTGTTTCCGTGTCTCTAAATATACATATATGTATCTATGATTATCTGTCACATGCCCTACAGATTTCATTTCGTATGTTCCTTAGTGTATTCTTCCAATCTGATGCAAGTGATATGAATTAACTGAAAGGGATTTCATTATATCACTTGTGGGAAGTGGTGATAAAACGACAGAACTTTATAGATGTGACATGTCAAGTTGTCACATTATGAGGTCGATTTTGTGTGCAGTAGATGCTGTTTTGTTTAAAAAAAACGTGCAAAATGAGCATAGAAAAATTCTAACCTCTCGATTGTCGAACACGAAACAATATCCGTCCGATATCAACTAAACTGATTGAAGTGATCAATCTTTGTTGCTTGTGCTTGAGTGGTCAGGGGGAAGTAATTTCTATCACTTCCGTAACGCGGTAGAATTGAACACCAAAAACACATTGGAAAAGTGATTCAATCAGTTAGAATCACTACAATCGGAATGAAAGAATACACCAATTATTACTATAGCCTTGTCTAACCCAGGAATGACCAATTAGTTCAATTGGGCTCCATTTTTTAAGATAATATGATTCTTGCGGTCTGTTTCTACATGTTTACACCGAATGAGATTATAAGCCACTCACCATTCCCCCACATATTGATCATGTGTATTTAATTTGTTGTCAAATGTTTAACATATAAACATACAAGATTAAAAATCAATGAAGAGATGAAACGAAAAGAAACCTGATTTTTATCAAGACCGGCAACCAAGGTCGGCGGTCTGCCATTTGGTAACCCCTGGTTTAACCCATTCTGCGAATACGATTATACGTCGTAACACTATTATTTTAACTTCTTAGTTCAAAAATACATTCACGTAGGAGTTTTGAAAGGAAAACACTTTCACCAAAGTGTTTTCTTTCGATCTGTTACAACTATATTTGAATATAGTTTCACAATACGTTTCATTCAAGCCTTTTGATTAGACTGTCCATTCGCATTGACAGCGAGCTTGTTTTTATTTTACCAAGAAAAATGTAATAACCTGTATTTCTGTGCAGTTCCTAAGTTTATCCATGCTCTTAGGTACGTTTCGCACGTCCATAGTGAGGCACACTTTGCACTGACACTGTATACAACACAACAACAACACTACGAAGTACAGTAAAGTTGCAGGCAAGCCGTGATTCTCGCGCGACATTTTAACGGCAGCAACATGCTCGAACTACAACAACAGTCGGCGCAACACTGAATGGCGCCATATCCAAGCCGGCGTTTTTAGCCCACATTCACAGACGTCAACACAAGAGCACGCGGTCGACGCAACAGCGTTGCCAAATTGCATCGGATTTTTTGGAAGCTGAGACAATTGTGTCAAATTACAATTTTGATTTCCATGAGTTTTGATATATTTACTCTCTCCTACCTAAATTTTATCTTGTTGCCACCGGTTAGTATTTATTAATTTAAAAAACCGTGAAATTTACCAATCTCCATATACACATCTACAACTCATGCAATATTTCAAAATTGTATTTTTTATTTTTTTTGTTGAAAAATGTCACGTCTATTCTTTCAAGAAAATGCCTTTTCAAGTATTTCAATGATAAGTGACCTTAAGATATGAATATGCAGGAATATGGTTAATATATGATTTTGTTCAAACTCAGAGTTCCACATTATGTTTATCTGCTAAGGTCATTTTAAAGATATGCACTGCAAAAAGTATCGTTCTCAATACTCCTCATATAATCTAGATGATAGTGTCCATGTGTTAACCATTAGTTTTTTCATATTCTCTTGTAGAACCAGAATTAAAAAAATATTTTTGTCCTAAAATGTATCCTCCTCTTCCTTCAAGTTTGGTAGATATCTTACGAAATCATTGAAAAATAGGTATTTTTCTAAACAATTTAGAAACTGGATGAAATATTTTATTGAAGAAATTTTGATAAATCCAAAGATAACCCCCCCCCCCCCCCAGAAAACCGATTAACCCCCTCCCATTGATTCACACGGAAACACACTCCAAAGAACACGCAAGGTATTTTTTTTGCTATTACGTTTTATTTCATAGGGGGGGTCTATGTTTTATAAGTATGCATAAAAGAAGAATTTATATATTTTTCTATTTTTTTATAATGAACTAAAAAATAACTATTATAATGGTATAAAATTTTCTCACTCTACGAATCTGCTGCTGGTAAATCAGCTGGTCTGGACGGCGTGCTTTAGATGTTTGAAGTGATACATATACAACTTCCATGTAATTTGTAAACTTTGGTTTAACCAATGCACACTAGTATTAATTTAGAGGTATATTATAAATTACTGAGAGATAGTTCAATACAAGGTCTATCGGTAATAACGGTCGGAGATTTTTACCGACCCAACACTGACGCTATATTAAAATAACGATAAACCTACAGCTAACTTACGAAAATATGCTCTCCACTATGCATGTGGTCTGTCATAGACAAGCATGTTTCGTCTTTAGCCTAGACTCCTCAGTATAGCCCGGCAATAAGACAAGAGAGAGCAAATGCAGGTAAGGGAGACATTTATCTTCGCGCAGAGTGCTGCTTCTCATTCGGCACCCTTACGTTCATAAAAATGCCAATCGGGGACGCCAATTTGCCCAAAATGCAAGTAATATTGTTAACTTACAAATCCTTGGAACGCTGACATTCGCTAATGTTTACAAACGTTTGAAGTTGCATTGATAATGAAAATGGTGGAAGTGTCCTTGTTGCGTAATTTATTTGAAAAATGGTGAGTGTTATTTATAGGCTAGAAATAGGATTTCGCTTTGACGGGATGTCCATCTGCACTCAACGCAGGGCTGGAACTGGGAGGCCATCAAGTGCAACGAAACACCGTCATAAACGCCTGTACACAAATGGATTTCGCATACGACTTGAATTGAGCAATAGGGGATCAAACTCACAAACTAGTATGCCAGGGCATCAAGAGCGCAACCAGCAATATTTCAGTCGAGTTTTTCTTTTATTTCGACGGACTATGAGAGTGATTTGATTTAATGCTTTTGATTCAAATGTGGAAGCATATAAATATTACGTGTGAAAAGAACAACAGTGACAAAACATTTGTAAATAAAAACGAACCCCCGTTAACTAGCACTGGGCTGGATAACCTGATGCTCCTCAAGGAGTACTTTGCTTGAAAGTACCTAATGTTTTGGAAAAATTGAAGATGTGGCTTGTTTTGGCGATGGATTCAGACCTCAGTAGCTAGAAGCTTCCAATACAGCTTCCGCAAGGTAGAGGTCAGTATGGCTAGAAAGCGAAGTCAAAGCTTAGGTGCTAAATGCCATACGGGTGTTCCAGAAGATAAAGATATTCCATAACTTAGGGATGATCCATACGTTAACTGTATTCAGTATCCCAAAAACTGAACCATATTTAAAGATACTCGAAAGTTTATGTGGAAGGTAATTTAAATGGTGGGTAACTCAGAGTTGTACTTTAGGTGTGTCACGCTAAGTGGTGGGAACTTAAATAGTTGGTAACCTAAGTGGTGTCCATATCTAAGTATAATAAAACCATACCACTTTAACAATATGGATATTCCAAGACTGTTGTAAAATGTTGTTTTACCGATTCAACAAGTGGTTAACCTGATACTTTTTTGGATTAGACAGCTGCATGTGAACATTAAGACTCAGACATCCACAGACAGAATAACGAGAATAAAATACCATGACATCTTTTTATAAACAAAAAAACTGTCAGATGTGAAGTAGCAAAAGTATTTTCCGTTTGCTCAAAACCCATATGAAGGGCAACTTTGTCTTCAGAAATAGATACATTCAGCGAAGCAAAAAATCCGAGGGAATTGTTGTCGATCATGCCCAAACGGTGTCGACAATCGGGCTTGTCTCTCGTGGCGATTCAGAACTTGATGGACGACTTTGATCTAATCTGGGAAGCTCGTTAACTGCGACAAAGAAGGCAGGGCGGGGTGTACCGCCTCACCAACTGACATAGTTGGTATGGAAGGATTAACTCTAGTTTGCTAGCCATTCAAATTCAAATCGTCGATCTACTAGACACCCAGCTCAACACGCTTTTCGCAAGAACAAGGTACAAAACAATAATTTCTACCCTTCTCAAGAACATTACTTATTGTTTCAAAGGGAGTATTGATTTCCATTATAGGCCCAATGGGATGTCCAACAAAAATATATCTCTTTGTTGACGAAAATCGTTTAATTTCATCCAGTTTCAATGCTTATCCATTACATTAGCATGGGTTAAAAATCTATATTTTTTTGGCCAAAATGGCGTTTACTAGATCAAAACAACTTTTGGTCAGAACAGAATATAATTGTTTTATTGTATACGCCAATGGGCCATCGTCCCTATTTGCAGACAAAGGGCAGTAGGCAGTTGTAGATTTGTTGATGTTTTTCCAGTATCTTAAAGTTTTTTAACGATGTTTGTCATTGGTTATGAGCGAGTTTTCTCTAGGACGTAATTATTAACAAAATTAAAATAAAAAATAACAAATTACTATGCCGAATGATTTTACATTTGAAAAAAATCATTGGCAAAGAGGTAAAATATAAAATTATGTCGCTGTGTGGATTATTGTATCAATGATGTTCATCATTGAGCTTCATACATGTTTGATTTCAATACTAGGTCTGCTATACACGTTCTTTCTTCGATACCAATGTGGCTATCTGTGTATGATCTTAGCGTTGTTTCAAGCTATTCTGTGGATCTCGGACCATATATTAATCAGACTTCTTAAGTTCAACTTGCTGTGCGTTGATTCCATTTTTTCTTATTTCTACCTGCAAAGGTTTCATTATCTCTCAGATGTAACGGATTTCTCCCCCATTTACCCATAATACTTTTAGGTACGTCATGATCCATATTTAGTCTGCCTCCCCCGAGTGAGCGAGAGTGCGGACCAGGTGGTAACCGTTATTAAGAGGTTGACCTTTACCAGAATGATTTTCTGGGTCCGTCAATGGTCAGTGGTGGTGTTTTTCAACGTATTTAATATAACTAACGTTTAGTTTCGCGGCTGAAGAAAATTGAATATAGAGCTGTTTTTATCAAATAGAAGCAGTTTTGACTGAAACTGAACTCCTCTTTCTGTGTTACTGCCTGTTTTGAAAACTTGTAAAAAGAAGTTCCTTGCTATGTTAGTCAGAACGAAACTAAAACGTCTTTATTATAAAACAGTTGTAAAGGGCAAACTTAGGCCTACGGATATTCAAACTTAAGACTTAACGTGGTCAATAACTTAATATCTAAAGCTAACCTATATGAAAAAATATAAATATTATTAAACAATATTATAGTTGTAACAAATGTATTTTTCTGAAAATTTAATAACAAAATTAGAATTGAATGAATTTAAAATTTTTATTGCATTATATGTGAATTTACGTTGAAACATGACTGTCTTATAAACTGTTGTTTGAAACTTGTAGACAAGGTGAGTTTTTCAAAAGTTTGATTTCGGACTTCCATTGTCTATAAAATTTTTGAGTATCACGACGTTTCAATTGATATACTATCTTCAATCGTCTTCAGGTGAACTATCTTATAAACCATGCAAGCAGAAATAGCGTGCCATTAGTATAGTATTAACTGAACAGAGTTAACAGATAGGCGAAAGTGTAGGTAAGGAATAGTAGAGGCTCCAATATAGATTCTTTAGGCACACCGGAGCAAATAGGATTTTTCTTTCAAAGTTGATTTTGTATCACTACGAATAGATGTTCATTTCTGCGTCAAATCGGCACATCCGATAAGTTTGCATTTAGTAACTAGTGGATTTGGCGTACCTAGTAAAAGTCTATAAAATTCTAGACTATGACAGTCCCTTTTTTCTTATCTGCAGTCGTCAGCACTTTTTTGCAATATGATATGAGCGGTTCATGGCCAGTCCTATACCCTATACTTCGTTGTAGAACAATGTGGTAAAAATTGCGACATATGGCAATAATACGTGTTCCCACTTCCAATACCGGCTGACAATCCGGCAACACCGCCACTGCGCAGTAGAATGTCTGGACTGGACATACCGTCACGGAAACTACGGAATGAAATTCTACATGCAGTGATCCAGTGTGAGTAAACTAGTTGAGTGTACAGTGTTACCGTTAAACCTACGCAGGTCAGTACCCGGCCCTCTAATCTGTACATTCGTAAATTGGGTCATTTCATAGGTTAATGAATGTCAATGAACAGACATCGCGACACCTAAATACTAATAACGCTGGTTCGTGAGAATTTCTAGACATGATACCACGTGGTAAATAATAATACATAATTATAAGCTATACATGTCAAACTCTCGTTGAAAAAAGCCGGCATGGCAATTGTATGAGTACCAAAACTATTTCCAAATGTGATAGCTTAATTAATTAGCATTGCAAGGACGTTTTCTAGGGCTGTCAAGTATCTCGCTTTTGGACGTCAAATCAAGGGCATATCTAGACTTGGAGGGGGGTAGCTGGTCATTAGGTTTGTGTATGCTTTGACCATTTTTTGTAATATCTTCTACGAGGTAGTTGAAGCAACAGAAAGGGATATGTTAATATTATTATAATAAGGAAGGAGAAGATACTATAAACAGCAAGTGGAATAGTGGAATATTTGACATTTTTAGGAAGATGATATAAAACATAGATTGGTGAACTAATCAATTTTAATTTGATGAAATGCAAAATAAAAATGTAGTACATATTTCAATTTTTATTGGCACAGTACAAGAAATTAACATATTTTATACTTTTCAATTAAATCTAAAAAAATAAAAGTATACCATAACTTCCAATAAAAATACAAGCGCGGATATGAAAACTAACTAATAAATAACAATATTTACTCATACAGAAAAAAACTAAATAATAAATTATATAATTTGTCGCATTTGAATTGCAACATCTTACCTAACAGCAGGGATGGTGCCTGAAATTCAAATTAAAAGTTGAAGTTTCACAGCGCAAAAACGAACTGAAAAGTAATGGATCACAATGTAAATTAAAGTTCACAATCTTTTTTATTCGCAAATCTATCGATTATTTTATCTTTCGAGAGATTTAAGTTTTGTTCACGTCTAGGACGTTAAGACGTTCTTAGAACATAATGATTCTTAACCATATCTTCAAGCTGCCTTCTGTTGAAGCAACACTGACTGGTAAACACATCGTAATCTGTGAAATTTTTCTAATGGTAGGAAACATGTTTTCATCATATAATTGTTTGATGAAGTATTATTTCCTAGTAAGTCTAAGTCATTATTTTGAAAGGGACATAATGCCAGTTCACTTTTAGCATTTAACTTCCTAAATATCTTCCCTGCTTCTGGTCAACAATATGGATGGCAATTATATTTTCTAATAAAGGAATGTTTACTGCTATACGACAATAATCTTGTGGGTTAGTAACCTGCTTGTTCTTGCTGTTAATCTCGGTAAAGTTATCTAGGCATTTAGTGCTTCGCTTTTTTTTTCATTTAAAAAGTCTCAGTGACAAATTCTATATTCTATTGTTTTGTATTGTAAAAGCTTGCTTGAATTTACTGTTAGTGTTAAAGCCTCTGGCAAGCAAGCAACTTAAACCTACAATGAAGTTACATGTAGTAATAGCATGCTATCGATTATTTAAGCATTCTGCCTTACCCGACGACTCAACTGCAGCAAGTTATTCTTGAAAAACATTACAGGCTCATTTATCTCTATCCATCTAGTTTCACAGAAAGATTTTAGATTACAGTTTTGTTTCTTCAAAATGAAACTGCGTTTTGATGATGCATCGGAAAAAGCTTAATAATTCTAACAGTTTTTCTGATAGCTATCGCATTTCGATATTGACAGATTGAAGGCATGGTTTTTGCAGGGACATTTTAGAGCATTGTTTACATACTTTTGCAGCTGTGTTATGCACCTCTTGATTATCCTATAATGAGGGTTCAGCCGTCAGTGCCTATACCAACACACAAATTCGGATTAAAGCTATATTTTTCTAATAGGTTTATAATAGTTTTTCATAGATCTGTCTGGCAGGTGACGTGGACAATTTCAAACCCAAACCTTGTCGAATAGACCCAGAAGCAGTCAGTCAGGCCTGTCAGTCTGACATTATTTCCGTTGAAAAGCTTTGAAAAGGTTGATTATGAGCAGATACAAGGTGATGCTCTGAGTGTAGACCAATACTATCAGGCTGGTTAACGGATCTAGCTCTCAACATCAGCAAATGCTCGTGGATCAAAGTTATAAAATCCCTATATTAATTAATTGCATCCAGGGTTGCAAACCATGTGACTGTCTCAGAGCTCAGGGAACTGTATTCACTGCTAGGGATTATCTTCTTGCGTTGATCCAGTAATAGTAATGGCAAAGCCTGGGAAGTAGTCCACCTCTGGGCCTTTTTGCCGACCCCGAAGGCCATCACCAGAACTATCACAGACATGGTTCCGTAGGGTCGAACCTACCAGACGTTTCAATGAAGGTCATGATGCTGAGTAGCACTCTTCCCTGTCAAACTCTGATGTGCCGAACACCTCAGCCCTTATACGGCACACTCACCCAGGAAGTGAGGATCCCTGTTAACACGTGGAGTGAATCCCTCCTTCAGTTCAATAGCCATAGCTCCCTACGTTTGTTCGAGCCTGCTATGAACCTCTTGGCCGCCTGCAGTAATCTTCCTCCAACCATGTTTTCGCAAGTTCGTTATACGCCCAAGCATCTAGGGCATGACTAACCTGGCATCTGCTAATACCCAGCAAGGTTCGGGGCTAATGCATGTACCCCTTGCTCCAATCGTCGCCGGGCAGTCTGCTTTCTCGTTACCTGGAACCCCGCTTTGACCAGGGAGCCACATGACGCTCACGCCCTTGGATTGGGCGGCGCTGCATTCCTGGACCAGTGGTGCTTTGATCCTAGGAGATGCTACCGCTCTCAAAGCTGCCTGACTATCGGAGCATATATAGATGTCCTGCTCTGTGCACTGTTGTACTTCTACTGAATATGCCACCATTAGGATGGCAAATATCTCCACCTGAAAATCTGACGTGCGGGTTCCCAGCGCTACGCTTGACTCCAAGCCACTACCTTCCAGGCATATTCCTGCACCACTGGATCCCATTTCGTTTGAGCGAGATCTGTTGGTGTAGCCATGCTGTGGAGCGGAAATCTTATCTTCCCCCCCCCCCTCCAACCCTTTCCTAGAAGGAAGGTCGAGTGAGATTCTCTTATCGAACCTTCCGCCACCTCCTCAATCCGGGTGTGGCACACCAACGGAGCTGACGCAGTCCACGAACCAAGTATGACAAGTTGAGGTTCAAACGTATGCTGATGAACTAGTTATGGCAGATAGAGCACAAAATGAGGTGGATATCTGAGCAACACTCCAGAAAGCAATCGCTATAAGAGATATCAAATTGGTGTAACGGGGAGGACTTGAATTTTTCAAAAATACGAATCATTACATTAAAAGAGACTGCTCTATCGAGTTTTGCTGCTTCCATTTCATGTTGTTCTATGATATTTCTCAATAGATTATTTTACCGACCTGATGATTTTTCTGGTTTTGGTTAGAGGTGTTAGACTGCTTCAAAAAGAATCATCACCAGAATTATCAAAATTTAATATATATCAAATATTTAATAATGCTATGTTCACCGTTTGTTTTGTCCGTCTGTAGAGGTCTAAAATCCCATTTACAACCGTCATACAGAGCACAGCATAGGCATGTCTAGCAAAATACGAAAGACCTAGTTTTAAAATTTAATATTTATATTATTTATGTATGTATATGTTATGCATAATATGTGATGTCATATGTATATATGTATAAGATAAATTGAAACAATAATTTATCTCGTAATGCTACATTTGAAATAATTCATTCAGTACCACAGCAGTGTATTTGTTTACAGTCAAATTTATCAGTATTTGGTGACCTCCGGTGATATTACCAATTTTTTGTTTGGTGAGAAGAAACACAGCATGTTTATTCCAGATCAAATACTGGAATTTCACCTATTCTATTGATGAACATTTTACTTTTATAATTATTATCCTGTATCATGTGTTTTTATTAAAGGGTAAATTGTTGAAGAACAGGTACCTGCTTATTGTGCTCCTCTAACGCTACGAGAAGATAAATGTGTAATGACATTGACCTTCGAACGCTGTCAAATGTAAGCATAGGAAAGATACTGAAAAAGTCTTGCCCGAGGTGTTGGGAGTTCCACCTGGTGAGAATGCTCCCGTTGAACCCCTCCAGTGTCTTAAGACTCTTGGTGTTATCGATCACTTGATGGTGTATTATACATTAATGACACTCGTTACAGTAGAGTATGACAAAATGAAAAAAAATGTTTTCGTTTCAGGACATCTCCAAGGCTGCTGATCGTTTGCCTAACATTTTTTAAAGAGATGTAGGTTTGGGGCGGAGGATGGGGAGAAGAGGAAATTACATTTCGTTTTTGACATTGTTGAAAATGTTCTCTACAAATGGTATTTATTTCAACACCGGAGACTCAAATATTTTTAAAGAGGCTAATTAGCACGGCGGTTTCATTTAGCCTCTTCAAAAATTGTGTCAAGTTGTTTGACTCTGTATTTCATGTGCAGTTAATTGCGCATTTCCAACAGGTTTTATTGACATTTTTTTTAAGATAAAGAAGAAGTCTTTCAGTATTTTACCGTTTCACAATATACTGCGGTCTACCCAAGATTTTTAACTATATCACCTCTTAATTTATTTCAGATTGTGGAAATACCAAGGAGTAGCTAGTTACAAAACAGCAACATGATTTCTTCGATGGATATGTCCATTCGAGTATTAGTAGGTAGGTTTCGGAGACAGACGGAGTCTGTCTGAAAAAGTTCATATTCTAGAAGTGATGGTAAAATAATTCTAAATCTATAATATGAAAGGCTTGTTTCGGAATTATTATCGATTTCAGATTATTTGAGAAATTCAATTTTATAAAAGGTTGTACGTAGCTTTTGAAATTAGTGGTGTACGGAATCCAATTTTGGCGGATTGGAGTTCCTTAAACAAAAGATCCGAGTCAGGATGTACCCGTATCCGGATCTCAATACAGGAACCGGATTTAGATCCGCTTGCAAGATTCGGATTTCGGATCCATATCTCAGATACGAATATTATATGCGGATCGAGATGGAAATTGTCATGCGTCTACATCATCACCATAGATATATGGCATATATGCTACTAATATTTGTTTCGTAAATGCTATAGTTTTTCAAATTGTTCTTCAATTTTATTTGTGATTCCAACATCTTCGGTTGATCAAAAATTAAATAAAAAATTAACCTATACAAATAAAAATTAGATGTCAAAATTATTCGCTGGTGGGATTCGAATCTACAACCTACTGCATTATAGCAGACGCATTTACCATTTTCGCTACGGCCATGATTGTTTCTACGTATTTGCAAACAGCTTGCATCTCGATTAGACATTAAGTTGCTGGTGTCTGATCATCTTAAAAATTTTAGGCGATCCAATCATTGTTGGGCCAATTGCGGAAACTGCCGCTATCAGAAAATACTATGAAATACATATTAGATTCTACAACCATCCGTAAAAGGAACCGAACTCATGATTAGAACCATTAGAAAGTTTTCTTGCTCTAGTATTATTATATGTGATCAGCGTTGTTGCTGACTTATGTTTATTTTAGTTAGCGATTCAAGATCTTCTGGGGAAGCCAAGGATGTGGCTGGTTTGAAGTTGATGGAAAAATTTAATATCATGTTCCCATATGCAACGCTAGCCAGGAACACTATTCCGGACGAGAAATCAGAAATAAAAAGCTACTTGCAGAAGTACGCCGAACAAAATATAGACGTCGTTTTTACTACAGGTAAGTCACTACAAAGGATAGTAAAATTGTAGGTAACCTATCTAGGATATTCTACTCCTAGTTAGTGGAAACACATACGTAGGTGGCGTTTACTAATCTGAGATCCTTTCAAAATAGTAAGTTTTATTTATAAAGGGATTCAGGATCTTAGTTGGAGTCTCAAATTAATAAATGTAATGCCATGAATCAGTGTACATTTGATACTGTTTTTTATTTCAAGGAGGTACGGGATTCAGTCCAAGAGACGTCACTCCAGAAGCTACCAGGGAAGTAATTGAGAAGGAAGCACCTGGACTGGCTTCCGCGATGATGTTTAGAAGCTTAGCTAAGACTGAAATGGCTATGCTTTCGCGTGCTGTTTGCGGTATTGCTTCAAAAACGCTGATTGTCAACTTGCCAGGTATA
The DNA here is from genome assembly GCA_949316355.1 of Bruchidius siliquastri. Lineage (NCBI taxonomy): Eukaryota > Metazoa > Arthropoda > Insecta > Coleoptera > Chrysomelidae > Bruchidius > Bruchidius siliquastri. The sequence goes on along the minus strand of OX438536.1, from coordinate 18,925,080 downwards.
CTCAACATAACCTAAAGCTGTAGATTGAAATTTGAATTTTTTTGGAAGAGAATTACTATTGATGAGAGTAGGTGTGCCATAATTTGTGTCAAAATGAATAGTATAGGGTTTTGTTGAATGAACATTGGTTTAGCAATTCCCGGAGAAACTAAACCTCCTATCTAATTGCTGTCTACAGTTAGACTGACGAGTCCAGGCTAAAGACGAGACATGCATGTCTGTAGCAGGCCTGATGCATAATCGAGAGCATAGACTTATTCGCCAGATTCATCTAACATGGCTTCATTGATAGGTAGTCCAAAGGGTGCTTTAGAATGTTTGGATTTCATCAAACAAGCTCTTCCACATGCTGTTAACTGTATAAATGATAGAAAGGAAGATGTAGCCAAAGAGCATATTGCTATACAACAAGTGCATCAAGTGTCTGCTCTACAAACTCAAGAACAAAGTACGCCAAGCAAGGTAAGTGGTAGCCATAGTTTTACTATGTTTAATTCTAATTGGGTGTGAATTCAAATTGATGGACGTAAAATTTGCATATTCAACATATTCCTGTTGATTTGCGGGTATTCTCGATGTTTTATGACATGTGCATCAAGAATAATTAACTTATTATTGTCAATCTCCTGTCGGAACGTAAAGCTATATAGATGTCGATCTGTCTGTTTGTGCAGTAATCCATTTAATGGTGGGGAAAAAAAGAAAATATGAGGAGACAAAAAAGGTGGAAGAGTTAGCTCGAACTATTTATTTGGTAGCAAGTAATAATGATGGACTAAGTGGTTGAATTTATTGCGAAAACATAAAGAAAACACAATATCTCGAATTTTACGATACCGATTTATAAACATAATACATTTTGGATAGATTCCGAATATTTGAAACATATTTATCCCTTATCTATTTCTTTCACAAGCTATCTGGTATTTTGGGCGTAGCTAACTTCTTCCAATAGGGGATAATTTGCTGTTTCTAAACTAATTGTTGCGTTTTAACCTTTTGAAATATTGCCTCAAATAGGATTATTCTATTATCTCAATTTATTGACGATTTTTATCAGTGCTCTCCCACTTCTGATTTTTCAAAATAAAAAATAGTAATAATAAACATTTTCTCAAGCTTTCATAATTTTTCAATATCTTTCAAACTCAATTTTAACTATCATCAGTTCCCAAATCCAATCCTAATCCCTTCCCTCTAAACAAATTTTAGGTCAAAGTTAACAAAATTGCAACACGAAACCGTGAGTCTCCATACCCAATGGTAGAAGTGAAGGACGCTTTTGATAGGATTATGGCATACTGCACACCTACAGACGAAACTGAAACTGTGTCATTTGAACAGTCATTTGACAGGATTCTAGCAGAACACATCAAAGCACCAGAGCCCATACCAGCATTCAGGGCATCTATAAAGGATGGGTATGCCGTGAAATTTTCTGATGGTGTTGGGAAGAGGAAGGTGAAACAAAACGTTATTGCGGGAGATAAGGTCAGTTACCTGACATACAGGGCGTTCAAGATAAGAATCCCCCGTAAGGGAATGTAGTAAGAGATTGAGATCGATTAATTTGGAGAAAAGTAGCGTATTTTAAAATGCAAAATATATCAGAAGGATATTTTCAAATTCCAGACGCTCCGATCAGTTTCGTAAAACTATATCTGTTGCGTATAGCTCGTCATGTCACTATAGCAAACTGTTTTGATTGATTTAAACGGATTTATTGTCGAACTATATAAATAACAGTGTAGATCTATATGTGTATAATATGTCAACGATAAATTGTCTCTTTCGTGTCGAGAGGCTCAAGGCAAGTGCCACACCCTGTGACCGTTAACCTCTCATCCCTTGTTCCCTGCGACCCCCTGCGGAGCGTCTTCCTTCGTAGGCGGTGGTACTGGCAGTGTTGTCGGATGTACAACATATCGGCGGCCTTGAAGCGACGGCCTTCAACAAGTAGATGAAGTATTGATCGGCAGAAGGCAAAGTTTCTGGACAGCTCTGGTTAAATCACCACTGGCAGTTCTGACGGTAGCCACCCTCTTCTTGTTGTCACTGCTGGGATGGAGCTTAGTTACACGACCCAATCGCCAATAGAGTGGTGGGAGGCTCTCGTCGTTAACTAGCACCATGGATCACTCCACATGAACTTATTAACAATTCAAATTTGTGGTGGACTGGACCTACGTTCCTTCGAGAAAACTCATCACACTGGCCCATACTGCCTACACTCAATCAGTCAGTGCCAGAACTCAAACAAACACAGTCATTCTTATCACGTGAATCAGACACTCTAAGGATATTCCATTTATTTTCGTCATTACCTCAAATCCAGCGATCAGTTGCCTGGTGTTTCAGAGTATTCAAAAATCGAAAACTACCCAAGAATCAGCGGATTTTTGGGACTTTAACCGCAGAAGAGCTTATTCAGTTCATGAACTTCATTATAAAGATGGCACAAAAGGAAATGTTTCCTGAGGAAGTTGCCTGCATCACCAATGGTAAATCCATTAGCCAAAACTCCCGTTTGATACCGCTCGATCCAATCTTAGACGCGAACGGATTGATCCGGCTCGAAGGACCATTTGTTGCGTATAGCTCGTCATGTCACTATAGCAAACTGTTTTGATTGATTTAAACGGATTTATTGTCGAACTATATAAATAACAGTGTAGATCTATATGTGTATAATATGTAAACGATGAATTGTCTCTTTCGTGTCGAGAGGCTCAAGGCAAGTGCCACACCCTGCGACCGTTAACCTCTCATCCCTTGTTCCCTGCGACCCCCTGCGGAGCGTCTTCCTTCGTAGGCGGTGGTACTGGCAGTGTTGTCGGATGTACAACAATATCGTTGAGAAAAACGTTTTAAGAAAGGATTTTGGAATGAACTTCTATATTCTATGATAATTTACTACTCATTACTTTGGATGATTAATTTTCATAGGTCTCTAGGTCCTCCTTTAATAGAAAATGATAGTATTATAAAAAGTGGAGTTCAAAGGGCCCCAGGGCTTTTAGAAAAAGTTCTCACGGTTCACCTCAAAAATTCATCATTCAAGACATAGTCATTTTCAAGACCTTGAAAGTAACTATACTTTGTGATGTTTATTTGAGTTTGGAAATTTTTGAGACATACATACTGTACATGAGAGAAAGTCAAAAAATATATATATATATATATATCTTCGCTGGACACAAGTGGATCACCGTTTAGCAAAAATGTGATACATAAAATCCATTTCGGTTCCAACGTCTGGCTGGGAATATGTGAACCTCATAGTTCCACTCCTTGATAATGGTTCATTAAATTCTGAACATTATTATGGTACGATAGAAAATTGAAGAAGCTCCATGAACGATCAAACTTATGCTGGTTTCAAAAAGACATTGCGCATTGCGCAATTAAAAAGCTATTTGAAATCAGCTGGACTGGCACTCATTCTCCCATTTTCTGCCCAGCGTGGTAGTTTTCTAGTCTAATACTTATTACTTAAAAAAACATATTTCGGATGCATCCGATTTTCTTAAATTTCGGAATATCTTCAGTGGTGTTTCGGTCAATTGATTTGTTAGAAAACAAAAAATTTCTTAGACGTCGTTTCGATATAATTGATTCAAACCTCAGGTTATTTTGTAACCTGCAGAAAACAGATCACACAAATCCACATCTTCAGGGTATTTTGTGATTCCACAATATCACAGTAATTGAAACATAACAGAACAACAAACTAACATTGAAATCATTCACTGAAGAACACAGATCACACATTTGAAATTTTTTGAACGCAACTGAAAACAGTAATATCATGTGCATGATCAAAGTCAGTTTTGAAAGGCCTGTACGGTATTTGTTGTTTTACGTAATTTTGGTGGTTATTGATATTTCTCTTAGAACATTATTTAGTTTGACTAGAATGCAAGAATATTAGTTCACAGTTACGACAATCCATCTCTAACATTAGTTGCCTGGAAAGCAGTTTCATATTGGTGAGATATCTGTTTCCTGCAGATTACAAAATAACCTGAAGATGGTTTAAGTTAAGTAAGAGGAGACGTCATGCTGAAACATTTTTTGTTTTATAATAAATCAACTGACGGAAATACCACTAGATACTCTATTAGAATACGGCCATAAATCATATATTCATTTTAGTAAATTCTTTACGGTTCTCCTTTTTTCCTTACTGGGCATCTTTATATTTGCCATCCTGTATTTATTATATCACCTCGTGGAATTATTCATGCTCATACATTTTCTGTATTAAGGAGAAGGAAAAGTATGTGTAGTCTACAAGATCTTGTAATTACCATGGATGTTTATGCTTTTGATATAAAATGATGATATGGATAATAGGTGTTTCGTAATAAATATGGATAAAACGAAAACATCCAGAAATTGTTCTTTTGAAGTGAACTACAATATGAATTGTGTACATTACAAATTCAACTAAAGACAATGCTTTTGAAACATAACTGTCTAGAATTTCAAACAATACTCAAACACTATATGAATAATTCCTTTCAAATACTGAATGTTTCATTCCTCTGATCTATCGAAGAAAGGCTTTTCTAAACCACATAGCCTACCTCAAGCCACTGAGTTGATTGATTTAAAATCTAATGATGATAATAAATTAGTATAATGACTTTTAGAAATCAATAACTGATGCTTGGCGTAGAGATAAGCATCTAAATATGAGAAAGACAGTGACGAGCTATGATAATGGTTTGATGTGAAGGAACTGTCCGGCTGTTCTGGCATTCCTACTAAGTTCAACGACTTCGTTATTTCAGTAATTTCGCTGAGGTAGCTGATAACATCCCAGACGTATTACATTTACTGTTTTATCAAAATAATGTCCATTTTACAGCCAATAGAAAATGAACTTCAATCTGGAGAAGCAATTCGCATTTCAACAGGTGCTCCATTGCCACCTGGCGCAGATGCTGTAGTTCAAGTCGAGGACACCAAACTACTCGAGGCATCTGAGGATGATACTGAGGAAATCGCTATTGAAATACTGAAGGCACCAATACAGAATCAAGATATTAGGTAAATGAAAAATGTCAGTTTTCAAGTCCAAAATACTGTTTTCATTCAACCGTTATTGGAATAAAACCAACCACGTCCTTTTTGTTGGGATGAGATGTCGAAAAATGTAGGTGTTGGTAGAATACATTCTATCATCTATAAAATTTTGTCCCCCGTAATACCCCGTACTTGTTATACGCAAATTTAACCTCAAATCACAAAATCGATAAATTCTTTTCAGCAGCCATGGGCATGGAAATTTACAATACATCCAACTCATGAAAATAATTTGTTTGATACATTACAATACATCCAACTTATGAAAATAATTTGTTTGATACATTACAAATGTCAATCATATAAATTTCTATTTCAAATTATACGGCATTTTAGAGCGTAATTAGTTTACTTTATTTAAGGGATCTAATTTGTTCCATTTCTCCTTTTAGTGACTTTTACTACATAGAACGCGTTTTAACTGAATAAGGCATTATGAATAATGATGAAAGTTTTATTTAGTCTCTTAAAAAACTGCGCCAAGTAGTTTGACTGTATTTCGCCTTGCAATTATATTAGTTTATTATTGCACATTGTGATCGGATTGCAGACTGACTGATTTACTTGAAGTAAGTTTTGAAATATTGGAAATTCTAAAAAATTTGTTGTTATTGTGAATGATTCAAAGCTTTTCCATATTTTTTTAATTCAATATCTCTAAATTGATATTATTGCGTTGGAAATACAGTAACAACCCAGTTGATCATTTTTTGGTAAATCACATACGCGAAAAGCCAGGTAAAGTACAGATAATATATTACTTTTCAGAGATATTGGTAGTGATGTTAAAAAAGGCTCTATTGTGCTTCAACAGTATGATCACATCGGCGCAGCTCATATTGGTATCATGGCACAACTCGGAAAAATGGAGGTTAAAGTTTTCAGGTACGCATCTGTTCTACACGTTTAATAAAAATATGTACATGTGCTCGGAATGCTTTCAAGATATTATTTTTCCGAATTATTCCATTCTTTCTTCTATGTTTACAACTTAGGAAGCTCGTTGGCAGTAAAAAATGTATGCTGTTAGCAAATATGTTTGTGACAAGGCGACGGATATTGAGCGAGCCTCTAGTTGTATTACGCAAATTAAAAAAAACTGCCTATAATTTATAAATACTTTACAACTGTGATCTTCCATACTTAAACTTAGCCGATCATTGATAGCTCTTCCTGATACATCAGAAAATATTTCAAATACTATATGGTACTTGTCAAGCAAGGAATAAAAAGTTCAAAGATCCTTGAAAAACTACGAAATGATCTTGTAGTGGAAAAATGATAAAACATAAACCTCCTTTTTGTACCCCGGACAAATTTTCAGAAAAACATTTAAGGCATCAAACATTTATGAAAGGGGCTGATAGGTTATTCCCAAATTGCAATCATAATCCAAATGTGGCATTATATCACTACTGTATCAAGGAGGAGATGAGAAATTGCTCTCACGCAACTTAACCATTTCACCACGTAATATTGCTTCACGCCGGCCACACTGTGTTGATGTTGCAGCGTGGTTCAAGGCCGGTGTCACCAAGGCGACTGAAATTGCCGAAATTTGGTAAAATGAACATTTTCAATGTTGAAATATTTCATCAAACATCGTTGGAGTGGGTTGTTCGGTTACTTCTGAATTGCAATGATTATGGGAATGTGGTAGGATATCAATACATTAGTAAGGAGATGAGAAACAGACATCTATAACAGGCCACTAAACGGTATTGTTCCTAACAGGACATGATTGTTGTGAGAACAACCTAAGCAGAATGAGAAAGAGAAGGTACGCGGATTGCATATATTGTTTTGAAGAGAAGGAAGTTTCCTTCTCTTGGAGTACCAAGCTATCTTGTCCTGTGCGTTGTGAAGTTTTATGGTACCGGTATTGCGGTTTTGATAGCGAAAAAAGGTATACCGATAAAACCTTTATACCGGTATATACCGGTAAACTGTCAATCAAAAGAACGTTTATATTGAAACGTTAATGAAATTGCATAGGGTAAACAAAACTAGTCACAACAAGTAGATGAATACTGAATACTAATGTACAATAGTATCTAATGTCATATGTTAAGATTGATGTCGCTACCAAACTAAACGCGTATGAAAATCAAAAAAGAGATTGAATCAAAGTGGAATTCATATTATGTTCACAAATATTCTGCATTCATGTTTGTCATTACAAGCATTTCAAATTATTGTCTGTAAGGAATGTCCGATTATCAATTTTTAAGTTAAGTCCTTTTCGAGGATCCGAATAGTAGTCTGTAAGCATACACCAAGTTAACTTTTTATCTTAGACAACCTGCAGTGGGCGTTTTGTCGACTGGAAATGAAATAAAGGAGCCATGGGAAAACATAGAACCAGGTCAAATTCGAGACTCGAACAGATATACGTTGAAACATCTGCTCAAGAAATACGGTTTCGGCTCTACAGATTGCGGCATTGTGAAGGATGAGTACGTATAATTATTGTGTAACTTCAACATCCGCTAACAAGTAGAATCGAATATTCAAGTCATTGCTCAATAAGCTTCATTGGACAGATATTTCCTCTACCCTGCTTTCCTTTCAAACTTTCAAAGGATGTTATCTTAGAGCATGTTAATCAATTGATTTCAGGTTTCTCAGCCTAGATGTTAAAAAGTTTTTTTTCCTTAAGCATATGTAGTTTAGATTATTCCCTGCCAAAGCTCGACGAATCAGACAGTCAACCACGAGATAAGACTCAAATATGACGTTATTCCAGTTACTCCTTTGAGAAGGCCGGCTACTTTTATCTTCGATGCTGCGGCCCTAAACCACTCAAAAGAGTTGCATCTGTACTACTGTTTCGAATTGATCAACCAGGAAATGTGTCTTCTTCCTCTGCTTCTAATTTCCTGTATCTTGCCTTTATAATCAATTGCAACAGATTTTATTTATACCCTCTCATCGCGTAGCCCAGATATTGCAAATTTCTTATCTTTAGTGTGTTTAACATTCTCGCAAGCACATTTCAAATGCCTCCAGGCGGTTACTAATATCCTGCTTCAACCTCTCACCTCCCATCCCAGAAAACAGCACTGGAAACATAGCTTTTAGCATTCTAACCTTGAGATGCATGCTAAGATCTCTACTACAGAGTACCTCTCTCATTTCATTAAATATATTTCTAGCTTGATTAATTTATTATCAATTATTGATAGAATTTCTTCTGTATATTAATTTTTTTCATTAATAATGGTTCTTGAATATTTATTTCTTTACCTTCTCTATTGTCAGTTCTTAAATCCAGCTTTTATTGGTGTTGTGATTTTGAGTGTCCATGAATTCAGTGTTTTTAACATTTAATGTAAGACCACTTTCTTCATTCCTTTCTACCACTTAATCCAATATTTTTTTATGATCTGATTTTGTGATCAGAATGGTATCATCTGCATATGTGATGTTATTGATAGGATTTCCATTTACTTTTAATCCCATTGTTGTTTCCTCTAATGATGTTCTGAATGTTCTAAGGGTACTAATTGAACAGTAAATTAAACATAAACTTTTACCCGTAGCCCAAACGTCGTGAAACAAGCCTTAGAAAAAGCATTCGACAAAAATGAGTTTGTAATAACAACTGGTGGAGCTTCCATGGGAGAATTTGACGTAGTCAAGCGTGTACTGGAAGAAGATTTTGGGGCTAGTATCCATTTTGGTCGAGTGAACATGAAGCCAGGGTAATTTTTTTCTGATTGCTTTACTACATCATTAAACCTTTATTTTAAGGTAAAATTTGCTGTTTGAGAGGCAACACAGTTTTCAGGAATTGTGGTGTTGTGAGAACAATGTAATTGATTCACTATAATTTTTTTATTGCGATGTCCGCTAGGGAGATATAAATTCTTGGAAGATTAGTTGCATAAATCAGCTCGACACAACGCTCATCCACCATGCGATATCGCACAACGAAGATTCATATGCTCACTTCAATCGCCAGATAATCACTGACCTAGGTGGCATATCTACAGATCATGCGCGATTGGGAGTGAGAAAAGATAGAGAGACATAATGGCGCGACCGAGAACGTACCTTACAGAACATATTTGGACCGTCTCGACACCGATAGGAAAGCTGGAGATACAGGTTCAAGTCCCGTCCGCACATAAGAAATTTTCGGGGTTTTTCTTGTTCCAAAATTTTGTCTTCAATCTTCCTTTCAAATAGAAATTCCTATAAGACTTTTAATTGATATTTTATTTTCAGAAAACCAACCACATTCGCAACATTGGTCTACGAAGGCAAAGTGAAGAAAGTGTTTTGTTTGCCTGGAAATCCAGTATCCTGTAGTGTGTGTTGTCTACTTTTCGTCATTCCTGTTTTACGCTATGCACAAAACGATAAGGAATACAATTTTCCTTCGGTTTCAGCTTGTGGAGATGAGAAAGTTATTAATTGTGATTCGAGGCCAGATTATCAGCGGGTTAAAATAAGGTCAACATCAGAAGGATTCAATGTGAAGTTTAATGTAAATCAGATAAGTAGTAATTTGAACAGTGTGTGCAATGCTAATGGTTTAGCAATCCTTCCACCACATGACACTTCAAAGGAGTCTCACCCTGCACATCCTACGCGGGGACATGAATTGTTAAAAGACAACTATAAATATACAGTTTTGATATTTGAGCAAATATCGCAATAAATAATAATACAAATAGGAACATTGTCACTTTTAAGTAACCTCAGTAATGGTTTCACTCTTTATACAATTTAAGCATGTGAACATACGACGAATCATATTATTATTATATTAGAAGAAGAAAAATAAGGTACAATCCAGGCTGTGATTACCACTGAACGACTGCTCTCAAATCGTGTGCCCCCAGTAGACGGAGTAAACAGAGGATGTCTGCTTTCTGTATCCTTCCTGCTACATTGATATAGCATTTAGATCAGAGTACAGCATATCGTATCTAAGCATCTAATGATCTACTGATACTTATTCTATTTTTCCTCCTCCTCAAAGGCGATCTTCACCCCAGCAGGAGCCAGGATCAGAATAACGAACATCGTCTTTTGTTGTTGGTCGAGGCAGAGTATGTCATGAGATGCACTAGCTCGAGCATTAGGAACGAGCAGTTCTAATAGATTCGGTATCTCTCGTTCTTCACAACGAACTCAATGTCGCCTGGAGTGTTGTGCAGTATCGGTGTCTTATCTATACCGTAGGAGCTCCTTGAATGATAATATAGCACTCGTAGAGCGACGTTGTACCGATAGATGTAAATAGTGCCTGACATAAGCGTCTCGGACAGGCGCCTCTAGGTATGCTCTACAACTGGTATCCGATCAATCCATACCCATAACCCTATTAAGATATATGAAGGTGTTGGGAGACACCATCATGGTGAGCCATTATGAAGCCTCCAGTCTCAGACTTAAGTATACTAGATCCTAGGCCTCTTTACCGCATTCTCGTCGTCACGCACAAAGCAGATTAGAGGTTAGGTTCTCCTCATAATGTCGCAGGCTGTACCCAATATCACCGTGCCATGCCACGCCCTCCCAGGTGTCTTGGACGCGATACTGAAGCCTTAGAATGCAGGCTTCTTTCCATGTTCATCCTTTTCGGGGTCTTGGTGTCAAGTTGTTGCAGCTCATCCGCAGTCCAGTGAAACCAAAACTGCAATAATGCCACCGCAAGCATATTTGTTGCAGTGACTATTCATAGCGAATAGTTCGGATGACCAAACCTGCAGAGATCATTAAAAATACTTGCGCCGAAGAGACAGCATAGGTCTATCCGACATGCAAAATTCTCCCATCCTCGAGGTATTCCTCCTCATCATTGTCACCGAATCGTCCGTGGATGTGATGAACCATTGCACATTTGTTATCCCGAATTCCATACTAATAGCATTACCGTACTACGGCGGCTGTTGTAAATCGCGTTATTTAGAGGTCAGGTATCCACCCTACAAATTACAAGTAGCTGTACGTACGAGTCAGATGAACTTATGAAATTCACCTGAACCTATTTTATTCTTTGAGCCCAGGTATTAAAATCACATATCTATATTTGCCGTAATTACGCGTCATTCGGTTTAATTTTCCATTTATCCGTCTGTCTTATTACTGCTGCTGAAGCAGTATCATGGGCAAAGGTCAGAAGTATGAAACTTCAGTTCAGTTTCAGTTATAATACTTGTATATTGTAGTTACGTACCGAATTGTTTCCAAATCTGTGAAATTCTGTCGTTTGTTTGAAGCAAATTCTACAAAATACATAGCAGTTGGATCATTTTCCTCAAATACTTCGATATCGAATCCGACGAGCGACTAGACTAGGCAACTTTGTTCTTCAGCCACGTGCGAACGTGAGAAAGACAAAAGTAACAACTGTTCCGACTGTCTAGTCCACCTACTTGTTTTTAATTGGTATACTTTTTTGGAGTAGCCTCTTTTGTGTTTCGCTGAATGATATTTGTGCAAAACTACAATTTTCGACCCTACTGTACCGAAATGAGCCCTGTTAAATTGGATGCTATTCGGAAATAGTGGATATAACCTGTTTTTGTCCAATGCCTCATGTATTCTAAGGAGAAGATGATTCAGCTGTGACAAGATCGCCAAGAAGAGCAACTAATACATTATCGAAGGTACGTCCAACCACCCAATTCATCCTTCCAACTTTCTAACCTGTACAGCTCGAACTTGGTTAAACATCTAGTGGCCACTGGCCAGTGACTGATAGAAATCTTAAGTCGAACTTTGCGTGATGTAAACATCAGCGTCCGCCTAGAATGCAGCTGGTTGTTGAGTCGATCCCCACTGAGGACAAATATTTCTAATCATTGGTTGTCTCGAAATATTTTTTCTGAAGGCTACGTCACGATAGATTTCGTCTGAAGATATGTATCAGCCACTGACTATTAGATATCTAATCAAGATGGAGAATTGCGTGGAAGGAAGTACCTTCCATAATGCATTTACCATTCTGCTTGGCGGTCTCCCCATGGCTGAACGGTAAAGCCTCTGCGTAGAATACGATAGGTTATACATCTGTCTCTTTCTAATTTTTATCATTTAAGTCGTTTGCGAATTGCAGAAATCCGATAAAAAGGCGTCATGGTCGTTTTGATAGTCTGTCAAGCGATCTAAAATGATGTTCCATTCAATTAAATGATCTCCTTGATACATTGAGGGCCTCCTTCCTCTCTTATACCCTACACGAATCATTTTTTTAACATATTTACATGACTTAAGGTAATATATTCAATTGTTCAAATGAAAAAGTTATAATAAAAAATATTTTATATTTCATATAATCGATTAGAGTAACATAATACATTAGCGTAAATAAATATTTACAAATGGACTGTTTGCTAGAACTGCTGTTCAAAATCTCACTCAGTGCTATCAGGGAAATAAGTTTGTATGAATATGGGGCTTGAAAACCTCCGTTTTCAATGTACAGGGTACTAAAATTTGCAATCTATGATACGTCACTGACCGTTAAATTGGGTCGATTTTTTACTGCACCAACGCATGAGTTACAAAAAACTTTACTAAGGTTTTCCTCATAGTAGTTCGATAAATGCCACCTAGAATATCGTCCCATACTTGGAAACGACCCAGTATATTTTACTATGGAGCACACAGTGATGACCTAGCATGTAGTGAATACCTGATAATCTGAAATAAAAATAGCGTGAAACTATTTAAAATGTGGGATCTTGAAAACTAGAATAGTTATCACAATCTTTTTGTTCAGTAATTTTTTATGAAAAACATTCATGGTGAATGAATTTGTCAAAAAAAGAATGTAAATTAAAACATTATAGAAAAATTGTAAGTCTGAATCTTGTATATATGTACATACAGCACCATTTCATACATAGTTGTTCACAAATTACCTCAGGCAAATATAGAAGATGTAATTATACAAAGGAAGACACATGCATTTTGTCGACAAGCTGCCATCTATACAAAAAACACTCGGAATTGAAAGAGCTTCTTCAAAGTCTAATTGGTCCATTATTCCAATGTAGTTTTTACCCAAATGCACAAATCAAAAAGGTGTTGCGTTCCTCGTAGAATTCATGAAATTGTGCCTAGGTTTGATACACTAAATCTCAATTTATTTCCTGTATCTATTCAGAGCAACGTTATTTGGGAAAATGCGTTGCTGATAAAAAATATTCTGTTTAGTGGGGTCGTTTCATTAAACAAAATTGAGACATTTTCTTACTTGTGTATCTTGTTAATCTTATATTTTTTATTGGTCACTACTTGGAATAATAGGCGATTAACTGAATAGCTTTACTGATGTCCATGCTGCTTAGGCAGCCTTTATGAAGTTCAAAATAACTCAGTTAAACCAATGGTGTGGGGGCAATATGTAAAGAGATTTTAATTAATTGCGTTCTTAATTTGACATCCTAAAAATGTTTTTCAATATCTATATCATCTTTATCACTAACGTTAAAAGGCTATAGTTATCCCATTGAAATAAAAATAGAAATCCAATGTAAGTAATTATTGAGGACATTGTACTTATTATATAAACAAAAGTATACCGTACTTAACAATACATGCACCAATAATATTTCTACGAAAAACTCATTACAACTAAACAATTTTTAAAATTTCGAACGGTTTACACCACATCTTCTCCTCCAAACTGTAGCTATATTTGGGTTTTCTGGTTGTTATGGCAATATCGAGGATTTGTAGCGCTCTTTTGGATAGGACTGTCGGTTGATACTCCATTACTCCACTCATATCCACTGAAGTCTCCTTCCCTTCAGTGCTGGAACATTAATGAAAATTAACGCCAGTGCTCAGTTAATGACTAAAAAAGCATCTACAATCTACATAAAAAACAGTCAAGTAAATGTACTGAGTTATGGAAGTTCATTTTCGGATTTCACAAGAATCCGTAAGAGGTCAGCATAAATAGAAACATTTTCGTTAATGGGGCTCGAACCCAAAACTTCATCCTTCAGTTATGGCGTCATCGTGACAACTTTCTCGCCTATGTACATCTCCATCTTAAACATGCAGTGGCCAGTCACTGATACATCTTCAATCGAGTCTTACCGTGATACAATGATAGTAATCTGGCATGGTTGATGGCGGCAGTTTTCCACATTTGGGTCAAGGATGGTTACATCAAGGCAAAGTTTGATTGAAAATATATCAGACACTGGGCTCTAGGTGTCTAACCAAGATTGTATTATTGAGGTGTTTTGTACAGGTTAGCCGTACCTAACTAAATGGAAAGCATTTTGTGTACACTTTTTCGCCTAGCCGCAATGCGATCAACCGCACAGTGCGTATGTGCCCTTAGAAACCCACACTCCGAAGTGAATTCATAGCCCAACAATAAATTGTATGTCGGATTGCAAGTATTCGCGAGGTTCAACTGGTCACATCCTGAAAATTCAACAGCATATCACAGCTGGGGATATGAGGGATAAACATGCACTAAATGCTCTCATAATTTATATACCCACCTGTTTATCTTAGGAGCCGAGAACAGTAGCTCTGGCATAATCCCTTGAGGATTGATGGTAACCACCTGAATGCCTATTGGTGAAAATTCGTGTCTCAACGCTTTACTGGCACCTTCAACAGCATACCTACTGGCCATATAGGCAACCAGACCTGCACCCAAGTGATCTGTGGCACCAATCTGTAAACCCAACACAATGTTATACTAAAGTTTAGGAATGTTCATCCACTTGCAGTTTTGTAAATATTGAATACGTTCCAAAATTCTATCAAACTCTATATTTCTAAACTGATACCACCGATGTGCAATTTGTTTGCGCCTTTTGGAATGCATTATTCTTGAGATAAAGCATATCTACGATCGTCTGCAAAACCTGCTGCTGGATTAAAAACAAAGACGAAATAACATTGAATCTACTTACTGTGATGATGCGGCCTTTAGCATTACGCAATAGGCCCTGGAACTTTCTAGCTGTACGCAGAATACCGACAACGTTGGTCTTCAACATTGCATCCCAGTGTGATATATCTTGCTGATCCAGTCTTCCTCTGAATGAGAGGCCGCTTGTGTTCACAACTGCCCATATACCTGCATTATAATAATATGAATCAGTAAATAATTTTAGCCAAACGTCTTTGCTTCAATAATCAGTATTTTTATCAACGATATGATCTCTATGACAATGTATGTTATTCTGCATGATATGAAATGTGTACTGTTTGTAGAATATCTGGCGATGAGATCAACATAATCACACCACATCAGTGGTTCATCCAAGAGGAGAACTATGGGGCATATAGCCATATAGCCCACATAATTAGAGGAAGCAGTGACTAAATAAGGAGAAAACGTGAAACGACGTGATTTTTTCTTCAAATTCTACTGTTTTGCACCCTCTACTCCTCCAGATGTTCTACCAGGGACATTAGCCTAACCACACTTTATTCCTGGATCTGCCACTGCACCGCATCATGATGCAAAGAAAAGTAAGATAGTACCAACGTTATCAGAAGGAATACAATCAAGAATTAGAGAATTGCGAATTCAAGTCTAAAATTTTAGAGTTAAAAGTAATTATCATACTATATAATATACTTAAATAAAAACAAATGAATGTAGATCTGAAAAATAACATGTATCGAACCAAAAGTCAATTAACCGAGTTTTATAAGTTTCCACTCACATTGCGACGGTTGAATGCTAGTCCTTATTGCAAACATCATTTATGACTCCTGACAGTTAAGATGCAAACAAGCCTAACAGTATATCAACAAAATGTAGCAATATCATTCGTTTCATCCAGAACTAATTGTGATAGACATTGTTTCGTCCTACTCGAGACTCGTCAACAGGATGTAGTCTTGCTATGAACAAATGATACCACATAGACGCATCTGTCTGTCACATTCATAGTTCCTAAGCCATTTCGATTGCTCGGAAGCATGTGCTTGAAGTATCGAACCAAAAGTCAGTTAACCGAATTCAGAAGGTAGAGTAAAATAGTAGTCCTTGTTGTGGACATCATTTCTGATTCCTCACATTTAAAAAGCTAAAACCAACCCAGTGTATAGAGAAAGAGTTGCAATTTCATTTGTCCATCCAAAACCAGACGTGTTTCGTTCTCATAGGGACTCGTCAAGACGATGTAGGTTTCGGATAAACAAATTATATTACATTACCTATCTACTATGATTCAATACATCATTTATAATAACATTCATCTAGATACTATGATTCAATACATCATTTATAATAACATTCATCTTTATATGTCGCGAAAAGTGGTGCTGCCCATTACCATCTTAAGAAATTAAATGGTTCTAACAGCTTGGTCTCTGCCTAATAGCGGTAACAAATGACATCTATCAACAAGGGTGAAGTGATTTACAGTGACATAAACCCTCTTTACGATGTACCATTATTCACGTCAGAAACTGACAACTGGTCACATGTATAGTGGAGAGCAGACACTCAACATCATATAATGTTTTGAAATATATAGGCATTAATCAGTTCTAAAAAAAACTGAAATGCCTGGATTACTAACATTTTTTGCTTAAATTGCTTGCAACTCCTAATTGCCATATTACGATCTAACATTAACATTGAAACGTATAAAAATAATACATCGTTGTACTTACCATCCTCCCCGGCGGGCAGATGCGCCCTGATGATGTCCCCAGCCTCGTGCAACAGGTCTTCCCTGGTGACATCTAGCGGTAGCGCGACTAACACTCCAGGCGCAGGCGCACTCTCCCTATGCTTCTGCCAGGCGCGAATGACACGTGCGGATGCAGAATCCCCGCCGGAACCGGAAGCGGCGCCATCGCGCAGTCCAGCGAACACCCGGAAGCCGCGGCTCGCCAAATGCAGGGCGATCTAGAATTAATATTGTAATAGAGACTACAATCTCTCTAATAATAGGGAAGGCGGTCATTTAACCCTCCTTAGAATGGATTCTCTTCAAGGACATCCATGCAATATCGCAAGAGCATGGTGTTCAACGCACAGCAAACTTATACAATTACAGAGTTTTATCCGATTTCACCAAATCGCGTTATAGGAACTAAAATAATTATTAGAAATATTTGCTGTCAGTGAAAATCGAACCTGAATACGAGGCAGACGATTCTAACCATTCGGCTATGGCGAACTGCCACACAGAACGACAACTACGTATATCCACGCAATTCTTCTTCCCAATTTATGAACAATATCATGTCCTGGCTCCTGGCATGATCATGTAATTAGCCTTCCAGAACCTGAGAGTATCGTTTCGCTCCAGAAACTTGTATCTACCAGGGCTGCTCCTCTACAAGGCTCAGAGCTGACAATCTCTGGTAAACTACTCGCAAGTGTGGAGGTGAGCTCCGGAGCACTTCCTGAAACTTGTGGAGTCAATCGAGAAGAGATCAATACGTCCAGTGGACTAGCCTGACCGTACAAAGGACCTTCATAGTCTGAAGCGAGCTTCTTCTAAAAGTCATTTTTTGGAGAGCTACATCGATGAAGAATAAACTGCCATTCTGTGGAGATTATTTATCGATAGTTACAGTGTATGGTCAATGTGAGTAGACGTTTGTGCTTCTTTGGCGCTTCTGGAGCACTGTGCAATGTTTGCCTTTGTGAAAGGTTATTTATTCAAAAAAACGATAGGCAGACTAGTAGACATAGGAACTGTCGGAGAGGCGACGAGTAAAACACGACACAACAAACGATGAGTAAAATGTGTTATTGTGGTGTAATCTATACCATAAAAGTCAGGGAAACGTTTTAATTCGAAAATGTTAGAAATTAGAATAACTGTATAATATATTTTTATAGCACCAACCCTACTGTCAAATCGTTTTTTGATATTCTTAGTAGTGCTGCACATCAGATCCAGATCCTTTTTCATTCCGGATTGGATCTGGATCGGATCCAAAATTTTCAATTTGCGCAATCCAGATCCTGATATCATATTCATATCTGGGATCCGAACCTAAGATCCGGATCTGAGATTCGGTTACGCGATCCTTGTATTCAGTGTTGCCTATGCCTACTTAATTTGAAAAAGCTACTAGATTACTCTCAGCCGAGTAATATGAAAAATTGTCGATGGCAAAACCTCTTATGGCATCTTTATTGACAAATGCCTTATTTATAAGTGAGGAAGATTCATTATGCGAACCTGTACATCTTCTTAAAAATTACTTTGCCTGGAAATATGAAAAATAATCCGCGAGGAGAAGGGAATACAAAAAGCTCCAATGTATTGGATTTCCTATTCCCGAAACTTTCAGGTACTAAGAAGATTAATGAAGTTGATATATCAAATAACAAGATCTCGACACTATAGATGTTCACTAAAATGGTGAGAAGCAAATGAAAAAAAAATCCAAACCTAGCGAGAAAAGTCCTCTGTTTGCCTGCGAACTCCACACCTTCTGAAAGAAAAGTTTTCAACAGTATCATACGTGCAAAAAGAAGTTGCACTTTATCGGAGAATACAGATAAACTGGTATTTTTATATAAAAATAAGAATGTTGTTTCTACGTCATCTTAAAATGTATTTGTTTGATTTTGCTTAATAGGAAATTGAAATATTCTGTGCTGCAAATAATCGTGCTTTTTTGTATGCCTATACATCATCATGAATAGGATCCGAATCTCAAATCTAGATCTAAAGATCCAGTATCCGGATCCTAGATCCAGATCAGAATCCGGTTCCTATATTCAAATCCTCCCCGATCCGTCAAAACTTCAGATCCGTACAGCACTAATTCATAGTTCCCCCATAAAACAATATGCACATGTGTATATATTCTTACAAACTAATACTTTTTAATTAGTTTGTAAGAATTCAAAGGAAAATTAATGGTTGATCAGTTTGATCAGTTTTAATATGAAGGCATTATGCCCCCCTAAAACAAAAAAAAATGTGTATATATGTTTACCTGAAGTCCTATGGCATTGTCGGCCGACGTGACTAAAACCGGCTTTCCAGCACCTGGAACCCCAGCATCCAGGACATCTGTGGCACCACCGTTACGGATTTTGCATAGCAGATACAGCAGCAGAGCGCCTGCTATCGAGAACAATGCCACCAGCTGGAGTGCTAACACCAGCGCAGTGTTCTCATCCATGTAAATCTGGAACAAATAGTGAAGATATTCAGATTATGTGGACATTATTTTTGAGAGCTCTAGTTTATTTTATTATTGAGTGATTTCTTTCAAATTGCGAAATATAAAATACGCATGGATACAACATATAAATACTGGGCAGGGATATACCTAATATTAGGTATTTCAACAGGATCTTCGCTTACATCATCACTCATAATATGATAATGATATGAAAAAAATACCTTAGAGGGGAGAGAGGAGAAAGAATCTTGAGTCTCGAGTCGTCGCGCTTGAATTATAAAAAGCTTCAGATTGGGTGTAGCAGACTACTGATCAAGCTTGCTGCCTATGGGCGGCCACCGGGTCTGTAACAATGGTTGAATAGTTTTTTCAAGAATCGCTCTTCAATTTTGGTGGTAGATGGATATGTTTAGCATCAGTGCGGGCGTTTTTCATGGATCTGTGCTTGAACCAACGCTCTTTTTGCTGTACATAGGAGGAAATAACATCCTAATCCTATCTAAAGCTTCGCAAATGACAGCAGCCTCATTTCCTGTATGGAATCGGGCAAACCACCGAGAGGCCTTACTTCGGCAAGACCAGCATATTGTTCAGATTAACGACGACATTGAGAAAATTGTAGAATGGGGATATTCAAACGGAGTTCTGTTCAACGCACATAAGACAACCCTACAAAAAACCGCATGATAGTCTACCAATCATGGAGATGGGGGGAGGGAGGGATACCCAATACTTGAATCTACTGAACCCAGAACAGCTACGTTTGCCCTACAAGGCCCAGATAAGAACGTCGGTTGAAGTACTGCTCGCATGTGTGGAAATGCGCTCCCTAAATCCACTGGACACAATTCAGGAACGAGCACTACGACTAGTTTGAATGTTTGGGGGCATTTCAAGTAAGAATTGGAAGCGTTTTGATGAACTCTCCGCGGCAGAACTTCAGTCATCCTCGCAAGGGCACCTGACCTGTGTATTTTAAAGAGGCGCTGAATAAAAACGGGACGATTCAAGCTAAAAATGTGTTGCAGAAATTGGTACGCTGGGCCAGTCTGAGCATCCGAGAATATTATAACGGCGTGCCTTTCTTGTATCTTCTTGAGCTATGATACAAACCACGAGCGCCGATTCCACGCGGGTGATATTTCGGCGCCTATGATATGCATAGATTTGTGTCGATATACAGCAGACCAATTAAATAGCACTTCGTCAAGCATTGATGAAGCGTTATCATGCTACAAGTATTTCACTTATCCATTTCATCCGTTTTGTCAGTCATGAATAGGTCATTATCGGTTATTCGGAATGCTTGGTACCAACAACAAAAATATATACCATAAGCGATTACCTTGCCATTCGATCACATTAGTTATTCATACGGTAGGTCATTATAAATTATTAATTTTGTAGTGCCCCGTGAGCGTTATGCAATCAAATTGTTTGAATAACAACCTAGTTACAGAAGGTTAAATTCTTGTGGCAGCAAACAGCTTTAAGTGGTGTTAGAAGTTAGTACAAGAAAAATTATGAAAATTGAAGGTAACAACGCAAATATCAATTCAATTTGTTCCTGTAATGTTATACAGACTGTATGATTAAGAAAAATGCTGTAATAATTTTACTATTCTACCTCAAACGGCCCCTTGATGGCTAACGTTATTACGTAATATAATGCGTAATAATCTGATGAGCTAAATGAAAAGTTGATAAATGAAAATCACACTCATTGATGTGATGAATCATTTCATACTGGTTACATAAACAGCTATTGATTGTTGTCTGATATTCTTTTTTTTCATCCCATGCCATGATAATTCGATTTATTCATGAACAGTCTTTTCATTTAATTATTTAATTTCCATCGGTTTATCTGTCTGTTTTTTATCCTTGGGCCCTCTATAGCTCTAGCTCTAGTACCATTAGGATGTAATTAAATTTTAGGCGCCATCAGCCAAACTGTCATATAAGATTTAAATCGTATCTTGGAGCCATTAATAAATTAATGATTAATAGTGCAACTACTGAAAGATATTAAATCTTTCATTATTTGAAAATTCCCCAAAATTTCAATTTTTTGAATTTTCAAGTTGTCCAAAACTTCCTTCAACTAGGTTAACCGTTTTCAAACCCTCTGCTTAATATTTAATGAACTGATACCACTGTGCATGAAATATGAGTAGTCAAACTACTTGACGTTATTTTTCAAGGCAACGAAATCACTTTTCTGATTATGTATTGTCATTATTCAGGTAGAAAGGCAGTAATGTGCAGCGTTAGCAGTTTTTTTCAAGCAGATGCAGGGCAAACAGCATACCTATTAGATTAAATGTGGCGACCTAACAAAAACAAAAGCTGGTACTATATATCTATATTACTTTTCTTCAGTATCTCTTTGACGGTAGACTGGACGTATCGCGCGTTGTTATATGAATACGTAGCTTCAGTATTACCCTGCTGCCACTGGATCGATATCTCAAAAAGTACAAAGTGTTACCGATACACGATACACTAACATAACTTCACAAGTTTGTTTTGGTATCAATAGTTGAAACCTTTCAATCTAATATCATGTAAAATCTTTTACCTTACATGAAATAACAAGATTAACCATCGTGATAATTTGCATATTTATATTAGCAATTAGCATTCCTTCAAATTCAACCTTGGACACGCACAGCGTAAACACCTGGATGCAGTTATTTTTATCTTTTGCAAGGTGTGAACGTCGCTTCAAGCTGAGGAGGTGTATCGATCAGTGTCGTAATTAGTGGGACGATTCTTGTGTAAGTGTCCATCTGAACAGCAAATATTTTGTGAAAAAATCTGTCAATCTTTTGAAATTTATTCATGAACAGTCTGGAACATACTTTTTATTTGTGGGTAGTGGATATTTTCCTTCAATATCGGAGCTGTATGTAGAAAGAAATATTATAGATTTACAAACTATATATTTGTATACATTGAATATAATTATGTATTATGAAAGGGACAACCACCAAATACAATCGACTTGAGAGCTCGGAAAAGAATGGTCGTCAATGGTATTTGAATAATGCTCGATTATAATATTTCCGATCTCTAAAGTTATGGAATTTCATTTTAGGACAAATATAAAAAAGTTCTGTTTTCCTGTTATATTTGTCTCAATATGTGGATTGTTACTTTAATAAACCTTTAAACAGTTGAGTTTTCATGATTATTCGACTGGTTGCAATAATCAACCAAAATAAGTGAGATTGATAGAAAACTTATCACAAAGGCTGAAAGTCTATCGCGTTCCACTGAAAGCGAATGAATGTCTGTTCACATTCATCTTGGCAGGATGTACATTGTAACTTTCGGGGAACAAACTCCCCGCCAGCTCATTCCACAAAAGGCCGAGGTTCTCCAAAAGTACGACTTTTGGGAGAGGCTCGTTCGACACATATAAAAAAAATTCATGATTCAAGAATTTCGATATTCTGATATGCTCAATTCGATATTTTGGGTTGAATTGAATATATTTACTTAAATTTACTCTATATGATCAAAAATACAGTATTCTTACTTTAAGATTATTATAGCTTTGCGCATGTAGGAAGATATGGTATACTTGAAAGAAAGCAAATATTCGTCTGAGAATTTATTTTTATGTGGGGACCAGTTGCTCGCCTCTAACGTTTGGTGTACTGGCAACTCTTGCTGTCATTATGCGACTCTTGGTGTTTTTGTAGAAGCACGAGATAAGTTGGATGAATTGTAATTAATTATTATAACAAAAAATCTACCGATATGGAAATGTCACAGAAGGCATACCTTGTGATTCGTGAATTTTAGCATATACTGTACAAAACTCAAACTATAACAGTTCAAGCTCAATACATAAAATACAGGAAAACCAAAATATATAAAAATATAATAAAGACGAAACGATCTTTCACGAGAATAGGCACTACTATTTGACTTGTTAGATAATTAATATACAAAACAGATAAGAATAACCTAATCTAATTGCAGATGCAACGAAGGGTCAATAACGAGTATTTTTGAATTACGTCTGGTTTATCGGTCAATTTTAGCTTCCATGCATTCCATTTCCTTCTGAAAATTTCATTGGGCGAAACATACAAAGAAAATTAAGTTTAGAGTAAAGATGGCTCTATTTTCTTGATTAAATAAGATGACTACTCCCCGTTATACATATCGTTACATGTATATTTGTATACCTTCTGATGTTACCAGTCAATGTTCACATTACCTCATCTATCGAAACCAACAAAGCAATATAAATACATAGATGACGCACGATCTTTGATTCGTAAAAATCACTATTTTCGAGAAAAAAAAAGCAATTTAGCTTTTAATATATGAAGTAACTAATATGCAGATCATGCTTAGATAGCTGTAAGTTTTGCAATCGTTGAATCTGTTATCTTAATATTCAACAGCAAATCAGCCAATGAAGTTTTGTTTATGATTGCATTTTGTTGTACGAAGTATAATTTTCCTATGAACCAGCACTCGCCTTTAATAGATATTAGATATCCTTCCTAGCAACCATTGGCAACCTCGACAGCCTTTATGTAAGTACAAAATACCAGAATCAAAAATTTAATATTTCATTTTTCATATTTTTGACTTTGATAGAAACAGCCAAAGCGTTAGCAAAGTTATTTCATCAGTCGCCCGTGTTTTTCATTAGCGCCCAGTAAAAATATGAGATGAACCAGAGTTACAACCCCACCATAAGTTTTGGGAAGTGAACATTTGATTCATGTTAACTTCTTAAATTTATCCTGTGATTGTCTCGCTGTCTACATCATTATTGAGGTTCATACATTTTTTTGGTATTACTCCCTTCCAAAAAAGAAATAGTTCGACGTTCTTGAACAACCATATTTGAAGCCAGATTTTCAAACGCAAGACAAAGTTACAACTGAACTCATCAACGTTAATGGAACTGATGGCATCACATGAAAGTTGTTAATTACAAAACAGTCAATACATTATCACTGACATCGAAAGTAAATTCAGTTCTTTCTGCAAGTGCCGCAAGAAAGGAATAAAACGAATGTTTTCTCTGCATATATTCGGAGTCAGTGAACCCAGCTGCGGGGAGCGGCATCTGGAAACCAAAAGACCACCACACCAGCGACCAGCGACGCCGCTCGACTGAAAGTCGGTCACAACTAATATGCGTTTATGCGTACATATCGAGATATATCTCGGTCTGTAAACTTGAACGCCAAGACAGGTCTTTGCAAGCCGCCACCTTCTGTATAAATAGTAGATTGAAATCTGCAATGATACCTTTCGAGTGGTAGATTGTCGTAGAATATTGTGGTCAAAAAACATGTTGAACATTTTGACCAAGTAGGCAAACCAAGGATAAAACAGAAGCATTCATAACAGAGTTTCACATGATTACCAAATCCGTAAGAGGGACGACTAATAATAATTACAAAAATTATAAAGAAATAAATGTCGTCAGTGGGGATCGAACCCACAACCTCCCGCATGCTAGGCAGACGTCAAAACGTTCGGCTATGACGATCTTGTCAGACAGAAGGTACATGGTGGACTCATGTCAGTTGCGGCTGAAGATGGTATTGGTCACTGACACAAATATATAGCTGTACAGGTTAGAAAATTGGGAGGAAGAATTGCACAGGAATGTACTTTCCATAGCGTATTTTTCGTTCTGTATGACAAGTTCGTCATGGCTGAGGTGTCTGCTTAGAATGCCAGCAGTTGTGGGTTCAATCCCCACCGGTGAAAAATTCTTCTTTCTAATTTTTCTGATCAATATTAAAAGCATTCATGTTCTGCGACAAACTGATAAATTCAATATATTCTTGCGAAGTTTTTGCCTTCATATCCGGAGCATTTTGTCCCTACTAGAGTCGGCCATGATCAAATAGTCTCCGTATTGTCTGCAGATTTTTTGTGTTAGTCCAATATCATAATCAGTTCATAAATGGAGCTTTTTTAGACTTGGTCTCATCCAAAAATGTTCGTTTTGTTTTAGTAACATATTCATTGGAGAGAAAGCTAAAAATTCTGTCCACTAGCAACATTTTCATATTTTTCCTAGTGGTAGCGTCACATGGTTATAAATCAACTAAACTTTGTTGCACTTCTGTCCTAGTGAGATGCACGATTTGTCTTAATTTTGTCTTGTCTTGATTATCTCATTTGGTGCAAAATTTTGGCTTGTTTTGGCATCAAAACCATTTTTATCTGTTTGATCTAGACCCGCCACGTTAATCCCAAAATATTTAAGCCTGGAACTGCTTGCTTTAATAAAAGTCTGCCTTATATACTCACAGGGGCAGCTGAAAATTTAGGTCTTAAGATATCTGTCATTTTTTTAACTGCGTAGCTCAGAATACTTACGATTATTATTTAGGAAAAAAGCGACAATTTTTTTGTAATCAATCCCATAGCGGTAAATAAAATGTTGATAATATATATTATGAAGGTGTATACATATCAATCTCTAGGTATTGCAAAAATAAAACATATAAAAAATGAAATACAACTTATAGAACAACAGCTTGCTATGCCTAAACAATAATAAAACAAATAATCTTGCTATATAGATAGTAACGTAGAAAATCAATCACTATCTCCTTAACTATATACGTATAGATAATATCTATATTACTTTTACTTTCACGAGTTTTGCAGATCAACGAAGAAATCGAAGGAATTGTTGAATGGGATCTACAAATGGAGCTCAGTTGAATTACGGACAATTACTCAAACGCGAGAAGCACTTGAAAGGCTGCTAGCCACGGAAATGGAGTGACGCATCTTTCATCAAGCTTCTAGAGATTCCCATCAACAATAAAATGTCATGGCATGATCATGTTCCCGGTCTTGCTAGGTCGGCATCCCACTTGGAAAATCTCTTCAAAAAATTGTATTCACCGGAACAGCTACCACTCCAAAAGGCTCAGATCAGATCATCTTTGAAAAACTATTCGTATTTGTGGGCATTCGCTCCAAAGCACTTTCTAAAGCTTGTGGACACAATAAAAAAAAAACAATACCACTGGGTGCGCTTGACCTTACAAAAAACCCCCACAGTCTGGAACATCAAAAAAATAATAATGATAATAATAATAATAAGGCTGATTTGTCTCTGTTCTATAGATTCTACCGCAGTAAAGGTTCCCTCGAGCTGTATTGCACTAAAGATCAATGTGAATAGACATTTATTCTATGGTAGCGCTTTTGGTGCGCGATAGGTTTTCCTGACTTTCAGAGTGGTCATCTATACTAAAAAAAAATAGGGCAACATATTTATATGCCTAAACAATATATAATAAATAAAAAAATCCCCCTTTTTAGCTATATTAAGACAGAAAATTAGTCAATATCTCCTCAGATGTATACTTTATTATATTGTTTACTTAATACTATAGCTTTTATTTAAGCTTGTCTACCAATTTAATGTTAGAAGAGTATTTATTTGGTTTTTGCGTATATCTCTACCACTCCTCAAATTTAAACTAAATCGCTGCAATGTTTACTGAGATTACGCGGTGATAATAACAACAGACCGACCTACCGGCACTCCGACGCAAATGAGTGACAGGGAAATTCATCATTTAGACATCAACACAAAAAACATCTCTCAAATTGGAACATTTTCTGTTCCTTACGCGTTGAAACTAAAGTGTATTGAATACGTGACATACAAATAAATTAATTTGTTTTACTGCACTGTATTTATATAGTGTTGAGTAAATATTCAATTTGTCTCATATATTCAATAGTGTTCCGGGTAAAGTCTATGTTAGTAAGACAAGAAAGTAGGGTGGTAGTATTACAGGTAAATAATATTAGGTTATCATCAGTCATTACTGTTACAAAATTTATATTTATTTTACAAAGATTTCATAATAACCTATCGTAACAATGATTTATGTTTATAGATATATAATCGACACAGCACGATTCAGTTCCGAAGCAACGTGTGGAAGTATGGTGGTTTCCTCGTTTTCTAAAATTTAATTATAGAAACAATATGGTGTAACAGACTATTAACATGGGTAATTACACATCACACCGGTTTTTGTGCGTGTGTTTTCCATAACGTGAGCTCCGTAATTTTCTGTCATGACCGTATTATTTGCTTCGATTTTAGTAGGCTTAGAATGATTTCTACAAGGATGTTACAATGCCTTACATATCGAATAAATCGGTGAAAGTGTGACAACTGAACGATTATTATTTATCCGTTGAATAACTGAAATTTATAATTAGTTATTTCTGAAAGATCGATTTTCATGCCATTTTGGAATCATTTAGCCTTCGTCTGAATTTGCTAAAGGTTTCTGCGTTGGTGGGTTTATTCGTTTCGTATGCATAACTAGAAAACGGATTATATGCAGCATAAAAAGCTTGAAATATGTATGCAAATATGCATGAGAATTGTTTAACATATTTTTGAAACTAGTCAAAATATTAAACATTAATTAATTTAAAAAATTATTTTACTTTTCTTATTCAAAATCAATATAATTCATTGATAATCGACATTAGATATGTTTATTTGAGATTCTTTTCACTCATATTTGGTAGTACTGATGTCTCGCGGCAAGTCTGTCCTTGTAAGGTTCATCATGAATGTGATGTCATAAACAAAATCTATAAATTGTGTATGGATGCATACTTGTGAATTTATTTTGGTATAATTGCAACACATACAACATCTTTTGAAATCGTTTTGACTGCAAAAATTAAATTGGTAGTGAAGCAAGGACCTTCTCAAAGTTTTTCTTGGACAAGCATTAAATTGATATAAAAATATTGAAAAATGCGTGATCCGGTTACTAAGACTAATCGGCGAGAAAAACGCCAACAGATCTACAGTCAAATAGACCGACCGACAGACCGACAGAGAATCGAAGATGAGTGACAAGGATTTTCGGATTGTGAATATCTTGAAATGTACAAAAAATATTATGTAAAAAAATTGTGCGATGACAATAGTTCCATTACTGATACGTACGAAGATAAAAATCACTTTTCATTAGAAAATTCCATTCGACTCCATGAGATGATATCCAACAAAGCTAAGGAATCTCCGTACACCACGAACAGATTATGTCATCAAGACATAAATATACCCATTATACCATAACATCAAGTTCCCAGCAAGGTCAAGAAAAAATCAAATTAGCATTGTTCTATCTAATTGTGAGAGGCATTGTTTCTAATCTTGTAAGATTTGCTTTTATTTTTCTGACACGCCATTTATGCGTTACGATAGCGTTGTTTCTTCACCGTAAAACATTATAACCGTTGATGCTTTCGTGTTCTGCACAGGGTCACATAGTAATGCGTTACTTTGTCGAATTTTTTTGTAGAAATTATATACGTACACAGTAACCACATTTGAGATATCCCAAAATAGGTTTTGGTTAAATTTCTTCCGATTTCTCTGATCGATTATAAAAAACCCATTGATCTCAGGCAAAACTAGCTAAAACTTTTTGTCATTCCTGCAACTTCATGAATGGTGTACATAGAATTTTGAGTGGATTCATTTGATACAACAGTTTGACAATATGATTAGGCGAACTGACCAAGCCTCTGCACCACAATATATGCTAGCTCCCTCTACCCAAATTCAAATTTCTGTGATTCACTCTGATCTGGTATACTTCAAAAGAGTTTGGAGGAAGAGATGGACTATAAAGTGTTATCCAGGTTTCCTTCTACACTGTCTTTGAATTGCAACTCTTAAATACTTCATACATTCATGTACTATCGATCTGGAAATTGGACAATTTCATGTTGTTCCAACACGTCGAACATTCTAGAATGTTGTGGAAGTCCAGCACACCCTCATGGTTCGGTCCATGGACCTATCCTTTATATCCTGTATAAGACATCCTGTGCTCCAGCAACTGTGGTGCATGCATGGCGATCTTGCACTTATGATCCAACCATGACCTGGTGACCTGAACATGGAGGAATGCAATGGTGGAAGTACTGCAGTTGATGTATTACTTGCTGATCGAAATTAACCACCATAAAATGTAGGCTGTAGGCTGTCTATTCTCTTCGAGAACGGAGTATGTGTGCATGTGCGGCTTGATTTTTTCTCGGCAGAATTTATATGCAAAGCTTTCACGTGTACCAAACATCTCCTTCTTCTTCTTCCTTTAAGTAGAGGCGAATCGCCTGTTTTTTGGTCGTCACTCTGCCTATTACATCGCCAACTTGTCACTCCATCGTTTTCGAGGGCGCTCTGAACTCCTGCGACCTAACGGTGATTTGTCGCGTGCGATTCTGAGTACCCTTCTGTCGTCCATTCTATTGATGTGTTCGTTCCATTCCTTCTTTCTACCTAGTATCCACTCATTAACATTTTCTACCATCCATATTCTTCTTATATTCTCATTTCTCTCTCTGTTCAATAGCGGTTTTCCAGTTATTCTGCGATGTACTCTCATTTCGGTTGTCTCTAGTAGTTGTTTAGTTTTCGCTGTGCCAGGTCGAGTTTCTGCAGTATATGTCACAGTTGGTCTCTCCACTGCTTGGTAGATTTTTGACTTGGTTTCTACTTTGTGGTATACCAAACATGAAGCATATAAATGGAAAACCATATATATGATATTTAAAAAATATCACTTTTATATGGATTCTGTATGCAAAGGTTTCCGGAAATTCTAGTTGTCGTATCCTCATAAGCAGATTTTTAAATACGTTATTCACAATTGAAATTTAGCCTTCAATTCAAATGTGTATCTGATGCCTTCAAGCCAATACTGTCCGCATTGCGTTGTGTTTACGCTGTCTGTTTTTCAAATTCAGATCTTAGTTTTGTCAATTCATCCATTAAAAACATTTTCTCTAAAGTTCTACTTTAACCCTCGTTATCATTATCAATTGCAAATTATCTCTTAAATATATATTAACTATATTCTTGGGTCACCCATGTGAATGTGCTTAGCTACATCCGTGTCCAAAACATTATTTCTCAAAGAAACTAATTGGACAATATAGATTCACGTTTCGGTGCTTCGTTCCAGATGAGCAGAAATGTCAGATATCGACTCTTTCTCTGTTCTCATTTAGACAGTATTCAAATAAGAATATGTAAGCAATGAGCCATGAATCTGCGGATTCGGTATACAATGGGAATGACTTGCTGCAATGATAACTATCTCCTTCGAGGATACCGTTAGCGAAGTAGCGTTAGTTCTGTTGTTGTTTGACCAGCTTGCGTAATCATTTTCTCATCTTCGGTTGTATGATTCTCAATGACGCTTAAAACCACAAAAATGTCCGTAGGTAGTGCGAATATTTCCTGTTGTGAAGTCTGGGACAGAGTGTAGGCCAACTAATAGGTTTCTAATGCTTAAATCAATAGATATTGTCTATTCAAAATCAAAAGTTAAACGACAGATATTAGATGAAGCTATAATTCGAATACTCTTTGCAGGGTCACACCCTGCTAATACTTATATTATTAATGATTTAGATAGAATCGAAATACAGTATCCCGTTTACTGGTTTGAAAGTTTCTATTGGGCTCATTGTTTCAAAAAGTTTTATTAATCAACTCTATTTTCTTGACAAGTTCTCCATTGAATGATTCAACAAAAATCGCGAATTAATTTTGCAAATAAATTTGTTGTAAAAACATCTAGGCATATCGTTTAACTGGCAACATTGAATCCTCCATTCTATCATCGCCTTTGACAATGCAATATTTCAGATTACCAGGATAACTTTCACCGTTAGTTAATATAGATACAAGTGCATGCAGTATAAGAGATCAAGGATTTAAAATTCAAATTAAGTTTCTTGTATATCATTGTTGCGAGCGTTGTGCTTTTTTAAACTTTCCGTTTCACTCTCTAATGTGCTAGTATTTAATTGATTATACGGGACAATTTATTATACTGCTCCATATTGTGTTTAAGTTTGGATACACGGATTGATTGATCAGTAACGGTTTCCCAGAAAAAATTAGTTTCCGCACTTAAATACTGTGATCCTACAAAATTTGGAATTTGAGCTAATAGGTTTTCTAGACCAACATAGAACTAATTAATTACATGACATTATCTCACTTACGTCGGTGTCTCCGTCACTCTGCTCATCAAAATGCTATTAGTGTTGGTATAAGTACAGAATGCGGAAAGTTTGCAAATTTGAGATGGTTTTAGACGTTTGTTGTAATGCATATATGGAATTTGTTACACTAATTTCCTTCACCTTGTCGAACTGTCGCTGATATTTAACTAGGTAAATAATTTATGTAGTATAAATAATACTGTATTATAAATACTACTGAAGGTATTTGAAACATTGAATGTTTTAAATTTGTAGACAATGTGGTTGTTCCAGAAATACTGCTTCGGATTTCTATGGGCTTGAGATTTGTTTGCGTTTCACAACGTTACGATTTATATGTTATCCTCAATCGTCTTCAGATAACAGAGAAAATGTTTTTGTATGTTGCTCACTTTTTCGACTATTCATAGCCAAAAATGCAGATAATTATGAATTACGTGTATTTATATATATTTATTTTATGTATGTTTTTTAATCATTATATGACATATTTGAGAATGTCACATGAGAAACAGCTATCGACACGTGTTTTGGACCTCATCAGGACAGAGTAATCCATGTTGAGGTTTGAGAGACTCAGAGGAGGTAAAAAAGAAGCAACCAGGATGCTGTAGCAGGAAATCGATGTTACATATTATGCTGGACGTCCACTCAGTATTGAGAGTAGTACAGCCCAGCATCACTACTGAGATGACCACAATCCACTTGTCAATTATTCCGATGCCAAAGATGATATGAAGTGAGCCCTTCCATCCTTGATTTAGATTACGCCGTTCTGATGAGCATCATTATGTCCGAAACAGCTATAATTATTTCTCCCTTGATCTTTCGAGCCATCATTTTGTTTTCTCTTTAGCTCTTTGTCTTTTTGTCTCCATAATTCATCTCATACCAACTCAGTGACTAAGTAAATCACGTACGTTTAAATGAGAAAGCTTTGCTAAGTTTCGGATGTCTCTACAGGTTTTACCTAGCAACCTGATACAACAGATATTAAATTGAATTTGATTGACGATGTTTTAACTTGATGCGTAGCACCCTGTAAGTTAGTAAACGTTCGTTGTATATTGCAGTGGCCTTTGATGCGTTTCAATGTACAGTTCTACGGAAGGAGACATCAGCAGAGTAATGCCAAACCACCGTTTTCTTTTTCCTGCTCACACGTTGAAATCCGTGTAAACAATTAGCCCCATTTTGCATTTATTGAATTTGTTCAGTTTCCTGTTATGAGCAGAGAACATCTAGGCATTAGTGTTTTTTTTAAATAAATGTTCATCATTTTTTTTGTTATTTATTTCATATACAATTAGGTACAAAACAACTGTACAGGTATGGAGTCAATCCGCGGTTGGTGTCATTGAATTACAAAACTAAACAAGTAAAATGATTTGACACGTTTTCGCATTTGATAAAGATTGAATCATCAACAACTTGACCTGGTATACACTTTTATGCAAGCATTCATGTGGGTGTCTAAAAATATTTGTATTTAATGCTGCGTTTTACTCGTAAGGAAAGGAAATCATTTAAAAGTACCACAGCGACATGTGTAATGGAATATTTCGTTCTGCAACGCGAAAACTATTAATAAATCTTCGATTGTGTACTTTATGTTTTTTTATTTACATAACTGGTATAACTAATGTGACGGAATATGTATGTACCTATTCTTTTCATAAACATATGACCTGAAAATGAAAACCGACTGATTTTCGTTGGACGAAATGAAGGTCAAGCGTCATATAAAGATCAATGAAGTTAGCACAATTCATATAGAGAAAGAAAGGTGAATTTCTTGCGATTAACATCCAAGAAGATGCTCTATCCACAACTATCAGCGTGAGTTTGAAAATGCCAGAAGATATGTTCAAATACTTTGATGCAAAATTGAACCCCAGAAAAGCCACTGGTCCAGACCAAATACAAATCATCGTCCTCTAGCCTTATTCAGCGGAGATATTTACAACAAAAGTTAAAATCTTATACCGGCGTGTTTTCTACTGCTTAAAATATTGGTAGCGTGTAGTTAATGCCTCAAAAAGGCAAAATATGTATCCAGCAACTGCATACCTGTGACTGATCTGCACCAGGTAGAAGGTAAAGGATATATCGAAAACTTTAGATGCCTGTGGAACTTCTAGTCAAGCTTACTGCCTATGTACTGCTTCCTGGTCTATGATAATAGTGGGATACTTTCCTCAGGGACTGATCCTTATTGGTAGTGAGGTGTATGGATATCCGATGTTTTACCACCAACACCTGTGTTTCTCAGAAATATGTTCTTCTACAATGTTTCCTTGCTGTACATCAACGATCTACTGGGAAAAATATCTAATCTCATCTACAGCTTACCAGTTCATTTCTTTTTCCTCTTAAGGTGCCGCTTTCCCATTGAAAGAAGACTACAATTATCGCAAATCGCTCTGTGCTGTTCTTAAGAGTGACTCTGAATTTAGACCCGGAAACCCTTTCACAATGAGCATCACCTACTGCCCGGTCCTCTTCTACTCTCAACTTTGCCCTCCATTATGAGTCTTAGGAACTCGTATCTTCTGCCTCTGTAAATGTGCCTCAGGTATCCTGTTCTTCGTCTTCATCATTTCCAAGAATTTATCTGTCTAAATTCATTATTCTTATGACCGTTTCTTTGGTAATGTATTCCATCTATCATATTATAAGCAGTCTCTGCATTAACCACACTTCAAAGGCTTCTAGGCGTCGCATCTAGCGGTGACCCAGCATTCAGGATTTCGTCCCATACAGGAGAATTGAGTATATATAAACTTTTACTAATCTGTATCTGATACTCATTGATAATCAAAAGTTTGATTTCAGACTTCCATTGTCTATAAAATTTAGAGTATCATGACGTTTCGATTGATGTGCTATCTTCAATCGTTTTCAGGTGAACTGGCGAACATGTTCCTTTCATGCCTATTTATACCCCTAGTAAAGTATAGGACAATCTAGTGAGGAAACAAAAACAAACAAAAGGAACGAACCAAAACCAACAACAGCCAAACCAACGTGTCATAGTCAACATATCTCGAAGACCACTTACCGACATGGAAACTACACTATTGGGCAAAGGTTTGAACTTCGCAAAAACACCAAGAGAAACTCCGAAGCTTGACATCATCAGCGCCGTTGAAGCAACCTGTACAAGAATGAAGCAGGATCAGGCAGAAGAATTCAAGTGGAAGGTACGAACAATTTTGGAAAGGAACAAACCAACTGTTACCAATACATCAAGGCAAGAAGAACGGGCTCTGAAGGCACTGAAAGAAGAAACATCAATCAAAATTCTACCTGCAGATAAGGGAAACGCCACAGTTATCATGGACACAACCACATATAACCAGAAGCTGGAGGAAGTTATGATAAAAGGATTTGATAAATCGACCGTGTCTACAAGTTTCAAACAAAACTCATTGATAATGTATTGTTTGTTGGCCAGTTCTTTCATGCAGATGCGTTTCGATTTATATATAAATCATCGTCGGACTGTTAGATTTAACTGCTAACACGGCTACTTGCCAACTAACTAACTAGATCCTATCATGGATACAAAACTAGAGCTCTCAAATCTGCCATACTATTTATCCCGTCTATTTTTCTATTGAATTATTTTTTCCTTTCTTGTGTCTGTCTTAGGCGAAATATTGTTTTGGCGACAGAATTTACACTAGTTTTAAGGGAAATCCCTACACAACCTTCCTAGAATACAAATAGATGGAAACTTACAGTAATGTATCGATAAAAGTTTAGTTTAAAAGATCAGTCTGTTCATTTACTACAATGAAATCAGGGTTCGTAGAAATTTTTGAATCTGTAATATTTCTATGAAGTTCAAATCATGTATTTTATTACAAGTATGAGGTACACTCATTCTATTTTCGTTTTGTAGGGGTTTTTCTTAACTCTAGTGTAAATGCAGTCGCGAAAAAAATATTTCCCCTGAGACAGACATAAGAAAGGAAAAAATAATTTAATAGGAAAATA
This sequence comes from Bruchidius siliquastri, assembly GCA_949316355.1. NCBI lineage: Eukaryota > Metazoa > Arthropoda > Insecta > Coleoptera > Chrysomelidae > Bruchidius > Bruchidius siliquastri. The sequence continues at coordinate 18,889,800 of OX438536.1, read as the reverse complement.
GCTGGACAGGATAAAGAATATGCTAGATTTGAGGGTTCTAGTTTTGTATCGATGATAGGATCTAGTTTGTTGGTGAGCAAGTAATCTGGGTAGCCTTGTTAGCAGTCAGATCTGACAGTCCGACGATTATTTAATAATAAATCGAAATGCGTCACTGAAAGAAAAAGGGTATTTGTGAAACTGTGTGTTAATTACACAATCTTTTCATCTGCATGATGGAAGAGTTTCACCAAGTAAGAACATCTACAATCCACATGAGCAAGTTCTTTATTATGAGGAATGCACTCCCTAGAAGTTTCTATGCGTCAGCATATCTATACGTACCAGTAACATGGATGAAATCAGGACATTCTAAGAGACTTCAAGAAATTGGGATCTCAAATCATCTTCACTTCAATGCACTAATTTTTCAGACGACTATCCTGACAATAAATTCACACGCTGGTATGCTGGATCAATCTATCAAGCTTCTAGGAACTAAGATAAATAATATCTGTCTCTATTCTATAGATTCTACAATGGTTAAATGTTCCACCTAACTGTGAAGATAATAGCACCAAGAACCATCAGTACAACGAATACTAGAAAAGCCCAACCGGATCATCCTCACCACATCGAACCAAGGTGTAAGAAATGTGGAGAAGGTGAGGTGCCACTTTTTCAGATGCACCGTGACAAATATGTTGTGTGAAGTTATTATTACATTCGTGTTTTATACCTATATAACAGTTTCGTGGCTAAAACTTGATGTTCATGCATATGCCCAAGTCCAAAGTTCTTTGTGTTGTATTATGGTACGTTCATGAATGTATACAGTATCATGGGCAACATTTATTCGCAAGAAATCCAAACTATTCAATAATTTATTGTTTTTTCTTATATTTATTAGTTACTATTTTCATCAAAATTTCTGATATTTACAGAAGGTTGTTGCCTATTGATCGAAGAACTTTCATGTAACAAAATTGAGCGTAACAACTGTGATTTTCTTGGTATGCATCAACAATTCTAATAAAAAGTAAATAGATGCAGAAACAAGTCCATGTTCGGATGGTCTAATTGCATATCACCAGTTATGTACAGTTTTATCTGAGGAAGTCAAGCGTTGGGTCACGGACACCTTTCCGCAATTTCAGAAATTTATAGAGTATGAACGATACCATGTCGTGTACAAAGATTATAGTCAATTATCTGTAATTGTGGTATAATATATAGAGATAGAGCTTTTTACACTCAGAATGAAAGTGTGGTTATTTGCAATTAATGTACAGTAATCGGGATTGAAATGTGGGAACTACGTGAAGCGATAGTATTGTACTCAATGTGACAGTTATTAACCCAAGACGTGTTTGCGATATACAAATTGTACTACGACTTCATATTATTTAAATTATCGCTATAGTGACACTTTATTCAAATACAAACATGTATTTGGTCTTTTTGATTCCGTCGATCGTTATCATCCCATGTGCGAAGATAGATATATATATATATAGGTAGGTAAATAAGTTAAGATAATTGTATTGATATTTGTGTGCTTGTTTCGTCACATTTAGTAATGCTAAGTGGTCTCGTAGGAAAGCTGTTAGCAGTGTGTACTACGTTTTTTATCATTGTAATTCATTTTCATACACATTGGATAATGATTCTCTATATTCAGCTGTTCAACGATTCAGTTTCGAGAGTATGATGACGAGCAGAGGCACACCTACACCCTCTTGGTCTGCAATCAGGTATTTCGAGTTAACAGTCATGATACTTTTCGACAGGTGCTCTTGGTTGTGTGCACATTTCTTTATATATACCATCTTTAATGTCTGATTCATCAGAATCGTAGAATTAACACGGATTCCAGTCCCATTCTGTTTGTATGTTTAATTTCCATCATCTCTACATTATCTACAGTTTTAAAATTCATTCAGTGAGAATACAAAAGAAAAGTATTTGACTAACAAACTAGATGTAGACTGTAATTATTTACACAATTCTATCACAATGAATTAAAGGTTTGATAGCAGTAGAAGACAGTTCTAAAGCTTGCTGAGTACCTACATTCTAGAATAACTTCATACAACACAATAAAAAAATGGCTAGATGTATGAGCGATAGTTCTGATATTATATTTTATTTTCACAACTGCTTCGTCATTCCAGTTCTTATTTTGATTTTCGAGTCCTCGAATATCTACGTCTATGATGTATTAACAGAAGTCCTAAGCCGGTTGCGAGACAATGTATAATACTAAGCCTAGTCTCATTGTGTGATGTTATGTATTATGTATGTGTACTGCCTATTTATGAGATCTTATTGTACCATAAAATTGCTTTTCAGATCCGAGACGCCCGGAAGTGACTCACTGCCCGGTATTATCTACGTTATAAGTTTAAGCGTGAGGAAATAACTATGGTTGAAAAAATAGTGTCAAGTAGATCGACACGGTACTTCCGTCGTAATAAGAAGAATTCAATTTCAAAATATATCCATACATTTCAAAAAGCTTAAAAACTTTGGCAATTTTTCAAACTTCCTCGTTGAATCATGCAGATTGTAGATGCTCATACTTGGTGAAACTCTTTTACATGTTGATAAAATAATTGTGTATTTAACACGCTGTTACACAAATAAAACTCTCTTTCTTCCTTCCAGCGACGCGTTTCTGGAAGAAAGAATTTTATTTGTGAAAGTGAGTGTTGAATACACAATTATTTCATCTTTCTCGTTGGGTGTTTGTCAAGTTTTGGGCCGCTGAGGAACACTCAACAAAAAATTGATGAAGGTGTTAAATATGCATTTTATGTGAACATAATTTGAAAACTAATTCATATTAATGCGTGGGAAGTACCAAATCAATATAGTTGTCTTCATTTTATATGAATATTCCGCTCCGATGGATCGCCTTTCAAATGATAATCATTTCTCAAAACGCCCATTAGCTAAGATCGAGCATCTTTCATTTTTTCATTTTACTTCTTTGATGATTACTGATTGCAAAACATAGGTGTTGGTACTTCATGCAACGTTCTATCGTCTATCAAATTTTGTCCCCGGTAGAACTTCTTTCTTTTTGAAATATCGATCTAGTCATAGCAGCAGAGTAATACTGAAGCTACGTATCCATATAACATCGCGCAATACATCCGGTCTACTGTTCAATCAATACTGCCGAACGTTCGGATTAGAATTTTATACATATAATATGGATAGACGCTTCCGGCTTTTTTCATGCTGCCACGTTTATTCTAACACTATATATGATACTAGTTTACTAAATACATATTATTATGATCATTTCAGGACTGTTAAACTAGTTGCAGTAAGTTTTAAAATCGTAAAAGGTCTTTCAGTTGTTACTATACCATTTTTCTTGTAATTCAAAAGACCAACGCTGCAAAATCCGGTTACAATCCTAATTTCCAGAGTGAAATTATTGCGTGAGAAGTACAGCGTCAGCCTACTTGACGGTACTTTTCTAAGCCAGATTAAAGTAATGCGACCATGAAAATCTGACGCATTCAACATAAGCAAAAAAAAGTAAAAAGCTTTCAAGGGTGTATGAACTCTGTTGGCGTGTAGGTAACGTAAATAACTAATTAACAATCACTAAAGAACAATGGGCGGTCACGAATCACGAGCACGCTTGCCAAGATCACCTGAATTTAAACCTCATCAGACCAAAGAAAAGACAAGCTGATTCTGATCGAAAATGAATCATCCAGCACTTATTAAAATACAGCTCATAATATCGGGATCTCCCAGACATTAAATCATGGTAGTCTTTCTTCGAAAAAATAAGTTAAAACAGAGGATGATAATGGAGAGATTTCAAGTCTCCTAATTTGTTTGCTCATCGATATTATGAGGATAACGAGCTCTGTTGTTTACGGAGGAATAAGAAAAAGCTCATCATCGCCAGGGCAGTCGAGAGAAAATCCAGGCCCGGGGGAAATCTAAAATTTGGAACGCCCTTAAAAACCTAAAGAGCGGAAGAATCCTACTGAGGACTTGAGAGGAAAAATTTGATAGATTCTCTCATTTTCGGGCCCCATTCAGATGCAGGTGTCCCCTCTAAACCCCGGACGCGGGGGGTTTTGTGCCAACTCTCCCCTCTTGTTAAGCCTGGTCGCCGTTAAGCTATCTTAAAGCTGTGTTCTACTTGGTCCAACCCGGAATATATAAAATTTGATGTATCATTAAAATAGAGTAAAACAGCTGTTATTTTGGAAGTTTTAAAAAGTCTCGAATATCAAAAATGGTATTATTTCCATTTAGATTAAGAATGCGATTTAACGAGGTATGAGGCAGGGGTGTTACCAACTAGTTTCGTTTGGGGTCCGTTTTGTAGTGTCTACTTTACTGTCGCGGTACGCAAAACCTCTGCAGTAACCATTTCCCAACAAGCTTGAAGAGCAACAAAAACCTCTTCCCTAAGACTTTGTCTCACCTGAAAAGCACAAAAAACGCCCGCGATCCTCACAACCTAGGTTGCGAGAGCTACAAACTTGGTCGGCGTCCGCATTCCGTCCGCGATCTGCCATTTGGTGACCTCTAAGTATGTGACTATGCCCGAAAAAGATTTTCAAATCAAGAAACATGAAAAAAAGGAAACGGAATTTGGTAAAGTTCTGCTAATTACCTCGCGAGCAATGCAACGATTTCAAGAAATAATTTCCCTCACTTCAAGCTGAAGGGCCTAGTGTTTATAATGGATATATACCCAGCAAGATTGTCTGGGAAGGGCTATAAAAGCTTTATTTCAACTAAGAAATATCTTCCAAACGTTTTCAAGCTCCATGATGGTCTGTAATATATATGGAAAAATATCATCAAGTAGGTAGAAGCTGTTCTTTCAATGCATTCATATCACTTTGGAAATAAAGATTTCAATCGATTACGGAACAGGTAATATTATGAATTCCAATAAAAAAAAAGGGAACAATTAGAGGATCTTAAATCTTTTGAGAGGGGACTCAACCTAGAATAAAAGACGTTTTAAAATGGTTTCCAATATTTCCGCCAGCGCTCATTTTTCAAGATGATTGAATGATTTTTTTTTTGTAAATGATAGAGAAAAGCTACATCTATACTTATATGATACAAGATTTCAGATATTGTCGCAAGGGCGCTCGTATATGCAGTAAAAATGTTTTTATGTTTGTTGCCACAATATTTCGTTTACAGCGCTTGATTGATTGCACGTATTGAAAACATTTTTCATGCTTCGCACAAACATAAAACTAACCCTTCTCTATCATTTGCTAAAAACTCGTTCCATAGTCTTGAAAAATGAGAGCTTGAATCGAAATATTGGAAACCCATGAGAAACGCTTTTTATTCTAGGTAGAGTGCCCTCCTAAGATGTAAAAATTCCCAAAAAAATTTTTTCAAAAATCTCTAAGATTACCACTACTTCCAATTTCAACTGTATTCAGAGTTCTGAAATTCGGCAAACTGATGCCACTGCCTGAAATAAGGTGTCAACATACCTGACGATATAAATTATTTATTATTATTTAGATATAATATGTATTAGCAGTTTTTAAACAGAAGCAGGAGTAGTACAATGTCAGATTGAAAGTTCATCAGTGTCGTTTAAACGATATACTAGATGTATGGCGAGTTGTTATAATCTGCTGCCTTTGGATTTATATCTCAAAGAGTACGAATTTTTTTTATACATGATATATCGTCTTCAACGATCATCTAATTCTCCTCTCACTCCCCAATCCAATCTTTGATACCCCAACATTTTTTTAGGGGCGTCGGAAACGTACATAAGCAAAATGATTTTTAATTTTTCTAGTTTTAAAATCCATCCCCACCAATTGGCGTGGTGAGTAAAACCGGTTGCTTTTATTTCCTTGTGATCATAGTACATGTTATTATTTCCCAAGATGGTTTTACAGCCGGGGCAGTTGACCTACAAACTGATATAATTGAACACACCTTGAGATGAATAAAAGAGCAGTTGAGAAACGCGGATATGAATATAACATCCGACTAGTTCACTAGTATATTAAATAACATCGATACCCCGGAACAAAAGAACTTGAATATTCATGCCATCCCGATGCGTTCATATTCCTCTTCCGTATCTGGTTTGTTAGCTTTGGGCGTGGAACAGTCAATACACTCCACCATTCGCCCACGTCTCACATAAAGTATATTTTCGTGATCGTAAAACGTATGGGATGCGATTCGTAACGCGGTTATCTCAAATATATCCGGTTTCGATGATATAAAAGGAGTTCGAGGTCTGTTATATTTCATATTCCGCATGTTTTTGTCAATATTTTTTCATCTAGGGTTATCTATAACGCCATTCCGCCGTTTCATAGCGAAACTCAAATGTTAATCTTGTCTCTCTTTTTTTATGCGATACCCGACTATCGTGGGTTGGCAATAATTTTTTTGGTGGCAGCTCGAAAAGAGTTGCAGAGGATCTGTTGGAAAATTTCCTCATGTTTCTGAGCCATGACGATCTTCTTTTTACGATCATCTCGCCTTGCTTTATTAAATCAAATATACTATGCTTCTCTGAGTGACACATTACATGGCCAAACTATTTCAGTTTGCAGCTTTGTATTCTTCTGACTGCTCGCATATGTGGAGACACAAACAACGAGCAATATGTCTAGTGGCAACGTCTGACCTTACAAAAGACCTCCACAGTCTAGAACTCTAGAACATCAAATAAGGGCGGCCGCTCGTTCTCTGTTTTACAGAAACTATCAGAGCAAATGTTCAACCAATCTGCCTCGCATAATAATACTATTACGACTTGCCAGTATTGCAAACACTAGAGAGACCCAGTGGGCACATCCTCACCAGGTCAAACTTGTAATGTTAGAATCTAAAGGGTTTCAAGATCGAATTGATAGCCTCTATCCTCTCGTAACGCTTCTGGAGTGGGAGGTTATCTATAAAAAAATCTGACCACTTCCGTATCTTTTCTCATTTGCGGTAAAATGACTTCATTACAAACTCGGCCAACTCATTAATAGGATCCTATGGTACATCAACATTTCGAAGACTTCAAGTTTTCTAAGAAGTCAACGTCCATTCTTCGGTTCCATATGCAAGAGTAGAGACATGTGTTGCAGCTTCAAGACAGTCCAGGTGTTAGGACCTTCGACTTCGTAAGTTGCCAACCAGCTCCCCCATAGAGGGCGACACTTGGAGATGAGTTGAGAGTAGAGAATAGATAGCATCTCACAGGTTTCTCATCTAAACTTCAGTTTCCCCATAACATTTTCTTTATCTTGAAAACTCCGACTTTCTCTATCCGTATTTTAATTTCTTTGCTTGTGTCATAATTTGATATTTTGCATCACCTGCTTACTAAAACATGCGCTTTACTGAATACTTATATCGACTTTTCGACTGCGTCGGCAGCCTTTATGGAAGTTTCATTATACGATATTATGAAATTGACGTATTTGACGCTTACAGTGGGACAATTTTGTTTTCAAACAATTATGAATTATTATGAGATGCTAGAATACAGATGATGCGTTCGCCTTGTTTATATATCCAAAACAAGTAACATGACATTAATACATCATCACATCAGAAACACATCACTATCTGTGTGCTGAGATAAAACTAAACTATCAGCAGTGTGATCCCAGTCTAAGAAAACAACCCCCATTTGGGATTCAAGAACAAACCATAACCTGATAAAAACTTAATAGTCTAGCTAGCTATATGTTTCGAGAAGATTGATTAGATCTTTTTATGGAGCATACCCAACTGGATTACAGTCTACTGGGGAACTACAGACAATACAGCCATCATAATAGCTTTTTTCATATTGTACCGCCGAGGCAGCCGAAACGTTACTAAAACTTTTCAGATAAGTGTCTCAGGTTTTAAGTAGAGACCAGTAGCAAAACATAAGATAGACCAAATAGACAACCACAGAATAATTTTCAGATGTTACAATGAACTAAATGTTGTTTTAAACTGAAAAAAATATGGGGATGTCGGTCTAAAGATATCGTTTTTATGTGATCATAATTACGCATTTCTGGATGAATAAGTGATTTATTGAAACGTATATTAATGCATTCCTTCTTGAGAAGTACGCAATATTTCTAATCCATTCGAACAACCTGAACGACCTCAATACATCACAAGTAGCTAATGAATGGGTAGACCAACAAACCTACTTACTTTCGTTGAAATGACAACGTACCAACTAACCATTTATTAAGTCTGACTTGATTTGATTGGTTCATTTTCAATGTATTGCTATTTTAGTCTGTAATAAGATTATGAAAGTTATTTATACCTAATATATTTATATTTGTATATCTTAAGATATCTCGGCAATACTTTTCTCATCTCTTCATTATCCTTAAGTTTATTTAGTTCCAAATAATAGCTAGAGACGGTATTTATTGTGTTTTCAGTATTACGGGCGTAACCTGATTAAACAAGAGTGGAGTGAAACCATACCAGAGAACACCAACAAATTGTGTCGTTGTAGAATTCCAAAAAAACTTACGGCTAACGAATTATCGAAAGTAACTATAAATGTTTTGTACATTAGGAATTCAAACAACGTTAATTTACTTTACTTATATTTAACGACCTTTGCTATTTTCGAGGTGCTAACAGGAAGCACTTCCCGCGTGAACTGCGACAATGTGGCTGCCATAACCTTGTATAGAGAATATAAATTTCTAAAATTTCTCTTCGGTTTCACTTACTATATGTTCGTAAGTAGGCATTGCAGTTTGAGTGGCGTTTGGTGATTTTTCTATGTATTAGTGAGAAGGCGAACTCTGGCAGGTGGATCATCTCAGTACCTCGGGTACCAACAACCTACCAGATCTCCTAATGAAGGACCCATCATTCCGCCGAGTGTATTTCTTCCCTGTCAAACCACATATTATGCTCAATAGATCAGTTCTAAGGCCACGATATATAAGCTCATTTGCTAGTAAATGAATCCAGCACATGGATCAGATTGGGTTCCAACCCTACAGTGCCAATGGATATAGGACAATCTGGAAAGTAGGACGATCATATCCACTTGGGAAGTGGGAGCGGGCTGTCCATGAGATTACTGTAGGCTATCATGGTTGGCAGATCATCTACCGAAATATTTCAGGACCTGGGATATGCTTAAAAAATGTCAATAACCATCAGGGGTGCTTCGCCAGCACCATATCGGCAAAGCGCACTAGGCGAGGAAAGATACCTGGCAGCCCTGTTTGAAAAAAGCTGACATGGAACCAACATATCACGAGAACAGTACACAAAGCTACTTTTTCCATAGCTAACCTCTGGCACATACTGACATCATATTGTATGTGGTGTTGTGCATAGATCGCAACTGGGACCAATAAGGATGTTAAATGGGGTACAAAGGCTGACGTACCCGTTTATCACAGGGGCCATGAAAACAGTTGCTACAGCGCCAGCTTTGTCAGAGGTTGTGCTGGATTTCTCTCCATTGCATACCTTGGTACAAAATCCAATTCTAGAAATGCCCATGGAAGCAGTAGTCCCTATATACAGTTTCAATCAGAAATTCAAAATTGAGATACCCGCAAACAGCAGGTTGGGATACACTTTCCTAAAAGTGGAAAAAGAGAATGGAGGCAGGGACTTATGAAGAGCCGCTAGTCTTTCAAACGTTAGATTTCAGAACATGACGTCATAAAAAAACGTATTCTTTTGATTTCATGTAAAATTATCTCTGTGGCAATCTACTGCTCATGACAGCGTCACTTGCACCACACTAGGACTGTTCCTGGTAATGCTGTTTGTTTCTATAAATATAATATAAAACATTTATTCATCCAAACGAAAACAATAACTCGTTCTTCATAAACTTAGTGAAGAAGGCCTTGTGGAAAGTCACCTAAGAGGTAATATACCGACACATACCGTTTTGTTGTTCCAAACATGAGGGAGTTGTTGATAAACAAATGAAGACTTTTAGTCTTTGAACTTTGAAGGCAACCTGTTAGTATCAGTACAAAGAACTGCTCAAACAAAAAGCATCAAAATAAATTATGCACAAAGTTAGTTTCTGTTTAGAATTTATAAGCAAATATAGCTTATTCATCTAAATTTAATCACCAAATTGCTATTAGTTTTTAGCAAAATTATCTATATACAATTTTTTTGACCTCATGATATCAGCTCTTTTAACTTCACATAGTTGATTGAAATTAGAGTCGCTCTTCAAAGAGCAATTAGCTATAATATGAACAATGACGAATAATAACAATTTATATATATCGAACTGAAATGACTTCAAGTGAACTTAATGTAGCTCTGTAGACTTTTGGAAGACAGATTATACACCTTGATAGTGAAACCATTTTTCTGCAAGAGCCCCCAAAAATTTTCCCGTGGACATTGAATGCGGAATTCTGCGACTATCCAAAATTAGACGACTGAAAAAATTGAAAATGTGTGTTTTATATAATAAGGCATATTTGTCGAAAAAGAATGGTTTATCGGTAATATTTGGATGAACAGGTTGAGAATTATAGTTTTATAAGTTCTATGTTTCCCCTCTCAGAAAGGCAGAAAGCCTATCACAATCCAAAAGAGAATTGAGAGGAAGAATCTCTAATCACATTAACTGATTAACTGAATAATGATCTGTCTGACAACATCAATAGTCTGTAGGATTATCGAATTAAAAGTAGATGATATACCGCCAGAAGAAATTAAGATTCCACTTTTGACTGTGAGATAAATACCTATACAAATATGTTCATTGGAAAATTAAAAATGTTCTACGCATCTTATGTATTTCTATAATTTTCAGTCAATATAATATCAGGGATATTCATTTGTTAAAACGAGAGCTTGGATGTGACGAACGTTTTAGGTAAACATGCACACTTAAAAGCTCCACAATATTTCCAACACGTAAGTTGCTAATGGACATACTGTGAATATTTTCAAGCATTTCACTCATATCATTATTTAAAGTGTCTGGACAAATAAACGACAAATATTTTCGGAAAAATCATTATTTGGAGTCCTTGTCTGCGGCTTCTTATCCTGAAGTCTTCATACAAAAGCTATGTTAGATAAAATAAATCGTCGATTATAATGAGTGTCAAATAACTTGTGTTGTGTAAGTAGCTTTTCATGTATGTGATTAGACATCCTGCAATCAAAGGACGCTAGTTGCAAGTAAAACTTGTCTGTATTTTAGACGCACCATAATGGAACATTAAAGTACACCATAGATCGTCCTTATATAAAACTGTGTCAAAAGAACAGCAAGAAATATATAGTTCGAAATCTCCTATAACTGTAAGGTATTGAATTTGGTTGAAAAAGGAATGTACTGTTAAGTAAATTGTCCTGAAAACTCGGTTTTTGTTTCGAAACCACGAACTATGGTTAAGTCGTATTAAAAACTAATTAGTGTAGCAATTGACACGGCAATTAATTCCAAATATTCTCCGCCAAGCTGTTTGAAAGTAGAAATAGCCCGGCTGTTAGTGTATGATGCTAAAAGTACGCGAGTGCGTAGTGCGAGCGTTACATTCCACAACAACTCAAGGAAAACATAGTAATTATAATGGAAAGTTTGAACAGGCAGCTATGTGTTGGTTATATAAGTTCCATATAATTATTATATTTTTTACGTATCATTGTAAGGTGGAGAGATATGGCATGAACAGAACGGTACCGTTTGTGGTGTGTAGTACTCATTCCCATTTTGTCTTGCATATTATGTTGATGTAGTTATCAATCTCGTGTCGATATTGATAAAATCACTTTTCGACTGTTTGTAATTTGAGATTGCTTTATGAAATGAAGCCGTAGTTTTTCCTTAGTTTACGATTTACTATACCAAGTTTTGTAGATTGTTGTTTAAATTTGAAGGTGATATGTGATATGGATCCTCAATCGTTGACTCTGTTGTATATTTTGATCAAATGGCGGCAGAGTAATTAGCAGGAACAAAATGTCACTTAATCAAAATTAATATTCGGACTTTTGCAGGGTTTTGATCATTTTAGGTATTAGTATAGTAATCTTCCATTAAGTTTATTAAGAATAACATCAACAATAACATGTCCTAACACGATTATCTGGAGACCTTGCTGAGTCAGCTTACCACAAGATGGCGGTTCTCCTCCGCTCTAGAAATTTGTATTTGGATTTGGACATTGCGGCACTACAATCTGAATTATCGAAAAGAAGAAGATCTGTCCCTGTTTTATAGATTTTACCATGGTTTGACCGAGTCACCAGTACAACGAACTCTAGAGGGGGCTCAAGTGAGGCATCCTCACCAGGTCCAGCTTCCAACACCTCGAAAGAGCCTCTTCCAAAAGTTATTTTTGACAAGAGAATCTGGGCGTAATTAATAACGGCGAATTGAGGTCAATGTGCATCCTCTTGTATCGCGATAGGCCTTTGTGAGAGTTTGTCTATAAAAACACTATTAGTTCTTCAAACATTTCTAAACGTGCTTCTAATTTATTATCATTTTAAGGCTAGCCCAATAAAAATTTTAGGGTTACATTTAGCTTACGTATCTCATAGCATATAATATAATATTTTTAGAAGCGCGCATTGACCGAACAAACATCCCTAGTATGTCATTAGCCTGACCGAATTTATTACATTTAAAATACCAGAGTCGTTTCGATTTCGTTCGGCTTGCTGTGTCAAGAGCCTGGTGGCGTATTCTGCGTTGAAACGCATCTGAAAATTAAATCTGGGAAATAAGTCAAGCTTTTCTGCTGTAGTAATTACAAAAGTAGTAGGTACTTCGGTCTATATAATTTTCAAGTATCACGACGTTTCGATTGACTCACTATGCAATCGTCTTCAGGTGGACTTCATTCATTAGGACTATACCATATTGTTCTAACCTTCTTTATAGGTTTCATTCGATAGTCAATTTATTCAGATGCACAAAGCAGTACTTATGAATTTAAACCGAGAACTAGAGCAAAAAATTGCATTAATTTGGAGTAAACCAAGCGTGGCACACTACTGGTGTTATATTAATTAGTAATCAATACATATCTGGTGAAATTCAATGCTCAGAGAAGCGGCGTATCCAGGATAACTACCTGCACATTGGAAGAAATTATTCATTTGACGATTTCCTTTAGTATATATACTATATATATTTTTTTAATTATGAAGAAGGCAGGTGTACTTTCACAAATTACTTGAAATGCATCTATACTCATTGAAATGGACATGAGTACGGCAAATTCACTTGCAAGAGGACAGATTCTTTTCCAATCAGGTACTAACTGTATAATTTGCAACCATACCTGGTTAAATGCTGGTAATGATCATTACTAGAAAACTCCAGATGGTGTATTCTATGCGTTGTCAATTGGCGTTCATCGTTAAAGCACTATCTATCAAGATAAAATTGTGCAATTTCTATACTAAATTTCATTAATGAAAGTAACATGTTTGGCGTCAACTTTCAAACCATCGCCAGTCTGTGAAATTGGTTGTTTATAATAGCAACCCATGAGGCTTATTAATTAGCTAACTATAAACTAAATTTCTCAAATCTAGTATTCTACTCAACCTGTCTTGTTATTATTTATATTCTTTCACTCTATCTTCCTTATGAATAGGATGCTATATTTGAGAATTTCAATTAATATTAATGGTATGACTTAGCTAATCAACAAATAACCTGACTAGTCATTGTAAACAGTAAATTTGACAACCAGATGATGCTTAAAAAATGAAATCCAAACGCGTCAATAAAAAATTTTACTTTTTCGCAATCGTTAAAACTACCAGATACATTGGATATGATAATAAATACCATATGTCAAGCATATAATCTTATCTTACTCACATTAATTAATATTTTAAAAATTAATAAACGAAAGGTGCCATCATTGTCAGAAGTATACGATGATTTTTTTAGCTATTCTAGCTAACCTCTGCTGCCGTAGTCAGAGGCGAAAATGCAGACAATTTTTTAACTTGGAGGCAATGTAGGATGTGTTTATGCATTCAGATTATATAGATAAGATTCTTGCGATAAGCATACCAATCAGACACGGTCACAGTCTACTAAGTAACTAGAAGGACAATCATGATTTATCTTCAGAAAGTCAAATTCTTCGGACTTTTTCTTATAGTCGTTATCCTCTGTGTGTTTTATAAGTATCTTATTGGGTATTTAGTGCAAAAGAAAAACAACTGCAACTAGCTAACATGAACACACGTATAACAATAACGTCCGTACCACAATTCCGAAGACTCTGCTTATCAAGTATTCTAATAACTGTAATTTTTTGATACACAATATGTCTTTGTCCTTTTCCCCATATATTCGGTCCCAATTTACATTGCACAGTTACTAGTACTGATGGGCCTGTGACACAATAAAACTTGTCCTTTCCATCTTCACAATATGATTTTAATGTGATGGATGCGTTCATTATTACTACTAATAAATTAACTTATTCAACTCATAATATGGACCTTCATCAGTATACTGGAATTGCATACTCCTATCCTTTTTGATAACCACTGCTCAAAATGAAATGATCTTGGGACAATAAGTCAGAATCAAAATGTGACTTGTAAACATAAACGTTTAAATAGAAATGGTGTACGATTGTAATAACAATGCCAAAATATGATGGGGTCTTACTGCATTGTAATAATATCAACATTCATAAGTGAACATGTATGTCTTAAAATAGATCAACAAGGAAGCTGACGAGAGCATTTCCTATTAATACATCGAATCTGGACAGATATCTATCTTGGTTAAAATAATCAAAGATTCCCACATTTTCGTCTCATTTAAATTCGACAAGCTAGTGACAAATGATTATACAAATAAATACCGCTACTGTTTTTGAATACCGGACTATACTTCCTGATATATACATTAATATTCATTTTAACCACTTATTCAAAATATTTTCAAAATTTCCTCTGTCTCTGCTCTACCGATTCACTGTCTTGGAAGAAAAATTACAAACATCACAATCCAAACTATAGAACATACTCATAAATAAATTGAAAGGTACCGTGGAACAACATAGAATCACTATAACATAATTGAGTACCGCAAACAGTATATAATTCGATATATCGAAAACATTCCATAAGGTGCGGTACGAGAGACTTCTAATCAAGCTATATGCATATGGACTATCGGGTGTATCTCAATTATTGGATAGATTTATTAGAGAACGATCCTTTTTTGTGCTGGTAGGCTGAATAGGCTTCCGATGTATTCATGATCAACGCCAGCATTCCACAGGGATCTGTCCCTCCTACTTGCATAGATACCCAATAGTTTAGTCATCTTCCATCAAGCTTCTTAGGACATCAGCATCAACAACATGCACTGGCACAAATATGTCGGCGTTTCAGAAGCCTGGACTTCCTTCCAAACCAGAAAATTATATTCACCGGAAGAGAAATGTATCTGACCTTACAAAGGATCTGTACAGTCTGGTATATCAAATATCGATCCCTATTCCATGGATTCGATCGAGCTGTCTTGCATAATAACACCAAGAGTTGTCAGTACAGCAAAGATTAGAGTGGCCAACAAGTCGAGCTCCCAATACCTAGAATGAGTCGCTTCTAAAATTCATTCTTTGAGAGAACCTCATGCGTTGTGGAGTGGGCTGCCAGCTGGGTTTCTTTTCCCATTGTTACAATTTGTAGGTCAATGTGAATAAACCCCTAGCAGCGCTTCTGGAACGCGATAGACTTTCTGCCTTTGCGAGTGGTCATCTATGAAAAAATGCATCCAAAATTTTAACCGACAAAAATATCAATAACCAGACCGACAGACACGTCCTCAAAATCTCGTTATGTTTACCTTACGAGAGGCGTGAAAAATATCTGTACTAACATTTAAAATTTAAATTTCGCACGATGGAAATAACTCGCCTCCAGTGCACAGTCAATAAATGATAACTAGTTCACGATCTGATACCAGGTAAGCTCGAAAGCATGCATAAACTGTTCGTTGCAGCTCGATTTATCAACATCAAATTGCAGTTTAATCGCGAATAAGCGTTCGTATAAACTGGACTAAATGATAATTGAAAGGTGATACGATCGTGGGAACGGCGACGAATGCAAGCAAATCGTCTATCAGAAATATGCTGCTGAGTTCCCATAATCAGCTTTTTATCGATTTATCTTGGAATTCGGTAGATTCCGTAGATTATTTTGTCATATAAACATTTATACCAGGTCATTCATCGTGAGGTCCGTTCATCAATAGGGCTGTTTTAACAGATCAAGCGTGATTCGCGTCAAGCTGTCATTATGGTTTGACTCAGTATTGTACACTATTTAATAATGGAAAGACACTATTGCCAATACCATTGAAAAATGTCAGACCCATTTTTTATCATAATCGAACAACGGCGATATCCGTGATCAACTAATTCGTCGCCGAACTCAGCAGCTAGGTTTGTCATAACAACAACTTGGCGCATTTTATGTAAAAATCTAGGTTTGCGGGTCCGCAAAATCCAACTTCTGCAGGAGCTAAAAACCTCCATTGCGCTATGTTCTCAGTAAATGGTATCTGCAACATCTCATCGAAGATCCGTAGGTTTGTCGCAAAATTTGTATCAGTGATGCAGGCAATTTCTGACTCAGTGGGTACGTCAATAAACAAAATTGCCGTATTTGGGCTGATGATCAACCCGCAGAATATCAAGAGCTAACTTTATATCCAGGGAGATGCACGGTTTGGTGTGATTTATGGGCCGGTGGAATCATTGATACTTATTTCTTCAAAACTGACGATGGTCGCAATGCTTCCATTAATGGCAATCGCTTTCGTTAGTTGGTTGCTAACTTTTTGCTAGCTTAAATGCAAGCCCGTGATGTCGGTGACATCTGATTCCAACAAGAGGAGCCACACAGCCTGAGATCAACGGACTTATCGAAAACCCATTCCAATGAGCAGGTGATTTCACGTTTTGGACCAGTTAATTGGCCACAAAAATCATGTGCTATCACAAAGCCAAGATCTATTCAGGCCTTGAAATCCAACATGACGCACGACATAACGCCTCTTTCCCTGCCCATGCGTCTTAGAAATCCTGCATTTGTTTTGAAAAATGCAGCATTTGCAATCAATGCTTGCGCTCCATACAAAAGAGTTGAGAAAACGTAACATTCAGCTAACCGATGTTTTAATGCTTAGATCTTTGCTGCGAAAAACTTTAATCATTTTAATGAAGTTGGATAGTTATTTTTCTATTCTTATCTGTCCTGAGAGTAGATATTCATTTGTGTAGTTCATAATCACCCCAAGGTAGATATACTGCTCTACTGCTCTATCAATACCGATGAGAAAAGCTAAAAGTTTTTCCTTGGTCTTTGCTTGATCTTCCTTCAATGTCTTTATATAATGAACACCTTATTTTGAGAAATATATATTATAGGTCAAAAACTTCTAAACAGATTTTTGTGTGACTGCATTACTTTTCCAGCTTTATTGTAAGTTCATCCTATATTTTTTACAATCCGCTAATCAAAGCCACATGCGATTGAATGAATGCTTCACTTACGTGTCGTCTGCCTTAATAGCCTTTTTCAAAATAAAAAAAATAAAAACTAAGTTTTGAAATTATCATAACCTCCAATTTTTTAAATTTTGCATTTTGATAATGGCTGCTAATGCAGACAAAACGTAAGTAAAGCTATTTATTCAACGGCATGTGGCTTCAATCGGTGGTCAGTAAAAAATATAAGATAAACCAGGGAGAGAACACGAGGAAAAGTGTCGAAGTTCTTGCTTTAGCAGCTCTCGATAAATTGCGGTTGAATATTTCAGCTCCCCCAGCTGCTAAAATGGTTTGTTTACGTCTTTCATACGGCCTGACTATCATGTTGAACATTTCCCAAGCCTTAATCGAAATCAGAAAACCTCCAGCAGGATTTCTAATCAAACAGCTCTTATTTGGAGCTCAAGGAACTATTAGGTAGGAATCATTATATTATAACTAATGAGTATTTTGCTGCATTTGGGAAGCTTTTTCATGCTGTCAGTCAAATAAAGTAACTTTCTACCAGTAAGGTTAATTATGCGACGTAGTGTTTGTCAAACCTGTCCAAATTACAACTCAAAAAATGTTTATTCAAATGTATTGAGTCTACCATGCCCCGTTCCCATCTTAGAGTGATTGAATTACTCACCGAGCTTTCCTAAACCTATTATATCCGAAAGAATGTATCCTGGACACTCACACAACACACATGCCACACTACAAACACCTCAGCGTCTTCGCGTATCGTACTCTTGGTTATCGTGATCGGTATGAACTGGCGTCGTGGTTTCGTAGTTATCACATGCAGTCGGCGTTGGAAACTGAGAAAACAAGCGAACGTCGGGTCGGCCCCCGGCACGGCTATCTTGGACGGGTACAGTCGCAACCAGCCGGTCTTTAGGCACGAGAACAATTTTATTTTAATCAGGGACGTGGAAGTGGCTGAAAGCAGGTAGTACCGGATTGATACCTTTGCCGAGGTACAAAGGCACTTTGGCAGATGATTCAGCACTCCCCAATGTACGACGCCAAGTTAACAAACTTTCTGTTCTCAGAAAAATATTTTTAGTATTTTTTCCACCAAAAAAACTGGCGCATGGGTGACACTGTACTTTAGGAATGATGATTTTGTATTGGGTTTCGGAACTTCCTATCTTTAGAAATCATATTTGAAACATATTAGAGATATCTAAAAAACTTAAATCCTTTAATATTTCGCAAACTCCCAATATTGCCGAGCTTTCCACAACTTGTGATTTCCAATATTTTCCAAAACGTATGCCACTGCACGTAAAATACCGAGTCTACCTACTTGATACCATTTTCAAGAGTAGCGGGAGAAATTCACTACATTTAGAAAAAAATAAGACTTCGGAGAGTGAGTAAACGTGACAACCCGGAAGAATCTAATATACGAGGGTCACGCGGAAAGTCTTTAGATATTCCTAATCTATACAAGCTTAAACAAGCTTGAGCACGTAGCTCACGTCTAAAGTTGTAAGTGCTTTCACGCAAAGGCACGTTGCGTAGTTGCCTTGCCACGGTCTCGAATGCATCTAAGTGTTGTCCGAATTTTAACGTGAAAATGGAACCGGGTAGTCGCGATTTTCGAGCTATGATTTTGTATGACTATAAAAAGGGACTAAAACAAGCGGAATGTCACGAAAGTTTAGTGAGTTGCTTTGGGACTATGCCCCTTCTCGAGCTACAGTTTTTAATTCGTTTGCTGAGTTTAAAAGAGACCGGGTCTCATTGGATGATGAACCTCGCACAGGTCGACTGCTCACTGCTGTTCCTCCGGAAACTGTAGAAGCTGTGCAAATATGAAAGAAAAAGACCGACAGTGAGCAAAAAGTATCAAGAGTTGACTGGACTAAGTTTATCCTTGAAAAACTTGATAATGGGCACAGTAAAAACACTTTTAATATCATAACCGGAGACGAAACACGGTTATATCCTTATGATCCTAAAACCAAACAGCAGTCATTAGTTTGGTGCTTTGAAAGTGAGCAGCCTCCAACGAAAATTCGTCGTTCCAAGAGTGTTGGAAAGAAAATGGTCATATCTTTTTCTTCTGAAAGTGGATACATCACAACGGTAGCCTTGGAAAATCAAAGGACAGTTACTTCTGAATGGTAGATATATAACCAAATGTTTTCCAGTAGTCTTCCAAAAACTATGCAATAGCCATCCAAAGACTGGTTTGCGGGGTATTCAATGGAACCATGACAACTGTTGTCTCACCCACCTTATTCTCCGGACCTAGCTCCGTGCGATTTCTTCTTATTCCCTAAGATCAAAGAAAAGTTACGAGGTCGCCATTTTTCCAAAGATGAAGGGGCAATCGCTGCATTTGAGGAGGAAATTAGCAACCTTTCAAAAGAACACTGGTCACAAGAATTTCACAAGTGGTTTTACCGAATGCGTGAATGTATTGGGGTAGGGGGAAAATATTTTAAAAAGACAGAATAAAGTTTTTCAAAAAAACCTAGTTTTTCTGTATCAAAAAACTTTCAGCGTGACTCTCGTAATTATGGTTCGGTTTTCCCACTGATGGCCATCAATTGAGTGGTTGAGTGTGTTGTACCCACCCTAGCGGCAATATCATAGATCGTGCGCTGTAATACCTAGCAAAGTATTACTCCACCGTCACTGAATCGATTTTCAAGAATTGTAAAGTTTATTCGCTCTTGTTCTAGTAGTAACCCACCGTCAGCATTTCGCTGGTATCAGATCATTAGTTTTCGAGTTATAGAGAGACCAAGTATAAGTATAAGTGATAATATTTCATATTTTTGACTGTTTCTGAGGACCAGTTTTGTTTTCTAAACGAACAGTATGAATTAATACGCACTGTCACACCAGAAAGAAATGCTGCCTGTTTTATGAGATAAAACTAAAGATACATCAGAGTGATTTCAAGGTAACATTACTACATTTGCTCATTTGGAATCCTGGAACACACCATTCAGGAAATTTGGAAAAACTTTTAGTCCATCTCACATAGTTTATTGAGGAATACATTCAACTTTATTGAGGCAGATTTTTTTCACCTTCATCTTCAAATTTATATCTTCTTCATATAGTATCAAGATTCCTCCCATTTCACGTTTTCCAAACGTGTTCACTAATTACTAATTTCCCTTTTAATTAATAGCATACTCGTAACTTGATAGGTAAGACTTTTATCTGAAAGAATGAAAAGTGCTGATGGCAAAGAATTCAATATCGGAACAGTTTTTCAAACAATTCAATACATCATTCAATTCAATCATGATACAACATTAAATACCAAGTTGCCTCCCTTGCTACACAAATCCGAAAAATGAAAAATGTTGATACAAAATATATAAATATATAAAATATAGTGGCTGTATTTTTGTCTGGACCTAGATTTTAAAATCTGAATTGTTTTTCCGAGAAAATATAATAATGATACTTTCCTGTCTGTTACATTGGGTACATTGAGAAGTAGAAAATTCATGAAGTACGAGCTTAAGATTCCAATCAGTCCGTAGCAAGCAAGCCTACAAAAACATGCCCGTCCTACACCTTCAATGTCAACAAGTACAACGAGAATTCAAGCTAATAATAAGTTTATGTGATTGTTTACTAAGCCATGGTTTCATGAATACCTTGCATAACTCTCATGGGTGTAAAATGGTGCTGCAAAGTAGCGATCAATCAACTTCAGCGCGTTTGGTTTACAAAACGCGCCATCGCATAATTAGCATTCCACACTGAGTGAGAGCTTTTGTAATTATTTCCGAAACAACTATGACCAGAACGTTTTTGAAACAATGGAATTACGATATCTTGTAGAAGAATAGTGTAGCAAATGTGTGTTTGTATAGGTGGCGTGAAAATAGAATATTTAAATGCTTTTCGTATTTCAAAAGCATTTTTCCATAGATATCCTTCCCAGTAATAAGGGTAATCCCAGTAGGGCAGCATGAAGATGTATAGTTCCTGAAGGTTGTCCTCAAAAGCCATGCATTTAGTGGACGCCCCCGATATTACAAAAAACCTTCACAGTCTGGAACATCAAAGAAAAGAATCTGATCTGTTAAACCATTCTAAGCGAACGCAGAAATAGGTCGACAGACTAACAGAAATCGATGGCATCTATTTTCGTGATGTGTTTACCGTAAAATGGCAGGACAAAGTACTATCTGGAACTCGACAGTTTACTAGGTACTTCGAATAAACTTTATTCAATATTTATTCAATCAAGTAAAACTGAATTGAAATCAGCATACCGGCATCGGCATGGATGTGTTCAATAATTATCTAATGCGTTTTGCGCATATCTGCATCAAACTGCTGAGTAGTAATAATTGTATGTGCATAAATAAACAAAATTAGTCCGATTACAACACACCATTATACATGTGTAACAGGAAAGATTTGCAATGTTTTCACCGGCTGAATACTTTGAATGACTACACTTTCCTTCTGTTGCAATTATTTATTTATTTACAGATTAACGATGCATTTCGTATAATAGACCAGGAGAAAGAGAGGGAAAAAATCTAGTTTAGTATATTGAATCGTACCTGCCATGCTGTAGTTTGCTTTGAATCATTTTGAACTGACGTAACAAAAACGAGTGACACAAATTTTTGTAATATCCAAAAAAATACATTATCTTACACTCGAACATTTTATTGGTAACAATATCTCCCTCGATTATAGTGGGAAGTACACCTCCAGAAAGAAAACTTTGAATTCTGGAGGTTGTTACTGTTCCACAACAGTACATCATGGAACTGTTGGAAATCACCCTCGAGCCAATCTATATCTTCGCAGATGACAGCATCTTCATATTTTGCAGATCAGTGGAGACATCGAAAGTATTGATGGATGGAGACCTAAAAATGGAGTTTAGTTCAATCCAGAGAAGCCTTAGAAAACTACCCTGACAAGAGAATCACATGCTGCTCAGTCAGCAGTAGACATGGAGAGATCCGAAAACTCGAGTCCGGCCACTCTTACTATTTAGGCATTCTAGAAGTTGCGGGTTGTCTTTCGCTTTATTCTTGGAATGGCTGCTCCTACTCGGAGGGTCAAATGAGACCATCTCTGAAATACTGCTCGCATGTGTCGGGATGTGCTACGAAGCACACACTGACGCTTCTGACAAACACAACGGAGGTCCAATGGGTGCATTCTCATCAGGTCCAAAACCACGAACAAGCCTCTTCCAAAAATTATTATTTTTGAGAATCTCAGTCAATCTTCCTGGGGAATGTTCAAACTCTCACTAATTGCATGATCTGCGACAAGAATTGGGTTTGATGTAGAAAGAAATGTTTTCGATTATATCATGGTCCTTAGGTCTATTATAACATATAAATGTGTACCATGGTGGGATGGTGGGACACTTCAACGTACTTCCCAAAATAAACTAAGTAAGATACAGGAGTTTTTTAACACCTCTCGATGCCACGAAATTGAAACACGAAGAACAATGATGCAAATGGTTTATTGATAAACATTGCCAGCATGGATTCCATAGATCAGCTGAAGGGCGTTCAAAATTACAGCTGTCTGTAACTGCTCTCTAATAATATGCAATCGGAGAAATGGAAAAAAGGAAGCAGATGACTGACTTATTGGGTGCAGACATCTGTATATACACAGATGATCCCACAACCGGAATCTTGGAACCAAGACAAAAGATTGGGATTTAGTCAAGTTAAGAGCTTATACATTTATATTTTAGGCGAAACTTCACGCTGTGGAATTATGTGGCAAAATGAATATTTCTCCACAGTCAAGTTGAGCTTGAAGCACTGCAATTTATCCACTTTACATCTAAAGTCGGGTGGAACCTCTTGGTAACATAAAAAATGTTAATTGAATCGAACTTATATGGGTACGATGACAAACTGGTCGTGAAGAAAATAAAGCAGCGGATCTCACAGCAAAAAGAGGATTTGAAACTACATTTAGAGGTCATAGCCGGCAATTGGCGTTGTATATTGCACGGCTGAGCAGATAATTTCAACAGAGATTGACAGGACAGTCCCTCAACACTGTGGACGAACGAAGAAGGTGACAGACTCGCTGCTAGGACTGAACAGGAAAGTCATTAGAGGTATAGTAAGGCCTAATAGGTAATTGCAGATTAGTCATTTAGGCATGGCAAACAATTCCCAATTAAGTACATTTTGTGCAATGGGAGGAGTCAGACACAAGTTGTCCGGTACCACCAAGCTGCAAGCAGAGGATCTTTCAACAAACTGATCGACTTTATCAGGGAGACGGAGTTGTTATAAGAAATGTCAAATAGGAATCAGCTACAACAGACAAGAGAATCCTATAGTGTGGGGTAGAGGATCAACCTACTTACAACAAACCTATACCAACCTATTGTTTGACCATCATAATGGTACCGTCGAATGTTTATAGCATTGAGTAATATGTATTAAGCATTTAAGTTCTACTGAATGGAAAAGAGTTCTATGTCTCAACTTACAATTACGATTAGGTGTTTTGCGATGTATTCTTACCTCATATCGAAGCATGTAGTTAAGAGACAATACCACAAAGCGCCTACAATCATTTCAGCTCTGGTGCTACCGACGCTATGCATGGTACACGTATCACTTTACAAATTATACAGTATTGCAATGGATGATTGAAGATAAGGAGGTGCTTGACACGATTAGAAAAAGCAAAATGTCCTACTTTGGATATATTCTTATAGGCAAACATACGAAACGTTTAGTTAACAATGCAAGATTCCAGGCAAATGACGCTTCCAGGCCGAAGGGGATCCCCATGGCTAAAATGGATTTAATTCGGCATAATTACCTAGATTGACAGTCAACAAAGTCCGGGCCAGGGTGATTGTCACCACGTACTGAGAATCTGACAACATGAAAGGAAGTATACCTAGAAGTCAACGTAAGCACTAACTAAAACCAAACTCATCGCTTTGTCTTTGTATGATACCCTGAAGGAAGGAAAGTAAAATATATATCAAGAATACGTGATCGCACTGTAGAAGTTTTTAAATTACGAATACCCTAGCCTTATATAGTTAGTAGGATGGCTATAGACAACGTCCGTTGTGTTTCTATACTCTTCGTAATACACGATCAGCAATCGATCGCTGTCGTGCGTCTAAAGTTGTACCGTAAATGAAATTAAAAAGCAGATACAAACCAAAAGATTTTAGGTGATGGGCGAGCGTGCCTTTTGATCTTGCGCGCTCTATTATTACCCCAAGGTAAGGGGAAAACGTTACATTCGTTGATTCAGTGCTTTCCATGTATTGATGTCATTTCCAAAGTACGAACTGAAAATATTAGCACATAAAGTAATTATTTAAGCAGTAATTAAAGGTTTCATTACATTTTTTATTGGCTGCTAATTGAATTGAAACCTCATATTATGGCCTGAAATACCTTTACTAACGTTTTGACAACCAACAACATCCACGCCCAACTTCAATTTTTGACAATTTTTTACCAGTTCTCCCCCCCCCCTCAATTTCGAAAGACTATCAGCGCCCTCAAAGACCTCTAATTAGAAAGTTCGAATTTATTTATTTATTTAACTATGACTACTACTACCGGATTTTCTATTCGTTTTCACCCTTGTCGCAGTGGTAATCTACTGTCAAAGTTCCACCAAAATCACAAAAGTACTTTCGGAGTTATTGAAGGGTGGACCGGACAGAGTACAGGCAGATAGACAGATAGACAAACAGATAGATAGACAGACAAATAGAAAGATAGATAGACAGATAGACAGATAGACAGATAGACAGATAGACAGATAGACAGATAGACAGATAGACAGATAGACAGATAGACAGATAGACAGATAGACAGATAGACAGATAGACAGATAGACAGATAGACAGATAGACAGGTAGACAGGTAGACAGGTAGACAGGTAGACAGGTAGACAGATAGACAGATAGACAGGTAGACAGGTAGACAGGTAGACAGGTAGACAGATAGACAGATAGACAGATAGACAGGTAGACAGGTAGACAGGTAGACAGGTAGACAGGTAGACAGATAGACAGATAGACAGATAGACAGATAGACCGATAGACAGATAGACCGATAGACAGATAGACAGATAGACAGACAGATAGACAGGTACAGAAGCACCAATTTTTTTATTTTTGGACAACAGAATTTTGAATCGAACAGTCATATTACCAGTATATGGAAAACAATCATGCCAATTATTTACTTGCTATATTTCTATATTTTTTCTATATTAGCTGCATCGTGGAACAAATTCCCTGACAAGGAAAATTATCAACAGTCGACATCAATGAACAAGCATATATTATGTAGGCATAAACACTCATAGAACACATTTTCCAACGTAGGACATTCACGGCTGATGATTTGAGCTTGTATAAACGTATATCCGCACATAATTAACATAACTAAGGAAACATTTAGTGAAGAGGACAATCTGACGTCGTGTTATCTTTAACAATCGCGTCACACCTTCCTACCTTTAAATTACCTGATGAGGCTTCCTTACATCCTGTTTATTATACTTTTGGCCGGTTTGTTCCGAGAGTTAAATGATAATGGGGATGTTATGCTTATGAATTTGATAGACCCATGGAGTGTGAATGTTTTTTGTATTATTATACATACCGAAAACTGTTACCATCACTATGTGTCCTAGAAAGGTAGCGCGTGTCTATGAGTAACTCAGGCGCTTCATGCTTCAGCTACTTGATGTTATCCAGTCTCGCCACGAAAGTACGAAATTTATCAGATTGCGTAGCTTTATACGTATCTTCGTTGACTAAGTTTGACTCAAACATAACGAGTTAGTTTATTTAGATATAAGGTACCAACTTTCTTCACACGGGATGGGTTGAAACGAGCTCCACCAGCTTGAAGCTTACAAGAAATTATGAGGCTGTCATCATCAAATAATTCAACAAAGCGTCAGACTACTATTAGCCAGGCAATTTTTCCCGATAATATCTACGAGGGTCACGCTAAAAGTTTTTAGATCCAGAAAAACTACAAGGTTTTTTTGAAAAACTTTATTCTGTTTTTTCAACACATTCTCCCCCTACCTCAATACATTTACGCATTCGGTAAATTCACTTGTCAAATTCTTGTGACCAACGTTCTTTGACAGGTTGCTAATTCCTCCTCAAATGCAGCAATTGCCTCTTCAGAGAAAAATGGAGTCCTTGTAACTTTTCTTTGATCTTAGGGAATATGAAGAAGTCGCATGGAGCTAGGTCAGAAGAATAAGGTGGGTGAGGCAACAGTTTGGCACTCTGTTCAACAAAAGAAATCGCACATTTGGTTACATACCATCCAGAAGTTACTGTCGTTTCACTCTTGGAACGACGAATTCTCGTTGCAAGCTGCTCACTTTCAAGGCACAGAACTAATGACTGCTGTTTCGGGAGCATAATGATATAACCATGTTTTGTCTCCGGTTACGGTATTAAAAGTGTTTTTGCTGTGCCCATTTTCAAATTTTTCAAGCATAAACTTAGCCCAGTCAACTCTTGTTGTCATCTGGAACACCGCTTTCTTATATCGAACCTTCGCTACCATATTTTGCACAGCTTATACAGTTTCCGGAGTAACAGCTGTGCGAGTGAGACCTGGCCCCGTTTAAACTCAGCAAACTGATTGAAAACTGTAGCCCTAGAAGGGGCAGTCCCTAAAGCAACCCAGCCCCTTGTAAATTCAGCAAACCAATTAAAAACTGTATCCCTAGAAGGGGCAGA
The DNA here is from genome assembly GCA_949316355.1 of Bruchidius siliquastri. Lineage (NCBI taxonomy): Eukaryota > Metazoa > Arthropoda > Insecta > Coleoptera > Chrysomelidae > Bruchidius > Bruchidius siliquastri. Next base: position 18,862,536 of record OX438536.1, on the reverse strand, counting down.
ATCCCCAAAGCAACTCACTAAACTTTCGTGACATTCCGCTTGTTTTAGTCCCTTTTTATAGTCATACAAAATCATGGCTAGAAAATCGCGGTTCCATTTTCAAGTTAAAATTAGGTCAACACTTAGATGCATTCGAGACCGTGGCAAGGCAACTACTGAACGATTCAAACGCTACCTTTGCGTGTAAACACTTACAACTTTACACAAAATAGTTGCGTGCTCGAACTTGGTTAAACTTGTATAGATTAAGAATATCTAAAGACTTTCAGCGTGACCCTTGTATTAAGCTGAATATTTTACTCGATGTTTTTTGAAGAAATATAACTCTTTTGATATGTCAGGGAGATCCTATAAAGTTACTATTAGCGTTATTTCGCCTGCATCGAACCAATTCCAGTACACTTGTCGTGGCTGTGTGGGAAAGTACTCGCGTATATAAATTAAATGCCCAATTTCGTTCCAGTTCCAATTCTCATTGGTGGCAATATTTTTTCTATTTTTCTAGTTTAGTGATAATTATATATTTATTTACTTCATATTTAAACGTATACCGATTGTATCCCATTTGGTGGCATTTTTGACCCTTACTACCTGGATTTATATGAATGGCTTTTCTGTATGAAAATGAGAAAATTTGAATGAAATAAATATTCAACAATTACTAAATTAGAAAAAAAATAAAAAATAGTTTTCCGACAGTTTCCGATTAAATTAATAAAGTGTTTCTCACTTGAATACAGACTCGTATGATTCTGAACAAAGCATAAGGAGAAAACCACCAGCGACACTAGTCCGATTTGCTAGATACAATCTTCAGATGCGTTTCAATGCACATTCCGCTACCAGGCATTCGGCGCGGCGCACTGTACGAACTCAAGAGGATGCTAGACATGTGTATCTTAAGCATAATGAACTAACTGTACATCAGCAACTGAACGGCCAGTCCAACGACGTGCTGGGGATTCTAGTATGCGCGTCTACAAATATTATAAAGGAGTGCATCTTATGTCGTGATTCTGATTTCAATATACCTATTCCGGGGGATATTTCCAAGCAGAAAACGTTATTATTGCAGTCAGTAGAGTTAGTCTACTTCATATTTTTTTTGCCAGCCAGGTGAATGGGATGAATCATAGTGAAAATGACAAATCACCCTCAGACTATGATGATGGATATTATGAGCAGATGTGAAATTATATGATTCAGAAACCTGACCAGGAAAAATATGATTAACAACTCCCTGAGGTTGTGTTCCCTGTTATCAGTTGTTACGCAGGTATATATTACAATAGGCTTACAAAGTTATTACTCTCCGGAACACCTGAGTTGAAATTGAATGCGCTTAGTAACTGAAAGCATAAACAGTAAGTACTCAATAGGCGAGACGCGTACTTATTTGGTGTGCATGTGACACAATGACCCGGCAGAGATAAAAAGAACACGAGTAACGGTGTACATGAAATATCCTACATTCCTGAGCTGCCGAGGACAGATGCGACAGAAATGGTTAGAGATTGCGACATATAGTTGTTAGATTGATCACCGCCCGCTCTGATCGATCACTTCCAGCTGCTCTCAATTCAAATTCTATTCAAGGTAGAGTGAGAGGAAATGCTTTCTTGTCCTACGCACTCACAGCAAGTTATTGTTAAATTTGAAACTCTGATTCGTCTTGTTTGTACTCATGTAAACCGTATGTTACTGACTGGATAACTTTACTAACGTTTCGGCTGCCTCGGCAGTCTTGTTCATTGTAATAAGTTAAAAATAAAGAACCTCTTATTTAAATACGCTATAAACAATAAAACAAACTTTTCCTTTAAAACTTTTACTATCAACTTATGATGTCATTATACAATTTATATAATATAAAAGCTTGTCGCGAGATCTAAGAGCACGTATTTACTTAGTTTCAAAATTCAAAAAATTAGAATCAATCAGATCAAGTTGCTTAATTCACTTGTTTATTTACACAGGTAAAGCTCGCGACAAGCTTTTATATCATATAAACAGTCTAATAACGTTATAAGTTTATAGTAAAAGTTTTGAAGGGAAAGTTGATTTTATTCTTTTTAACACATTTGAAAAAAGTTTTTTTTTAAAAAAGTGGTTTTACTTTCAATTTATTTCTTACTTTTTCGCTGGAGAGGTCTGCAAAAACCCCAGTACACCAAAATTTCAGACGGTTTGGAGCAACGCTCTCATTCGTATTCTCAGCAAGTCCTTTCATTTGATACCCATATTGTAGCAGTGCATTGAAATAACTAGTCTTGGGTATTCCGTCATATTGGATTTAAAGTGACGTCACTTTATTTTTCGAGTTATTCTCAGAAAGCTCTTTTATTTGATACCCATATTGTAGGAGGGCATTAAAAATAACTAGTCCGCCATCTTGGGTCTAACGCCATGCTGGAAATGACGTCACATAGCTAATCATGCATTATCATCTTAACTAAACCTAAATACAAAACTTCAGCTCAATCGGTTGAAGATATCTGCTTAAAAATTGAGTTGATAGATTCATAGATAAATTGCAAGTTGCTTGTAAAAAAGAGTGGCATCAAGAAGACTAATGCTGTAGTTCCAATTCAATGACATGTGTAAAAATAATATTTGAATGATATTTTAAAATTATTGCTCGTTTGAATAAAATTTGAAAAATATGACAAATACCTATTGGAAACCATGAGTCCATTTTCAATAAGACAAAATTCACAAAATTTTCACATCATATATTTTCGATTTCGATACTCATCCTACGGAAATATACTCTGAAGAAAAATTCCTTCACAATCATGAATTTAGTGCTTTTCCAACAAGTATTACATATTTTTTATGTAGATTATCATATTTTCCAACAGAGCCTCGTTTACTTCGATCAATAATACAAACATCTTGGGATTCACCCCAAGTAGTTCATTCATTTCACATCGCTATCAACGTCAACTGCATTTCAGCGTTGCCCGTCTGTCTATTCCCGCGCCTATTATTTTATCTTGGTTTTTAATTTATCCACTCCACTCAGCAAGGATCAGCTGCTGAAAAGTTGGGTCTGTGACTGTTGTGAGGATCTCATACAGCTTACAGGTATTGATGTTATTTGTGTGATATGTTAGTTCTGAATGGGCCTCATTACCAATGACGGACGTATAATTTTCCGGCTTAAATACAGATACATATTTTTTATATCTTGTTTATCTGTACAATACGATTCAAACTTGAATTACCTAAGGAAAATACAATATGACGCAGAGATACAAGTCATCACGTTGGTACGGTTTAGACATTTTTTTGGTTTTTATTTCCAAGGCTAAGGAACTAACAGTGGCTTTGGTAGAAGCTCCTCAAAATTACCGAATGTTCACACAAATACTCTTGAATTGTTCCTCCAAGAATAAAATTATATAATGAAGTTGAAATATTTGCGCCAAGATTATTAAATGCTTCACTCAACATATAGCATTATTTTAGATTAGATTTTCCGTTTTGTGCCAAGATTGGCTCAATTTGAGATGTTGGTATTTAGACACCCCAGCCTTTCCCAGGATTGAATTTGAAATAATTACTCAACCTAACTCTAGGTATATGATCAAAAATACAGTATTCTTACATTAGGAATATTATAACTTTGCGCATATAGAAAGATATTAATGCTTGAATGAAAGCACATATTTTTCGTCTGAGTATTTATTTTTATTTGTGTATATGGAGGCCACTTGGACCAATTACATGGATTTCAAAAATACGACTGGAAAATACGATACGATTGCTTCAATCAAGTAATTACATCGATGAAGTTAGCAAACGTACAAATTGCTGGAAAATGCACTTAATACTCTGAACATCGATTTAATGCTCTATTAAATGAAACAAAGTGTTTCTCAATTAGAGTGAGTGAACTGGAGTTGAAGTTAGCTCACCTAAACCCAGCGCGCGGAATAATATCATTAAACCGTGTAAAACAATGGTTAATCAGCATTAAAATATATGTCCTGTATTGTTGCCGTGGAGGCAATTAAAACCAATTTGTAAGGTTAAATGCTGAAAGTACGCTGTTAGTTGTTCGCTTGTTTTATCTAAGAACGCATTAGCGATTTATAATGTTACATTGATGAAAGATACTATGATAGCAAGAAGGGCCGGTCGCAACAAGTATCGCTGCTCATTAATTTTTTATGAACTCCTAACGTGTTGGATTGACAACAGCGGCGATATTTAGACCCTTGCGACGACGTCTGTCAACAAGGGTGAAATGATTTAAGCGATATCCCTTTTACTATCAAAATACGGTCATAGGTCATAGGAATTATTTAGTTGAGATTTTATCATTTTTAAATCATTAAAGATTCAAGATAAAGTGCTAAGTTACAATATTTCAAATTCAAATGATTAATAACTGATAACCCACTGAACACCTGAACAGTGTGGAAAGTATTGATAGACTTACCCTTCTTTTCCAACCAGGGCTCGCTCTAGGGTTGGACTACCTTAACATTTGTTCGAGGCGGCAAATCTAAAAGGCGGCATAAATACCCAATTAATCGAAATTTAGATATACTTATCGATTGTTTGCTTTGGCGAAAATTACCATGCGGTTTACATTTCGTAATCACCGTTGTTCCTCATGAAAGCCAAAACATATTTGTGAACTATAAATCTCACAAAAATCATTAAAACAGCGATACGTTTGATTAATTCACAGGCTTAGCACGACATAGGACAGCACACAGGTTGCTGCATGAACTTGTTTGAAACATGAAAAGAACGAAGAAAAAAGCTGTTTCTCAAAATTGAAATTAAGAACTTCTTACGTGAGAAATATAGCTTGTTACTTTGGCGTGGTTGATGTTACTTGTATTTTTTCTAAATTGACGTTTCTGTTATGTTACATATATATTTCAAATTATCGCCTTCCTCCCTCCAAGACGCAGGCGAAGGTATCAATTATTACATTTAGTAACGAAGAGGTTTGTATGCCCATCGATCATTGCAATCCCTAGATCTGACATGTACAGCTATAGATAACCGCTTATACAAGCAGCTGTAACGCTAGTTGCCTCAAGACAGATATACTGTCAGACTCTGTTTTAACTTTCATCCAGCAGATGGCAGCGCCTAAGGAAGGTTGAAATCTACATTGCAATCAAGTCGATGTTGCCACCCTCAACACTTTTTCCCTGATTACAAAACTCAATCTCCTGTACGTCATGCTCTTTCAAATTGTGACTATAATTTGGCACAGTTCAAACACTGCATGGGTGAAGTAAGGTAAATTGTAAAACAATAGAATGATAAAAACATTATCATAAACAAATAATTAGTCTATAATAAATGAATGCAGGTGTACAGAAACCCTATTCCATGTTTTTCGAAGAAAATAGAAATTACAATTAGATTTTGTTACAGTAAGGACGTTATTTACAAAACTTCTAATCGTCATACATCTGGAATTAGTCTCAAAAAAATCTTCTAGTCAAAATATGTTCTATGGTCATCACAGAACATGAAAGAGTTATCTGAAGAAAAAAAATCTTCTTTTATGGAAGGAAAGTTGATATTGGCCCCATTGAAAAGTCCAATCGTGCGACATTCTTCAAGCTTTCTCTGGCATTATTGTTCCGGATTTGACAGTCACACCTTAGAATCATAAAAGTCTATAATACTTTTTTAATTTAATTATCACTAACGTGTTAATAGCTTAGTTTAAGTGACTGATGTTAATTATAAGGATGCATGGCGACAATTGATCCTAAGAAATCACTGCAAGGCTGCATTTGACCTTTGTATGTTATTTCTCAAATTATTTTTTAGGCGACTTGACGTTCGGTGTCCCAGCAAGCCAGACCTAGAGCTGAAGATCAGACAGTTAAAACATTATATTTTGCAACTTTGGAATTACTCTATCTCTGGCTGTGACTTTCGAGTCAGTCTGCTAATTAGATGTTTGTCGAAAATAAAAAAAAATTGAAAGAAGGTATTTTGTGATCAACAATTTTTCATACGAAAAATTAAGTGGTATTCAAAATTACGATTAACATGATAGTTCTAATGAAAAGCAGCTTCCACTAATCAGTGCGGAAAAACGACGCACAAGGGTTCAACCTTATTTGTAGATTTATATCATCAGGTGCCCTCATAACTCATATAGAACTAAGAAACATTCACTGGAAATTCATAAAAAGCATAAGGATGAAATAGTTGCAAGAGCATCTACAATAGAAAGTTGAATGCTGCTGCTGATTTCTCTCCATTCTTTCAGACAGTTATAACATTTGTATAAGTTTCCAAGGTACAGTAAATATTTTCAATCAGAAAATTATCAATGAATACGTACTTTACAAGGAATATGATGTTAAAAAGTACCCAAAATTTTCACTTTTTTTATAGCTACGCTCACGCAAAGGCAGAAAGCCGATCGTGTCTCAAAAGCGCTGCGAGAGAATAAATATCCCTTACGTTGTCGTCGTTAGCCGCAAAGCGCTCTAGATTGTAACCATCAGGAAATAAAGTCTCCGCCAGCTCATTCCACAATGTCGAGGTTCTCCAGAAGAACAACTTTTGGAAGAGGCTTGTTCGAGGCGCTGTAAGTTCGACCTGAATAGAGGGTCTAGTATCAGTCCCACTATAACCTTATCAAGAGGGCTGTTCCAACTCGGGGATGTTAGGCATACGGACAGCAAGTCAACGGGGCAGGTATGGCAGCCTGGTTAAAAAAAAATATTACTTCAAGAAGATATATGAAAATAGCTCAGTGCAACATCTTTTTTGATGGTGCTACTAAATGTGACGCACGGTACGGAGGCTTCTCATTTTTCAATCTCTCATATTGGCCTAAGTGGCGTGTTTTCCAGATCGATGCGCGGTTGGAGTAAGATTGATTCAAGGAGGTAAATGGTGCGAATGGGGGCGTACCTTGAATTATCTAGTTACTGCAGTGCGGGTAAGGCGTCAACATGTCATTCCTGTTTGGAAGGAGAGAGCGAATACCAAGACCCTCGGTCATCAGGTATGTGTCTCATTACGGCAGTGCTCAATTAATTTCGTCATTTTGGGTAGCTTTCTGTAATAGCTCACAATACGACGAGGTACAGACAGCAAAGTGACTATGGTATTACCTTCAAACATTAAAGGTTGTTGACTAACGTTCACTGTTTCGCAAAAAGATAAAATAAAGCTTCTTCTTCTAGACTTTCATGTTGATGATACTATCGAAATCTTTAGGGATCAGTGGTCTGAGATATGTTTTTCGATTATGAATGTAAAATAACTAAAAGCCACTCATATGGATTGATGCTCTTACCTGATGAAACTCTTCCATCATGCAGATAGAAAATGTGAACTCAAGACACAGTTTCACAAATATTTGTGAAACTGTATGTTAAGTACACAATATTTTTATCTAGTAACCACTCTTCTATAAAGCGCTTCCATCTCGTCTTTATCTTATACAAATGAAAATTAATAATTTTCGTAATTTTTCTAGTTAAGTGCTGTCATTCGTAAATTCAACTGCTTATGATCAAAACAAAAATACGCTTTTGTCAAAGCTAATAATGTAATTTAAAAAAATATTTTGATAAAGGTGACGACATTGCATGGTGGTATTTGTTGCCGTGACGGATCTAGAACTATGGACAGGAAAAAGGATCAGGAAGGAGTTGAGGATCAAGCTAAGGACTCACACACACGTATTTAGTTTTCGTTCAATGCCAAAAAGATGTTTGAAACCCTTATTATCAATTTGACTCAACCAGTAGTTGCCATGAACCAAGCTTCTGATTGACTAAATCAAATTTAATCATGATTTCCGGAAGGTGGCCATGAAAAACATTAAAATACACTGGGAGCTATTACCCCTATACTCCCTGTTTAGACCCGTCACCGTCAGATATGTTCGGGTTTTTACAATGATAACGGTCCTGGAACGATAACGGAGTTTGTTTTAGAATTTGTTAAATGAGAACACACTATCAGATGTGTGCCCAGGGAGAATATTGCCTTGAATCAAAATCCGTGGAATTATGGATTCCAGTTGCCCTGAAAACCTGAAGAGCAAAAAAAAAGAAGTCCATTGAAGATCTCGCGGGAACAGTATGACAAGTTAATAATTTTTATAAAGCCTGGCATATAAAGCATCCCCAGGACCCTTTCAAACGAATGGCCCCCTCCCTGAAGCCCAGTCCCAAGGCAACACTTTTTCTCCAAAATCCAGAGCACTTCGGTTAAAATTCATTGTATATAACCTGGTAGAGGTAATTAAATTATATGAATATTTTGTAAATGATGACCAATTAAATGAATGGATAGAGAATAACCGCATTTGTGTATCCTTCCGATTGATAACAGAATATCAGATAAAAAAGAATAATCGTATAAAATTCCCCAACAGTTAATAATTCTCACCAAATACGCACTCATATGGAAACCCCAGTCGTTGTTTCGGCGATAATAAAGACAGACATTTAATTACGTCTGGCAACAGCGCAATTAAAATGGTGGCCTGTCAAAGTTGCAGCACGTAACTAGGGCGGGGAGGTTGCAGTTCCGTGCTATCTCGATTTTCGTCGCGTAAAAACCCTAAAAATATCCTCCGGTCGTTGTTTTCGTGTGACAAAAATCTCGCGGGACTCTGTGAACAATGGACATTTCTTTGTGACTGTGGTGTTCGGTGGTGATTCATAGAAATACAGCACGGTGAAATGCGCCACTACTGTACCAGAGGTAAACAATAGTTTTCATCTCTTTTCAATCAACAAAACTTCAAAGAATTTGTTTATTTGTACGGGTGCTGTGGAGAATCAAGATTTCACGGACGTTTTTGGTTTTGTTTGAGAATTTTGTGGGTGGCAGGTGGTCACTGTTTCCTTGCCTGCGATACCTGCAAGGTTCTTACGTCTTAATCATCGATCAGGAAAATAGGTACACGTCTTGTCTTCTATCTGAAGGCTAAGCACATGTGAACACGCATGTTAACAGTTATGACTATTCTACAGAAACGCATGGAACGAATACTTTCAATTTGCAGTAGTACCTATTACTTATTAAATCTATAGATATGAAAATGGATGTGCACTTTTTCAGGTTATAAAAAATAGTATTTATTTATTTATTTTGCAGCAGTCACATTCACACACACATTCACTATATATGCATACACTTAATCAATGGTTTTTAATAAATTCAACGCTACGCCCGTCAAAAACAAATCGTGGCCCGCAAGAGTATGGATCGTTGAAACATATGATCGACTTCCATTTCCAGGCTTCATCAAATCCAGGGACGCCCCTTCAAAAGACTGAGCCTCCTCTCTGTGTGGTACATACATATTCTCTAACCCCCCATACAACAGACAATATCATATTTATTCAGTCATTATCCTCTATTCTCTATCAGTTCTTTGCAGTTCGGAACTTAATTCAGAATTGCTTAGAATGCCAGCCGTGGAGATACTTGGAATCCTTCTGGGAACTACTTAACATCAACAATAACATGTCGTGGCTCGATCATGTTGCTGGCTTCGCTAATTCGGCGTCTTAGAAGCTGGGCTTCTCTTCCGCTCCAGGAAATTATATTCTCCGGAGCAGCTACTACTACTATACAAGGCCGATGGTTACAATCTACACAGCGGCAGCGTCTCAATGTGAATATACGTTTATCCTCATGCAATGTTTATGAAGCATTCGTATTCGTGTGAGGTTATCTATAAAAACAGCAGAGTGACAATTTGAAAAAATTCATAATGGCATGTCAACAACCTCATGTATCTAACAGAAGTAGTTTATATAAAGTTTATATTCAAATATCCCGAATTATGAGCTTTCAATTGGATCTTTCCGGAAAAATTGGGAAACTTGTGTAACATTTCAAGTAAATTGCTATAATTTATTTAATTTCGCAGATGACAGTCATGGTATGATTCAAAAAAATCGAAAGCACCGATTTATAATATGTCGCTGTAGTAGATTTTTGATTTGATGAAAATTTTGATCCAACTCCTTTTGATGTCCATGTATATTTAGATACATTTTTGTGTCTCAATTATTTATATAATGTAACCTAGATAAAAGCTGTGAAAGTAACGACTTTACTAATACCTGAATATACTCGTTACCCGTGACTTCCATCACTTTAACTTTAATATATGTATAAACCTGAAGAGCAAAAAAACTGAAACCCTTAAAAAGAACCGGTAGGACGATCTTCCACTTGAACAGCTATTAAATACATAAAATTCCTATTTCTGAAATTTTTTAAATTATAAAATTACACACAAATTACACGCTTTTTGTTAATATTCGAAAAATACACGCAAGACAATCAAAATACTCACAAATCGGGTAATTATACGCTGATTGGCCACACTAGATGCAAGTGACCAGTAACGAAACATATCCTCAGGTATCGATTCGGTATTTCGAGTCTTACCGACTATTCGTTACTCTGTAACGAATAGGTAGGGTTGTTTGAAACTTGTAGACAAGGTGGATTTATGAAAAGTTTGATTTCGGACTTCCACTGTCTATAAAATTTTGAGTATCACGACGTTTCGATTGATGTGCTATCTTCAATCGTCTTCAGGTGAACTGGCGAACACGTTCCGTCCACCGGACGGGGTATAAATAGGCATGAAAGGAACGTGTTCGCCAGTTCACCTGAAGACGATTGAAGATAGCACATCAATCGAAACGTCGTGATACTCAAAATTTTATAGACAATGGAAGTCCGAAATCAAACTTTTCATAGGTAGGGTTTGTTACATTTATACCCTATATAGTCCCAGTGCCTTGAGGATCTCCCGACTAATTGTGCACCATACCTTCTCTTAACTGTTGTATCAATGTGTATGAAACTGTCAGCCACTTGCTGACTTACCCAGTATTCAGTTTCTAAGCTCACTAACATTGTATCTTGGGTCGTAACAGGTGGACGACAGCGACGAATGATCGTTTCAGAAATTAGCTACGTTGAAAAATCTATACAATGTTGCTTTTGCACTATTGCCTTGAGGTTGAATGACCGCGTTTCCTAATTAAACTCAACGTTGATAGATTAAGTTTTACAGGGTACAAATTATATGCTATACTTGAATATTTATAGCTAAACGAATTCACCTGGTAATTAGTGGTAAAATTAAAAAACACTAACTTGGCTTTGGACGTTCGTAGGATTTTGTTTGAAACTTGAAATTGACACTTTATTAGTCCAGTTTCTACTGTGAAACAAAAATTTGAAAAAGAAGTGGAAATACTTATCATCAACCGGGTGACATCATAAGCATGTATAATGGTGTAACCAAAGTAGACTGAAATCAAGAATGATACAGTACGACGTAAATGCAATAATCCCAAAATAATACAATGCGTAATAGTAAAAAAACGCAAGTAATGTAAATAGACCGATGTCGCTTAAGTAACTTACGTCTAGTGGACCATCAGCTCAAGTAAAGTCTGAAAAACTCGCAGGTAAGGGTTAATGGGGTCACTGTCTCTCTCTTTTTTGTCTCTTTTTACACTAAAACGGCTTGTACGGTACCGGGAAGTTGTTCCCCGATGGTTACAATCTATAGCATTTTGAGGTCAAGCCTCTGCCTCTGCCTTTGAAGTTATCTATGAAAAATAGTTTGAGTGATGCTACATGTTTAATGTAATCTTAGTTATATTTGTCTATCCCACCTCTGAATGAACATTCAAATTGTTGCACTCAGTGTTATTTACCTAGTCTCTTAGTAAGTCTTTTGAATATAAAATGACAATATTTTTGTTCTGTATCTCACAATAATTTATTCTTTCTCAGATTCTCCAACAATGTCGATAAAGTGAGGAGTCGTGGTCGGCTGTCAGTCAAAATGCGCTCCCCTCCCACCAAAACTGACAAGATTCCCAAAAAGGTGGCCACCAAACATTCTGTTCCTCGAAAAAAGAAAAGAATGGCTGACCTCAAACCTCCAGTTCGCGATACCGTATCTGAGACAATATCATTCGTCATTAAAGGGAAACTGACTCCCATAAAGCCGATCCTCATAGAGAATAAACTGAGTCTACTTGGTAAGGTGAATAGGCGAAACAACAAGGAAGGAAAAGTCGTGAAGAAACAAAGAGCAGTCACTAAATCAACCATCGTGGCACCGGTCAACAAAAAACAGAAGCACGACAATTCTAAAGCGAAAAATAAAGTTCAAACAAAAACTGCCAAGAAAACAAGTGCCCACAATACTAGCGATAGAAAGAGCAACATTGTGATTGACGTGATTTCACAAACATCAAAAAACGTTACTAAGAGGACTGTAAAAACGGAAAAGTCTGCCAAGGTCATGAAGAAAGCACAAATTAGAGACTGCAAACCAAGAAAAATCAAAAAGGAATCAGCTACCCAGCTTCCTAAGGCGGTGAAAAAACTGACAATAAAGAAAACAAAGAAAATGACTAAAATTCAGACATGTGAAGATGGTACACACAAAGATGCAAAAAGTGAATTGCCCGAGGAAAAGCAAGACAAAAAATTGCATCAAGAAACCAAATCTAAATCAGTTATGAAGAGGAAGAAAGCGATGAACGTTAAGCCTATAAAAGAGAAGTGCGTTGAATCAAAAACTGTAACTAAACCAAAGAAAGTGGTTCAGAAGCAGAGACAAGATCAAAAAACTGATACGGCATCTGTAAAAATTCCAACCTCACCGGTTGTGGTGAAAACTGAACCGCCTAGTCCACCTCCTGAAGATCCACAGTCACCACCACAGGATCTTGTCAAAATCAAAATAGAACCAGAAGATAAAGAAGAGCCTGTTGTGAAGAAGCGTACGTACAAGAAGCTCAAAATACAACCAAAGATCCAAATCGTTAAGAAACGAGTTAAAAGCAAAGACCCAGATAAGGACGGCCAAAGATGTAAAACCAAACTGTTCGGGTTTTGGAATGGGCCCAAGCGTCATAGGGTTGCGTCTCTGAACGCTCTAGCCAAGGTCCAATGTCTTTACGACAACGAAGGCAAAGGCAACCTTCTTGACCTCATAGAGGAACAGAGCCGCATGGAGTACCTCGCGAAGGTGGAGTCTTTGAAACTGGCCCAACTGGCCAAAACAAAGAAAGAGCCTTCTAAGAGCAGTAGGGAGAGCACTCCTGAGCCTCCAACGAGGACATTGAGGTCGGTTCCTGGACTGAGGGCGGTTGGCAAGCATTGGGAGCACTCTGATTCCAGTTCCAGTTCAGATGAGAGCGATACGCCAATCAAGCAGATTAAACAGGAAAAAGTTGATGACAAAGAGACGGAAAAGGAAGGGGAGAAGCAAGATGTCGGCCAGAAGAAGAAACGTGGGAAGAACGAGCTGGTGATGGATCTGAAGGATATGGTAAGTTATACAATTGTTAGTTGATTTCACAAAATTAATATTTCGGCTTTAAATCATGTATTTCACGTGCAGTGATATCAATTTACTAAATGTTCATAATAGATTTCACTTGATGCAAGTTTTGTAAATCTTGGACACATTGAAAAACTGAAATTTTGGGATTTTTTCTAATCATAAAAGATTCAAGGGTTCGATCGAATAGAAGAGGAAGAAGTCTCTTCTACCGCTTTCCCAACGTTTAATAATAATAATAATAATAATAATAATAATAATAATAATAATAATAATGACTTTATTATAACTATTTTACAATTAGTTATAAATGGCGAAGTCTAGCTTCAAGCTACTCATACTTAACCAGGTCAAAAACTTACTCCTAACTTATAATAACTTATACTAATACTAAGATAGGTTGTATGCATATATTTATCATGTAGAATATCCGTCTAACAGCTGCGTTTTCAGTTGTTTTTTTGACTGTGCAGTGTAGGAATGAAAATCTAATTGTAGGGAATTTATAATGTCCACTGCATTAAATGTGAATGATCTCCTAAACGTTTCGGCCTATATTATTTTTGTTTATCGAAATAAAAAGACTTACTACCAAATTTGTTACAGGTAGTGCGAAAACGAATGGCAAGCCTGAACGCTTCCGCCATTTTGGCGGCAAGTTACTCGACTGAAAAGCGCCAGACATCAAAAACCTCCAAGAACGAAGATTCCTCTTCGGATGAGAGTGGTTCTTCTGAGGAGTACTTCGCTGCTAATAGGACACAAGTCAAAGAAGAAGTGCCCGAGGACGACACAAAGAAAGAAGAAGACAGGAAACTGATTGAGGTTGGTGTTATATCTGATTAATTTCTACGTTATTTAATCTTGGAACATTTATATTTTAATATATCAATTATTTGCTGACATTGGGAAAATAATATATTTCCATAGTTATTATTTTTTATTTCAAATATTTGGAATACAGATGCTAGACATTTTTTGCTCTTCTTTATTATGTCGAATTGTTCACGTATATGGACAATGGAAATAATTGGTAATATTATGATACACCGACATACAGAGCTTTTAATTCAAAAAAGTGATATTTTATTACAAATCAGCCTATGAAGTTCGAGCCGTCGTGAAAAACTGGTGGGCGACTTTGTTGAGAAAGTTTTGGTACCAGCCATGACGCTTGAAAACGCCTAGATTACCTTTTAAAGGAAATTCAAACAGCATGTTTTCTAAACATCTTGTCGATATGAGGGTTTTTGCGAATTATCAAATAAGATTTGTATAGTTTGGAAACACCGCAACGGTGATTAAATTAAGCTGGTCAATTTACCTAAAACTGTCTGATGATTTCATTTCTTCATCCAAACATGTGATCCTCTGTGTGAAAAAAAATCACTTTTTGCCAGTTTTGTAGAATATCCTATATACGGAAAAATATTTCAGCCTTGTACACCTCCGCAGATATTCTAATCATACAGGAAAACTCCTGGATATTTCACAACGACGCGACGGAGTGTTCTTCCAACTGTAGATTTCATTGTCGGTGATCGACCTGGAAGCGTTTTGTTGAATAAATTTGACACTTCGTTGTAGCTTCCAACCCTATCACCGTACCTTCTCATGATAATGAGAGTGATACGCTCCTCCTTTTTGCTTAAATGTATTGTACTAGGAAATGAGCGAAATAAATTTCATAAAACTAGGTGGAAATGTGGATCAAGGTAACTGGCATAATAACCACGTCATGGCAAAACCAAGTGACGGTTCGATTTAGGTACATTAAGTTGCTCACAATTTTTGCTTGAAGTTGAAGCAAGAATATCAACCTCCACTGATATACAGGGTCTTCCATTGAAAAAAATCAACTTTGGTGCGTCACGAATTTTGACCATCCTTGTGTAATTATTTTTATTTCTGTGTGGTAGGGATTGTTTTAAACTTTTTCCGATACCTAGTATATTTTATCCAATAATAATCGAACGTTTTCAAACATTTCGAAAACCGTGAATAGATTACAGTATACGGTACTGGCAGAATTTCCTCTAGCATGTGGAATCAGTGTGTAAGAAAAAGGCAGAAGATGAAACACAATGACAATGATTCTCGAATCGCCCAACTCGTTGCAACGCCCTCCTGCATGCTTGTGTTAATAGTTTAGTAAAAATACTTTATGAACTTCATCTTTTTGCCGGCCCCATAAATAATAATCCAGTGCTGTGAGGTCTCAATCAGCTGCCACACGAACACATTACTAAAACAATAAAGTTATATACCGGGTGGTGCATTTACCTTGAGACAGCCGTATAGCGCGAAAACGGCGAGTTTTTAGATGAAAGTTCTTGACTGCAGTAAGGGAGAGTTAATAATGACTTTTATTTTCGACATTGACAGCAGTTTCAAGGTTTTCTTCCAAGGTCTACCGTAATTTTCCAATAATTACATGGTTTGTCAGAAATGCCTTTAATAATAATTATTATTATAATAATGTCTTTATTGTACATAGCACAAACGGCGAAGTTTAGCTTCAATGGCTACTCTTTATTATAACAAATATTCAAAATGATTCCCGCCAACTGCAATACACTTATCAATCCATTTTATAAAGTTTTCATGATACCCAAGGAGAGTTTCTTCATTGATTGCTCTACAAATATATCACATATTTTCCAATGTAGTGGGAGCTCCGCGAATAGACAATTATTTTTAGATGGCCCAATAAAAGGAAGTCGAGAGAGGTTAAATCTGGTGACCTAACAGGCCACATAACGGGACCACTTCATCCAATCCATCAATTAGGATATTCCCGATCCAGCACTTCCCGGGAAATTCTGGTATATTGAGCAGGGCAGCCTTCATGTTGAAACCAAATACCTGCCCTTTCTTGAAGTGGTATATCGTCTATTAGCTCTGGTAAATGATGTTGTAGAAAGTCTCGATATCTTTGCCCATCCAATGTCTCTTCAATAAAATATGGACCGATCAAGTTGTCTTCAGTAATTCCGCACCATACATTCAACAACGAAAGGCGCTGATGTTTCTTTTCTCTCTACCATCGCGGATTCTCCACACTCCACTAGTGCATATTATGTCGATTCACTACACTATGGTTTGTAAAACCAGATTCATCTGAGAACAACAAACAGAAGAAAAATTCTATTCAATTTCTTGCCCACTGAGAGAATACGACTCAGAGAATAATCTTCCAAAGAAATGATAACGGCGTTGTCTACCGTTACGGTATGGAAACGTTTCGAAGAGAAACAAATGTTTTATTTTTTATCTACTTAAGATGCAATCGGATTAAAAAAGTTTGAGAACAAAAGGTGTTTGTTTTTTGTCGTAGATTAAAATTCTGCAATAAAAAATATATGTTCCCTCCAAAAATACATCTCTGACCTTGAAAAAACCTTGAAAACGCTGTCAATGTCGAAAATATGAGTCATCGTTAATTCTCCCCCATTGCACCCAAAAATCTGAACGTTTTAATCGAAAACTCATCGTTTTCACCCTGTACGGCTTTCTCAAGTTCGATGGACCACCCGGAATAGTTACTGAGCATGGAGCATGGCATATCTAAATATTTCTAATTATAATGTATCTCAATAACAAATATAAATAAAATAATAAACATATATACAAACAGGGTGGGGGAGGGGGCTTAGTAGTCCTCTGTGTATGAATTTTTTTTGATGAACTGATTGTCTCTATATAAGTCCATATTTAGGATTTTTAATGTTTGCTGCTTCTCCTCTACGAATATGAATAAAATAATAAACACAAATACAAATAGGGTGGGGGAGGGGACTTAGCAGTCCTTTGTGTATGAATTTTTTTTGATGAACTGATTGTCGCTGTAGAAGTCTTTATTTAGGATTTTTAATGTCTGCTGCTCCTCTTCTATTACAGGTACACGCAGCTCCTAACAAAAAAGTGGCGGTGATCCTGAACCACCAAGATACCGCCGACGTGACAATAACCGGCGTGTACGTGAACAGCACCACCAGGTCCACGCGCCACGAGGGGTACTGCAGCATCGCGGGGATGCAGTACCGGATATCCGCCACCAGTCATACGCAGACTGCTGCGGCGGCCGCCGTGGCGACTGCAGAAACGCTGCTCCGCAGCGGAGAAGCGGCGGCGAATCAACAGCAGCAGGAAAACGTGAGTTACTCTTCGGTATTTCGAATTATTGTTTTACTCAATTTGAACAAACGATGTCATGTAGGTTGTCGTACTTCCCACACATAACGGTAAATTGAATTGCTTGTTAATATCCGCTATGCGGATGATATGGAAATTCTAATAGATAGCTTAGATCTGCAATATGTTCTATTCATCAAAAGTTTGATTTCGGACTTCCATTGTCTATAAAATTTTGAGTATCACGACGTTTCGATTGATGTGCTATCTTCAATCGTCTTCAGGTGAACTGAACACGTTCCTTCCATGCCTATTTATACCCCGTCCAGTGACGTGTCGTTGTGCGCGGACTGTTCTGATTGGTTCCCGATGCGCGGTATTCCGGTCTGCTGACGTGGCTGTTTGTCGGTCATTGTTTGTTGTCTGGTCCAGTCGTAGTCTATTCATCTTCTTTATGAGTGGCTGCCAGATTGGTTTAATGTCTACGCTGGGTTTGCTGTATACTTTGCTGTTGTTGGTGATGAATGCCGCCTCCTTGAATTTCCTTCGATACCAATGCGGTTCCTTGGCAATAACATTAGCGTCGTCCCAAGCTATTTCATGGTGTTCCGTCCATGCGTGGTCAGCTATTCCAGATTTTCCTGTCTCTGCTCGCTGGGTGTTGAGACGATGTTCTTTGATTCTTACTTCCAGTGGCCTTTTTTACAAGTTTCAAACAACATGTTCTATTCAATCAAAAAAATTAAATCGGATAATTTCTAAGACTATTAGGCCACTATAGTTTTTCCGAGGGCCTATCAGGCAATATGCAAAGTTCCTAACAATGATAGAAACTTGCAGAATATCGCAGGCCATACTAAAATGGCCTGAAATCGGATATTTTCTGTAACAATTACAATAAATACACAGCCTCGACTCATCGTAATTTCAAATTCCATCAAATCCTGTTGTATAGTTAATGGCATAGGCATACATACACAAAACAAAAACATTTGTTGTAGCTGATCATATAACATTTTATTTTTTCCTATGGCAAAAATACACAGAGCACGCAATTATAAGGACAGCTAACTGAATGACACAGAACATATAACAGTGCGACACTACGAAATTCTTATGCCACAACAGATCTCTGCTCAATATATCCAGGCAACCATCCTCGTAAGTGTTATTGCTATTACAAACGCCGTTCAAACAACATGACATAGGAATTATATCCCAATCCGTTGAGTTCTCTATTCCACAACACGCCAGTTTGTATTGAATCGTATCCCAAGCGTACTTGTATATGCTCTTCCTTGTGTACTGATACATTGATTTTTTCAGTACTTCTTTCAGGACTTGATCTTCTAAAGACGAGGTCAGAGTCACGTTTGCACCGCCGGTGTACATAATTCCAAAATAGGAGCCGGTTATAAGTAAAGATGTAGAAGCTGGAAATAATAAATAATGATAATCTCGAGTTCGCTCCAAGATTTACTATTTTCTACTCAAACATAATATTGATTCATCTTATTTATGAGTCCTGGCTGTCATTGTGACCACATTTATGATGCTAAAAAGAACGTCGAGAGAAAATATGGGTCCAAGGGGGAATCTGGGGTCCAGGCCCTCCTGAATACCTTAAGAGCAAAAGAAGTTAGGACCCACTGAAGACAGGATATTGCGTAGTGATAGTGTGAAAAAGATGAAACGTTCCATTTTCGGCCCACCTAAAAACACTCGGGCCGATTTCATACACCGTGATGTGGCGTAATTGGAAAACGTGCCGGTTACGTTTGCATTGTTGGCGTAAATATTTATTATTATTCGTTAACACTTATTTGTCGAAATTAATTTCCTTGTGTTTACATGTTTGCCTGATATATACATGTTAATATGACTTCACAGCGAATAAATATATACCACAGAAAAAATTAGGTAGGTACGCAGAAACAAAGCAGCAAGCACATATTTTTTTCTACTGAAGTGGAAGACGCGAAATTTGTTGATTCGCTCTCAAATAACAATTCCGACATCCAGTAGCGGCCGGTGAATTTTCAGCATGGGCTTAAGAGCCGTTAACCACTGACATTTCCTATACCAATTGCCACTGAAACCTGAAACCGTGGTACTGTTTACCATCGGTATATTTTAATGTTATCAAATTGGGGCATGCACGCTCCAGATGGTTAACTAAATGCAATTTAGCTTCAATATTTAACACTGAATAAGAATTATGCAATAAGCATCTACCAAACAGCCGCATTTACTAACCTCTTCTAGCTTATCTATGCTACACTTTACACTGTATGGCCAAACAAAAAACAAAAAATGAGTTATAGAATTTATTCACTAAGTAACCTAACCTCAACCTGCTTCCTGATTCAATTAAACCGTATCTAAGTGACGGAAAACAATCCACTGTGCAGATCTGCGTCTTTGATTGGTCAAGGAAATCAGCCTCCTCTGGATACGTGAAATATGTGCCTACGCATTATGGGTTGCCTAGTTTGAGGGTATTACCGCAAGCATTTTTAAACGAGAGAGGCGGTAATCACGGTATAGCCTCTGTCAAGGCTGTTGCCATGTTTCCAGTACCGAAAAATGCGCGCTGCCGCGGTGGTCAGTCACTATTACAAAACGATAGCTGAATGTTACCTGAAATAACACCATACTTAGTTAAAATAGGTTCATTTCGAACAGATAAAATAAGCAAAACATTTTTAATAAAAAATATGGGGAGGCTGCGTCCTCTGACCGGCCGCCACTGCTGACATCGATGGTGCAATCTTTGTTTCTGAAAAATAATTATCATATATTGTAGTCATCCAAATTGCATCATAACCTGAGCAGTTTGTCAAGTAATAATGTGGGTTTAATAATGACCTGTCGTAATAGGTGACGGAATCAGGTGTAATACGAAGTCCCTGTTTGGTTTGCTTACCTGGTATTTTTGTTCGAAACAATTCTGCAAAGAGTTTACACATGTTTAATCAATTAACACAGTAGGAAACCAAAATAATTGGCTAGTATGCATAAAAAAATACAGATCGCCAATTCTAGCGGATACTAGTAAAATACTACACATATGACTTTCAAACTCTGGATGTAGAAAAGTGGACAAAATGTCGACAATTGATTGGAGCAATTCAACAAATTCACACTTCCGTGTGAAGTAGCTATAAAATTCCCATACCAACAAAGTATTTCTAGCAGAGTGTCCATCTTCTGGAAAGCCAGATACTATTCAGGGAAGAAAAAGGTAGTCGGGACCAAACGTTGCTTTATTAGAAAAGTCAGGGAAAAAGTTGATATTTTTGAAAATGATTCTTATTCATGTGAATTAGCCCATTGATTACATGGAAAATTCGCAATCGTATCTCTAGCGTATTAATATTATTCACTATAAGTCATCGTTTACTCAACAATGTTATCATTTACTCTTTCATTCCAAATGCAAGGGGGAATTAAATTTTTTGTCCTACTAAACACCTAAAAAAATTTATAAGGTTTGGGAAATTTGGTAGAGCGGTCAGGGAAAGTCAAGAAAATGGTAAGAATAGTTTTGGGGATTTTGAACGGATACCTTGAATAGTTACCCCACCTGAGAAGTAAAGACTTAGAGCAATAACTTGGTGGTATCGATTCAAATGAAAAAAAAAATTATTCCGAAATTAAATTTTAATTTTTTTCAAAAAATAATGAAACCAACTAAACCTACAAGTTTAAAAATTGGCGACTCTGGAGTTCTTCACAATTTTTATGATTCCGAATATTCCAAAAGTACACCTAAAGTGGATCAACAGTTCTAAAATCTTATCAAAACCTTCAATAAACTGATACCATTGCACGTGGAATACAGAGTCAATCTACTTGAGGCCATTTTTTGATAGACATTTTAGTTAACTGCACCCTAAAACATCGCACAACTTGTTTAAAAATTAATTGGTTTCTATCTATCAAACATTGGGAATGAATCGAAACCTTACTTTGTTCATAAGATGAATTTACCGTGAAATATAAGGCCAAATCCATTGAGATAATGAATCCATCATTTCTGTATTTTGAAGGTAAATGTGAGAGAATAATCTATGTTTAACAAGTATAGAGGATTTTCGAGGTCAAAAGTTGATTGATGCACTTTTTTCACCAAATACAAAAAAATTATAGATGAAATTCCTCCTCCCACAATCCCCATTGTTTTGACTTCCCTCAATTTTTTTTTCTAAAACAATCTGGGGCGTCTTAAACTCGGTAACATCTAAAAACAAAGTTTGAACCTTATTTTTGTTTTAGGATTTTGCCGTTTACTCCGATTCTCGTGATATTATTTTTCCTAATACATAAATGGTCTGTTCATTTTTATGTTTGGCTGGCCGCCGTATGAATGAATCTTTACTGATGTTTCGGCTACCTCGGCAGCCTTTATCAATGTACAAAAATAATGAAAAGGTGCTTTTGAAAATATAATGACAATTTATATATCAAAATAATTTTTTTCAGTGTTTTGTTGTGTGATAGATTCTGCCGAGGCAGCCAAAACTTCAGCCCCATTCAGATTCATTTATCATGAGGTTCCAATTATCGGCCAGCGGAAAATATAAAGAATTAGATATAAAACCACATAATAAGGTTTACAAGTATAAATGGTCTGTATTAACATCGTCTGTTAGCATATATTATTCAATAAAGTATCTAAAACTCCTTTATGGCTTACCTAAGAGCAGAACGACAAGTAAATGCAAAAACTTGTACTGTGGAGTATTGTTGTGAATCGAAGCGGCCACCCAGAAACCTGGCAACAGTAGCAATCCTGCCGGTAACATGAAATACGACGTGTCCACTTTTATATCCAGCAGGTATTGGTACGGAACCTTTTTTACCAACGACCAAATGGAAATTGAGATAAGCGTTATTCCAGCGACTAGCAAGAGTATGGAAGCGAAACACAATATGAAGCTTACAGCTTCTTGGTATTTATCCTGTTCTTGAGATTCGACGACCACAACGATACGTTTCCGCTTCTTTGTTGACCAGGGAAACTCCCAGGAATCGGAGGAATTCGTCTTTTTGAGCATTGTCACTGAACGGTTTTAGGTTATATTCGCGTTATATGCCAACAGAGACAGTGACACATACTCACATATTATACAGAATGAGCAATTCTCAAATTGAGAAATTCTTTTTATGTGTGTCGAATCATGGACCTTGTCTGAAGCCACTAACAAAAAACTTTAGGTGTTTGAGTTCTGGTTATTACGAAGAGTCGTGAATATTTCTTATACCGAACATTTCACCAATCAGACCGTTTTACAGCGTATGAACAAAGATTTGGAGATTTTCAGCACCTTTGAAACCAGAAAGTATTTGGGACACATTATGAGAAACCCAAGGATATACGGACTGTTACAGCAAATACTCCAAGGAAAAGTCTTATGAAAAACAGGACCAGGACGGAGACGTATCTCATGGCTGAGGAATCTGCGAACCTGGTTCTCAACAACTACAACTAGTCTTTTCAGTGAATAAAATAACTATAGCCGGGATGATTGCCAAAATTTGTATCGAATAGGAAGAAATAAGAAGATAACACCCCAGAAGCGTTAACCTCAAAACGCTGTAAATAGTAATCATCGGCTAATAAATTCCAAATGTATGTATATAGTAGCTGCATTAACTCAAGCTCAAACTGTACTCAGGATTGGTTGAGGCTTATGTTAAGTGTATATGGCTTACAGACACTACTCTATTAATAGAGACACTAATCATTCACCTCATTAATTTATTTTTTATCAATCTAACAAGCAATATAGCAGTCACCACACTTTAGGAAAGGGTTCATTTTACTTTGCTCACCTTCACTGTTATGATTTCTTCATTGGACTTATACGGTGACTTTACTTTTTTTAATTGTCGGTAAGCTCGTTACCCACAAATCTGGAGACGAGAAACATGTTGCTGGTTACATAAAGTTGTCTTCGAGATCGAGGAGGTCGAAAGGCACTTTCTTCGTCAGCGACCAGATTGAGATGTAGAGAAACGTTATTCCAGAAACCAGTAAGAATATTGAACCGACAAAGAGAGCAAATCTCGCAGCTTCCTGGAATGATTCCTCTTCTGGAGCTTCGGCTTGCTTGGCCTTCTCTGCAGGCCAGAAAAACTTCCAGGGCATGGACGAATCCTTAGTCTCATTTACCATGGTCAACAAAGACAGTGATCGCATACTATACAGAATGATTAGTTCTTGAATTTAATTAATTAATAATTGTCGGTGAACACCAATGTGGTGTGGGTTTCAATTTTTTATATATCTATTTTTTTTAAGGATTTCACTGTATACATACAGTTGGTGAACTCTTGCTGTATAATCGTCAGTGAGACTAAATTTTTGGTAAATTTTATTGAAGGATACTTGGCATACATGGAACATTGTGTCAAGTCTATGAATTGAGAGAATTTCACTTGCTCTCCAAACGACAGGAGTGCGTGATGTATTCATCGGAATAGAGACTATTCGATACTCCACAAAGCTCAGATCAAAGCATGACACCGTGTTTGGAATATAATTACATGTATGGTCACGCTCGAAGTATTCTCGGAAATGGGATAGACTCGATCTAGAAACGAGCAAAACGTCTAGTCTAGGTACCACCAAGAGCACTAGAAGGACCCAACATCATGAGATCGAACTCCAACACCTCGTACAAGCCTTATTCTCAAACTTCATTCTTATCGAGAACCTCTGCTTCGTGGAATGAGCTGTAGCGAAGTTTATAGTTTATATAATTTTAGAACAAGTCATATTATTGGTTGTCCAGGATGCAGTGTTCGAAAAAAATATCGCAAAACCTTTTTAGTCTAGAAACATATATTTTCCCTGTTAATATCCATCAATACATAATTGGTCCAAGCTATAGAGGCGAGAGAGAAGACGTGATTAGATAGGCGATGTATCAAGGCGAGAACGGAAAATGCACAATCACGTGCAGTGGACGATAACTGTTCAAGTATGTACACGATGCGACTCACTCGACGATAAACACATAGAGAGAACCTCCATATAAATGTACTACCTATTGAATTATAAAAACATCCCATTTGTTACAGGTCCCTGTGGACTCCCCTACAGCCAGTTGCTCTGGAACGTCCTCCAAGTCGTACACCCCGTTGGACGCGTTGTCCAGCATGCAACCGCCTTCCGCTCCGCCCGGCATTCACCACCATCACCACCACCAACACGTGATGGCCACTGGACCACCACCTCCTCCTGCGCAGCACGTGCTCCATGCCACTCATCAACTGTCACCTGGTAAGTTAGTTGTAGTCGGAAGCTTCATCACTCTCGGTAGATTGTCGATACATATAAAACTATACCAACAAAATTTTGAATAAACACGCACAGTTCGTCACCCATAGGCGTGTTGCATAATTTTCACTAGTCTTGGAGATAAAGAAATGTCGAGTCAAGTAGATTGACTCAGTAGTTTTTACGATATGAGGATACCGATTTCCGTTCGAAAATAAGTTTGTTACAGTTTATTGCTTGATCCCCCCTCGTTAATTGAATTCTATGAAATGAAGTTTGATAAATGTGAAGATATTTGATATTTTTATTACGTACAAAAATCTTTATTGCTCTTTGTAATTGTGTCGTTCTAGTAAAAAATTGGGAAGATGTATGTCCCACGCAATTGTATTAGTTGATTGTTGGAATTGCAATTAAGAAATATAATTTTTTTTAGTAATTTCAACAATTTAATGATTTCCATAATTTCCAATAGTAACAAAACTTACTTTAAGTGGATCAGCATCACTAAGTGCATATTAAAATCTTCAAAAACGATACAACTGCACGAGAAATACAGAGTTAACCTTCTTGACACCATTGGTCAGGAGGCTGAATAAAACTTTCTCTATTATTCCTGACCCATATTTAGTCAAAATGCAGTATCTATAGTTGAAGTTGCTAAAACAGAGGCGGGACAAATTAGTCCTCTTTAGAAACAAGATAACTACCCCCTGAAATTTCGTACAACATAAAAACCAAATTGTTCGATTATTATTCGTCGTAAGATTCTCCATAGCTTCGAAAAGAAAGTCTTGCACCAACACCTACCCGATTTTTTCTCTCGCATGGTCAGGTTTTTATTTCTTCGTTTTTTTTTGACAATAACTACGCCGCCACTGAACCAATTATCGGAAACAGCAACACTTTTCAATTCTTGTCACAGTATTATCTTCTCTGAGTGAGCTCAAAGTTCATGTTACGGAGGGGCCAAAGATTAAAGGACGTAACGATAGACAGAAATAACTGAAATAGTCTTTGGTGATGCATATGTCTTAAAAATCAATAAAAAATTATTTACAATACCTGCTAATTGGCGTGGGAGATAAAAGCGTTTTTTAGAAAGACTAACTTCACGAAGCAAATACTACACATTGTTTTTTCACAGGACTACGCCATGGTTGTTCAAGCGCATTCTCGTCTCCCCATTCCACCCCAGGATACCATCACCCGATCCAGGGTGAAGCAGGATACGTTCACGGTAAGTTTGCATGAGGCTTTCTGTTTCATTTCCTGATATGATCTAGTGAAAAATTCCCTGAGGCTAGTATTTACAACCTGAATATAATTATTTCTTATCTCCACAATTCTACAATTATACATGCTAGTTCTGTCTGAAAAAGTACTATGTACTTTGTTAATCTAAGGCGGAATTCACACAAAACGTACGTCGGACAGAGACGTGGAACGGACGAGGTACAGATGCGACGTGATTAATCCACATAGAAGGAGTTGGATAGTGGTGAGGAATGTTGTCAGTAGACTTTTTGGTCAAATGGATCATAGATTCTCGCGTTGATTTCTCAAGTAGTGATGAAGATATTGGATCTAGTGCACCTACTTGGTTACTTTTGCTACTTACCCTAGACGGTTCCAAATTTTTTATTGAATACTTCTATGAAGTTTTGGCATTTGTAAAGGACGGCATTGAAGACGGTAATCAACTAATGCGATATCATATTTTGAACGCGAGATGGACTTCCCCGGTTCTGTACGTCACGAGAGACTTCAAATAGATTATGGCGCCCGCTGACGCGTTTTGTTTACTTAGGAGAGACGCGCCTCGTCTTCATTCGACGTCCGTTCTGTGTAAACCGCGCCTAAGGGGTCGTGTGTTGCTAACACTTTGTGATGTACTATTTTGTATGCTTGTATGCTGTCTATCTGATTGGCATTTCCTCCTTAAGGTTTAGTGGACCCAGAAAGTTAAAAGATGCCTTTGCTTCAGAGTATAACTTATAAAAGCCCACTGATGTATCTCTCAAATCAGGCGCCTTATACTAGGGCGTTTAAGTCGCTCTCAAACCACTATGAACCACAAAACAGAATTTAAGGGATCCTCAAGTATTAAGGAACACTTGAGTCACGATGAATACTTCCCACAGTAAGTTGAATTTTTTTTCCGATTGCTTAATCGGTCAGATAACGGCGAGTTCAATTGTTTTGTTGAATTGAGCTATAAAATACGAAGCATTCCTCTTTACCAGCAAATTGCCGCCAGTGATGATCTCGATATGGAAAGCGAGATCTAGCTCAAATAGCCTATTTATATTTATAAATCTGGATGGACGTTATTAGATAAGTTGAGTCGGATGGAAAAGTATCCTTGTCGACTATACGAACCGGAATACAAATCAAAGTTTATGTTACTGTTGATGTGTGGCGAAAGTTTCGCTTCATTTTATCGTCCGGGAAATGAGTGAAATCAGGTATGTAAAATTCGTTGTAGGTTGCAACTTTCAGATGAAAGTATTCAGTGGTAAATTGTTCATAAAAGGTGTTCCAAAATTCACGCAATATTTGAATTTCACATCATAATCACAGTTATGCGTTGTAGTTGAAAAAATACAGAATGGCATCTGACAGTTCGAGATTCATAAAAATTGAGCACTATATGGAAGAACAACACATTTGCGTTGTTGTGCAACATTTTAATGAATTAAAAGTAAAAATACTTTTTTAAAAACAAAATTCCAGACGAAAGCATGAAAAAATTAGTCTTTGCGAGTGAGCTATATTCGATTTAGAGTGATGTCACTCTCATTTTTCTCAGCAAGCCTTTTCATTTGTTACCCATATTGTAGAAGTGCATTAAAAATAACTAATTAACGCCATCTTAGTTGTTCCGCCATGTTGGATTGTTGGTAACGTGTATACACAATGGGTTGAAGATATCTGCTTCAAAATTGGGTTGCTAGATCCACCAAACAAAAATAGTTACATACATTCATTGCCATTTAAATAAAGCTTGTATAAATGATGAACGTTTGGCAGCTACTGTTCGCAATTTTCGTACAAAACATGGTAGGAATGATGATTTAAGTTCATAAACTATAAAGCGAATAATTGAAAAATGCAGGAAGACTGGATCAATTGGTGATCTCAGACACTCTGACCGCCCTTCAACAAGTAGTTCAATAGAAAACGTTGAAGAAGTCGGTGTGAGTGTTGCTGCGTCTCCAGAAACATCGTACTCAAGAAGTGAGCTTTTCGAGATGCTCACGAAAGACTCGCATTTTCATATTTATGAACTTCAATTGACATAATAACTGAAGCCATGGAGAGCGAAGGGAATTTGTTCAATGGATTAACGAACAAGTGGATTTTGATTTTTCAAACAAAGTCGTCTTCAGAGATGAAGCTCATTTTCTTCTTGATGGCTTCTTTAATTGCCAAAATTGTCAAATTTAAGATTCAAAAAATCTACGAATGATTGTTACGAAAATGATGCATCCACATCGTGTTACCGTTTGGTGTGGATTTTCGGCTGGAGCCAACATCGTACCTCTTTTTCCGAAAATGCTGCTAGTCAAGCAGTAACAGGTTTTCGCTAACGCAACATTTTAAGCGCGTTTTTCGTGCCTAATTTGGAGGATTTGAATACTGACAACAAGTAGTTTTAACAGGACGGTGCCACATGCCATTCAGACCAAGAAACAATTCAATTATTGCACGAGTTATTCCTTGGTCGTGCAATAACGCGTTTTAGTGAATCAGAATAGGTCGCCTAAATCATGCGATTTACCACCGTTGGACTTTTTTCTTTGGGGATGCCAACAAGCTCACGACCACAAAAGTTTTGAGAACGAAATTGAGCGCTGTATCAGCGAAATTCAGTGACATGGAAAATTTCGACAAACACTGCGTATGTGCCCGCAAAGTAGTGGAAGCCTTTCAGACGAAATTACTTTTCACAAGTAAATCTATACAGTAAACATTATGAATCGATGAAAATACTTTTTTCAACTAAATACCAGTGATTATTTTTTGTGTGAACTTTAGGACGCCCTGTAAGACAATTTGCTATAGAATATAAGGAATAAGTTTGTCATCTGTGGCACCCTTTTCGAGATATAAAGTTGATAATTATGTATAATGTATACGGTTTTCCGTGTAATACATTATATTTTAAATATTAAATCAGTATAATATAAATTAAGTGACTCTTGTTGACATTTGTCGTAGGGAATATCTCCCACTGCATTCGGACAAACCCAAGTTGTAACAACCTTGATTTCGAATGGGCAGCGCTACTCTGCGCGACACGGAGAGATAAACAATATCGAAATAAAGTTTTATTGAGTATCATCGTCTATATAGAAGAAGTTAGTTAACAATGGTATCGTGGAATATATTGAGATCCTGGAATACCTTAGTGTTACTTCTCAGAAGAACATTGAAGTTGGATATCTGAAAGTAGTAATCGCCAGTAACACAAATGCACCTCAGATGGAACCTGATTTTACTTTCAAACTAACGATAACCTGTATATATATTCCCTGATATTCAATAGTTTTAAACACTTATATTCACACAATCACTTACAATATTCAAAAATAATTCCCAATGCCTGCTCTGGACGGACGCCTCTGTAATCAACAGGCTGCCCTTTGCTTTGATGTCGCGTATCATAGCCTAGTCATAATATATATATTTATCCCCATATAATCGGATAACGGTATAGAATCAATGCCTTTCAATTAGCATCGCCTGAATCCAAAATGAGTATTTTGGACTATTATAGTTTTTTAAGTTTTTACTTCAGATGCACTTATGTGTACAAGATGTCGGCACTGGTTCAAGGTAGTAAGAAATGTAACCAAATCTCTTAGCGATTATACGAGTATCTATGGTCTTCATGACTACTATTCATTGGCATAAAACTTCCGTATTTGGTGTCGAATCTCGTTGAGGATAATTATTCCATTTCTGCATTCGGGGATGTAGAGATTGGTACAAGTGAGCATGTAACTTGCCATTTTATCCGATGTAATCTACTCCGGAGCTTAGTTTCCCCAAGCGAGAAACTCCCTTGGGAATCTGGGACAGGGCGGCTGATCGCGTTTGCACAACTTTCCGTTTGATTTATCCGTAACAGAGACTGTTTTGAGTAAAACCGGGATTCGCTTTTTCAAAGGGTTGCATCCAGCCCTATACTGAATCAAAGGCGGTTCAGGTCAATCAACATACCGGAATAACAAAGCATACGTACTGAATACAGTTTATTTTTAGTAGGTTGAACGTAGTGTTTTAGTGACACGTTTCGCTTTTATTCCAAAAGCATAGTCGACTGTCAAACTGACTGTTTACAATTTTTACCCTGGTTACTTGTTATGTAACTGAATAAATCCTATCATCATCAATGTACAGTAACATTCTCAAATCTAAAATTTAACCCTTTCTAGTTATTTGTCTATAATATTATTTTATTTAATATTTTATATGCATTATCCCTTGGAAAATACGCACCATTGCCGTCATATTCGTCATGTCCTTTCTGTAATGCCGTTTATATAGGTCAAATATCCAGAGCATTTACAACAAGATTCATTGAGCATATAAGTGCTTTCAGAAACAAACATCCAGAACGATGAAAGTTCGCCAAATACTAGAAGCCAATAATTATAAAGTAGACAGCGCTAATAGGCGAAGTTTACTTCATAATGCAATGAACTACATGATCTGAATTTCATGAAGATACTAGAGCAGGATCACCAAATGGCAGATCGCGGTCCGGATGCGGATGCGGATACACGTGATGATGTATATGGGGGGGGGGGGGGTATTTAGGACGATGAGGAGGGCAAAAGAACGCGACAATTGTATCTCTAAAAATACGGACCATGAATGGGAAAAATACTCACTATTGGAATATCTTAAGTAATAATATTGTTGAGGTCAGTGCACTGGTGGGGCGGTTATCAGCATGAAACTAAAAATTATACTGATAATAAAGACTAGTATTTTTCCTGTACCTCCTTGAATGCACATACCCTCAAGTATTTGCTCCATATCGAAATTGCCGTGTAAATTCATTTTTTGATCCACAATTCATTCTCCTTCTAGTCTCTCCTCTCTTTCATAATCTATATGAATACATAAAATGTGAATAGATGCAAGATTTGTATTATTGACTTATAAATCTCAGGCAAATTTATCCAAAATAAATTTATTAATATTAATTGATTGATTGACCCTAAATGAACCGTTTTACATTGGGAGTGCCAATCACGTACCTCCTAAACAGTCCCTTGGTGGTAGGTGGGGAGGCCGTTAATTGCTAGCTGTTGTTAGTCCGTTTACATGCCTGTATGTTTAACCTACATCCTATCCATCGTAATGCGAGGAGCGCTTTGATCCTCTATGGGCCTTGCTAGAGGATCAACGAGTCGTACATCAAACTACGGAATTTATTAGAGCAGTGTGTTTATACACAGTGTGTCATGCATGAGTTGGTGTGGGTTTCGTGTTCACTTGGGTTTTGGTGTGGAATAGACGCAGCGAGTTGCTTACTATGTCAGAGTGATCTGGAACGCTCCAGATACTGGCCTAAATTGGAAAAATTATTAAGTGTATGCTCTCCACTATGCATCAGAGCTACGATAGACATGCATGTTTCGGCTTTAGCCTAGACTCGTCAGTATAGCCTGGCGGTCTAGCTGTAGAGAGCAATCGAATGGTATATACGTAACCCAGTCAAGGGTGTGATAGCAACATCAACTCATCTCCAAGTGTCGCCCTCTATGGGGGATGCCCATTGGCAACTTACGGAGTCAAAGGTCCTAATACCTGGACTGCCTTGAAGCAGATCCCCTTACGATATCTGTCAACAAGTCAACGAAGATGAACTGACTTACAGCGACATCCCTTGTTCTTTGTAAACACTATTTATGGTGTACCGTTATGTCGGCTCATTCACATCAGAAGCTGACAACTGAAATTAAGTGTATGCTCTCCACTATGCATCAGACCTGCTATAGATATAGATGTGCATGTTTCATCTTCTGTCTAGACTATTCAGTATAGCCTGGCGGTCTAACGGTAGCTCGCAATCGAATGGTATGAACGTAACCCAGTCAATATGGTGATAGCAGCATCAACTCATCTCCAAGTGTCGCCCTCTATGGAGGATGCTCATTGGCAACTTAAGAAGTCAACGGTTCTAACACCTGGCCTGGCTTGAAGCAGCAACAGATATCCCTGCAAGGCAGTCCAGGTGTTAGGAACTTTGACGTGGTAAGTTGCCAATGGTTGTCCCCCATAAAGGGCGACACTTGTAGATGAGTGGAAAAATCTCTTACTTGGGGATTGTTAGTCGTGCTTGTTAGAATTTTCATGTCAAGTTCATAAACAATCCACCACTTGACATAATCGAGTTGCAAATAAGTTTCAGGATTTTCGGGGTCATTTGTCAAATTCACGATAATCCACCTCATTCGACCCTTATTGATCACTTCTCGCATAAAATATCGCATGTTATAACAGAATCAGGCTGCATAGCACTTTAGGGGTTTTTGGGGTCGCTGATCACAAATTTCATGTCAAAATAACAAATACTCACCTCCTTAACGCCGTTGATGATTACACTCAGGTGTAAAATAATCTATTTAAATGTAGTGAAAAGCATACATTGATTAATGCTGACTGCAAAAGTATAAAACAACTTATCAAAATGCTTACTCATTT
Source organism: Bruchidius siliquastri (assembly GCA_949316355.1). NCBI lineage: Eukaryota > Metazoa > Arthropoda > Insecta > Coleoptera > Chrysomelidae > Bruchidius > Bruchidius siliquastri. Next base: position 18,830,032 of record OX438536.1, on the reverse strand, counting down.
TAGGCCATTCTAGAAAATCACCATTTAAATAACTAATCGCCTCATATAAAGTTTAATTCAAGTGTGTCCGACGCTTGTATATGGTGCAGATTAGTGTGGGCACGTGCCATATTGATGTAGCGCAATTCGCGACCACGACCTTTGACCCAAATATGTCGGCCGGTCGCGTCCTTCCAAATCTCTCCACGTTCTATTTAGCCCGAGCCGGAAAGGAGCGCTGTTATGCGACGCTTTACTACTTCATATATGGCTATTTACGAAATCAGACTGCGGCGTGGCTTGAGGCGACAGCCACCGCCTTATTCACCTGCAAGCAGTAACATCCGTGCATTCTGATGAACATCCAAATTAGTGTAGTTCACAGGATGGTTGTTTTATAAAGTAATTTCTCAGGTTTTATTACTAGACCATACAAAGTAACCATTCCATTGCCATGTATATCCTTATTTACCAAATATAATCACACAGTTCTGTTTTAGCTCATGTTCTTATCATTTCTTTTATATAAGAAATGGATTATTCGTCATTTATATTTGGCTATTTTCATTTGGATTATGCATGTAATCAAACTAGATGCGTAGATACGTCAATATCTGTATAGATATGTTATGCCAATGTCTGTATTATTGTCTGAGTCTGGGTCAAACAATGGATGGCCACAAACAGTTTCATTAATAATCATTTATTGAAGGAGTTTTAGTCGAAAGATCCCAAACACTATTCGAGAATGGATGAAATTGGTTTTCAATTTGTATTATCAAAATTGGCAAAGCTTATTTTAAAGGAGGATACATACATGAGAAAAAGTATAAGTGTGGAAGAGCGTCTTATAGTATCACTCAGATTGTTTGCAACAAGTGAATCATATGCTAATACACTGTACAGTATATAGATAAAAAGTTGTGTAGTTATCAAACAGTTTATTTGTGAAACTGTGTGATAACTACACAACTTTTTATCTACATAAAGGAAGATTTTCACCAAATAAGAGCATTTACAATCTACACTGTACAGTAGTCAGATACCTCAATGTCTCTTTGCACAATTATCATTGATACTTCACGCATATCATATTTATTTCAAACTATGATCATAGGGTTTCACGGTCAGCACATATGTAGATATATGATCATATTGTAACGTTATAAAGCACTAATTCATTTCAACTGATAACCCAATAACTTATACCTACGCTAATTTATATCCACGATTTCTGCTTCTTGGCTGTTTGACGTTTGAAGATTGACTCCTGTCACATTGCGACGTTCCAATATAATATACGAAAAAGCCCATCCCAAATGTTCTGTAACCAATTTCGACACATCAAGAACCATGATCTCGATGTTCGAGATATCTGTTTTGACAACTGCTGCCCATATGTTCTGGATTATCACATACAGGATGATCTTTTCTTAGCTGCTACTGCTACACGGTCATATATTTATTTATATATGATATAGAAGTATGATTCTGTAATACTGGACTCATTGATCTATTGTCTTCAGTTTTCTGTGTCTGTTACGTTTGATGGATTCCATGTTATGCTTTGTATGAATATTCAAAATTATTATATTTGGTTGACTAGGTCCTCAGTCTAGTTGAAAAGCTCTAGTTTGACTTCGCTGAGGTAACAATAATAAATATATAATAAATGGGCTTATTATTGCTATTGATGAAAAAATGGATGAACAGTACCTAATAGGAGAAAAGAAGGGGGGGGGGTATAAACACTGAAAAAATATGCTATTTGAAAAAAATTACTTGGAAGATCGATTGTGCTTATTTATGACTACTGCCAGTAAATTGTGAAATAGCGCCAAGTAGGTTGGAATAGATTTTGCAGCTTTTGATCTGTTTAATTTCAATAAAAAGCATTGGAGCTACTGGAACACCTTAAATCTATTATGTTATGCCCATACGGTAACATGATCGGGATATCGGATCTAGTTCATTGATTCAGGATCCCAATCCTAGATCTGTATCTAAAATCTGAATCTTGGAACCAGATTCAAGATTGGATTTCGGTCCCTGTATTAAGATCCGGATACGGATACATCCATCAGATCCGGTTCTTTCCTTTAAGGAGCCCTGATTCGTAAAAAAATCATCACTACGTATTACTATCCTCATAAGCACGCATGGTGGATGCGATTGCTGCTTGCTGATATTTTGAAGAGCGATGTTTGTTCACTCCAAGGAACGGGTACCTTCTAAAGTACATTACGCATTCGGCCAAGGCCAGGGAAGTATGACCCCCCTGCCTCCCTATGTGGACAATACTTCCTAACGGGTAGTCGTGAAAAATGGATTATGAATATTTGTCTGCGATATCCATCCATTAGTGGAACAAATATAGCGTTAAAAGAGTCGAATTCAGTTGCATTTCTGGGAAATTTATTGGTATAAGGTCGAAGGTCAGGCTGGGAGATTTACTGCCATGTCGGCGGCACGGGTGCATTGGAAATGTCAATCGTTTCACGTTTCCACGAAGTGATATTCCATCAACATTATCGAACCGAACGGCAGTTTATCTACGCAAACCCACATCAATTCGCCCCTTTTTAAAATGCTTTTGTTAGCTTCACGTATGTATTTATCTATGTAAGGTAATTTTCGAACGTTATTTTCACCCACTTCTAAACGTCAGATTCTAAATTTTGCTCACATGTCAAGGACCGATGACAATATATTAGTCTCTAATTTGTCTCATTATTGCTTTACATTTTCAAATTATTTCTGATAAAAATTATATATAAGCAGATCATTTGGATGCGACAAGTATCTTGAAAGCATGAAATTCAAATCTGAGATGATGTAGTGGCTACGATACCTGGCGCCCACCAGATTGTAGCTATCAGGAAACAAACTCCTCGATAGCTCATTCCACAGCGTCGAGGTTCCCCAGAAGAACAACAATTTGAAGAGGCTCGTTTGAGGCGTTGACAGCTCGACCTGATGAAGAGGTTTTCGTCCCTGTAGTGGTTGGTGTACAGGTGACTATTGATGTTATTATGTAAGAGAGGAGCTAAGTCAAACATTTACCACGATAGTATTTATAGAATGAAGGTATATATGTCATTCACCTTCCTTCGATGTTCTAGAGAGGTCTAGAGGTCTAGAGGTCCTTAGTAAAGTCTGAAGCTTTCGGCAGTGCTTTGGAGCGCATCCACACACATGCGAGCAGTACTCCATCGGTGTTCTGAGCTGAGCTTTGTAGAGCAGCAACAACAGCTGTTCCGGAGAATAAAATTTCATTGAGGGGCCGGCAACATGATTGTGCCAGGCCACGTTATTCTCGATATTCATTCCCAGAGGCTTGATCTCTACAGCAGCTTTGTGGGGATTGTTTTTTGAGTCTTTTGTGCGTTAAAATGAACTCCACTTGTAGATCCCCATTTCACGATTCTGTCCTTATTAATCTGAACAACATGCTGCCCCCGCCAAAGTAAGATTTCTCAGGATGGTAGTCGATTGCCTGGCTTCGATTCATGAAATAAGGATTGTATCATCTGGGAAGATGTATATAGAAATTAGATGTTATTTACAACAGTTCGTTGACGAACAGAAAGAAAAGCTTTAGAGAAAGGATCGATGCTTGAAGAACGTCTGCATTGATGATAAACATATTGGAAGCATATCTACCCACCACAAATAAGGGTGAGAAAAGTATCCCTCCATTGGTAGAGCCCATAGGCAGCAAGCTTCATCAGAAGTGTCCACACCCTATCGGAAGCTTTCTTTATGTCGAGCGCAGTGACTCAAGACTCCATGAAGCTCTATTGCTCTGCTCCACATATGTGTGACGTAAGCCAGAAAATCTCCTGTGGATCTATGATTGCAGAAGCTATGTTGCGATCATTGACGATGGTGTCTATGTACTTCAAAAGCTGTACAGCACTGCCAGTTTTCACACCCTTCAGTGAACCTTAATATTCCGAAAATTTAGCTCGTCATAATACTTTGGAGTTTTTAACAATAATCATCTAATTACGTGTCGCTTCAAACAAAAATTGTATTCTACGTTTACTGACCTTATATTTGCGACGCGACGAGTCAGATCCGGTAATTGAGCTCAGTTACCGTCGTTGAAAAAACAAATTCTTTCGGCGAATGTCAACGTACACAATTAGCAATCAGCGTTCGTGGATGTCGCCGGTATTTTTTGGACATAAACATTGCACTGCGATCCAGCAGGCCGCGCCGGCCGGCGCCGTTGTGCCTCGCATCTGGCAACGTCGCGTCGGCAGGCGTCGCGTCCAGCACGTATTACGCCCGTTGCCACAGACTCTCTACGACTCCCAAAACTAGAAGTGCAGGCAATCCCCAGGCTTATCCAATAGACAGTTGCACTACCCACTATGACAAAATGCATCAATCACATACACATAGCGGATGAACGAGGGGTTTTGATTGAATATGCCGAAGTTCTGGAGAGTCTCTCACTTCAGGCGGAGAAATGTAATCGTATGAGCTTTTTTCTTCAAAAGCTTTTCGCTGAATAAAAAACCGTACAAAATGTAAAATATTGATGTCTATATACGTTCGGTCTTGACCTCCTGTGCGGTATGAGGATTTTCATACCGGTATTCGGTATTGAAAAATACCGGTATTAAGGTATTCATACCGAAAATTAGTATACCGGTATGGCTTTAAAACCGCTATATACCGATAATATACCTTTTGGACTCGTATATACCGGTATATATTTTATACCGGTATATCGACTGTAGTTAATACGGGTATTTAGATTTATACAGGTATATCGGTATTTGAATTTATATCGGTGTCGCATAGTAAAGAGAAAAATATTTGGTAATATGGTAGTGACAACTGAAAAAACGTTTATCTTTACACAATTAATGAAAAGCACGGCATAAACTGAACATTAGTCAGATACAGGTAGCCAGTAAAACTAAATTAGTATTAAATATTTTGGGTTAGTGTAGTGTTAGTTATTGTCTATATATTTATCAGAAGAGAGTAGTCATGCTAGTTATGTAGAATCTATTAACCTGTAATCAGCTCACGGATACTCTACGACACGATGCCTGTAAGAGGTTGCATTTACCATCAACATATATATAGAAACAAATATTGTCATCGAAAATACTTTCAAGATGTAGAAGTATCATGCGAAGTCCGGTGGTCAAAGCAGCAAAGAGTCCATGTTGTTTGAAATTCTTGGACGTCGGTGTTGCAAAAACACTATTTTGGACTTCGATTGTGTTAAGAATGTGTTTCACACAACGTTTCGATTGATTTGATATCTTTGATCGTCTTCAGGATACCCGGCCAACACGTTTCTTATGATGCTGTATATATCTCTTTATCCTATCGTGGTCGTGTAGACTGTGGGTCTTTTGCAGCTGAATCAACTCGATCTGGATGCCAAATGGCATTGCTTGTTATTGGCCGACATATGGATATTTTATTACCAGGTTTTTGATAGCCACATTGTTGTTGGTAGCAATGAAAAACTGTGTAAATTTCTGGAGATAGCTTTGTATCTCTTGGTGTTCCAAGCTGATTTGCGGTATTCAGCTCTTACATGATCTGATGGGTGTTTTCTAAATTTTATCTTGGAGATATCTATCCGACGTATATTCTGCCACACTAACAAGGTATTTGGTTGTTGCAGTCCTTGTTGGCCTAGTATTTGTCAGGATACTGCAGTTCGCGGTGTTTCTTGAAGATGTGGTCGAAATTCATAGCGTAAACTTCATCTCATATAGGCAAAACCGTAGAGGATCGTCTGTTAGGTTTCGACATAGTCAGTCTTTATACAAATGTTCAAATGGAAGAAGCACCAGAGGTTATCTAGAAAAAATTGGTAGGAAATCAGACATTGAAATGGAACTACTAACCTCTTGGAGAATGCCTATCAAGACACCAAGGAAGAATGCACTTTGTATCCTTGAGTGTTATAGAATATGCATCGGAAAAACGAAGACCTCTGTAAGTGAGAATAAAAAAAACCCAGTTAACAACTAGCCAGCTGAAACTAAGAAATCCGAAACGCTCGATCAATTATGGACCGGCCACTCCTGAATAGCTATTGGATGATGGTATCTCCATAGCTATCACCAAAAATTTAAGGAGGTCGCTTTGATAGCTGGCAACAGTAACGAGTTTAGTAGACATATTGTGAAAATCAGAACAGTAAGGTGGTTAATAATGAAAAAATCAAAGAACGGCATCTAAAACGAATATATTCCGCCGCGAATCATCACCATCCTAGTGATACGCGTTATCACTACCGGCGACGGCCGGAGTAGGTATAGGCAGCATCCATTGGAAAAACCGTATCCGTCAGTTCATTCGAAGGCGAGCCAAGTTATCACATCCATCGTACCGTTGTGAAACAAAAATGCTACATTTAATGGAAAATGGAAGAGAGAAAGAAATTGTATTTGAATCCATAGAAAACTAGTATTTTGGAATACAATTCGTCAGTGTATCACAGCGGTCCGTAGGAGTTTGCTCTTAGTTGTTGATCAGTGATCTATCAGGTCTGATAAATTCAAGGAGAATGAAGGGGGAAGAAGAAAAGAGGAGAGCGTCTTGGTGCTGCCAAATCAGAATGAAAAACAAATCAATCAATCAAATCTCTTTATTTCATAACAATATTAGCAATACATTAAAGAAATTGACTCCAATATCGAAATGAATGACGTCAATTAATAGTGCCGATATAGTGAGAAAGTACAAACACAGCCACGTTGAAATTAGTCTTTACAAAATAAAATGAACATCACAACGCAATTATTTCTAAGTACTAAAACACAAAATATTAAAATTTCAGATCACATTCATGTTAAAACTTATCGTATAAAAAAATTCGTTCACTGAATATGGCTCTGTACTCGTATGTATCAAAATTCAAAACCACTATTCTTAAAAGTAATCTTATTTTCTTCAGTATTTACGGAATCCGGAAGTTTGGATGGTTTGATGGACCTAATATTGAATTGATGATTGAATTTGAATTCATAAAATTTATTTTTGTTTTCAAGGAAAAAGATTAGGCACTCATATACGTATTGTCTGAAAGTAAAGATATTTAGTTCCATAAACTTGCCACGACATGTCATAATGGCAGCATTATCCTAACTGCTCTTTTTGTGCAATAAAAACCCTCTCAACCTGTAATCCCTATCCCTAGGATATAATACCAAAACGAAGTATAGAATGAATGTTCGCAAAGTAGACCACTCATCTGCTGGGACGATCAAGATATTTCGACACGACTCTAAGTGAGTAACAAGCAGAGTTCACTTTTTCACATACCTGATCTATCTGAGAGCTCCAGTCGTAATTTGGACCAAGGCTTATTCTGAAAAATTTGTAGTTTTCATCTAAATCTACATTCTGTCCTCCCATTTTGATGTTCTCAGGTTCTCAGGAATTATTAGTTTGTATTGTTGATAAAAGTCCTGTGCTGTAGGTCTTGCAGACTTATGCGTCTTAACATGAAACATCAAACTGCACATTCACAAGTTATAGCAGGTCTAATTAAAATTTTGAAATTAGTATGCGCCCATGGTAGGAACTATAGAAAAGGAAAAGACCAACTACCTTTCTTCGATGTTGTAGGCTGTAGAGGGTATTCGTAAGGTCAGGAGCATCCGTTGGACATATTGCTCTATTATGAATTTTGGCCAGAAGGTTCCGGGAGTGTTTCACACTTGCGAGCACTATTACAGAGATGGTCTGATCTGATCCTTGAGAGCGGTAGTAGCTGTACCAATAAATGAAACTTTCTGGAGCAGAAGAAGCATCAATCACGCGAGAAGCTGACGACTTATACTGAGTGTATAATATCCACTATATATGTGGCCTGCTATAGACATTCATGTTACGTCTTTGGCCAAGACTCGTCTGGTGGCCTAACAGTAGATATTAAGTAGGTTGAATATATGTATACCTGTTCCAGGTTATTGTGTGATAGTAAAATTTCTCCTCAAGCGTCGCTACAAGTCTTTACTTAGTCTTATGACTTGAGGTGCTCAGGCTGGAGATTGGATGTTACAGGAATATAAATATGTGATCTATGGATCGAATTAAACTAGCTGCGTTACTCATATTTATATCTATATATCTAAAACGTATTCTTCACGTGTTCGAGTAGCCTTGCAGGAGTTTCTAGTTTTAGTGACTCGCTGGTTTGACCCTCGACCATCTCCGACGGCTTCGTGCAATTTCGCAACGTCGATCTTGCCCAGTTCCCGCCGTTTCTAGATACTTCAACCGTGCTCCAATTCTCAGTGTACGAAGCTCGTCTCCCCAAAACTGCACCGCGAATATCATCGGGATTTCTAAACGTTATCAATTACTGTTCAAATCACACAGTGGGCGGTGAACGGATGACAATGGACGATCGCCGGCGATGTCATCGACGCCTACTGCGTTATGTGACGCGCGACTCCTACGTCATGGTGGATGACCTAAAGTGTGATCTTCGCCGTAAGGTAGTTTGTGACAGTGGTAATGTTTGTGAGTGATACTTACGCAAAGGATTAGCAGGGAGATAACATCATGTTGGCTATGCTTAAAACGGCAGGTACGTGCACCATTCTGTCTATAGGGCGAAAAATGCCGGTATTGCGATTGTTGTGGTTGGTAAACGTGAGTAATACGCATGTCACGATTTACAGGGATGCGCTACTACAGGATGGCTGCCATATGATTTATTCTTAAATCACTATGAAACTCAATTTTCGATTCCATCAAAGAGCATGTATGGCCAAACGTCTGGTTTGACATTTCATTTTCATTGAACATTGTATTGTATTGTATTGTAATTGGAATTTGAAAATCCGACGTTTTGTGATTTTTTTTTTCTTCTTGCAGTTCTACCACAACGAATTATACTGAAAATCACTCATTTACTCAGACTTGGAACTAGAATTTTCTAATGTCATTTTAGGAAAAAAACAAAGTTCATCAGTATGAAATCAAGCCTGATACTTACTGGGATTTTTTTATACATAACCTCTTGCGCATCAAGAGAGGATGAATATTTATTCATATTGACTTCTGGGAAACAGCCAGCAGCCCATTCCACAACGCTAATGTTCTCCAATAAATAATTATTTTTGGAAGAGTTCAAGGTGTTGCCAAGTTCGACCTGGTCAGGATATACTTGTTTGCCAAACATTTACCATGGTAGAATCTATAGAACCAGGACAATTTCGTTACTGTTTTTCGATGATCCAGACTTTGTAGGTCCTTTGTGAGCTCGGGCACGTCAATTGGATGTATGTCTCTTTTCTGGATTGAGTTCAGAAGCTCTATGGAGTGCTTCGGAACGCGTCCCCGCACATGCGAACAGTATTCCAAAGCTGGTCTGATTTGAGCCTTATATAGAGTCGTTCATATTCCTCTGAATACACGTTTCTGGGCCAGACGAGAAACCTCAGCTTCCGCAACGCCGACATAACCAGGCCCGCAACATGATCGTGCCAGAACATGTTACTGTTGATGGATGAGTCGGGTATTGGGTGTCCTTTCATCTCCACAGCTGACGAGGTAGCATGTGATTTTCTTGCTAAGGATCATCATCCTACAGTTTTTTCGAAGGCTTGATCTGGATAAGCTATTGCAGCCGCTGGTGGAAGGCCTCTCGGGATGGTAGTGATTTGTTGACTCCATGCAGGATAATGCACTGATACAAAATAATGAATTTATGATGTGGATGCTCTTCCTTGTTGAAACTCTTCCATCATTGAGTTGAAATGACGGAATTTTATCCGAATACGTGATTCTATGACTGATTATTGATGTTCATATACTATAAAGCTATTTACAGAGAGTATCAGTAGCATATTATAAACAGAGCACAAACGTAAAATCCTAACAAAATCCTGCCTACAACTGTGGGATTGTTTTGACCGTCTTAAACCAGTTTTCAATCAAATGTATATTGATTTCGTCCGAACAATTAGCTTATAGTCTCCAACCAGAATTAACTTGATTTTGTCATTGCGCATACTTACACAATTCCAAACTGATAGAAATCTGATGCACATATCTATTCTATTTATCTGCAGCGGGATCTTTTTGAACATCTTGATAGCAGGCCATTAGGAGTCTCTTGAGACTATGGAAATAGAGATTGAGATGGCAAAATATCTATCAAGTTGCGGTACAACTGCACCCATAGTATCCTTAACTTAAAGGTATAAAATCTTCTATCATGTAGTTTTTCAATAATTCTCGGACAATCCTTTCCCAACAGTCATTTTTTAACAATCTCTGCGTTAAAATGGATCACCGGAGAGTTTTTTTATAAGATAGTTAGAGCTTACAGCGTTTTGTAGATATTGTGGGGCGCGGTAGGCTTCCTACGTGTGTGAGAGTTTATCTATAAAAAATATGTTTGTCTCTATACAATGACCCTGTTGCAGATGAGTGTACATTCAAATAATCTTTGCTTCTTAGCTTGGTGTTGCACATTCCGAATTCGGATCAATCTGGATATAAGATCCGAGATATGGTTCAGTTCCGAGATCCAGATCTGAGATCCAGGTTCCGGATCTGAGATCCGGTTACGGGATCCTTGTATTCAGTTTTGCCTATGGCTACTTTAAAAAAGCTACTATATTAATCTTAGCCGAAGAATATGTAACACTGTCGATGGAAATGGCGTCTTTAGCGACACATTTCTTAGGTATAAGTTAAGACGATTTACTATGCGAACATCTTTTTGAAAATACTGTAACTGAAGGAATAAGCTCAAGACCCCTGTCGAGTGTAAAAGATGAAAATTCAACTATTCATGACATGTCTTCAATCCTTGATCCTAGGTTCAAAAGCACTGTGCCTAGAAATATAAAAATATTGCAATTAAATCTTGTATTGGATTTCCTCTTCCGGAAACCGTCAGGCACTAGGGGGTTGAATGAAGTTGAAAGATATATTCAATGTCAAGATCTCGACATAAATAGAAATGCTAAAATGTTGGGAAGCAAATGGAAAAAAATATCCAGAATTATCATACCTAGCGAGAAAATTCCTCTGTTTTCCTGGGACCTCCACACCTGAAGGAGTGTTTTTAACAACAGGAAATATCATTCTGTGCTAAAAGAAGGTGCCTTTCATCGGATTATCATATGAAAAAAAAGAATGTTGTTGCTACGTCAACTTGAAATGTATTTGTTTTATTTAGCTGAATAGTAAACTAAAATATGTTGTGCTGCAAATAATAATCTTTTTTTGTATGGCTATACATTATCATGAATGGGATCTGAATCTAAATTCTAGATCTGAGGATCTGGCATCCATATCGGGATCCGAAATCCAGATTCTAGATCGATCCAGATTCGGTTCTATTTTGTAATGATCCCCAATCCGTGAAAACTTCAGATCTGTACAGCACAACTAGGAAGGTTTTGAGTTGAATCAGATTACGATGCGCTTTCACCATTTTCAAGTACTACTTTCTATTACAATCTTGCCCATATTTGGAAAGCATGTATATATCATCGATAAATTGATGGCATGCTTCATTGTAGGGGATGACATACACACATATACCTACTATGAAAATTACGTATTGAGGATACCAAATATGCCCTAAATGCCGAAGCGTCATATTGTCAGAAACATTCAAAAATATTTTCGTGCTTCCATATTGTAACGAACTATTTTAGTTTACATGGATTTATGTATGAAATACTGCTCGCATTTGTGAGTATATGTTCCGAAGCACTCGCTGAAGCTTCTGCACTCAATCCACAAAGTGATACGTCTACAGGACGTGCCTAACATTTCAAAGGGCCTTCACAGTGTGAGATATTGCAGAAAAGTGGCGGATCTGTCCTGATGCTATAGAATGGTACCATAGTAAATATTCGACTGAGCTGTCCCAGATGAATACAACAATAAGCATCATCAGTATAACAAAGACTAGATATACCCGACGGTGTCATTCTCACGAGGTTGATTTTCCGAAATCTAGAACGTGCCTCTTCAAAAGATGATTATTTTAGAGAACCTCAGGGAATCAGTTGCCGTTTCAAGATCAATGTGATTAGGCATTTATACTTCAACAGTTTTTCAGAATCACTGCAGGCTTTGTGAGAAGTTATTTTGAAAAAATAGGGATTTAACTATACATACGATACCAATACCGATTGATAGATGATAGATCAAATTATATGTACCTCGAATATTTGAGTCGTTACTCTGAATGTAAAATGTCAAATCAAATTTTAAAGTATTGATATTTATTAGAATTATTATTAAACAAAGTATGGGTTTATTCCATTCGGTTATATTTTTGTATTAGTGACTTTTTTCGGCACTGGCAACATAACAATTATATATACGAAGAAGAGGATATACCGTGATTGCCTGCCCTCTCGTTTAAAAATGCTTGCGGTAATATCCTTACAACTAGGCAACCTGTTATGCGTAGGCACAAATTTAACTTATCCGGAGGAGACTGCTTTCCTTGACCAATCAAAGACGCACATATGAATTGAATCAGGAAGCAGGTTGAGGTTAGGTTACGATGTGCTTAGTGAATTCATTTAGTTACTCATTTGGCCTTACTATCTTATAGTGTAGCATGGATGTGCTACGCTAATCATTTTGTATAAGGCCTGCGATTGAAAAAAACATATGCTGATGCAACTGACCTCAGTTGAGAAGATAAGTAGTTTTCCGTGGCTTTTTCAAATTTGGGTATTTATCTTCATTGCGGTAATAGTTCTTTGGATGTTATTTAATCGGAATATTTGATCATATTACATAAGATTTCATCTCAGGATAAGTAGAGGTGTTTGATAACAGCTTCACTCCAGATACCGGTGAAAATCTTGTCTCGATCCTTTTGTCGCTTGGTTCTACAGGAACACTATTCACACGATTATCGAGATAACTACCAAATCTTTTTACCTGAATGCCTGTAGATTGTAGAGTGAACATATGCAATTCGTAGCGTGGATCTGTTGTTGTTGCTAAAATGAATGTCTCCTTACTCTCTAGATAAATGACCTATCACATATTCCACAAACGTAGCATATTCTGGGCAATTTTTCGTCATCGTCTTCCGCCATTGGTTCGTCATCCGTTGTGTAACTTTTCGCAAACTATTTTTGAGGTACAGTGCTGAACAAGCAAGCTTTTCACTTATCGATTTTCTAGCTTCTTCAAAATAAAACTCAAGGTAGATACAACTTGTTGCCCTCTCTGGCGGCAGTGCCAATCCAGTTCCTGTTCTATATTTCATAGGAGGCAAAGAAGCCCGAACTGTAACTCGTTGCTTTTCAGCTCTTCTAAGCACTTGAAGAGAAGTATCTCACTCTGAATTTTTAAACAGAACTAGTAAGAAATAATTATTCTTATATTAACAATTATTTTTTACTTTTTAGTTGGTGTGTTTCTGGTTTTTAAAGTTAAATAAGCTTGTTAAAAACTAACGACACGCGGTCAGCCATCAAGTGCTAACCGCGCCAGATGTTGCTTAGCTTCGGCGATCGGTCGAGAGCCGGCGTTCTCAGCGGGGTTAGGCCATTACCTTATATAATTTATCGTATATCCGGGTATTGAAACCTTAAATATATTTTTTATCAGGAAGATCCTGGAAATGAATAGCAATAATGGGACAAACTTATTCAACTATTGTATCGTCGTCTGTCCTTTATAGATGTGCAAAATTTGAAATTATGCTGATATTTTGTAGTGGGTGAAAATAGCTAATGAAAATAGTGTAAAAAAGAAATCTCTCTGTTTTATCAGCGGAGTTCAATCAACGAAACAAAATTCTCCTGTTAGTGTTCTAAGAACAAACCATAATAACACTATGCGTCAGACCTGCTATAGACATGCATGTTTCGTCTTAAGCCTAGACTCGTCAGTATAGTCTGGCTGTCTAACCGTAGTGGCATATACGTAACCCACTCAGGGGTGTGTAAGCAACATAAACTCATATCCAAGTGTCTATGGGGACGCCCATTGGCACCTTAAGAGGTCAAAGGACCTAAAACTTGGACTGCCTTGAAGTGGCAACAGATGTCCCTTACGAAATCTGTCAACGAGGGTGAACTGATTTACAGCGACATCCCTTGTTCTTCGTAAACACTATTTCGATGTACCGTTATTTCGGCTCAGTATTTGTTGTCAGCTTCTGATATGAATGAGCCGAGATAACGGTACATTGTAAATAGTGTTTACGAAGTACAAGGGATGGCGCTGTGAGCCAGTTCACCCTTGTTAGCAGATGTCGTAAAGGACGTCTGTTGCTGCTTTAAGGCAGTCCAGGTGTTAGGACCTAGGACTCCGTAAGTTGCCAATGGGCGTCTCCATAGAGGGCGACACTTGGAGATGAGTTGATGGTGTCTTAAGGCTTGGAGACACATGATCCTCCCCATCTGGCATCCCAGAAAATGAGCCAAATAAATACATTCTTATCAAGATAATAATACAAACACCAACGGGAGAACTATAATCTTCATTGTTATATAACAAATATCGTACAACAAACAAAAGTGTGAATGAATATTTGTTCTGGAATTGAATTATCTGGCAGACTCCATCGGGATAATCCCGCAGCTCTCCTCATGAATAAACTAAGTGATCTGCGCGACCCTTGGTGTCTGCATCACTTGTTGTTTTGACCTTTGTGCTTCCAACGACGGAAGGAGACGGCGGAACCTTTCTTTTCCCAGACTAATAAAAAGAACGGCCGCTCTGAATCGCCTTGTTTTTCAAACAGGTTACTTTGAATTCAGAAAAGGGAAAAAGGGGTGAGGGGCCGGTGTACAGATGCGGCTTAACGGATGTTAAGCCGCACCAACTTTGTAGCTTCATTTAAACTTAAAACTTATCAAACACGATAAACTATATGAACCTCTACGGATTATTAATATGCCTTTATTAGCTTGATCTGTTTGTATGTATATATGTATGTATGTATGTATGTATGTATGTATGTATGTATGTATGTATGTATGTATGTATGTATGTATGTATGTATGTATGTATGTATGTATGTATGTATGTATGTATGTATGTATGTATGTATGTATGTATGTATGTATGTATGTATGTATGTATGTATGTATGTATGTATGTATGTATGTATGTATGTATGTATGTATGTATTTATGTATGTATGTATGTATGTATGTATGTATGTATGTATGTATGTATGTATGTATGTATGTATGTATGTATGTATGTATGTATGTATGTATGTATTTATGTATGTATTTAAGGAAAATTAAAAAAAATGATAACACTTTTTTTAATATCGTGACCTGGATCATCCGTTCAAGGATGGACTAATTTCACAGGTTAAACAAGTACAATCCATAGAATGAATTTATAGTGAGATATTGTTCACTATTGCATTTAAATTCGTTTACAGAGTAAAAAATAAGGAATATATTTTAATTTTCGAGATTTCTTCCAACAGCGATCGAAAGTTCACTAACTCAATGTAATTAATAAGTTTGAAATAAGAATAAAGTATTTGACAAAATATTGTATGGTAGAAAAAGGGCGGGGTGCTTGATATCAAGTGGTATTAATATTTCAATTGTAGCTATTTGTAGTAGTAGAGGAGTAAGTCTAAAAATATAGTCGCAAGCACCCCACGCCTTTCATTAATACAATGAAATAAATGATTATTGTTCATCAATTTATACTTATTCTAAACTCATCAAAATTATTTATTTGTATTGATGGCAAAAATATCAATAATTGAAAATAATTTTTTACCTTTTGTTTCGGTGAAGTCTCTTTTTTCAATTATAATTTCTATGAGTCAACAAAACTTTATTTTCAAGTAGCTATAGAGACACTAGGATTCTTCAGTGGGATAATAAAATATCTGCCATCTTCTCATCTCTCTACTGCCATCTATTTAAAATGAAGTGAGTGATACGATCAAAGTTGAACGTCAGGAATATCTACTCTTCAAAGGATAGTAAAAAATGACAACCACTATCGGTGCACCTTCTGCAAACGATAACTCGTAAAAATTGCGGTGGAATTATCGTATAAAACTGACATAATTTGTTTGTGGATGTTTTAGAGACTCTTGGTCTTTTTGAAATATTTTTGGCCACCGTAATGTTCCGTACTTGTGATACATAGATGATTATTCGCACATTTACGTTCAAAATAGATAAATGATTTTTCGATAGCTGTAGAACTGTACAATGCATCCAACTTATGAACAATGTTGATTTTAGACTGTTCCAAAAAAATATATTACTTGATTCTTTTCATGTTCGGTATTTTTAGGGTGTAGATAGCTTTTTGCTAAAGTGGACTATTTTGTTTCGTTTCTGTTTTAGTGGATTAATCAATAGATTACTGTATTTTAACTGAAAAGGGAAATAACATAATGAGAAAACAGCTATTTAGCCGTTTAAAAATGACGTGAATTTAGTTGAATCTGTATTTCACGTGTAGTAGTATCAGTTTATTAAGATTTTAATAAGATTTTAGAGTTGCTGACCCTCTTGAAGTAAGTTTAGTAAATATTGGAAGAAAGTTAAAGCCATGTTATTGTTGATATATTAGCCATCGCATATGTTAGTCAAGTACGGTCCTGGATACAGCCTGTTGACGAGGGGGAACTCTTGTTAATAAGTTGGATTTAACAACAATTCTTAAATCAGAAACAAATCTTTATATCTTAACGCCATGTCATTGTTGATATATTAGCAATCGCTGATGTTAGTCAAGTACGGTCCTGGATACAGCCTGTTGACGAGGGGGAACTCTGTATTATTTCCTGGTGGGAATATGCCTTGACGGCGACAACTACGTGACGTTTCAGTTGAGACGCATTATCGTCGAGATATCAGGGCTCGCTGCTTGTTTTATTTTCACTTGGGAAGAGTGTTTTTCTGTGGAAACCAACATGATAAAGGTTACGAGGCGAACGTCCGATATGTTCATCATGATTTGATTATAATATATTCTGAAACTATTACCCAATACTTGATTCATCTTTCCTAAGGCTCCTGGGAATTAACATCAACAATAGCATGTCATGGCAGGAACATGTTGCTGTTCTCGTTAGGTCGGCGTCCCTGAACAGCTACTGCTACTATACAAAGGTCCAGATGAGACCATCGCTGGAGTACTGCTCGCTTATGTGCCCCCAAACTTCTGGACACAATCCACAAGCGACCAATACATCTAGTGGTTGCGCCTGACCTCACAAACGACCTCCACAGTCTGGAACATCTAAGAAGGGTGGCTGATCTGTCTCTATTCTATAGATATTATCATGGCAGATGTTTGACCGAGCTGTCTCGCATAATAATTTCAAGAGTCGCCAGTATAGCTAACTAGAAGACCTCATCGGGTGCATCCTCGCCAGGTCGAGTTTACAACACCTCGAACAAGCCTGTTCCAAATATCGTTCTTTTGGAAAACCTCGACGTTGAGCTGCCGGAAACTTTGCATCCCGAGGGTTACAATCTACAGCGTCTTAAGGTCAACGTGAATAGACATTTATCCTTGCGCGATGCTTATGAAGCGCGATAGGCTATATTCCTTTGCGTGAGGTTATCTATAAAAAAACTGATCACGCGGTTTGAAACGGCTTCCAAGATAGTTGAAAGTACTTGTTGCGCTTAACTTCCTTCAAATGAAATACGGTTTTTCATTGATTATTCGAAGATCGGCCGAATTGCACGCCTATGAATTGCAGTGAGCATAGGGGGTAGAGCTTCGTGTATATTTGAGAACTATTCTAGGCCAGGTCTTATACGAGCTCCATCTAATGCGAGAAGGTTGAATTCTGGGAAGTATGTTCTGTCTGCTCGAATATATATTCTAGCTTTTCCCCTACAACAGTTTCAATTGACCAGACGTCAAATTATGTCTTCAGTTGTTCTGACTACTACAAATTGTTAAGATGGTTTCTTACTGACCTACTGATCGTGCTGGAATTGCTCGTTCTGCAATTTTTTTTCTGTTTGACCAATGTTCAGATATTGCATTTTTCGAGGAAGTTTGGTGAATTTTTGGTCGACTTTCTCAAGTCAGCATCCTAGAAGGATTACTTTATTTGTTCCAGTTACTTATATAATAACCATCCAGAGAAAATTGAGTTGATTCAGAGATAGCACTCCAGTATAAGTTTATGAATGTTGAATGTAGTGGGAGTTCGATGAAATTCGAAACATTTCATTCAAAATTGAGGAGTAAATTTAGATTTTCGGTGTAAAATAATAACAATATTAAGAATATTTTAGTTTTAATGACAGTTTCATATGCTAAATCAGGGAGTTAGGGATTTAGGAATTGAGAGAATTATACGGAAGACCAGTTGGATGACTAAGCATTAATAACTGTAAACACAGAGAAGCCTGCATTTTTTTTGCCGTGGTCGGAACTCGAACCCGTGTAACTAGCGTTCCCTGCTGGCACCGTAGCCAGACATCTTGGATGTCCTCTAAGGTACGTTTCTGTCTGATGACTTCATTCGTCTATGTAAATCGATCTCACTCCTACCGCGCTCCAATTTGGAGAACCTGCCGCTACGACCAGTATATCTTTGGTCATTGAACGAAGCATATGTATCTTCGCTGTGCGTTATCGCCGGTCTCACTGTGGAAAATAGTGTTTGCCGATTGAGTCAGCATCCTTAACAGTGAACAAGAAATTGCAGATTATAATATCGTTTGATCACCATAGAGCGGTGGTCTAACGGCCAGGTTATCAGCATGAAATGTTAGAGATACGAGTTCGAGTCCCATCCTATGCAAACATTTTTCAGAATTCTTCTCAGGCGTATTTATGTCTTGAATCTCTCTGTAAAGTATAGTCCCAGTAGTTATCCAGAAACATGCTTGTCGCGAGAAAATTTGCGCTAGGGGATACATATGGCCTGAAGAAAGAAAATGGCACATATTGTGAAAATTTAAAGATTTTGATGAAGCCCATCATTTCCCGGCCCCATCAAACGCACAGTCCTTGTTAACTTTGACGTTTCAGCTGTTTTCAGGAATGTCAGCGTCCCGGTCAACGTATTACTACTAGTATCTGTTTGCCGACGCAATATCTGAGTATTTGCTCATTTAATTATTCCATAACATGTGATTCACATTTATCCTAATGTCCTAATACATCACCCATAATTACTGCTAAATGCAGTGTCCTTGAAAACAATCGCACTTTTGAATAAATCGCACATCTGTAACAGAGCGCGACCATTCGGGTCAGCCTCGTGTACCAATCGAATGACCCAAATGGAAGTGATTTGAATAATTAAGTGGTATGTGGCTGGGTCCAGTCAAGGCTACTACCAGCGAGAGTACAACATCGGAATTTTACTATCCGTAGTATACGCATCTCAATGCACATGTTAAGATTGTTCGACATCGTTTCATCGTGCTTTTACAAAATCAATATTAATGGAAAAGCCTCCGTACCACGTTATTGCAAGTTAATTCAAACAAGTCTGTATAGGTACTTATGTCTTTTTTAGTAGCGAAAATTTCATGTTCAGGTACTTAATAATGTGGACCAGCTGCATACTCAATTTTCTATGTTACCCTATTTAAACTTACTTTTGATATTTGAGGTTTTGACCATTTTTCCTTGTTTGGCTTAATGTATATTATTGATGATACAAGAAAAATGTTAACTTTTCCTTTTCCGAATATCAAAGAAGATAAGATGATCCTGCTCAATAGTGAATGAGATACGAGTATATTTGAGCAATTTAAAATTAGTTCATAGTTTTGGAAACAGGAGCTGAACGCTTATGAATGGCTAGAAAAATGGCAAAGAAAATTAATAATGTAATGAATAAAGACAAGGTTCTTATCCCTAATTGTCTGGTGTTTGCATTAGCTTCTTAAATATGACGTGTCTACCTGACGTGTCTTGCTGATACGTAACACATGTTGAAATACTGCGATTTTCAACACACGACAGGTATATATATCAACAACTCGCTGTAATATTTTAATTTTAATCTCCCCCTGTAGATGCCAACATAGAGAAATACTTGTCGGTTTTAAATAACGTGGTGTGGCGAATGGTAAAACTGCAGTGTTTGTGGCACAGCTACTTCATTTTTATAAGGCTTAGATTAGACTATATCTCCTTGAAGCTTCTGGCATCCAGAAAAGAGCAATAAACGCGCCTGGTCTTGTAAACGTTCTGTACTCAGAATAAAAGCGTTTTCTTCTTCTTTCGGTGCCTATCCGGTCCGAATATTGGCGATCATTCTGGCTATCGTGATGTTATTCACGGCTGCTCTAAAAAGCCCGGTGGTTGTCAGAGAGAACCGTGTTCTCAGATTTTTCAGCCAAGACATCCTTCTGCGGCCTAGACAAAGTTTACTTGGGATTTTCCCTTGCAGTATTTGCTGTAGTAGACCATATCTTTTTTCGTTACGCATTATATGACCCAGGTATTCTAACTTGCGTGTTTTTATGGTTGTTATGATCTCCGTGGTTTTCTTCATTCTTCGAAAGACTTCTTCGTTGGTCATGTGGTCCACCCAAGAGATCCTCAAGATTCTGGCGAATAGCCACATCTCAAAAGCGTTTGATCTAGCATATTCTATAGATTCTGCAATAGTAAATATTTGACCGAGCTATCCCACATGATAACTTCAACAGTCAAAGCTCCGAAAGAACCTCTTCCAAATTTCATCTTTTTGGAGAATTGTAGAGCTAAGGAATGGGCTGCCAGAGTTTGTTCTCAGATAGTTTACAGCATTTCAAGATTCTGGAGCTCGATACGCTTTATAACTTTATACGAGATTATCTATTTAAAAGAACCTTTTTGGAAATGGAGATTCACTCCATCTTAGTCTTAGTAAATTTTATTATGTTCAAATCGCAAATATCCGTGTTCAAAATTTAGATACAGCTACTGGTCTATACACATACTGGATTCCCATTTGGCCAATATGTTGGACAGTAGCAGAATTGTAGCGACTTGTCTCTAACCGTGAGAATACCAGGGCGTCAGGTAATAAATTCACCCGAGCTGGACCTGTGCTTCGGCAGCGACTATCACCTAGATAATTGATTATTAAACGGGAAACAAAAAGATGTTCCCGCAGCGAGATAATGGATAGGTATCGGTGGCTATGTTACCACCGGCCACCGCATAAGGTCGTTTATCTTTCGCGCTTTTGTAGGCAACGGCCGGTGTGCCGGATTTCACAGTTCAACCTGAAATATCATGGACCAAGAGTTACAAGCCGCCAGACGTACGTCATTTTTAAAGCTGCTAATTTGACCATAAATATATTGGAAAAATTATGGGTACTTGCTAGGTTGAGAGCAGGCTTTCCATGTAATGACATCACCTTGTAAATGAAGATTTGAGAAGAGTCTTAGAGCAGTCTCAATGAAAAAATATTGAAACTTCTGAAGAAGGTAAAATCTTTTATGATTAAAGTAATTTGCAAAATACCAACAATTTTCAAGACTGGATTAACAGTTCTGAAAGCTAATAAGAATATTTAATAGACTAATATCACTGCACTTCAAATACAAAGTTAACCTACTTCTACAATTTTTTTGAAGGCAAAATATCACAGTTGTAATTATTTAGCTTATCATTATTCAAGTAGAACACAGTATATATAGCTGTAGTATTAGCTGTTGTTGAAACAAATTAGAATGTGGCAACCTGACAAAAACCTAGCTCATCCGCGTATATATTATATTATAGAGTGGGGATTGACCAGTATATTGTGCTTTGTTATAGCACAGGATCAATATCTCAAAAAGTATGAAGTTCTTCCACGGTTACAATTTTATAGATCATACAACGTCATCTACCAACACCTACTTTGTTCTGAGATCTCCACCTCCCCATCCCCCACTCCAATTTTAGACCTTCCAATTTTTTTCAGAAATGATCAGGGCCTTCGGAAACGTAGAGAAACGAAGTTTGAGCGGATTTTTTCTTAGTTTTCGACGATTACTCCGCTGCCACTGATCCTGAAACTGAAAGCTGGAAGTTGTGACATGGTTTTTCGTGATATATGTCATAGAACATAACAAAAACCCGAAATTATTCCTGATTACAATACCTCCTCACCAATTGGCGGGCGAAGTGTTAGGGATGTTACGGTGGAAAAACTTGCTAACCTACACAATTTTAATAATGCTGATTATTACCTATTTCTGATCATAGGACCATACTTCCTCGCTTGGTGTAACGACTAGGATGTATAATTAACCTGCTATTTTGGAGAAAGGGTTAAATCCATCCAGTGATGATAAAGTCCCGTTGCCAGATGATTTCCATTGTTTCTGTCACATTAATTAAGTCCGTCCATAACCAACACAAATACATGGCACTGAGACATAAATTACAGCGGAACCCGTTTATAAAGACAGTCATGGGACTACGTATTGTTTGACGCTATAAAAGGGTGACGTTAGTGGCGAGGTTTTCGGTAGTTCCATGTTTTCAGATTAGAAATGGTGGGGGATGGTATTGGGAGTGGTGAATATGATCAATCCACAAATTTTTTATATGTCTTACCAAGGTTAACGGCCCTACCAAAATGCCTGTTTCCTTTATTGACCAAACTGAATTTGTTTTTGCTTTAACCTTGTCTCTTTTACTTCGATTGGAATAACTCGATGTCTCATTGAGACGATTCAAACGTCGACTAAGCAAATTTCATAAAAAATCACCGGGCAAGAAAACTAAAAATTTGGACTTCCCAATGATCGGTCGCATGCCGACCATCAGAAATGGAGCCATAAATAGATATATTGAGTGGTATATCTTGGTTGTTATATCAATTCGCGTTTTTCCTTGTATATTTGGGTCGTAAAAGATGGAGCCGGTTAAAATCTGACGTTAAAAAAGGAGTGTCGTAGTGCCACTACAACCTAAGACGTTATAACCAGGTCCTATAGTAATAATTAAAACCTTAATCAATTGAGTTATTTATTAGACTATAAAAAAATATATTTTTTTTGCTCTGGCCCTAGATTTGAACCGGTGACAGTCCATAGAACCAAACGTGTAGGCCATTACTTCAATCGACGATGTCTCGTCGTATGATCCGAGAGGCGAACAAGTAGAATGGCTTAATGTTTAAGGAAGTTTTAATGTGTCTGGCAGAAATTATCGCCCACACAATGCGTTTGGCAACAATGAAAATGGGTATCTAACGATATTCTGCAAAACATATATGAAAATCAGCGATGTATTTGAGAATCATCTAGGTTGCAAGGTTTTTTCTACATTTCATAGTGTTTTTCATGTTCATATTTGGTTGCCTACTGATGCTCTACATCTCATTATCCTTTCTCCGATCGAAGTGGGAAACTCGGCGGAGTCATTAAACCCTTCGGTTTTCAGCAATCTATCCAACCATGGAAGTGCTGCATTTTGTTATGGCGGGTAGCGTGACGAAAACAATTCATAACAAGGGCATTTGTTCTTCTAGATACCCCCGTGACTGTAGTTCTTCATTTACTAACCTCGCTAAAGAGAAGCTCATTGGATTCCCCAGCTATTTTCATCGCTAGCCCACTTGGCATCATATACCGATGCATATTAAAACTTTTCTTAATCTATAGATTTTGTGGAATTCCTAACCGAACATCAATTCCGATGGATGGGTACTCATAACTGCGGAAACATAGTTCAAACGCACAATTTTGGAATGAGAAAAATGAAGAAAAAACGTTTGATGCGGATGGGCTTCGAACCCGTGTCTTCAGAATTCCCTGCGGACAGCCGCATTGCGGTAACCAGCCGATCTAAGCCATCTCGTAAGGTACGCTTTGAAGGCGGTTTCAAATTTGTGTGATCGATTTCAGATTCAAAAGAACCTTTAGATGTTTTAAATTAAATAAACCGAAACGTATATAGATAAAAATGTTCATGCTAAATTTCTAATATGGCAAGGATGATAAAGCTGAGTAGTTTTTGAAAAGCTGATGAGTGGCGACGGAATTATCTCAAAAGTTTTATTCTGACCTTATGGATATCAAAGCTGGAGTACCTCAAGGAAGTGTCCTGGGCCCAATATTATACCTATTGTATATTTGTGATATTCCAACGATGAGGGATGTAACGGTCGCAACGTTTGCAGACGACACAGCTTTGATTGCAACTGACAAAAATCTTGCTTTGTCTACTAACAAAGTTCAGACAGCTGCCAACGAATTGGTGACTTGGTCACAAAAATGGAAAATCAAACTAAATGAATTAAAATCGATCCATGTCTGCTTTTCTAACCGAAGACAGATAAATCCTCATCCAATAAGCGTTAATGAGACCACCGTACCACGAGAAGCTAACGCTAAGTACCTAGGTATGACCCTTGACACAAGACTGAAATGGAAACATCACATCAAAAAAAAGCGGGAAGAACTCAATCTTCGCTACAAACAATACTACTGGTTATTGGGAAGATCCTCAAAACTGTCCCTCTATAACAAAATCATGA
Organism: Bruchidius siliquastri; assembly: GCA_949316355.1. Taxonomy (NCBI): domain Eukaryota; kingdom Metazoa; phylum Arthropoda; class Insecta; order Coleoptera; family Chrysomelidae; genus Bruchidius; species Bruchidius siliquastri. The sequence goes on along the minus strand of OX438536.1, from coordinate 18,805,614 downwards.
TCTATAGTCAGATTCTCAAACCTGTTTGGCTTTACGGTTGTCAACTGTGGGGTTGTTCGAAAGATTCTAACATCAAGATTATACAAAGATTCCAAAATAAAGTTTTAAGAGCTATTGTTAATGCCCCTTGGTACATTCGTAATAAGGATATTCATCGCGATTTGAATATACCTCTGGTAGTCGACGAGATCAAGAGAATGGCGGCCAGGCATGAAGAAAGGCTCCATCACCACCCAAACGCAGAAGCTCTTCAGCTGCTGGACAACCACAACGCTGTCCGACGATTGAAGAGAACCAAGCCATACGAATTAGTGTAGTGCTTTGGTGCATAGAGCAGAGCATGTGTTCGAATTTGTAGTTATAGTGTTAACGTAATCTAAAGGACATCGATGGATTTGCTTTACTGATAAGTATTAGTTTGTAAGAATTCAAAGGAAAATTAATGGTTGATCAGTTTGATCAGTTTTAATATGAAGGCATTATGCCCCCCTAAAACAAAAAAAAAAAATGCTAAATTTCTAATATGGCAAGGATGATAAAGCTGAGTAGTTTTTGAAAAGCTGATGAGTGGCGACGGAATTATCTCAAAAGTTTGAACAAAAAAAAAACGTTCTACCTTCGTTTTAGCACGTTTATGGACTCTAATCAATTTTAGGAAAAAAACTGGAGGAGTCAAAAATTGGGGATGCAGGTTTGGGTGAAGGAGACACCTTAAATCTTTTTGACGTTCTATCACCTATAAACCGTGAATTTCAGAAAGTATCCGGACTTGCTAAACATATATGATCACATTTGCTTCCAAAAATGAGATACACTTTAAATAGCTGTCGAGTACTATAGTACATACATACACACTATATTCAGTACATTTCCAATATTTCAAAGATTTTTTCATTTAATTTCTACAGTTATGAACACTACAGTCATCGTCTAGGCCAAATCATGAGCAATCTGTTGTTTACGTAGAACAAGGGATGTCGCTGTTCAGTTCACCCTTGTTGACAGATGTCGTAAGCGACATCTGTTGCCACTTCAAGGCAGTCCAGGTGTGAGGACCTTTGACCTCGTAAGTTGCCAATGGGCTTCCCCATAGAGGGCAACATTCGGAGATGAGTTGACGGAGATATGTCTTTAAATTCCGCTGACTCAAATTGTTAAATTTGATCGTTGTTCATCCGCGGATGAATTTTCAATCAACACAATGTAGTATACAAATGACATGTCCTTTTCATCACCTACCATGATCTTTAAAATGTAATAGACAACATTGTAGACTGCTAAGGAAGGATCTGTCGTGCTTGTCACGCGCCGTCCGCCCCAGGTAGTCCGACTAGACAAAAGGTGGAGATCCCTAGCGCCGAAGGTGGCTGACAAAACGGTCATTAAGAAATTATTGCTGACCATACGGATTAAGGTGTTAGAAGTGTGCTGTGAAACGAATAAAAAACCTGTTTGATTCCTCTCAGGAGCTAAACTGTTTAGACTGTTGCATAATTAGGAGCAACAGATGGCCAATGGAGGATGTTTGATGTTTTTTAATAAGTGCTATTTAATTGACCGAAATTTATTCCATACTTGAAAGGAACACTTCATTATTATGTGTGGAGTTATACGTCAGTTAACTATAAATTGATTTTGGACGCGTATAATCGAGGGAAGTCTTGCCATTCAGAAAATTATTGATTTTCGGGTAATACGTTTTTTGGCTGTTTGATAATGTCTACGTGACGAAAATCCGTATTGCTCATTACCCTCGTTCTGTCTGTTGCATCGAGATCTTGTTTTTGGAATTGGAGCTTTGGCGGAGGAGTAATAATCCCCAGTCATCACGCTCCACCACACTCCCTCCGATTTCAGACTGGAAACTGGCAGTGCGGTTGATCGTGTTGACTCACGCTGCTCGACGGATTATGAGTAAGCGTCGCTGATTCATCCCGGTTTAAATCGATGTTGTTCATCAATGGCAACCATATCGGTATAATTCCCGTTGAGTCTACTGTGAACTTTGTTGTTGCTAGCAATGATAGCCGCATCGTGACGATGCTACGGTTTAAAATTTTCGAAATAATGGAATTCCGAGACACTGTTATTAAAAAACAGTGTCAGTGTTTAATGGTTTTTAAACTCTACCTGTTTACAGATTTTGATGAAGTTAATGGATGGATTAAGAACACTGATTTCTTTTTTAGATCGCATTATATTCACAATTCTGAACCTTAGAGAACATTTCTCAAAATTTTCTCAGCTGAATGGGCTATTTCCTCTAAACAATTAAATGAATAGGTGCCAATGATCCTGAATTACGTTGTAGTTAAACATATTTTTGAAACCGCCTCATTCAAATATTGTGGTTGTTACGCCTATGTAACCTAAAGCGATAGATCCTCCTCCTTTTCGGGAGCAGGTGTTTTCTCGGCTGCTGCCTTCCACAATAGGGCAGGTGATAACCAACAAACTGTCTATTCATCCGAAAATAATTCCTAGTCCTTCAGACTACTCTTGCTCGATTCATAGGAGGCGCGCGTGCGGCTGAACTCCCTTTATGCCAGTTAATCACAGACCAGTTGCCCAAGCATTAAGAATTGCTTCTACGAACCGCTATTTGTATGTTGCTGCTTCTTTCTAGATACAGTGTGGTAACATTAACGGGGATAAATACTATTTTATTGTATTAATAATAGTAATATCCATGTCAAGGTAGTAATATGGCGGTTCTGCGCATTGACTCCATTTCTAGATTCTCATTCGACATTTATTTCGATGTCTTCGATGATGTGGATGACGTGTCACTCGCCGATGTAAGATCTCTTGAGATGGTACTAGTTTACTAGAATCATGCAGGATTTAATTGTGTTGTCATCTGAGAAGCAACAGTGAATTATATGTTACATCAGGGATCACCAGTTAGTTTCATTTGGGGCTTATTAATCTATAATATGACTCTCGCGGTCCGTTACTGCTTTTTTACACCAAATGATGCTCTAAGAAACTTACAACCCGCTCACCTTCACAGCATAACGTGTATTTACTTTGTTAAAACTCAAATATTGATTTTAAATATGTGAATGTTATGATAATAAATGTGACGAATATTAGTGAAGAGATGGAACAAAGTGAAAGCTGAATATTGTGACAGTTACTTACTTGATTTTGCGCAAGGTGGAAGCTGATACTCAATTCGTATTTTGACACGCCTTGCGTGCCGGTCGGACGCTCTGGCTCACTGAGCTAGCTGTGCACGTGCCCACCCTGTGTGACGAGTTAGTTAAGTTTATGTTATATAGTTTACTGTTTACTTAAGGACAAAATATATCCGCGGTCCGTAATTTGGTGACCCCTGTTCTACGCATTTCCAACTGTTGGTTTGTGTACAACAAGAAGAGCGTTGATGAAGGAACACATCCCTGGGGAACGCCAGAATTAATATGCATTGGAAGCATTTCCAACTACCCCACCACAAATAAGTATCGGACTGAGAACCGCATAGGTCCATTGACAGGACATAGTAATTAACGTTGATCAAAATTCACTCATGCCACACCTTGGCTCTCGATAAAATTGAGATTCCCCATAAACTTTAATTTATCTGTTCCATATGTGGGTGATGTAGCCTAAAAGACATCGTATGGATCTATGCTTGCGAAAGCCGTACTTTCTTTCATTGTTGTTTTTGTGACTGTTTATGACATTCTGTATAACCTTGGACATGATGCAGAGCAGAATCGTAGGTCTATCGTTGCTGGGCATGTTTTCTCTGCCCTTCATAGGTATGGGTTGCATGCAATCGATTTTCTATCCACCAGTAGGACATTTCAAAACTTTGCAAAGATCTCATGTAGGCTCAGCACAACGTTTCAGGACGATTGCCTGGATCTGATATGGTTCAGGGGATTTTCTTGAATTATATTTTTCATAAAGCATTTTATATCACAGTGTTGCTAATGGTACTGTTGGAATTTCTCGGCTGACACTAGGTTGAAAAGATAGTCAGAGCAAGTGAAGCACACTATCCAGCTTTGTGGTTATTAAAAGGAAAGCGAGAAATAATAAAAAAATGTGAATCACATTTAAATGTAAAATAGGCCCCGTTACTATCATGACAGTGACTTTAGGAACGTGTACACACATTACACACATTGGATACTTAAAAAAATTCCAAAACCACATTCCACAGCAATAATCCAAGACCTTGTTCTCTTTCTTTAGCTCTCCAATGAAGTTTAGCGAGTCAAAAACTGTTATAGTTACTATAAAATATAGTCATATTACTATGACCTTCATTTGGGTCCCTGATCACAGCGGGGTGCCAGGTAACGAGAAAGCAGATTGCTGGCGAGGATGGGAGCAAGGGGCATATGCATTGGCCCCGAACCCTTAGCAGATGCCAGGTCAGAAATGCCCTAGACGCTTGAGCGTATAACGAATTTGCGAAAGCATCGTTGGAGAGAGATGACTGCAGGCAGTCCAAGAGGTTCATAGCAGGCCCCAACAAACGTAGGGAGCCATGGCTATTAAACCGGAGGAGCGAATCACTCCACTTGTTAGTAGAGATCCTCACAGGTCACTGCAGATTGAACAGACACCTGATACTCATAGAAGTGGTCAAAGACCCAATCTGTTAGAAGTGCTGGGAGGAGGACGAGACCTCATTCCACTTCCTGGGTGGGTGTGCCGTATACAGCGGCCGTAGGGCTGAGGTGTTCAGCACAGCAGAGTTTGATAAGGTAAGAGTGCTACTCAGCGGAATTGTCGGACCTTTATTAAAAGATCTGGAAGGTTCGACACTAAGGAACTACCATGTCTGTCATAGTTTTAGTTATGGCCTTCGGGGTCGGCAAAAAGGGCCAAAGGTGGCCTACTTGCTAGGCCTTGCCTCTCCATTACTACTACTACTGCTAGTCATATTACTACTCAGACCTGTACCTGAATAATTCTATTTGTGCACCGCAACAGCGGTCACAATGTGATACTTCAAGGATGATGAAACTAAATAGCAAGAAGTGGCGCCGTTTTTTAGGCAGGAAGACGTTAGAGGCAGGCATGTTTTCAACAACACAATCCTTTATTTAGGAAGTTCGGGGTATTATAATTTGTTGACGGTGAGGCGGCCTGCGAGACGGCCCGGCGGTCGACAGCTGTTGCATGGCAGCTGTCCCGAAGAGTCTTAGAAGAAGGACGACTTGCGGAAGGAAAAGAAAAGGACGCGAGGCGTTTTATCACCCTGCGTTCCTGTCCGTCTATTATACGAGTTTCTGCATGGCAGCGCGCTTAGATTTCTATCGGATCTGTATAATTAGTGAGGTTTGGCGGATGGCCGTTGCTTTTCAGAAATTCCATCACTCTATCTGCAGCCTCGGTTCACTCTTCGTCGCGGGAGTTTTCGTCACAAGTTGGCGGTAAATATTTATGGATTTCGCTTATATTAAGGCATATCGGTAGAGAAATATGAAATTTTACATGCAATAATTAGAAGAGTTTTTATTTCAGACACTCTTTTTGATTAAAATGAATCGAGAGATTCCAAAACTGAATCCAAATATGTTTCCTCGTTTGTGCGATACAATCATCAATTGGACACGATGCAAAGTAGAGTCGCAGGTCTATAGTTTCTGGGCATGTTTTTTGCCTCTTTTAGGAATGCGTGTGACCGATCTTCTTCGAGTAGAGAACATGTACCTCTTTGGTAAGAGAGGAGTTTAAACATGCGAGCGGTACTCCAGCGATGTTCTGATCTGGGGCTTGCAGCAGCTGTTCCGAGGAATATAATTTTCTGGAGTGGAAGTTAACCCCAACTTCTGGGAGGGCAACCTAGCGAGACCGCCAACATGATCGTGCCATGTCAGATTGTTGTTGATGTTATTCTCCAGAAGCTTGATGGAAGATGATTTAAGTATTGGGTTTCTCTCCATTCCTACAGCTGTCAGACTGACGCCTCTGTGCGTTAAACTGGACTTGTAGAATGGGGATTCCACAATTCTCTCAATGTCCTCATTAACCTGAACATCATGCTGCACTATCAGAATGGTAGTGATTTGCCCGGTCCCATGCAGGAATTAAGGATTAATTAAGGAACAGTTCGTTCATGTTCAGCAGGAAATCTTTATTGCCAGATCTGTGAGGAACACATGAATTGGTAAACACATCGGAATCACACCCATCTACCACCATAAATAAGGAGCGATCCTAGGGAAAACTATCCAACCTTTGTCACAGACCCGCTGGCAGCCCATATCCTGCAAGCTTGATCAGAAGTATCTTATGCCACACCTTACCGGAAGCTTCCGATATATCGAGCGCGACAACTGGATTTCAATTGCTCTGACCCACATACGTATGATGTAGGCCAGAAGATCTCTGTGGATTCATGTTAGCGAAAACCATATCGGCGATCGTGTTTTTTGTCCAAGTACTCGAAAAACTGAATGTTGAGGACAGTCTCCACAACAGAGTCACAGGTCTGTAGTTCCTACCAAAAAATATCTGGACAAATTAGGACATGAGATGAGTTCTTCCTTAATCTTCTGGTTGTGCTTCTCCTTGCTGTTATCAATGACCCGTTTACAGTGGCTTCTAGAATATCCTCCATTACTTATAACGTTGGTTTTTACCATTACTGCCTCTCTACAGTTATTGTTAAGCCATGGTTTGTTTTCAGAGAGGCGTTTGTCAACGTGAGGGATGTAGGTTCTCATACCACATGTTAATACCTCTTGTTGTATTCTAGAGTTTAACTTCTCTAAACTTTGATTTGGGACATCGGCAACTCGGGATGAAGGTATGGAATCATGCGGCTTTGCATTTGTTTCAAGCATCGAGTTGCAAGGTTATGCTTCATCATACTATTGAAGAAATCGTATTTCTTCGAAGTTATCAAGTACCCGCCTTTTGATTATTTGAAGCTTTTTGGATTATTGAAAAGAAAATTCAACTGTCTATGTAATCAGATGGATATAAAAAATCTGGTGTTCAATTTTCAAGACTTCATAATGATCCGAATCAATCTACATTCTTCCGGATCAAGTGATCGTGCAAATTCCAATTCAATATCCAACAATTCCAGTTATTCAATAATTAATACAAATACCAGAGTCGGCACATTAATTCGAGCGCACTGTGGTCGCTAAAGTAGAAACTCAGTTGTATAGCTAATGGCAGCTTTAATGCTGATTAATTCGATCATGGGTAAAAACCTGGTTTATGATAAAATATTCGCGATGGATCGCGCATTTTATAAATTTATTATGTGTTTGTATGGTACAGTACAATTAGGGAGCATATAGAAAAAGCTGTTTGAATTCAAGCAATTCTGGAAACTGAGAACATTTAAGTACTTTGGAGGCAGTGCCAAGCCAAGAAAGTCAAACAGTGATTAACGAGAGCCAAAAAATTAATGTATATTTCAGAAAATTCGCCCATATTGTTACGTCCATATGGTTCAATGTTTTGTCAGGTTTTTGGTGATACTCAGATATATCTTGATGAAACTTATTCTGTGCTTGTCTCTCTGACTCATCTCTTGTACTGTCCGGGAATTCAAAGAATTAATAAATAATTAAGTTGAAACTCTTTCAAATATTGCGTCCCCAGTGTTTTAAGCTAGCTAGCTAGTTTTTAGCAGTGACCCAGGCCAGGGCAAGTAAAGTAATTTGTTCCTCCTTGATAGAATTTTGTTTTATTATTACTTATTTCTTATCTCATTTTCTATTAAATTTCCATTTCGTAGGAGGTCGAAATATTGAGTTGAAAAAATGTTTTCAAAAGAATTTAATCATTTATTATTTCAAAAATATTATTATATTTTTTTAAAGAGTTGTGTTCTTGATTTTTGATGATATTTTCACGTTACGTTCATTGTGTTGCTCTCAATAAAAAAGATTTAAAAAATAGGAGGTTGTATTGAATCAAGTCGCCATCGACTCGAGCCTGAAGCGCAAACAAAACCTTTCGATTGAAATATTTTCCCATTATTACAGACCCATTGACCTTTTCTAAATAATCTGAAGAGAAAAAAAACCTTGGACTCCTCCGCCCCCTATTAGGGTATTAATGCTTTCCAATTTTCTCAACAGCACCCTGATAGGTTCAAACGCTCACAACAAGCTGATATAGAGCATCTACGGATGAGGAGATGTCGAATAGAGGTATTCTACATTTACTGATTCACTCTCGATGTTTATTTGATCCAAAACGTTATATAGATTAAAATCTTGGTCAATTAGTATCGTATCCGAAATGGTAGCCAAATGGATTCTTTTTTATTCTCACAGTTGAAATTGGAATCAACACGTAATAAGTTAATAGAGAAAACTTGAGCTATATACAACTGCTCTAAGGTTATTCATTCGTGAACACCACTGAAACATAATAAGCCATAATATAACTCCTGTATATCGGATATAATCTAGATTGATATCGCGTCGCCCCTTTTTACCGTTCTTGACGATAATAAAATCAATCATGTTAAATGATATCGTAAGTGTTATAGAGCACAAAAAACGTCTAAATCATTAATTCTTACGATCCGTTTGACACGAAATGCCGTCTGATAGCTATACATACATTCCAATAGTCTGGGACCATTAGAACACGGTGAACGTCAAACGAAAGCTTCGCAGAATGTTTTATGTAGTAGTTGGTGAGCGGGAATGAGTGCTTTAACACTCCTTTGGACTTCCATTGTTTTAATTTTTTTGCGTTTCACTACGCTTCGATTGATGTGGTATCCTATCGTCTTTATATGGAAGGATAGACAGTTTATTTCAATGCTGGTTTTATATTCTTCCCGTCGCGTCGTCCCGCTTAACCCCAACCTGTTCGTGCTGCGTTGAGTCACGTTGGCGGATGATGAGTAAGCGCAGCTGAATCATCCTTGTTTATATGTAGTATATCGATGTTGTTTATTGTTGGCCGCTATATTGGTTTGATTTCCAAACTGGGTCTGCTATAAGCATTCTTGTTGCTGGCAATTAATTCTCTCCCTTGAACGTTTGGCGATAGCAATAAAGAACAGTAGTCAAATAGGTTGGTTTTACATTTCGCGTGCAGTGATATCAGTTGGACAAGTATTTTTATCTTTCCGAATTGTTGATTTAGTTGAAGTAAAATTTGTAAATGCTAGGAATTATAAAATTTTGGTATTTTTTTTAATCATGAAATATTTAAGATCTCCCAGTAGTTGCAGTATTTGTTTACTAAAATCCAAAAGACCAACAACTCCAGATTTCGATTCAAAATCTTTATTTACACCAATGGGATGACTGGAAGGTACAACGTCAATCTACCTGATGTCATTTTTTTGTCTTCGTCCTCGCAAATGTCACTACCATTTCATTACCAGGTTCCTACAAAATCTGGTGTCTTGTTCAGATGTAGTCAAGAGCCTTCCTACATGCTGAGACTCCTCCATTACCTTACATTCCACAAGTTCTTCATGCCTCGATTGGTGCTTGTCTTTCGAAGCACAAAGTACGCGGGTGTTGGATGGATATGCTTTCCATGTACTCACCATCAACGCAGGCGTTTCTCGGTTTTTTTTGCAACGGTCTTTTTGTTGCAGATCAAATGAACTGGTGGGAATAACTTATAATCACAGCTTGACAGATGACAGCATCCTCAAATCCTAAATGAAGTTAGGTTTAATTTGAAGTACTTGTAATTGAACTTTTAAATTAATTACTTCCTTAATAATAAAATCTAATGTCATTATCAAGGCCGTCTTTAATTTTTATTCGTTAAAATTTTTATTGAAATAGGCGAAACAAGTATTTTTTGGCGAATACCTTTTAATGCGTTAGGAATTTTGATAGGAATGTATTTAGAAAAAAGTTTTATTTCTCAATTCCGCATCGAATGCAATGAATAAAGAGGGGGGCTTATATTTAAAATAAGAAAGAAAAAGTCTTTTAAAATTTGAAAAGTTTGGCAGTCATTTTTGAACACCCTGTACAATTTAGATCAACCAAACTTGGTCAACAAGACATCCACATCTTACTTAATAAGTTCCTAGTTTAAATGTGATAATTACGCACCATTCGTATTTTTCAGCAATTTTTAAAGTCGGTGATGCAAAAACGATTTTTTTTACATTTTATTTTTTTTCGTCGGTTCAACCGCATCGATTTTGATAATAGTTTAGGATAGTAGAGGTGACCATTGGAGACACCCAAATATGCAAAAATAGGTAGTTCAATTTAAAAAAATATGTCATTATGACGTCACATCTTTTTGGGACACCCTGTATGATCGAGAGTATTTTCCTAAAATGCAATCTAAGGTACAGATACAACATCTAAAATATTAAAATCCCAATTTAATTGATAACGGAGCTACAGACGACGAGAGCTAAGATGCAGGACCCTGTATATAATACGATAGTCATGCAGCTTTGAGGATGGTTGAGGCTTCGATACTAGATGAACTCTGGTCCAGGATTACAATGGCAGCTGGTAATGATTAACCCAATTCAAGAATTATTTGGGTCCCTGGGCACAGCGGTGTACCAGGAAGTGAGAACGCAGGGCACTTGAAAAGACTAGACATCAGGGGTTCCAACCCATGCTGGGTAATGCAGACATCAGCTCAATACCGCTCATAATTAATGAGCGTAAAGAGAACTGGCGAAAGCGTGGCTGCAAGCAGAACAGAGGCTCATCGCGGGCTCTGATGAACGTCGGGAGCTATAGCAGGAGTAGGAAATCATTTTTCCTTCTGATACGGCTTCTCGCGGTCCACTGCAGAGTGAACAGATGTTTCCTTTATGAGACTGGAAAAAGATCACTTTCTAGGCAAATGTGCGATATATCGAGGCATTAGAGCCGAGGTGTTTGGTGTATCAGAGTTTGACAGGGAAAAGGTATACTCAGCGAAATAGTTGGATATAATCACTTTCATCTGAAGGTCTGGTAGATTCAACATTAAGCAAATACCAAATACTTAGTTGGTTTTCGGGTGTCGGCAAATAGTACCAGACTTCGCCTCCCCACCACTATGACTACTACTACTTCCATTGAGCTGTATCACATAATAAGACCAACCAGTACATTTAGGACTGGACGCATACTCACTAAGTCCAACACCGCGAAAGAGCCTGTTCCAAAATGCATTCCTTTGAAGAACCTCATTGCCGTAGCATCAGATACCGGGGAGTTGATTCCCTGGTAGATCACAGAGGTCACAGCATTTCAAGCTCGATATGAATAGATATTTAAATAACTATTCAGAAGCCACTATGCGAGAGGGAAATAAGAGCTGTGAGAAAATAAATGTACTTTCAGAACAATTCTGGAGGCTTTCTACCTCTGTGAAAGGTTATTTATTAAATAAAAATCAGCAGGACTCGAAGATTAAAGATATTGTATAACATACTTGATAATACTTCAAATGAAGGCAAACATCCACAATCAGCACCGACGTATTTCTTTCATCTACTATAAACATAAATTCACACGTAGTTTACAGCGGTAGCGAAGACTTTCTCCAATAAACGCCTTATATTTGGCTATCGGGAATAAGTATCGTTCGTCGCGGAACTCATACGGTTTATATCCATTCTTGCACGTCTCGTAATACATAGACCATGCCACGGATACCATTTATGGCCGATAAAGAATTACCAAGAGTGCGTCCCGCATTTCTAATTTTGCGTTTTAGCTCCCTTCAGCTTATAATAGCCTTTGTTTTGCCGACCTTCAACTAATGAACATTCCAGAGTATTTATGTATTGTTGGTTAATTTGGACAGGTTAATTGTACAGTACTAGTACAACTTATTAAACAAAAACAGTTACGAGTGTCACGCTGAAAGTCATAAGATATTCCTTATTTATACAAGTTTAAACAAGTTTGAGCACGCAACTATTTGGTCTACAGTTGTTTGTGCTTAAACGCAAAGGCAGCGTTTGAATAGGTAGTAGTAGTAGTAGTTGCTTTGCCACGGTCTCGAATGCATCTAAGTGTTGGCCGAATTTCAACGTGAAAATGGAACCGGGTAGTCGCGATTTTCGAGCCATGATTTTGTATGACTATAAAAAGGGACTAAAACAAACGGAATGTCAAGAAAGTTTAGTGAGTTGCCTTGGGGACTCAAGGGCTACAGTTTTTAATTGGTTTGCTGAGTTTAAAAGGGGCCGGGTCTCACTCGATGAACCTCGCACAGTTCGACCGCCCACTGCTGTTACTCTAGAAACTGTAGAAGCTGTGCAAAATATAGTAAAAAAAGATCGACATATAACCTACACCGAGATTAAGGCTTCTCTTGGGATTGGATCGGCAGCGGTCCGAACAATCATTCATGATCACCTTCGCCTAAGGAAGCGGTGTTCCAGATGGGTGCCACATTTGTTGACCAGTGAGCAAAAAGCAACAAGAATTGATTGAGCTAAGTTTATGCTTTGAAGATTTTATAATGGGCACAGTAAAAACACTTTCAATATCGTAATCGGAGATGAAACATGGTCATATCATTATGATCACGAAATTAAACAGCAGTAATTAGTTTGGTGCTTTGAAAGTGAGCAGTTTCCAACGAAAATTCGTCGTTTCAAGAGTGTTGGAAAGAAAATGGTCGCATCTTTTTTTCTAAAAGTGGAAAAATCAGAACTGTAGCCTTGGAAAATCAAAGCACAGTTACTTCTGAATGGTATATAACCAAATGTAATCTTCCAAGAAATATGCAAGAGCTGTCCAAAGACTGGTGTGCGGGGTATTCAATGGCACCATCACAACGCACCCGCCCACAGCGCCGCTAGAACACTCGATTTTTTTTGCTGAACAGGGTGTCAAACTGTCGCCATTTTTCCACCGATGAAGATGCAATCGCTGCATTTTAGGAGAAAATTAGCAACCTTTCAAAAGAACGTTGGTCACAAGAATTTGAAAAGTGGTTTTACCGAATGCGTAAATGTATTGAGGTAGGGGGAGAATATGTTGAAAAAACAGAATAAAGTTTTAAAAAAAAAACCTGTAGTGTTTCTATATCTAAGAACTTTCAGCGTTACCCTCGTATCACACATGCTTGCGATACTTCTACATTTCAGAATATTGCAAGTGGAAGATGATACAGTTTTTATATTGTTTTCTTAGGATGTTCAAAATTTGTAAAATATAAAAAATACTCCCGATCTATTGGTATGAGTTAGCTCATAAGTTGTTTGGTGATTCTTTGAATGAATAATCGGAGATATTGCAATATTGGTCAAATTACGAACACAAAAAAACTTCTTGCTGCTGATTTTCCAACACTTGTCGGCAAAAGGCAAAATGATAAAGAATGTATGTTTAGAGAATCAATACCGACATAGGAATTCCTTATCTTTGACCTTAAATTTCTTGTGAATGATAAAGTCGTGGAATTATTGAGATTAGCATTAATGTTAATAAAATTTTTGAAGTACTATTGTAATAACAAAAATGTATAACAATCTCCGAATGACCCGACCCGACCCGAACTAAAAGCTGATCATAATCAAATGAATTACCGTTAAAGGCGCCTAAATGTAGCTTACCAATCTTAACCTTAAGGATACTTTAAGTAACTCTTAGCTGACTATAAATTGCGTTTCATCAATAAGGCACCCTCAAGATTCACATCCTTACCAGCACCTGAAAAAATATATTTCCATCTCTTCCCAATTCTTGATCGATTTAAATTTTTTATTCAAATATTAGGGACCTCCTATATGTTCAAAGACGAAAACTGAACGATTCTTCAATGTTTTCTTTTTGTTTGGCAATAGCCACTGCCACTGGACTAGATTAATAAATACTACACAGCTCTATGTAACTGTCAGTGATTTTGCTAGCCGACGTACCTCCCCATAACATTTAGCTGATAAGTTTTCCTCAATGATTCTATTGCCTATTTTACCTTTGATATGTTTTATATTACAGGTAAGAGCCTTTCAAGAAACATTTATATCCGATGCTCAGCTGAAGTAAGTACATTTCACAAGCTTTTATTTAACTTTCAATGTATGTTAGTACGAGTATGTATGTAAAAATTTTTCTTTGGTGGAGTCCTGCAACTCAATTTTGAAGCATATATCTTCAATCGATTGAGTTGAAATTTTGCATACTCGTCATTCTTAATCCAACATGGCGGAACACCCAAGATGGCAGACGCGGTATTTTTAATACACTCCTACACAATAACTCGAAAAATAAAGTGACGTCACTCAAAATCCAATATGGCGGAACACCCAAGATGGCGGATTAGTTATTTTGAATGCAGTCGTACAATATGGCTATCGAATGAAGTGACGTCACTCTAAATCCAATATGGCATACTTCTAAAGATGGCGGAAGTTTTTTTACTTTCCTACAATATAAGTATCAAATGAAAGGACTTGCTGAGAATAGGTCTGAGAGTAACAGAATATGGTGATGGTAAACTCCAAGATTTACCTGTGTAGATAAAAATGTAAATTAAATAACTAGATCTGAATAATTTTTATTTTCAAAATTTTCAAACTAAGTAAATACGAGTACTCAAATCTCGCGACAAGCTTTTAGATCATATAAATTGTGTCATGACGTTATAAGTTGATAGTGAACGTTTATATAATGTTTTTAGCGCATTTAAATAAAAACTTGTTTTTGAAAAACTTTTTTTACTTTTCAATTATTTCATTTTAATACTTTGAGTTTAAGCCCTAAAAATGTATACCACTGCTTGTCAAGGGTAAAGTTATTTACAAGATCTGTCTATATGTATGTTATTTGCACCGACTGTTAACTAAACTAGACCAATTCATTTATATTTTTACTTGGTGAGTATATTGCTTTCGCATTTTCCTGTGTTTACTTGCTTCAATTATCGAAAAGCCATATAATCCGTTGCTTTTGAACTGCAGCGACTTTTGTTCACACTAGATCACGAACCATCTTGTTGTCAGCAACAACACTGGTTATTAACTAAACTGTAAGCACAATAATGACAATAAGACATACTATGCGTAAAAAGGCTCGATACTGATTTTACTCTGACCTATGAACCTTTTCATTCTTTCCACAAATCGTACCAGCTGGCTGTAACAATTCAGAAAATCCTTTATATAACAAAAGGAGGGACGTCCAGATCAACATCTAGTAAACACGTTAAGGAAACGGGGCGGCATGGAATAAAATGGGAGCAAGTGTATATATACCACATAAAGACGATAATAGTTCCAAAAGAAACGTCAAAGAATCTGGCTTTATAAAGTTGAACGACGATTTTATTTTTAATTCCTCAATAGACTACGACCCAGTTTGGTTGCTTTCGTGAGATGATGAAGATTTAGTCAGTGTTGCTAATTCAGATTCGCACTGCCTGTATGTTTTATTTCATCTCATGGGACTGGCAGCTGGATTCTGGTGTGCGGTGTATTGTTTCCTGTTTTTTAGATTTATCAACAATGCAAATGAATCATCTGTAATTCAGCTTTTCATACTAACGTCTTATTCAAAACAAAAGTATTGCCCTGCTAACGGACATAAATATTAATGTCATTATATTTCAATTTTTTCCACTCTGTTTTGTACGTTGATAAAGGCTGCCGAGGTAGCCAATTCGTTAGTGAATATTCTTTCATACATATGTGATTTCAATTAGCAGCCAGCGGAAAATATAATGAATTAAAGAGGATGAGTTTTTAAAATTTTCATTATTACGAAATGTGTTATATCTGCCATGCTTGTAACACTGCTCGTTCCTTTTATCACCTCGACTAGAAGCGATGATGTCACCCAGACGGGAAATAATGAGTGAGTTTGGTAGTCTATATTTTTTCATCGTCGTTGGTTATGTATCAGGTTGGCAGTTCTGAGTTGTCAAACTTGTCTATGATATCGACAACCTGCCTGACATTGTGACAGCGAAGCTAACCTTAAAATGGTTCACCGCACGCTATTTATTGACATATTGACAACTAAACCATGTTTCGACAAAGTATCTTGAATCTATTTGTCATCACGACGACCTTATGGTTATCTTCAAACATTTCGCATTTGTCAGTTTTGATTCCCAAATTGAGCTATAACATACCAATTCTTGTGAAAATTTTAATCATGACGAAAATATTGAAGGTTCTTTCATTAAACAGCGGCCACACAATACCTGTGATTGGTTTAGGAACCTATAAGTCCAGTCCTGGTGAAGTAGGAGAAGCTGTGAAGTACGCCATTCAGGTAGGATACAGGCATATTGACTGTGCCTGGTTTTACAAAAACGAGCGAGAAATTGGGAAAGCTATCAGAGACACATTGGAAAAGGGGAAAGTTAAAAGAGAAGAATTATTCATTGTGACTAAGTTGTGGAACAACTTCCACTCTAGAGGTTTAGTCGTGAACAAGTTGAAAGAATCTCTAGATTATTTGTCCCTCACATATATTGATTTATACCTGATACACTGGCCAATGGGCTTTAAGGAAGACGCAGATCATTTGCCAAATGATCCATCCGCGTACAGCGACGTAGACTACGTGGAAACCTGGAAAGGAATGGAAGATTGCGTCGATAGAGGTGTGGCTAAAAGTATAGGTTTGTCGAACTTCAACCAAGAGCAAATCACCAGGGTGTTGGAAAACTGCAGGATACAGCCCGCAGTCAATCAGGTCGAAGTGAACCCAAATTTGAATCAAAAGGAGCTGAGACAGTTTTGCAAGGAGAAGGAGATTGTCGTTACGGGTTTTAGTCCACTAGGACGAGCGGCGCAGAGTCAGGTTACGCCGGGATACCCGATCGCGACGTTGCTGGACCCGAGAGTCATAGAAATCGGCAAAAAGTACGGAAAGACAGCAGCTCAAGTTGTATTGAGATACTTGATATCAATGAATATCTCGGTTATACCGAAATCAGTAGCCAAAAGTCGAATACATGAAAACTTTCAAATATTTGATTTCGATTTAGATCTAGAAGATACCAGTTATTTGGATTCTTGCAACACAGGTCAAAGGGTTGCAACACTTGGTGCTTACAAGGACCACAAATATTATCCGTTTTGATAGTTCCAAGCAATAAAGTAGAAACACTTTTAAAGAAAGAAGGGTGGATATTGAGAATTTATTTTGAAAACGGAACTTATAGCTTCGAAATAGTGATGCGGATTGGGCCGGGATGCTTGGTCCTCAGGTCTTGAAAGATAATATACAGACTGATTCCAAAATCGATACAAGAGGAGGTAATAGTAGAAACCATTTCCAATCCGACTAATCATATTTAGCATGTCCCGCATTCTACGTCTGGAAAGTATCAGAGAAGCTCTTATAAACAGATCGATTGTTGGACGTGACTGCATAGCTCAGCTGGGGGAGCGTCCGCCCGCAAACAGATGCTGTGTTATTCAAGTCCTGACGTGGTTTTCTTATATGAGTGTCTGAATGCGAATATGTAGAATTTTATAATCAGTACTTTCAAAGGCCATGCAGCAAAGACTTTCGTTACATTTCTAGCTTAGTTTTAAATAGCTCTAAAGTGTATGAAATCTCATTTGGTTTTTCGTATCATTTTTCACTCACTATTTTTGGGTGTTTTGTAGCGGTCCTTAGAGAGTTAATTACTCACATCCAAATATTTGTGCTGGGTATAAGATATTGTTTTCGCTACTAACCTGAGCGTTCATAATTATTTACTCCATTTAATCCAATCACATTAGTCAGAAAAATTGAATAATATTGCATTTTTTGATAGGTAATACATTTTTTGTATTTGATTGGGCACATCTGACAATGAAATATAAATTAGTGGGTGTCAAAGAATAGAGTCATCTTGATTGAAGGATGTGAGTTTGTTTTTGTCAAATAACAAGTTTGCATGCGATGATAGCTGAAACTACCTGGAAGCAACTGTTAACGAAATTATCAACAACAAAACTGGCGTTACCAGTAATTTCAGGCCCATGCAGTGTGAAATTTGGCGTTAAGCTGCTTGCAAAATATTCAAGCCATAAGGACGATAAAGTAATCATTTTAAAGGTAATTACTAGTAGTGTAATTTTATTAAAGGGCAATCAAACAATCTAAATTTCACGAGCAGATATAAAAAAACTGCTTTCATCCCCTAAAACATAGTGCATGGTTGAATTTTGACCCACAACAACTTAGAGCCAAATCCA
Source organism: Bruchidius siliquastri (assembly GCA_949316355.1). Lineage (NCBI taxonomy): Eukaryota > Metazoa > Arthropoda > Insecta > Coleoptera > Chrysomelidae > Bruchidius > Bruchidius siliquastri. The sequence continues at coordinate 18,787,526 of OX438536.1, read as the reverse complement.
CTCACAGAGTTCGTCAACGCTTATTTTGTAGATAATTTTATTACGAACAACTTTTAGCCCATATATTGAGAATCTTGATAACATGCCTTTGACATTTGAATCACTGAATCTTAGCTAAAATATAATAATTTCTGTCATAGGACAAATGTACAGCTTGAATATAAAATATGCATGATAATAATTGGCATCGTATTACGTTTCTGAACATATTTTGGGGAGTTTAATACTGACGTCGAATATGTCATTGAAAAGACATTTCACGTTTCATCCGTCATTCTACGATTTATATGAATAAATACTAATAGTAATTGCCTATGAGGAATGAAATACGCGAGGCAATAATGTAAGTATAAGTCTTTTGATTGTCCAGTGTGTATCACTTGTGCTTTGTGAATTATCATGTCCCACAGGCTTTTCATGATTCAATGAAAGCGAAAAAAGTACCCACGAAATCCGTCAGACTGTTGATTGCATGCAAATATTTTCATATAGTTGCTCATTCCGATATGCAAACAGTGAATATATATTTGCAATTAATTTGTTCTACCACGACCTGTTGCACATACCCCGGATTGCGGTTTCCAACTTTCCATTCATATTTAATTATGACTGCATTTATATTTTTATGTACATGGCAATACGCGTGGACAGTATCTTAATCGCGAAAAATGTGAAAATCGATATACTGTCTTGATACTTCATCAGGGAAAACCATATCGCTATATTTATCGCTACCTTCGCTGTAAAGAAAATACGAAAGCGTGGGAAGTGCTCATCCGCTTGACACGGTTTTTTGAGGAAAAGTAAGATGAGGAAGGCAGAAAATACCTTTTAAACTTGGTTTGGTTTAGGTGAAATCTCTCAACGTGTGAAAACGTTTGTCACTTGAATTTCACTTTCCACGACAATAGGCGAGGAAGTATTACTTATAATCGAATTCGAGATATTGTTTTTTCTTGATGTTACATGACATATACATCATGAAAAACCATGTCACACATTTCCGTCTGTCTTTATGTCTGTTTGTCTGTATGTACTCTGTTGGGTGATTCTTGGGCGCACTCGAAAAGTATATGGTGGGTTTTGATGTAACTTTGTCACTAGGATAGAATTGACGTGGTTTGCACGGTTAGCTAAATAAAGATAGTAAATAATTAAAGTGATATTAAATCTTAAAAAAATAGCATTCAAGTCTCTATTGCACCTGCAATGATATCAGTTTACAATTATAAATATTCTTATTGGATTTCAGAACTAATCCAGTTAAAGTAAGTCTTGAGGAATTCTAAAATTCTGGGAATTTTTTTAATCATAACATATTAAGGTCTTTAAGTAGTTTTATTTTTTTAATACTTTTCAAAAGATCAATAGCTGGGAAATCCGATTCAAATCTTCATTTCCTAGGTGATGCAATTGCGTGGGACGTAGGGTGTTAACATAGTTGACTCCCATTTTCTACGCCCATAATGAAAAAATTTATTGTTAATCAATTGAATTATAAAAATAAAAATAAATAGTCCAACAAATTCAGTCTCAAAAAACTGATTATTTAGTAACTGTTTGAGACATGACATTTTTTAGCAGGCATCCCCTATTTATATTTCACTACATGAAATAACATCATTTTTTGCGAACAGAACGATGTAATTGTGATGAATAGTATAATTATAGTATTCACGTGAAGTGCTCGAATTATTCTACCAAATTGAAAAAGATGTCAATTCTCAACCAACATGAAATTAACACCAAGTGTAAAAGTTATCTAAAAAATGCGCAATCAATTATCATATAAATGTATCGACTTATTCGAATTTTTATCTTGAATTGATTATCATTTTTAATTTTGACTATTATTTCCATTATTCAATCTCATCGTTTTGTACGAAACAAATGGCATTCTTCCATATAGTGCAATAAAAAATAGGGATACCAATTTAGGAAAATCTCTATGACGTCATATCCAAAATGGTACAAAAGTTATGTTAAAAAAGCTTACTAAAAAATTATGTTCAACCTGTGTGCGCGTTTTTCTTTTGTTTGCTGGAATGAAACTTTATCGATTGTAACTTTCATGTCCACTGTATGAACAAGAAACAATGGGAAAATTTAACCTGTAGTAGCTTTCAACTTGAGGTTGGAAAACTATCAGATCTTTTTGAGCGTTGAGAAACCGGTTCAGTGACTTTTAAAAAATAACGATATTGGAAGAGATTCCATAAAAATTAATCAAATTTCGTGCACTGGATGTTCCTTGCCGGCAATGCGGTACAATGCCCGTGCCGATATATCCTCTCCACAATGGCGCATGTTGTAGTCATTTTTCAACGCCGTAATAAGCATTCCGATGGAGAGAGCAGAGCAGCGAGTATTACTGCCGCTGTATCCAAGAATACGGCGAAGCATATACTGAGATATATAATCGATAAGACGTCGCGGACGGCTCATATCCGGACTTCAGAAGGATATTTCTGTTTTCTTCCGCCAGTTTCAAGAGCCTATCTCTGAAAGAATGGAAATTCTGCAGTGAATTCTTGCCATGTGGTCTCCAGAATTGAGGACAATAGGCTCTTACCTATCAATAGGTTTTACTTCGAAGGAACTGCGTTGGAGGAATGCTTGTTGGTTTATCATACATAAATAAGTATTTTGACGTCTCAGATTTCAGAAATCACGTATCTTTGCAGAAGCCTTGTACCGTTGAAACGTTATATGTCAGATTAGGTACGTGGCAAATTATGTCAGAAGATGGCCCGAGTAAACCAGTACCAACAAAAGGGACATTACTTCAGTAAGGACAAATACTGTTCAGATTAATGTGAACATCGAGATAATTGTGGAATAGGGATTTCACATGTTTGGAGATGCCCTTCCAAGCACTCCCTAAAGCGAGAAATACTTCTAGTTGATGTGTGTGACCTTACAAAGGACCTTCGCAGTCTAGAACATCGAATAAGGGGAGCTGATCTGTTTCTATAGATATTATTATAGCATGTTCGACCGAGCATAATAATATCAAGACTTGCCAGCACAACAAGCACTGCAGGAACCCAAAGGGCGAATCCTCACCAGGTCCAGTTTTCAACGCCTCGAAGGAGTCTCTACCAAAAGTTGTTGTTTTGGAGAATCTTGGCGTTGTGGAATGAGCTACCGGGTAGATTGTTCCCGGATGGTTTTGTGAGCTGTTTTCTGAATATATCTTGTTGCTCTAATAATGTTAAAGATTGAATACTACTTTTTGTTGAATGAACGTTATCAACAGTGCTTTGCTTGACCCCAGACAATAATCACTTTTGGTCGAGAGATCCCAATATACCATTACATGTTATACCATATCAGTATTGACTATGATGTGGTTGGTAAATTTGATTGTATCTTCAATCTGGCAAATTAGGATTTACTTGATTTATTGTATTCGCTGTCAACCTACCGTCCCCAATTGATATTCATATGCAATACTATTCGTCATGTCTTGTCAGGGCGGTCCGTGGGACCTTTGCCCTTGAGTCGATAGGTCAGTTTATTTTATCTGTCAGGTCTGAAAAACCAGGAACCAGACATTATCAGTGGAAAGAAGAAAGAAAGGAAGGGAGAAAAAGTACAAAGAGAAGATTAATTTCATGTTTTGAATAATTCCGTTGTTCTGAAAGTTACTTTTGATCCTTGTGTGTTGTTTTAGCGAAAAATTCAAATGCAATCAAAAACCCCAAAAAAAGGCGTTGAACCAGATCTCGCGTTGCCCATCAAATGCGAATAATCGTGTAAAATTACAAAGATAATGCAATTTGTTTGGTACCACTTCTTCCTTTAGTATTTTACCTTTTCACTTTTGGTGACACTCCCCTGACTCCAGATTACTCCAATCCAAGATAATTTACTGTTTATTACAAACTATGTACATCTTTTAATAATGCTGTTCGAGGATACCGGATTATCATTCATCGACTTTCTCAACGCCGGCCGCATAATTTGTGCGAAATGGAAGACTTCGTGGTGTGCGAGTGGGAGCCGGAACTCTAGAACAAATTTACATACCAATTCCAGATTGAACTTTTATTCGGTTTATTACTGGAGCACAACCCCAGCTCCGGTCCGCTATACCGGAGGACTTGGATTGAATGGAGATCGATTTTCGGAGAGGTGTAAAGAGCGACGTGGGACGAGCAAACAGGTTAGGTGCAACACCAGAGCGTATGAAGGGGAAAAGTGCGAATTTAAATAGGTATGAAATGAGTATGCCTCAGGGTTTCCACTTTCTGAAAAAATCAGAGACGAAGTCAAGAAATCGAAAGGAATTGCTAGAGAAAAATGTCAAGTCTTTCAGGGAAAAACGGATATTTTTTTAAGTAAATTTTATTTCTGTGAATTTACCTATCCCACCCACGAAAACAAAACAAAAATCACGCTGACGCTAAAAATAGGCGCATTCATATGTAATATTAGTTATTTGTTTTCCTTAAAAATGTTACCATATGACCAACCTCAAAAACAGAGAGTTGCGAAATATTTTTTCCAAATGATCACGGTCAGAAAAAATTGGTTAAGTGGTCAGGGAAAGTCATGGAAGAGTTGATGTTTTTTGACATTCTATGCGTTTACTCGGTATGGAATAGTCAATATACCAGGGTGTTCACTCAAAATGCTAAAGAAAATTTCTTTCTTTCTTATTGGCTAGAAAAACATATTTTAATTTCCTCTGATTTTGGGTTTGAAAACCATACCATTATCATTATTATTATTAATATTGTAATTATTATTGCATTTTTAGTAATAAAGTTTAATTTAGTGATTATATCCTCTCCACCAGGATCATACGACCACAATACTAAAGAAGACAGAGCCAGTCGCTTCTTCTTCTTCTGGTACAATCTCCTAACGGAGGTTGGCAATCATCATGGCTATCCTGAATTTATTAACAGCTACTCTTAATAGTTGGTTGGAGGACATTCCAAACCATTCTCTCAAGTTTTTAAGCCAGGATCTTCTTCTCCTTCCTTGGCTACGTTTTCCTTTAATTTTACCTTCAATAATATTTTGGAATAGATAGTTTATACTTTGGAGCTCTAACAATTATATGTGCAAAATATTCAAGCTTCTTCTATTTAAGCCTTCTTATTATTTCCTCTTCTTTTCCCATTCGATGTAGAATCTCAACATTTGTAATCTTATCAAACCATTATAACCGTAGAATTCGACGATAACACCATATTTCAAACGCTTCTAGCTTGCTGATTTCGGCTGTGTCCAGGCCTCTGCTCCATATAATAATGTTGAAAATACATAGCACCGAAGCATTCGAATTCTTAACTTCAAATTTACGTTCCTACTACAAAGAAATTTCTTAAGACTTATAAAGGCAGCTCTGGCAATTTCTATCCTCACTCTTATTTATTGTGTATGATTAGTAGACTCATTCATCCATGTTCCCAAGTATTTATAACGTTGACCTCTTTCGATTGGCGTATTGTCGCATGTAAGATTTATATGGATGTTGCTTTACTTTGTAATGAATGACCCTCATAATTTCAACCTCGTCGGATAATTGATCTTCGATTCTGATTTTCGCTTGACACCAATATAGATTAGCGATTAGTCTGATGTCACGACTATCTAGGACCTAGATTCTAGGTTGTTTCGCCAGTCCCTACAAATCTCCAAAGTGTGACAACTTAAGGTATTATTACCAGTCCTTTCTGTAGAACGCTGTTTCCGGAGACTCATCAACCTGTGGCTTGAAAAAGAACAGAATTTTTAACATCTGGGTTTTAAAGGAACGTTCACTGCCTTGAACTCCAATAAGTAGCTGATCTGTGAATGTTCTATTGATTCTACGATGTTAAACATTCAACCTGAAACATTAAAACGTAGTGACTACTTGTGTTTCCCCATTCTACACCGTACTAGACACATAATTGTCAGACAGATTTTTCATCATATAGGGTGAACTTAAATAAATATTTCCAATTCGATTCTGGGAAAGTCTTGTATCTTGAATTTTTATTCTTGGAGGAAGAATCTAATAGTATTGGTATAAGCATTCAGTGATTTTGATGAGGTGTCACCAAAGCTGCGGTTATTTTCTTAACCGCAAAAAAGTGTCCAAACTGAACCAGTGTGATTTCTTTCTCACCTTTCTCTGCGTCATATTTGTATTTTTCCTATTTCAGGTTTCAAAGGTATTGTACAGATAAATAGATATAACAAATATTTCATCACACCTTTACACCTATATGATCAAAAAAGTCACAACGCCAACTTTTCAAGGGCTCGTTCATTCTAAGGGGGGGGGGGGGTAATAGAAATCAAAACTAATGGAAAATAACTGCCATTGTTGAAGCTGGCGATATGAAATAAATTAATTACTTGGAGCGAATCGATGTGTATTTGGAAAGCAGCGTATATTTTCATACTAAGAATAATATATTTTTGATGGAGGTTTCGCAGTTTCCGAAATGTTTATATTCTGGATCGAAGTAAGCGGGCTTCCGTTGGAAAATACAATAAGCTTACTACAAATATGGAACACTTAGAAATCATTAAAATCTTAGTTGTGGAGAAAACTATACTTTTCTTTTGAGTATATTTCTTTAGAATTAGTATCGTAATCAAAAATATACCTCTTATCTTGGTTCAAATAAACCATAATTTTCTCATCAAGTGAATTTTCTAAGAGTGAGAACAGATATTCTTGTCGTGAGTAAACCTTCAAATAATACGCCAATTCTTAAATTGAGCATTTTTCTTTATGTGTGTATGAACCTGGCATATGGCTCAGTTCCGTTCTGCTACTAGAGCAAGCTCGACAGATATCAGTGATCGAACTCTTAAGTGAATTTGTAGTGCGATGTAAATGAGCGTGTAATGAGGTCGTCTGGGAGTCTGACGAAAAGGAAAGGGGATAAACGCCAATCGGTGGTGCGTGTCCCGAGGCAATGGCGGTGGAGGTGGTGGCGGTGGAAGCGACGCCGACGGACACCGATCGATGCCAAGGCAAACACGCGGTGCGCGAAGTTTGGCCGCCAGATGAACCTAGCAATGGGCCGAGCATACATATTGTGAAAAAGCAGACTTCGCATCCAGAATAACTGCAATGTGCGAAACGGCAACGTCACACTGCTAGCAAATTAGATAAACGGTATTAACCTTATGTTGTGAAATGATCGATTAGACTAACTTTTTACATTCTTAGTTGGTAGTGTAATGTTGCCGTTGTTCAACGTTAAGGGATTCTAGAGGCGAACTTCATTTTTCCGCAATGTGTACGTCGAATACGTTTTGAGGGCTATATTATTCGAGCGCTAAATGCGCTGGGTATTCCATGTCGCTCTAACACGTATCCAGTTGCTGGTACTAGTCTTCTTTTTTTTAGATCGTCTCATACAAAAGCAGAAGCTTATCGCATATAAAAGCTCTGCAAGAGGCTATTATGTCTATCAACATTGACCTCACAACGCTGTAGATTGTAACCATCGAGGAACAAAGTCCCCGATAGCTCGTTGCACAACGCCGAGACTAGTGAACGCTTCCGATTAGCTCCTTTAGTGTTTACTGTATAGGCGGTACTCTTGGTGTTATGATGCGAGACAGCTCGGTCGAACATCTGCCATAATATCTATAGAATAGGGACAGATCAGCCACCGTTTTTCGATATTCTAAACTGTGGAGGTTGTTTGTGAGGTCAGGCGCATTCTATATACGTATTGCTCGGTTCTGATTGTGTCAGGGCGTGCTTTGTAGGCGCACCCCCCACATGTGAGCAGCACTGCAGCGAACGCTGAACTCACTCTGCAGACAAAATTTGTCACTTTCAGTCTCTAATAATACAGCAAAAATGACATAATTTGATGTTTTATCATAATTACGTCATATTACATGTAAAGGTGAGTAAATTAATAAATTTGTAGGAGAGTAGGGTAGATACAGAAGTCAGTTGAAACGCTGGGTCGCCAAACTCTGTACTCTAAACATAATCTTTTATAAAATTAAGGAGAAATCAATATTGTTTCCGTTAGTAGTAGTAATGAAAAGACAAAGCCTGGCAGGTAGGCCACCTCTGGTCCTTTTTGCCGACCCCGAAGATCATCATTAAAAACTATGGCAGACCTGGTAACTCCCTAGTGTCGAACCTTCTAGACCTTTTGATAAAGGTTATGATGTCCGACCATTCCGGAAAGTAGCATTCTTCCCTGTCAAAATCTGCTGTGCCAAACACCTCAGCCTTAAGGCCGTTGTATACGGCACACTCGCCCAGGAAGTGGAATGAGGTCTCGTCCTCCTCCCAGCACTGCTGAAAGATTGGGTCTTTGACCACTCCTATGAGTGTCAGGTGCCTGTTCAATCTGCAGTGACCTGTGAGGATCCTCACTAACAAGTGGAGTGAATCCCTCTTCCGGTTCAATAGCCATAGCTCCCTATGTTTGATGGGCCTGCTATCAACCTCTTAGACTGCCTGCAGTCGTCTCCCTCCAACCATGCTTTCGCAAGTTCATTATATGTCCAGGCATCTAGGGCAATACTAACCTGGCCCAGCAAGGGTTCGGCGCCTCTTGCTCCTATCCTCGCCAGGCAGTCTGCTTTCTCGTAACCTGGCACCCCGCTGTGACCAGGGACCCACATGATGTTCTTGGATTAGTCTAAGCATTGGAGGACGGCACTGCATTACTGGAATAGTGGTGATCTGATCCTAGGAGATGCTACCGCTCTCAAAGCTGCCTGACTATCGGAGCATATATATATATTTTCTATATAATTTGAATAAAAATTGTAAAACTGTCAATGCTTAGGCAGATTCGATAGATTGAAAAACTTCATTACGAAAGCCTTAGGTGGATATACCCCGTCTAGTTTGAACCATAAGTATTTAACAAATCTGCTCTGAATTTATTTGTTCATTGTTGGAATAAACATCGTGCCTTGGATTTCATATAATGGAGCAGCATTCTAGCTTGGGCTTAACAAAAGCAGAAAACAGAGACAGTACCTACCGTTACAGGAAATCTTTGCAATTCCTCATTACAAATACCAGACTTTCATAAGCATCCGATGTTATACCTGTAGAGTTGATTTTTGTAAGCCAATCAACAGAGCTGGGACACTATTATATTTTCGATTCGATTTTCATCAGAAGAGCGTTTGACATACTGCACTTGCTCAAAATCAGTGTGATATTTTTTCATTCATACCGCCACTTATTTATCTATTTATATATAATAAATGACAGAATGATTGATAGAAGGGATATTAACCAAATACTGATTTAGATAATTGAGTTTCAGAGATGAACGACAATATGGCCGTTGTACGTGAAACATAAATATGGTGACACGTTTCGGTACAGTTTAGTGCTCTTAGGTGTCCTTTCTCAATTATAAGATCTCAAAGACACCTCCAAAGTCTGTAAAATCAAAGAAGAGTGATTGATCTCTCCCTATTCTATAGATACTATCATGACGAATGTTTGACTGAACTTTTTGGCATTATAACACCACGAGTTATCACTACAGTAAATGGTGTATGTTTACCAGGTCCAGCTCCCAATGCCTTGGAGGAGCCTCTTCCAAAAGTCGTTTTTTTTGGAGAACCTCGGTATGGAATGAGTTTGTTCCCCGATGGCTACAATTTACAGTCTTTTAAGGTCCTATGAATTTGTCCTCTTGCAGCGCTGCTGGAACGCGATAGGTTTTCCGTCTTTACCAGGAGTATGTTTAAAAAACACATGGACGAAAACTGGCTAAGTGTATTCCAGATAAATATATACTAAGTCCTAATCTTAATTCTGGTCATTTTTACGCTTGAAACAGATAACAGATTTATATTGAAAAACTTTTCGCACTTCTTCAGCATTTCGGTAACGTGTATCAACCAGGCCATACTGCATCAACTTGAACAAGTGGTAATCAGGAGGCGCCATGTCTGGTGAGTACGTTGGGTGCATAGAACTTCCCATTAGAGCTCCAACTGTGTGGCCTTGACAACCTTTGCAAAGTGTGGCCGAGCGTTGTCATGCTAGATGAAGCCTTTCACTCACAATTACTGGTCTCTTTTGCAAGAGTTGCTCGTTCAAATTATGCAATTGACGTCGATAGACTTCAGCAGTGACAGTTTCATTCGGTTTCAGGAACTCGCGGTACATCATCGCACCCAATGCCATTCCTTCTAATCATGGATGCTCCATTTTGCTGCCGAGGTGGAAGATTGGCCTAGATCTACTCATGACATTTTGCGTTTAGGGTTGTCCACTCTGCATCGCCACAGCAAACTCTTTTGCTTTTGCCTGGCAAGCAACGAAAAAGCGATGTTCTACTGGTTCGCAATGGCATTTTCCGTCAATTCTCGTGTGGTGACCATTTTCCTTCCAAGTGTTTGGAGACAACTGCTTAGCTTATCGGCAAGCTCTTTTAGTGTTTAGGCTGAGTTTTCGTCCAATAATGCTTGCAGTTCGTGGTCTTCGATTTTATTGCCGGAGCGCTATTTGTCAGTAACCTCAAAATCACCACCTTTGAACCGTTGAAACCAGTAACCGATGGTTTGAATAGCATGGAGTGGCGTCATCGTAAGTTTCCACAAGACCTCGGTGAATCTCGCGGCGGATTTGCTCGAATCAAACAGCAAAAGTAGCAAATGTGGAAAAGGAATGAAACAATGAATAAATCAGTAATAATTAAGGGCAAAATCTCACTCGTAGATAAAGTTTGACAGTGTTGCGCATTGGCATTACCTTACATTTAACTCCGACAGATGTCAGTGGCCAGAATTGAGGACCATTGAGCTTGTCAACATGTAAATACAACAGGTATTCATCCATTTATTCATAACCATTCACTGCAGATCGAGGAGGAATGGTTTTTATATATATAATTTATCCGGAAATGCGTTGTGGGATATGATGGATTGTTGGGTATAAATCACCAGCCTCTCTATTTGCCCAACTCCGATTGCACCGATTACGAAGCAGTGATACGTCAACAGGTTGCCACATTACCGTCACCCCAATTCTCCTAATCACGACCAGCTTATCCAAGCTAACCCCTTTTATGCGGGTGCGATGCTTGGGTAAACTGTATACAGTACTGGCCGAAATTAAATGGTTTATTTTCACTTTCCACGCATAAGCAAGAACAGTGACTTTTCATGATTCGGGATGTCAGATTTCTTTAACGTTATATGATCTATTAACACTGCTTCGCACTTCCATTTTCTTGAGAATTTTTGCGTTTCATAACGTTTCGATTGATGTATCTTCAATCGTCAACAGGTGAAAAGACCGACTGTGACCAGATGATGATTGAAGATACCACTTCAATGGAAACTTTGTGAAACGTAAAGATTTCCAAGAAAATGGAAGTTTGAGGTATCTAAATTATCTACAAATTAATAAAAATTGATATTACGAAAATCCACGCCATTGATATCCGTCAGTCTGTCGGTCTACTTGGCTAGTCTGCGTTTGTTGGTCTTCCTTGTCGGTTTGTCTGTCGATTTGTCTGGATATTTTTTCCATTGTATGATATCAATAATCACTAAATGTATTTTGATGGAATTTTGAAAGCGCAGCGCTACCGTATTAAGTTATGATGCTCTAGTTCTGAAAATCAATAAATTTACGGCAGTGTATTCAGCAAAATACAAAAAAAATCTCTAAACATTCTCCAACGTTTTTCCTCGTCGTGTTAATGTTTTATGGTCTGTCGGTTTGTTCGTACTTTTCACCGCGTCATCTCAGAAAGTAGTACATCCATTATAATGACATTTAGGGATCCATAGGATGTGGTTATCGTAGTATGCAGTGCTGCTATATTTTCAAAAATTGGTGAATTGAAATCGAAAAAATACATTTCCTAGTTTAAATAAACCATAATTTTCTCATCTTTACAAAAATATCGCAATTCTTGAATTGAGAATTCCTTTTCATTTGTCTACTACAGAGGTTTACAATGTATGTGATACGTTGAAAACTAGATGTTGATTCAATTTATATCCTCTGGCTTCATCTAAACGGTACGTATCATCTTTATGTTATTCTCCCTATTCGCATGCTTACTAAAAAGTGAATTTTCACTTTGGCGAATCGCCCATCAAAATACCAACATGAAGACTTTTTGTCTGACGTGCTCAAATAGGGTATAATTTTAGTGATGTAAATATTTTATCTCATCGTTACCGCTAAGAACGATCATTAAGATTGTCACATCACCGTCAGGTTTGTAACACTTCATTAAGATTTAATCGAGTTTCAGCTGCCGCTTATAGTCCTCAACATTAATCGTGGGGAAAAAGGTTTATTCCAGATTTGTTCAATGAAAACTTTGGCTTGATTCATAAACACGTACTTTTAAATGTCAACAGAAATGTTTTTTCAAAAAATGGCGTCAGTCAGATATCATTATGAAAAAATATTGAATTGAAAAAGATTAAATCTATATAGTAACAGCAATTTATCGGTGTTTTTAAAGTGAATTACAGCGTCAAGTTACCTAAAATTAAAAGTATTTTTTACACGGCTACATACGACTTCCAATATTACGAGTATTTATGATCCTTATTCATTTGTTTTAGAAATAAGTTAAATACGCTATAAAATGTCGACCAGCTTGTAAACAAAGTTTTTATCGTTTTATTATCTCAAATTGGAAAAATGTCTCCATTTCGATACTTTTGGTCCAAAATAAAACACATTCTCTAAGCCCATTACCATTACTTTCTTGCACGAGACTGGGCGTCACAGGCAAGCAATTCTAGAGTGGTATGAAGAAGACCATAGCTTCTCACCTTTTTGCCCACCGCCCACTTTGAGATTTTTTTTCTGGTTCCCCCCAAGCTGTTTAAAATGTTGCGCACTCACTATTTTTAGCTAGGAACTGTGGCAACCAAGTCGAATCAAAATATCATATAGTTTAAATTTGTCTAAAGCTGTCGGGAGTTCATCGAAAATTTACTATGCTGACAGAAGTCGGATTTATCGTTGCGTTTCGAGCCCGAAGATGTCGAAAATAATTTTTATATCTGTATTTAGAAGGCAAACCTGTGGAAAATCATGTTTGTGTCTTAACCAATACAGAGGCGTCGCTTGGGTCAGAAGCTTATAGATATAATAATAGAATAGAAAACACCGATTGGCATGGAAAGTAAAAATATAATATACTTCATGGAAATAAAGTTCATCTCATTCCTCGTACAATGATTGAAAATTCTCGAATTTCAAAATGTGAAGCTTAGAATGCGGGTAAGCATTTCGATGTGCAGTGCTTTCTGATGAAACTGTAGTCAAGCAGATTTAGTTAGTACTTCTTATATCAACTTGCAATCTTGCAATAATCCTTGTAAGTAAGATAAGGGACATGACATAATTATATAAATTTCTGGGTAGCATTCGAAGGTCGAATGCTGAAGGAGCAATCTCGACTTTTGATTGATCTATCCAGCCTACAACTTTTAACTGCATCCGCCACTTTTATTCCTCGTGATTGAAATACCGCTTTGGAGCATGTCAATTCAAATGGAGATAATTCGGGAAAGTATTTACTGGACGCATAGCTCTATATTGTGGCTAAAGGGGAATAAAGCCGATTATTTAGCGAATAAATTTTTGGGGACAAATTTGGAATCAGTCCAAGCGGTCGGTTGAATGTCGCTCAACTTATGTTACTTTACTGTCGTTTCGCTATGGAACTTCCAATGCGGCTATGAAAATGATAAATTATTATATTAGCGGAAACTATAAGTTATAATGAAGCATTTCTGGATTTTAAGTACCTAATATAATTTAATCATAAGTTCTTTTTGTTTGATGTCCATTTTGAAGTTTCATTGTGGTTAGCAAGCTACGTTATGAAACGCCAGATTTGACAGCAAATGTAGTCTGGTTCTCCATTACAGGATGGCCGGAATGTGAGTTTATTTGCCCAATAGCTCTTCTTACTTGTCCAATTTTATTCGTGATGTGCAAGTATTTGAAAGAACAGATATTTTAATTTTGCAGATCCAGTCCAAGTCTTATTGATCATCTTCATTAACTACCAGTCATTTTTGTGTTTGTTGAGTATTCTTGGTGCAATTTTCTGAACAACTAGAGTCACCCACTATCAGAACTTGATCATCGGCAAGGAATACGGTGTACATTCCATCTTGTCCTATAGGATTTTCCTTTTAATTTTTTCTTCGATCCCTTCTTCCAAATGAATTTTAAACAATGTCAGTGACAGTGAGAATATTTGACTTAAACCCTTGATTACTGAGAAATCGTGGGAATTTTTGTTACCCACTAAACTGAACTGTTGATGCCCTCACATAATTCCTTTATTATTGGGACATTATCGTATGCCTTCTGCAGATCAATAAATGTTGAATGCATCGTCCTTGTTACCTAAGTATTACGTGTATATTTTCGTCATGTAACCCACAATCGACGTTATCCATCTTTGTGAGATATTATCCCTTTGCTACTCAATTTTGATAACCACATTGAAACACGTTTAATGTTCGTGTTTATTGAAAACACTCTAACACGTTGGCATATTTTTTTCTGGAAGATACTGAAATGTCTTTGCTGCTTTGCTCTCGATTTTATGTCAAACATACAATTAGCGCCAGAGGCTTAGAAATGACTAGAATCAGGCACTGTCGATAAGCTTTCTCAGAATTAAATAAGAAAAATCGAGACAGCAAAAAATAATAAAACAATTCGCCTAAGAAAACAATTAAAAATAAAAGAAACAAAGCTTACTTGATAAATTTCCACAAAGTAAATTGAAATTAAAAGTAATTGGTCGATGGTCGTAGTGTTTAAGACTCGTGACCAAATATCACGTAGAGATCAAAGATTCGAGATGTCAGATTTGAAAAGATGTAAAAAAGTATCTTTGCAACCAGATACTTCACTACCGTGTCGAATATAAAGATTGTAGTGTTCATCTTTAACTATCATGACCATACAATTGAATAAAACATGGTATAAAATGGTCAAAACCCAAGATTATTGATGAACAGTGAAACCCTACTTAAAAACATATTTTGTGTCATCAGTTTGAAGGTCAACTCGCGTAAACCTCAACGAAATATTTTTCCAGACCTAAAATGTTAGGGGTCAATTTGCAAAACATTCCGCCATGGGGAATAAAGTGGAAGCGCTATTCCAGAGTGTTTACCGTGGTAAACCAGTGTTGTGCACTCACTAAGGAACTAAGGGTCAACTCCTAAGTACCCACTCTTAGAACTAGCTAAATATGAAGGGTCAACTTGCGACGTATTATTCAACCTGAGGGCTCAGCTGATTAATATCTATACATTTAAGTCGTATCGTTCATAAATGAAATAATACAACCGGTAAAATAGATTACTCCACGAGATTGAATAACCTCAATATTCCAAAGTACCTGAACACACAAAAGTTACTTTTAACAGCACGGTATTTATTCTCACACAAGGACATCGTCTAAGAACTGAATTTTCGTAAATAACTTTTAAATACGTTGATCTTTGTTGAAAAAAGAAAGCAAACTATTCTGGATCATAACGTTCGATATATTAAATAGTGCTGAGTATCGTATTATGCCTGAACGAAGTAGATATCGGCTTGATGAACACCTGTGAAAATGAATTGAGGAGATAGCCCGTGATTTTACGTACTAATCAAATGGTATTGAAATACTCACTTCCCACCATAGGCAAACACGAATAGCCATGTGAACCGTCAGTATAAACATTAGATGAGTAAACGAAACATTGTTATTTACTTGAGGGAAAGCCGTTGTAGTCGGGCGCAAAAGCTTTTTAGAAACATATTCGTGATGAGTGTGTGACATTAAAAAATCTCTCTGTCATCCGCCATATATCAAAACACGAGGTAGTGCTTTGTGCATTTTGTCATGGTGGGTAGCATTGAGTGATAGTTCATACCGAAAGGTATGTGTCGTTGTTTTTCTTCCGGTTAAATTTTCCTCGTGTAACCGATACAGTTTGAAGTTATTGAAAAATAACCGATCAGTAACCGACCATCCCTAGTCGGAAGCAGTTTAAATTGAAACTATTGCAGGGCGCAGCGTAGATGTCGCCTACAAGCGTGGTCGTAGGGAACGCGTGGGCGATGACGTCAGCGCAATGACTGCGTAGTGGGCTGTGGTAGTATCTAGCACGTGGAAATCCCTACAATGCCGCGTCGCTCGATATTGCTTCCCGCTCATACCAACAACGCGGCGCCATGGAATGGATCGTTTAATCTCATTAAATCTTCATGCACGTCACATATTTTTTATCTGCGGCTTTTATGCTCATCGGGTAATTATCTGCGTTTTGTGATGAGAATCTGGAATTTTACTTTTCACAGCAATAGGATAGGCAAGCAGGAACGTAGCGATTGGGGGTGTAAGGGGAAACCTCCCTCTTAGTAACTGGTTGAGTTGGCGAAGGGAGCAGGTCTTTTGAAAAGTTGGGAAAGACTAGTAGCAGTAGGGACGCCTAGTACTTGAATAATCTTCCATCAAATTCTAGGTTCAATAACATGTCTTGGTACGATCCTGTTGTCGGTCTTGCCAGGTTGGAGCAGACCATCACTGGACCACTGCTCGCATGTGTGGGGATGCGCTCTGAAGGTTATGGAGACCATCCAAAAACAAGCGATGCAACTGGTGGATGCGATAACCTTACAAAGGACCTCAGCAGTTTGTCACATCCAATTGCTTAGTATAATATCAACAAGAATCGTCAGTCCAGCAAACACAAGAGGCACCAAACGGGCGCATCCTCACCAGGTCGAGCTTTCAATACCTCGAACCAGCCTCTTCCATAAGTCATTTTTTTGGAGAATCTTGGCGTTGTGGAAGGAGCGCTCGGGGAGGTTTTTGCCCGGTGGTTACATTTTACAACATTTTGAAGTCAATATCAATCGTCGTTTGTCGTCTCGCAGCGCTTATGGAGCGTGATAGGCATTCTGCTTTTGTAAGAGATTATCTAAATAAAGAAAACGGTTACAGAGATCACGCGGTGACAAAAACTTCCACAGGCAGATAGACTGACCGAGAGACTTAAATGTGTGACATGGGATTTCGTGATGTTGATGTCAGAGAACATCGAAAAAATATCTCAAATTCGAACAACTATCGTACGATGTTGAATCACGAAGAGTGCAAATGTTTGTTGAAATATCAGATGGGAACGTCCTACATTTACACCCTGTATGTATAACCGTAAAATATACGTATGACTGCGGTTGCTTTCGGACGTCCTGAAACGCCCGTGTAATCCGCATCAGAAAGAGCGGTAGTTTCTTTTTCTGTTACACCCATTTGGCACGCGTCAGTCCATAAATCTACCGCCATAGAAAAATGGCGCGCATTGCAACGACCAGCGACGTAGGCGTACCTAATCCGCGGGGTTCATATACCATAAAAATGTAAATAATCTACTAACGATCAACTACTAGAATGCTTAATTCATTAATAAATTATTTCGCGCCTGATCGACAACTTTGCTTCTAGGCAGGGAGGGACAAGCGGAGAAGCGAACATAACTGAAATTGTCGAAATGTTCCTCAGTAGGGCTACAATCATGAAAAGATTAAAATGTTTGGTTATTTCACCATCTCTACCAATTACAAGTGCAAAGTTGAATATACACTACTTTCTTTGGCAAATGAATTAAATTACAAGAGAGACTTAACATACAATAATTCAAAATAGGTGTTGTCAACCACAAAATGTGATCTTGCCCACACAAGGATTGAATTCTTTGAAAGTTTACGGGTAGATACTACGATTTGTGATATGAATGAAAAGGGACGTGTCGCAGTGTTGTCAGATTTTCAACCGTAAAAACAGTTTCAAGCCTTTTACTAGCACAATACGTCTTATTGTCACCATTATGCTTCATCATGCAGATAAGAAGATCGTTTACTTAACACAGAGTATCACAAATAAAGCTTTTTCTTTCAGTGATGCGTTACGATTTATAATAAAATCATCGTCGGATTGTCAAGTTTGACTGTCAAGCCTTTGTTAATAGTCAAATCTGACAATCCCAATATGAATCGAAAAACGTCACTGAAAGAAAAAGTTTCATTCGTGAAACTGTGTGCTAATTACACGATGTTTTCATCTACATGATGGAATAGTTCCACCAGGTAAGACCGTCTACAATCTACATGATTGTGCTTCTTGTTTAGGTAGTGTTGATTTGAAAACCAGTGTTTTTGCTGGATTGCCATACATCGAGTGGATGTTCGGTTGTTGAGGAACCACCGGAGTAGATGGTTTTTTGACAATTAAGGCAAGTCAACGGCGCAAAATCTTAAAGTAGCCGGTGGAACAATCAATTGACATCTTTAAACAAATAGGCCTGAAAAGTGTGGATAAAATATTATTCCGTGGTTTACCCGAGGCTCCGCAGAGTTCGGGGTGCTTGGGAGGCGGTATCTCACTTTAAATGAAGCTTCAAAATTAAATTTTATCAGTCCCAATGAGCCCGTTTTTAACGCGAGCAATTAATACCAACAGTGTGTTGGTGGTTATTTATTATACATATGAGCC
This sequence comes from Bruchidius siliquastri, assembly GCA_949316355.1. Taxonomy (NCBI): domain Eukaryota; kingdom Metazoa; phylum Arthropoda; class Insecta; order Coleoptera; family Chrysomelidae; genus Bruchidius; species Bruchidius siliquastri. The sequence goes on along the minus strand of OX438536.1, from coordinate 18,769,011 downwards.
GATATATTTTAAAAAACATATGATTCAAACTCATGTGATGGAGGACTTCAGGGGTTTAGCGAGGCTGGTGCAAGTGGTTCAATAAACCAAAGCCCCCAGCTGCGAAGTGCCTCAAATACACATCAAAAAGAGATTTACCAAATAACTGAATTCGTGTCAAAAAATATTTAATGCATTAGTATAGTATTTCGTCCTTGAGCACAAAAAATGCAATGATGGCAAGTGGTGCAACAAGTGGCGCTGCCCATTAATGGCCTTACAAAGTCAAATGGCCATAACAGCCGGAAATCAACAAGTGAGAACCGATTTACAGCGACATTTCCTTGTCTTTCATTGAAACTTGTACGATGCACTGTTATCGTCATCATTCGCATCAGAAGCTGCTGATACTGAGTGTATATATATATATATATATATATATATATATATATATATATATATATATATATATTATTCCTGGGGGCTGCTTACCTAAAAAGGATAGTAATATATGAAACCTGCTCTGCACTGTCAGACCGCCGAGCTATACTGTCGAGTTTAGGCCAAAGGCGAGACATGCATGTAAGTATGTGTATATTCAAGTAAAGCTCTTAGACCCATACAAAATTATTTCATCATTTTTTTCCTGGAAAGGTTTACATAAGTTCTAAGCTACGGTCTTGTATGGATGCGATGAGAAGGGAGTTTTAAATGAGATATCAAATAACCACGCACGAAGCTAGGTAATTATTATTATCATTATCACTCCAGGCACTTTTATATGTTTTCATATTAATATCATGTATACGTCTAAGATGACCTTCTCAATCTTCTTACTATTTACATTGGTATATATTTGATTTTATTAGAATTTAGTCGTTTCTCACTCTTTGTTCAAGTACTTCTAAGTATCAAGTAGCTCGAGTTCAGCTGTCCGTGTTTTAGCACTGTGTGGCAACAAAAATGGTACTGGTTGAAAACACCGGACAAGGCACATACAGAAGAAAGAAGTGGTAAACAATTATTTGTAGTTTTCCAGAAAATAGCTGCAATCTAATAAAATTATGTATCCAGAGAGATAAATGTTACTTCTCATTGGAGTAATTGAACAAATAATCGCGATTCCTCAGGTTAGCAGTGAATAGCGATGGTTCTACCTTTTCTGCACGTTATGGCATTTTTGATGTTTTTTGGATCCATTGACTACTATCAGCACCTTCCATAACTTGAGCTGTATTGAACATGAATCAAGATCGCATTGCGTTTGAGGTGCAACGCCACTGGCAAATAAACCATATACTAGTCTCTCTTGTCGCTACTGCATCGACTAATTTGTCTGCGAAGACATGGCCAAACAACATAATACAGCGGTATGTCCAATGTCAGATCGAGTATTTACTGCCGCTACGACCACTTTTTTGTTGCCCATCAAGATGGCTATGAGTCGCTTCCATCTGGATTAAACGTCGTGTAGTAGGTGCTTTCGTATACAGCTATGTAACTTACCGATCTACCCATGCTGGCAAATTGAAAATTGATATCTACGTCGTTGATATTGAGCTGTATATTCGTTGAACTTAATGCCTCTACACATGCCCGATTTAGTCAAAACAGGATATTATTTTGTCTTCCTTGGGGTATCAATAATAGATACATTCGAAAAGAATAGAGTGCTTTGAAATTTGTTACAGAAGCACGTCATTTGCCATAAGATATCATAATAATTATTCTCTATGTAATAGCATTGCCTTCTTTATAGCAAGTTGCTGTGATTTTATCCTTGCGCAAAAATTTTTATTATACAATGAATGCCGTCCTATCAATTATTTACAGCCAACTTACCTCTCATATAGAAAGTAAGAAATCAGTAGGGTTCCGACACAATCACAGCACCATTACCACCCTAAAAGATGTTACCGATCACATATTTAAAGGTTTTGATGAGGGTAGAATAACCCTAAATAAATCATGTCATATTGTTACAAACGTTTCTATATTTTTGCTTATCACATGGATAAGCATAATTCGAAAGACACCTGACTGATAGAGCTGAATAATTGAAACTAATAAATTCAGAAAGTGGACATACAATTTCCGATATGTTAAGGTTGCGCTCTGGAGTACCGCAAGGTTCTATGCTTGAACCAATTCTATGTACCTTGTATATTTCGAATATACCTTTTGTCGTGGAGTATTTTAAATGTCATGATTATTCCAATGATGGTCGTAATTAGTATACATATTGATTCTGTTTGCAGTTAAATCTCAATAAATAAGTGAAGCATTTGTACTCATAATCTATTTCACCTAAATTGAATAATTTTATATGACCGAAAACTCGAATCTGTGGAAAAAATGAGAAACCTAGAGATTGTTTTCGATAGAAGAATACCATTTTTCCATCATGTGATTAGTATAGTGAAAAAGTATTATAGTAAACTTAAATGATTATATACATGTCAAGACGCCGATAGTATTAAATCAATAACGTCGAAAACAGTTTTGCTACTCCAAGTATCAAAAATATGTCCCTGTTTAGACTATATCACATGCGAGATTGGGCATGTGTGTACACAGAGACTACAGAGACTTCTACTTTTTATGTTTGGAATGTAGATGAAGTATGTAACACTTTATCTCAAATGCTATTCGTTTTACTACGATGATGATGTCTTGTTTCATTCGCTTTTCATTCGACGTATTGTAGGTATCGTATCAAGATTAAAAAAATCAATGAGCGGAAATTATCATTTTATTATCGTATATTTTGAAATACTCACCTTATTATAATTCGTTGATAATTTAGATGCAATGAAGAAATCATATTTTTAGTTATCTATGAGTGGCATATACCAACATTTAATAGATACTCCATCGATTCAGTTAACTGTAAATTAGCGTCAAACTTCGATCTTAGCATCCCTCTATAGTTTATACAGTATGACGTACTAGTTCCTACTTATAATTCACCTTAGCGACAAACAGACAAGTCCTCTAATGGAGCGTTTCTCGACCATCTCTCTCTCTTGTCCTACATAAGCTTGTCTCTTTGCTTTCCACTGCATTTGAACTTTGGTATTTTGATACTCGTATGTGCGCCACACTTGACTAATTCATTTAGGTCGATTATACACGTAATGAAGTTAGCAGTAAAATACGACCTGTGGCGGCGTTGTCTTACGCCGAGTTTAGTGTATTTGAATTACTTAGCAACTTGGCATTGTGTCTTATTTTTTTATATTCGTTTTCTTGCATCACACGCCAATTGACGAGGAAGTATTGTATTCACGAATCATATCAAGATTTCTTGACGCTTCATGACATATACTTGACGAAATACCATGTCACTCATTTCTGTTGGTCGGTCTGTCTGTCTGTACTGCGTCTGGTAATCCTTGACCCACCTATAACTTGGAAAGTACTTTTCTGATCCTGATGAAACTTTGACAGTAAGGTACTACTGGGACAAGGACGAAAAACCTTGTAGTTTTCGATAATTTTTGATTTAGCAGGTAGTTATATTGGTGGGCTGAGCTGAATATAAATCGAAACACGTCAGAGTAAGTACATGATAAGAGAAGGCGTGAAAAGGTTTTTTATTGTTTATTATTATAATTACGTGTTATGGAAATGACCAAGAAACATTATCGCCATTTTATACAATTTCAAGTGTGCCTTAATCCGTAAACAATATTTTGAGAAAATCAATAGAGTGCTTAGTAACAAGTCGCTACTGCACAATGTCGTTTGATTCGATGTACAATATCGTCACGGATGGTGAAACATGCCATAATACCGAAAAACAAGCAATTATCAGATGGTCGCCACTTTTTTGCAATTATTGAGAATGTTTCCACTGTAGCATAAGAGGATAGACGTACTATTAATTCAGAATGCTACACTACAGTTTGTTTGCCTCAGGTTCAGGAAAAACGGCCAATGCGAATATCATGCAGCTAGCTGAAAAGTTCTGTATACCAAATGCATATTTATGTAACTTTTAACGTATCTTGTATTTGTCACTTTGAGTAATCTTTAATTGCCTTGGTCGTTAATTGCAACTCCTATTTCGCTAAACGATGCTGCTAAGCCAGCTGAAACGTTAGTAAAGTTCTTTTAGTAGTCGCATGTATGAGTAAACGTGAATTAAATACACATTCATTAGCAAAAAGCTACTTTTACATAGCCACAAAACACGTACTGAAGATCGAGTAGTTGTTAGTGAAGTTCCTAAGGTACACCATCAACTATTCATTTGAAAATGAGCTAGGCTACAAGCTAATTTCTGAAATTACAACGAATTACCGTCAGATAACTGTATTTTCGCTTCGTCTCGAGCAGAATACACCGCATGTCTAACGCTAACACTCATTTCTCTGCACACTGGATGGCAATAAAGTGTAAGCGTAAACATAAATTACATCCAACATAAATATGCCGCATATTTTTCAGCTGAAAGTTATTTTAATTAACCATTTAGAATTTATTATCGTAAACATTACTTTTAAAAATAGCAGGGCTCTAAATCACCAGAGTGCCTCAAAGATGTAGGATTGACGTTGTCCAAATAAACTTGAATCCTCATTAAAGCTGAAAAGGAGGTGAAAGTATTTTCCAAGAATGTGTATCATGCATGCATACGAATAAGCATGATATTTTATTCTATCGAGGAATTTGCGTACTTTGAAATTAATGTAATATTTCCTAAATTATGGTTAGTATGCGAATGAAACTAGTCTTATCGTTTTCTTGTAGATTGTAGATGCTCTTACTTGGTGAAACTCTTCCATCATGTAGATAAAAAGTTGTTTAATAAAAATCGAAACGCGTCACTAAAAGAAAGAGTTTTATTTGCGAAACTGTGTGAAAACTACACAACCTTTCATATACATTATCGTTTTCTGTTGATTCAGTTTACATTTGTACTGACCGCTAACTTAAGACCACATAACTTTCCTGACATTTCGGCTGTCTCGACATCCTTTATCACATTACAAAATATCAAAACAATCAATTTGGAAATTATTAGTTTCTTAGGAAAACAGTGTCTTATAAATGAGACTTTAGTATGGACTATTATTAAAGGCAGAAAAACTGATGATTATTGCTTTGATAAATCCAAAATTAGGGACATCCAGAAAAAACGAAACATATCGCAGCAGGCGACATTGAAAGATCCAGTCATTTGGGATCTAAGAGCATAAGAAAACCTGGAAAAATCACTATGTTTCATCTCTAGGTTTCGAGAGAATTAATTAGATTACCTGAAGCATATTTCAACCAATTGGGTCACAGTCGACTGAGGAATTAGAAAGACGATCATAATTCAACGTTCGAATGGATGATTTCTCGACGTTCCACTTAGATAATTTTTGTATTATTTGATTTGATACTTGATAGGCATTTAAGGGTTCAAAATGATTTATCTCCTTTAGCTGTGGATTCATTCGACTTTTGGGGTGTAGTTATTTTTTTTAAAGAGGTATCCTTTTTCCTCGTTCTGTTTTGTGATTCAGTTTGGGAAAAATACAGAATTTTTGCAAACTGAAATTTTGAGAATTTTAGAATTTGTTACTCGCATAACAGCACCAAGAGTCGTTAGTACAACAAACCTCAACGGGCGCATCCTCACCAGGTCGAGCTTGCAACGCCTTGAACGAGCCTCTCCTAAATATTCGCTGTCTCCACCAAGAGTTACCACCTCTTAACTTTTAACGCCTCGAACGAGCGGTTTGTAAAAGTCGTTAATTTGGAGAACCTTGGCGTTGTGGAATGAGCTACCAGGGAGTTTGTTTCCAGGTGGTTACAATCTACATCGTTTGAAAGACAATATGAATAGACAACTCCCATAACGACTGATCCATGAGTCTAGGACATCGAATAAGAGTACGTTGGTCACGCTGAAAGTTTTTAGATACAGAAAAACTACAAGTTTTTTTTAGAAAAGTTTATTCTGTTTTTCAACATATTCTCCCCCTACCACAATACATTTAAGCATTCGGTGAAACCACTTGTCAAATTCTTGTGACCAACGTTCTTTTAAAAGGTTGCTAATTTCCCCCTCAAATGCAGCAATTGCCTCTTCATCGGTGGAAAAATGGCGACCTCGTAACTTTTTTTTAAATCTTACGGAATAAGAAAAAGTTGCACGGAAGTAGGTCCGGAGAATGAGGTGGGTGGGGCAACAGTTTGACACCCTGTTCAGCAAAAACATCTAGTGTTCTAGCGGTGCTCTGGACGCTTGCGTTGTCATGGTGCCATTGAATACCCCGCAGACCAGTCTTTGGACGGTTCTTGCATAGTTCTTGGAAGACTACAGGAACACATTTGGTTATATATCACTCAGAAAAAACTTTCCTTCAATTTTCCAAGACTACCGTTGTGATGTATCCACTTTTTCGTTGGAGGCTACTCACTGTCAAAGCACCAAAATAATAATATAATATAATATAACCATGTTTCGTCTCCGGTTATGATATTGAAAGTGTTTTTACTGTGTCCAGTATCAAATTTTTCAAGCATAAACTTAGCCTAATCAACACTTGTTTTTTGCTCACTGGTCAACAAATGTGGCACCCATCTGGAACACCGCTTTCTTAGGCGAAGGTGATCATGAATGATTGTTCGGATCGCTGCCGATCCAATCTCCAGAGCAGCCTCATTCTTGGTGTAGGTTATATGTCGATATTTTTTCACCATATTTTGCACAGCTTCTACAGTTTCCGGAGTAACATCAGTGGGCGGTCGACCTGTGCAAGGTTCATCATCGAGTGAGACCCGACCTCTTTCAAACTCAGCAAACCAATTGAAAACTGTAGGCCTAGAAGGGGCAGAGTCCCCAAAGCAACTCACTGAACTTTCGTGACATTCCGCTTGTTTTAGTCCCTTTTATAGTCATACAAAATCATGACTCGAAAATCACTACTACCCGGATCCATTTTCAAGTTAAAATTCGGCCAGCACTTAAATACATTCGAGATCGTGGTAAGGCAACTGCTGAACGATCCAAACGCTGCCTTTGCGTGTAAGCACTTTAGACAAAATATCTGCGAGCTCAAACTTTTTTAAACTTGTATAGATTAGGAATATCTAAAGACTTTCAGCGTGAACCTCGTAGCGCTAACCTCGTTGTTTCTTTTGGAGAACATGTTGTGGAATGAGCTACTGAGGAGTTTGTTCTCAATCGGTTACAATCTACAGCATTTTAAGGTCAATGTGAATAGACATTCACCCTCTCGCTGCGCTCTTGAAGTAAAAAAAAAATTGCGCTATATTTCAAAGGTTTGCTGTGACCTTAATGTACTAAAAGTTATCATCTAGTGGTCTCATATATTGAGACACTGGGTATTCCGATTCCCCAAGCGTGTAATTTTTACTAATCGAGTAGACCGAACGGTGGCAATGAACTATGTTAATTGGCAAGAACAATGAGAACACGTTCGAAGTTTAACTCGTTCTCTTGGCTTTTGTTGTTTTCTTTAGCGACGCTTGATGTGCGAGAGTGGTTTTCAGGTGTAGAAACAATTTTATTTTCTATTCAACTGACGAGGTGGCGGGCGGCTAGCAACATTTACATAATCCTGTTACATGTTTCTGGACGACGTACAGACGGTAAATCCTTCCTTTACCTCCACGTCAACGATGTATCGTGATGGAGAGAGTTTCAGATCATTCATTTCTGTCGCCTGGTTTGCCTGTTGGTCTGTCTGTTTGTTAGTGTCTCCATCAGCGCGTAATATCAGTAAGCGTATAAGGTTGACTTGTCCAGGGTAGACAAGTCAACACATCACATGTCATTCGACTATGGTCAAAATATTTGCACTATAGATGGGCGAGTAAGCTTTACATATTTGCAAATTGCGCGATGTGAAAAAGTTCTCATTTCCAGTACAATTGTTCAATAAGTTTGATAACTGCAAAATTATACAGTGCATGGAGGAAGGGGGTCAAAGAGTTCACCGAATGCAATGATATATAAATATTCTAAGGGGCGCAAGCAGACAGAATGGAATATATTTGACATGCAAATTTAAACAACCAAACTGTACATTATGCAATGGAATCGTTACAAGTATTGCAACGATTTTGATACGATTTGAGGCAAGGATAAGATGTGACCACGTAGTAGGTTCTGAAATGACTGCAATGGTCGCGGATAAATACGCAAAAAACGACAAATTACTTCATTACATTCATCAACGTCGGACGTATTTTTGGGTGAGGGTGATTTTAAAAATTATCTAAAATTAATCATGTAGATTGTAGATCCGCTTACTTGGTGGAACTCTTTCATCATGCAAATTGTGTAATTAACACACAGTTTTACAAATAAAAATATTTTTCTTTCAGTGACGCGTTTCGATTTATATGTGAATCATCGTCGGACTGTCAGATTTGACTGTTAAATGCTACCCAGATTACTTGTCAACTAGCTAACTAGATCCTATCATGTAGTAAAATCTGACAGTGCGACGCTGATTCAAATATAAATCGGATCGCGTTACTGAAAGAAAAATAGTTTTATCTGTGAAACTGTGTGTTAATTACACAATATTTTTATCTGCATCTGAAATTATATTTACACGTTTCTCAAGTGTTCGGTCAATTTATGGTGTAGTCAAAGATCGTTTCAGGGAGCTCACATTGTTTCATTGAGTGTTTTTCATGCAGTGGGTCTCTTTCTACACCCTCAAAGCAATTTTTTCTATTCGTCATTTTATTCACCGCATGAAAATAAATTCTCAGACGAAGAATATGTGATTTAATTCTAGTATACCTATATGCGCAAAGATATACAAATCCCAAGATCCCACCTATAATAATACTATGATGTTGACCGAAGGATTTCATAATCTTCATTATATAATTTTATTTTTATATTATTAGTAGAAACATTCGGTAAATTTGATCTTTATCTGTGATATATATCTAGTATTTTTCCTGATCCAAGTTTGGAAGTTATTGTATAGATGAACATTTTAAGAGCTCATTTATTCTGAGAGGGTGTTGATAAAAATAAAAAAAACAATTGAATAAATTGACGCGAAAACAGACACACGCGTATCGCTAAAATGCGGTTGGAGAAGATGGTGATGCGAAACAAATGAATTACTTGGAGTGAATCTCAAAATGTTCGTATTCTTGAATTAAATGGGGGGGAATACAATAAGTATTCGAACATATATGTTTCTTGGTTCAAATTAATAATAATTTCATATCAAGTAAATTGTTTCATAGTGAAATCAGATATCCTTGTCCTGAGTATATCTTTACAAGAATATCGTAATTCTTGAATTGAGAATTTCTCTTTATATGTGGTAGAAAACCGAATAGAAGTGGCTGTTGTCCCTGTTCCATAGATTCTACAGCACAACAAAAACTAGAAAATCCAACCAGCATCCTCCTGATCAGGTTGAACTGCCTTCAACAAGCCTTTTTCCAAAAGTAATTTTTTGAGAACCTCAGCCTTGTGGAATTAGCTGCTGGGCTTCTAGACCGCGATAGGCTTCGATACTCAGTAAGATATTATCTGTGAAACAGGCTACATACTGTTGCTATAATAAATAATTAAATATCTCTAGCACCAGGCGAATGCAAGCTTATGCAGATAATATCAAAGATTCTTATATATTCCAGCTAAATCATCAATCGTCTCAATATGGAATCGAGTCTCGCAGCTATGCAGATGAGGATGTTGATAGAATAAGTATATGGGCTTCTTTCAGCCGTTTCACGTGTAATGCATAATTATAGCTGTCATAAAGTTGTTGCAACTGGAGCAATTATCGTTGTGTCTCTTCCCGCTTCTCACCCGTAGTTCCGCACTCTTCTAAACCGGTGAGTTGGTTATTAAGCGAGTTATTTATGGTAGCTCGAGGTTCCCCTCTCAGACACTCGTGACAAATTGGTCTTTGGCGGTGGCGCAACTTTTCAGTTTCGGGAGACGACGGTGGGTATACATTCGTATCGGTATAAAAAGCTTGATGTACTTGAGATATCCAAATAATGTCAATGTCATGCAAATGAACTGTGGATTTTCCCGCTCTCCCAAATGAGATGAAATTATGTTTCGGAGTTTGTTCTCATCAATTTATTGATAGCTATTAATTAATCGATTTAAGTATAACATTCGTAGGAAATAAAGATATTCTATTATTTCTTTATTTCCAATTTTCGGTTTTAGTTCAATTCCTAGAACCTTTTTCAGATAATTGTCTGCTACATATTTAATTTTTTGATAATTTACTGTCTTCAGGGGGGTGCGTCATGGAACCGGATGCTGCATGTTAAATTATGCGCATAGATGTTAGTTAATTGAATCTGCAGTTAGTCTTTTTATTGTACTATTAAAGATGAAATATCATATGAAAAGCAACATAATATGCTGTTTTGAGTAAAAATTAAAAACCTAACAGAAGGAGTTATAAGAGAAACTACAATTTTAAGTGAGTGCTAATGATTTAAATAATATTTACAACAATTTTTACGTCAATATGTATTTGTTGAATGGATTTACTTTGTTCTGCTCAAGTGGAATGTGGGTTCATGCTATTTTGCTTAGCGTGGATTTACTCCCTTTTCATTAATTCTCATTTGGATTTATAGCTTCTGCTTGAAGTAATCAATTTTACAATATTCTTGTGACGAACAAGATTTAAAACTGATTTTATTAAAAAGAACTAAAACTTTTAAGGCATTAATATTTTTATGTATTTATTGCACTTCACGTGAAAACGACTGGATTCAATGCACATTACTTCACTGAGCGATCTCGTAATGGCTATTTCTGATGAAACTGTATTGTCATAATTACACTACATTTTTATAGTTGTTAAGAAGTTACAGAAAGACGAACAACTGAAGAAAAGGACAGATCTTCCACTGGATGGAATAATGGAGTTGCTCACATTCTGTCTGAAGAACAACTATTTCCAAGAGAAGGGAGACTTCTACAAACAAGAAGAAGGCCTGCCTATGGGATCACCGTTGTCTCCGGTTGTAGCCAACTTGTACATGGAATGGTTTGAGTCAACTGCCATCGAAAGTTCAAGTATTAAACCGAAGTTATGGCTTCGCTATGTAGATGACACATTCATCATCTGGAACCATGGAGAGAGCCAACTAGAAACATTCTTCAGTCATCTGAACAACATGCGACCTTCGATAAGATTCACGAAAGAAGAAGAGAGCAACAACTGCCTTCCATTTTTAGATGTCTTAGTAACGAGAAGAAACACCAAAATAGAAACAATAGTACACAGAAAACCAACTCACACAGGTCAATACTTACATTACACTTCAAACCACCCAACAGCCACGAAGAAAGGCGTCATCCGGACTTTAGTCGACCGAGCTAGGAATATTTGTAACACACAAGAGGGACTACAAAGAGAGCTCAATATCATTAAACAAGACCTATTAGACAACGGATACCCAAAGAAGCTAGTGGAAGTAACAATACAGGAAAATACCAACAGTAGAAGAATTAAACACGAAGAATCTCAGCACTTACTCATTCTGCCTTACGTTAAAGGAATATCAGATGGAATCAAAAGAATAGGTCAGCGATACAAGATCCAAACGAGATTCTCTAGGACTGCCACCCTCAGAAGTATCCTAACAAAAACTAAGCCCAGGAATGAATCTCAAGAGACAAAGGACTGCATCTACCAGATACCATGTCAATGTGGTAAAATCTATGTTGGAGAAACAAAAAGGCCACTGGAAGTAAGAATCAAAGAACATCGTCTCAACACCCAGCGAGCAGAGACAGGAAAATCTGGAATAGCTGACCACGCATGGACGGAGCACCATGAAATAGCTTGGGACGATGCTAAGGTTATTGCCAAGGAGCCGCATTGGTATCGAAGGAAATTCAAGGAGGCGGCATTCATCACCAACAACAGCAAAGTGTACAGCAAAGCCAGCGTAGACATTAAACCAATCTGGCAGCCACTCATAAAGAAGATGAACAGACTACGACTGGACCAGACAACAAACAATGACCGACAAACAGCCACGTCAGCAGACCGGAATACCGCGCATCGGGAACCAATCAGAACAGTCCGCGCACAACGACACGTCACCGGACGGGGTATAAATAGGCATGGAAGGAACGTGTTCGCCAGTTCACCTGAAGACGATTGAAGATAGCACATCAATCGAAACGTCGTGATATTCAAAATTTTATAGACAATGGAAGTCCGAAATCAAACTTTTGATTTTTATAGTTACCTAAAAATAATAAAAAAATGGCTGTAATGCGATAGTTGCTTTTTTTGATAGTTTGCTTCTACCGTTCATCTTTGGAGGTTTGTTGTGTCAAAAGAGGACTTTTTCAAATCACTTTATGTATGTAATTCAAAATTTCAGTTATTGTAGAACGGATATATAGATTTTTTAGGTAAATATTTCAATTTGGAAAAACGCAAATGCTAGAGTCGATCAGAATGTTTCATCTATCATTACATTATATATATTGATGCTTATAGTATGCACAAAACAAATGACTACATATCCAAAGTATTTATTTTATTACAAACAACTTGTGAAAAATGCTATCTAATTTCTATCAACAGTGTTATTATGCTCAAACTTATAAACATATCCAGGCTTTGGGAGAAAATCATCTTTGATCCGGGACTCCTTGAATTTCTGAATATGTTAAAACATTCCGAAACCTTGAAATAATAGATTAAAAGAAATAACTTTTATTTAAATGAGCTCAAAATAATAAAATGAACTTTTCCTTTACTACTTTCACTATTAATTTATAATAACGCCATTACACAATTTATATGATATGAAAGCTTGTCGCGAGAATTAAGTACTCGCATTTACTTAGTTTTAAAATTTTAAAATTTAAAATCAGTCAGATCAAGTTATTCAATAGTGTTTATCTACACAGTTAAATCTCGCGACAAGTGTTTATATCATATAAATTGTGTAATGACGCTATAAGCTGATTGTACAAGTTATAAAGGAAAAGTTTATTTTATTCTTTATAGCGCATTTGAATAAAAGCTTGTTTATAAAACAAGTTTTGTACTTTATATTATTTTTTTTATTTTTTAGCTCTCTGCAATTCCTTTTTGGTACCCATATTTTAGGAAAGCATAAAAAACTTATTCCGCCATCTTGTTCATTCTGCCATGTTGGATCACACAGCTTAAAATGCATTGTCATCCAACCAAAACGAATATACAAAATTTCAGCTCAATTGATCGAAGATATCTGCTTCAAAATTGAGTTGCAAAATTCCAACCGAACAAACATAGTTAATATATCTATACTTACAGACATAGCAAGTTCAATAAAAGCTTGTGAAAATTTCAAGTAACACTAACAAGTTTCAAAATTTGACAAAACCCATTTTTGTACTCCTTTCAAACGTTCAGATCTGTTTTCAAAAATCCCCTCCGCTCCTCCTGGGACGTATCGACGACATATTGAATTAGAAATATGAATATACTATTTTTGCAAAAGTTATATTGTTACTACATTCATTACTGTTTCCAAGTAAAATAGTACATAATCTAAGTCTTTTTTTAAACTTCTGGTTTTGCATAGCGTCCCATCGGCAATCAGAAGGTGTGTAGGTCGAATCCTGCAATAGACCAAGTGTTTTCCCAAGTTTTATCTAATTTGTGTATCTATCCCAATATTTTCATTTGCCTTAGCAATCTCCAGCTAACTGTATAATTCTCCTATATCTTGAAAACTTCCCTCAGGCGAAAATTCCTTCCGAACTTCGGAGGCAGCGAACCGCAATGTAGTGTTAAATAGATAAAGTGTCAACATGGCAAAACCCAGGCTGAGAATTAATTTTACAGCGCCATATCGAAGTTTATACGTTAATTATTTACGGTATAAAGGCGCGCTAGAACCTTTTGTCTCTAATGTGAAAGGTTACATCGATAACGACCTTTTCGACAATGTGGATCATACATACATGACATATACCTGTGATGGGGTTTTTATTTAGGGAGATTTTAGTACCTTGATAATATCCCTAGTGACGTTAATACTCGTGGCTGAATATGTGTCCGTGAATATAAATTGTTGAAGGTAAATTCGGAAATTGAATAAAAATATTGTGGAAAGCTTCGAATAACGAAATTATGAATTTTCTAGTCTCTTGAGTTCGCCAAATATTCAATTACATAACAATAAAGTTTGATCCAACAACAGTTCAAATTGTTTCCGAGCATCACTGAGTCATAGCTAGTTTAGTGTTCCAACAATTTGAATTCAAAATGTAGAACCGGTAATGCGATATTATGTCAACGAATTAACTACACTTCGAACTGATTCTGAACTGTTTCTCTACAGTTTATTGATTTGGTCTGAATTATTGATTCTGAATTAGTTTGACAAGTTATCTAAATAATTTTTTTGTTTCCAATGAAAATCACATAGAAATCCACATATATGATACAGAACAGTCAATCCAAGGCTTCTTGTAAGTTACGTTCTCACTCGCACCATTCATCTCTCCCACTCCAAACCGCGCACGATTTGGAGAACACGCCTGTGGTCAGTAATCTAACGTCTGGAGGGTAATCTATGATTTATGTAGCTCATACCGATTTTACCAACTACATTAAATAGTGTTACTAATCTAGCCGCAGCTTCCGGAGACTTATCAGTGTATACAATGAATACAATGATAACGAATGATCGGAATGAAACTTTGGAAAGCCCTATGTTATCTCGCAGCTTTAAAACACATTTATAGTATTTCCTGAGAATGTCAGATTTGTATAAGTGTTCCTACAATTCCTCTTCAAGCTATATTCATGTATACTGCAGCAGCCATAAACTCATCATAACCAAATATTGTTCCCATCTCGTATACCAAATACAGAAACAGCAGGCCTCAAATCAAATCAGCCACATTCAATACAGAACCAGTGAAATTTCTGTGAGTGATGCAGCGCACATTATTGGTCGGATAGGTAGTAGGTAGCAATTCGGAACATGGAAACGATTTATTCGTAGGTGAGATGGTATTTCACCAGCATTCGGACAGTTTATCCTCAATGGTTTCGATTCATGGCTTTCGAACAAATCTCGATGCACCTCGCCGTTGTCCTCGGACAAATTCGACAACAGCTGACCTACATTTTGTTTCACTTAAGCCAGTAGAAGGCGAGCCTCAAGTCATTTTTTCCTAGGGGCCGCCCGACCCCCGTTAGTACCTTTAGGCTTTTTGTACTATTGCTTACAGCACCCATTGTAGCACTCTTGAGTCCTATACTAGTTCGTCTGCAGCTAAGGTCAACGTCATAAAGCCTTAGCTTGTTCAGGTGCTCCTTCAGGCGACAGAGTTCCTATAAGGAAACTATAATAACTATACGAAGTTGATTCATGTTTAAAGAAATTACTCATATAGCCGGTTTAGAGCATGGTGATTTGATGAATTGTTTTCCATGCCTGCATTCATTGAGTTCCAGTATTTTTTATATTGAAGTCTCACCCATTCCCAGAATTGTTTCTTTACTGTGTAGCGACCCACGAGGCCATTGGGCCATTAAATAAGGAAGAAGATAATACATTTCTTGGAAGCTCATCTACCATTTTGTCGCCAATAATTGGTGCCTTGGTATACCCTCCAAATTTACTTTGTTGTTTCGCCAGTTTGCTCAGTTCTTGTTGACATTCCCAAACAAGTGCAGACGTCACCTGAGACCTTCCAATGCATAGGGTGATTAATTTGTTTTTATACGTTCACTGCCTACACAGTACAAAATGGCATACAGCTCTGCCTGCATTTTTCAAGTGGAACACTATATCTAGAGTTATCTGCCCTACCATAGATTTAGAGTGCTTCGGAGCGTATTTCCATACATGCGTGCAATATTCTAGAAGCTTGATGGAAAGTGAGTGTGCCCGGCAGGCCAGCGTGTGATAATCTTGTCAGGGTAGTGTTTTTTGTGTTGAACTACACTACATTTTTTAATCCCCATAGGAAATTTATTTCGATGTCTTCGTTGATGTTGCTCCCGCCGCGCTGATGTAAGGTATTTCGGGACGGTAGTGGTTTGCCTGATTCCATCCAGGAAACATCTGCCATGATATTACCTATAGCTACAGTTCAGCCACCCTTCTTCGATGTTCCAGACTGCGGAGGTCCTTTGTGATTTACGAGACGTACTGCTCGTTTCTGGATTGTGTTCAGAAGCTTTCGGTAGTGCTTTGGCGATGGTCTAATCTGGGCCTTATAGAGTAGCAGTTGTGCCGGACAATACAACTTTCTCGGGCGGGAAATAACCCTCAAATTCTATTAGGCCAACCTATCGAGGCCGGCAACATGATCGTATCATAAAATGTTATTATTGATGAATAATTCCCATAAGCTTAATGAATGATGATTCAAGTATTGGACATCCCCTTATCTCCACGGCTGGCAGACCGGCATACGACTCCTTTGTCAGGGTTGTTGTCTGAGTCTTCTACGCGTTATACTGAACTATTTGTGGATCGTATTCTACAATTATCTGGATGTCCTCATTAGTATGAATATCATGCTGCCTTCATCGAAATATATCTTTCGAGATGGTAGTGGTTTGCCCGGGTAAGGGTGGTTTCATCTACGGAGCTGTAGATAGGATTGGATTTTATTTCCAACAAATTGTTGATGTAGAGCAAGGAGAGCGTTGGAGAAAGGACAGATCCTTGAGGAACACCCGAATTGTAAACCCATCTGAAGCATATCCATCCACCACCACAGACAAGGAGTGATCCCTGAGGAAACTACCCAACCCTTGGCACGGACCCAGAGACGGCAAAGTTGTTGAAAAATCTCTAATGCAACAATCTTTCGAAAGCTTTCGATGTTATTTATCGCGACGAATCGAGACTCCATAGAGCTCATTTCCTCTGCTCCACACGTGTGACGTAGACCAGAAGATCTCCCGTGAATCTATGCTTGCGGAAACTCAAAGTTGGAGAAATTTGTTATTCGCATACCTTTTTTTAATTATTATGCAGTTATCTATCTTGTTTTGCTTCTCGCGTATCGTAAAACATGAAGAAATATGCTAAAATATGATATCTACTTCAGATAGAATTTGGCAAGGTGAGACAGTATAAGCGAGACATTTTATTTTTGAACTTTGAAGCTGTTTGAATGCTACCTCTCGTTCATATGGAAACAAGACATTACTTGACAGTTGATTCCTTGCTTTTTCTGTAAGGTGGAAACTAATACACAATTAGCATTTTGGATTCCGGAAAGATACGAACCACACGCGCCGTTTGTAATTTAGAAGAATGGTTTTTGGTGGATTACTTAACACATCCGCGCTCTGCAACGAGTGGGCAGGTGCCCAGTTAGCTCAGTTGGCCGGAGCTTCAACCGACAATGGGAAGGTATGTGCTTCCAATCCCGTACGGGGTCATTTGTTCCAGATTTTAGCAGCAGTACAATACAATCAATGTTTCGTCAAACAAAGTTCACAAAAGATACCTCGTTGATACACGATACCAGAATGAGTATTGGATAGACATTGCGGATATAGTAGAAGACATCTTTTGATACTAGATGATACCGTTCCTTTAGTTTATTACTACTATTACAATCATTATCTAATATTTTAGTAATCCATTCATCAAAATGCTCCTGTTCGCATTAACGATGCTGTCGTTAGTTGAATGGACATATCCCTGTAACATTCTCGAATACCCATTAAAAGATTAACTGTATCTGAATACCTGCTTGGTAAACATCTCCACATGAAAAGAACACAACACCTAACCGTTTTATCTTGATTTATTGGTGTAGGATCATTAGCAATTTGTAGAAAAAATGAAATATGGCTTCATTCAAATCTAATTACTGAACGCATGTTGAGTTAGGCTTGCTCGTTTTTTATTCATATGGGGATCGCATCTTCTTTTCATAGTCATAATGATGCTTGTTTGTTTTCTAATAGTGAGATTTGGCAAGTGAATCCGATACAACTTGAATTTTTGAACGTATTGGGATGGTTAAAGTCATCCTCCATGGGTCGTGGCATTGCAATTAAAGTAGGCCATTGCTTCTTTTCGATCAGAAGTGTATCCAGTGGAGGTTCTCATGTTTGTTTTTGGACCCATTCTGTTTATTTATTCGTATGTTAGCAGCCAGCGAAAAATATAATTTTCCAAAGAAAGAGGGAGAGAGAACCATTGGACATAGAGGTTCTTGGTGAAGCTCTTCCATAATTCGGTAAAAATTGTGTATTTAACACAAAGATTTACAATTAAAACTCTCATTCTTCCAGTTACGCGTTTTGATTTATATTTAAATCATCGTCAGACTGTTTGATTTTACTGTTTATAAAGGTTCCTAAGTTACTTATCAGTTAGCTAACTAGATGCTATTATGAATACAAAACTGCAGCTCCAAATCTACCATACTGTTTATCCTGTCTAGCTATTGTTCTATTGAATTCTTTTCTTTCTTTTGTCTGTCTTAGGAGAAACATTTTTAACGACTGCATTTGCTTTATTGTTAAGTGAAGATCCCTAGAAAATCAAAATATCCTTAAGATATTTGACATGATAACATTTTGCATTTATTTTTTATACATTCAATAATTAGTTAAGATAGAATAAAAATACTGAAAGAAAGAGGTTTTATTCCTGATCCTTTATGCTGAACACAATCTTTCATCTGAGCCTCAGGATAAGTTTCAGAAGTTCTTTACAAGCGACCTGTCATCTGCAATCCACACGCTTCGCATACAGCAAAGTATATAAAACTTGGTTTATTGAAGACTGATCAGATTTCAGAGCTACTGATCCAGGAAGGAAGTTTCATGAGGTTATACAAGATTCAATCCTCACTATTGGGCGTTCAAAAATTCGATCCTAAACTTTGTTTCTAACCTGATATCTTGGAAGTACAATGTCAACCTACAGAACCTCATTTTCTCAAAGTTATTTTTTATTATATTTTTCTCAATTCTCAGTTCTCGTACCTTGAAATTTTCTGGTCTTTATGAAGTTAGTGGAGGAACACGAGAATTATTGATTTGTTGTTTTTGGAACACATTTCTAAGTAATAAATTCTATAAATAGGTAAGGTCGATTAGTGACCATCTTCTAAATAAATTAAATGGTATTGATATGCATCTTGAGTGTATCTAAAGTTTCATGAATCATAAATAACGTTCAGCGTTTGAATGTCACGGTAACGATCCTGCTTAGAGACGCTTTAATATTAGTTTTAGCTCAGGGTGGAACCGTACTCCTGCAGTTTTTCTCTAATCAGCAGAAACATACGCAATATGAAATAAATTAAAAGTAAAAAAACTTTTTCAAAAACAAGCTTTTATTTAAGCGCGCAAAAAATAATAAAATAAACTTTTCCTCCATAACTTTTACTATCAACTTACAACGTTAGAATTTTTTAAGTTTATTTTATTATTTTAGCGCATTTAAATGAAAGCTTATTTTTAATCAAGTTATTTTACTTTCATTTTGTACTTTTCAGTTATTTCTGGACAGGTCTGTAAACATCTCAGTACCCAAAATTTCAGACGGATTTGAGGAACTGAGTTTATGATCGTCATTCTTTTTTTTAATCTCATTCATATTTTCAGCAAGCCCTTTCATTTGATACCGCATATTGTAGGAGTGCATTAAAAATTACTAGTCCGCCATCTTGGGTGTTCCGCCATGTTGGATACAGAATTAGCACAGCTAACAATACATTGGCATATGAACTAAACGTGTATACAAAATTTTAGTCCAATCGGTTGAAGATATCTGCTTCAAAATTAAATTGTGCGATTCTATTGAATAAACATAGTTACTTTCCTTTTGAAATTGTTATCCTCTTTGTGTAGTATAAAAACATCCATTTTACTCTATGCCTACCAAACGTGTTCACGGAGTGCTGATTTTTGATGTCACACCTTTGCTTATATGGTTTTTGTGTTCCTTGAATCGATATTTGTGGTGTGAACTATTGTCTTTGTAGCCATTGACAATAAAATTCAGTTTCTTTTGTTTATATGTTACACAGCAGTTAAATGTGTCAATCTGTCATCATCCGTTCATCAACAATGTGCATGTATGAGAAGTGCATGTGCTTCATCCAGGCGTTCTTGAGTAATATTTCAATATTTTCCCTCTTGCATGCGGAAAACGAAAAAAACGATACCTTTCGATCAACCACAAAACCGACCATGCTTAGTTGAGTGAGTGATCTCATTTCCCGACAGCTATAGATTAAAACCGTTCTCAGTTGCATACCACCAGCGTTACGCTCCAGGTATGATCCTGAAAACATCAGATCCATAATCTCTTTTAATTAGATTCATCCCGTAGGGATTATATAACTGTATCTCGATCCTTTTTTTGTCGTATTCACACGAGATTAAATTCCCAACCTTTTCAGCTAAATGCAACAAATGTCTCGTCAGCTGTTCCTCTTCCTATTCAGCGCGAAAAAGGAACAAAGAGTAGAGTATTCGAACGATTGTATCCAAGCTTGGTAATACAGGAACGGATCAGGTCCACAGACCCACATCGATATGTCATCAAGTAATCCCGTTATAACGTTCAGGGCAGGTTCGATTGCATTTATTACTATATCACCGATTTTCTATTGATTTTGTTTAAAATGTGCTTACGAGGGGGGAGGGGTGAAATTGATACCAACAATTTCAAAATTTAAAGGGCAAACACTGACTCACACTCATAAACATAAATATATGATTGATAAAAAACGCCATATTATAGCGCTTATCATACAGACAAACTGACAAATCGACAGAGTTATCGACGGAAATGAGTGACAGGGGTTCTTGTGCAGTACACGTCATGTAACATAAAAAACATTATCTCAGATTTGAAGATTTTCGCGATTGCAATTCGTCTTGTCAAGTTGCGAGTAAAAACTCAAAAAAATCACAAAAAAAATCAGTTTTGTCTCATTCAGGTCATATAGATTTTTTTATGGGTAAAGACCATGACTATATGACTATATTTGAAGATCTACATGAATAACTAGTTTTGAAATAGTTATAAAGCAATAGTTTTCTATTAACAAAAAATCAATTATTACTTTTGGTGATTTATATTATTGTTATCACTATCTCTTTTCGACTAGTTTTTTTTTTATCTTAATGTATATTTTGTTTTCAGGTAAGTTAACTACAGTATGAAACCGTCTTGGGGTAGCATTTAGCTGGTAAGTGGAAGTTAATGATTAAAGTAGTTTTACATGATTTCTTCGATTTTAATATTTGCTGTGAATTTATAGAATCTGGCTAGTCAGGGGACGATAAATCGATCACACAATAATGATGAATTTCAGCAAATCAGTGTTTCTGTTGGCTTTTATTATACTCAGTATACGTTTGATTGACAATTCTTATCTATATTTGATTAGACATGATATATGTGAGCTAGTTTTACCTAGCTATGTGAAATATATGGAATATGATGCACGTTCTATTACTGAAAATTGCTTTCAAAAAGCTTCTATTCATATATCACGCGATTATTTTACAACGTAGGCGAAGGTGCATAATATTTATAAATGTTCACCACGGTGAAGCCTGGTTAGGTATTTCAATGTTTTAATTAGGAATATTTCCATAGAAATGGAAATATATTGAATGTAGGTGTCCGAAATCATTGGAAATACTGGACATGCCGGAAATACTTTGTTCAAAAGAGGATTTAAACGATTGAAAACCAATTTATATACATCTTTTACAATTTTATGAAGTAGAAACACTGGAATAATTATTAAAAAAAAGTATATTACGAATATTTTAAAGCTTAGGGACTCAACCCCTTGATCAATTATTGGCAACGTTGCGGACGACAAATCTCATTTCAGATTTTTGTCTTATTTGGTATTCCATTTACTCTTGTGTTTATTTCACGAGTGTAAATAGCTTGCTAATCAGTACCATTTTTAAAATTGCTTTTTAATAAATATTAATTAGTTTACTTTTTGTATCTCCAAAATGTCTATATATGTTTGTTTATCCTTGAATATATAGTTTAGTAATGTAATCTATGTTTATCCTGTGGTTGTCTCGTTGATTCATGATATTTTCCGTCGGCCGTTAACTAAAACCACATATGAATTATTCTTTACTAACATTCCGGCTGTCTCGGCAGTCTTTATCAAAGTATGAAGCAGAATAAAAAAATCGATTCTGCAAATATAATTACATTAATATTTATGACTGTTTCTGGGGTAAAAGTTGTGTTTCCAACAAGATCTCAATAGTATGAACAATTATGAAAAGCTAGAATACAGATGATGCATTTGCAGTCTTGATGAATCCAAATAAGGAAATAAGTAACACAAAAACAATAGATCTGCTTGTCCCATGATATAATATGAAACATTCTCAGCCAAACTAGGTTAGGTACATTGTATTGAGGAATTAGTAATACGATCATAGTTCAAATTTATAAAGGCGGATCCTTTGGCTTTCCATTTGAAATTATTGTCCTTTTTGTGTAGTAAAAAAACTTGCCTCCATTTTAATATGTTTGTGTATGCTACGTGTGAAGATTCAATCAGTGTCCTACAAATCTACAGATAAACCATAATTTTTCATCCAGGTTTTCTTATGGTTTGTTCTTGGATCCCAAATGTGGGGTATTACATTGCTGTATCGCACTACTGTATGTTTCATTATATCTCTAGGGCAGACAGCTTTGTGGCTCTGGTGTGGTGGTGGTTTATTTCCTTTTTTTGGATTTATCAACTATGGAAATACATCGTCTGTATTCTAGGCTTTTATAATGAATATTTCATACAAAGTTCTTGTTGAAAACAAATAAATGTTTCTTATTTTATTTTCTACTCTGATAAAGGCTGTCGAGGCAGCCGAAACGTCAGTCACGATTAATTAATACGTATGTGGTTTTAATTAACGGCAAGCGGAAAATCTGGTGAATATAGCTTAGAGATTTTATCTCGTAATCACATAATTGCTTTGAGAATGCATTGTTTTATAATAATCTATCTATAATTTATATAAATGTTTAGTTTGAATAACTATATGGTTAAACTTCACAACATTGTATTTTACACAGATAAAAGTTAATTTATTATCATATAAAATGTGTATGTTATTTTATAATCACTATTCGTTGTTCAAAGAACTGTTACACGAAATACTGGAAATCATGTTATTGGATTGGGTATATTTATTCTTTCTCAAAAAAAGCACAAGCATGTTTACAAATCCAAATGTGCCCTATTTTATAATAGGATCTATTCAGATGAAACGTTCCATGAGAACATAATGATGCTGTATACATGTGGTTCTGTATCCATCCACTTCTACGTCTGTAGCAAGGTGAACTGTATCCTACACCATTCTACGTTGGCTTCAGTTGCATTTCAGAATGGCGACCCATTGTTAATTTCATTATGACCCGAGAATCTCGCAATCCTTCCCTGTATCGGTCTTCTTCTGAAACACCGTGGAGTGTATCGAGATCTGACAGCGCCACTTACAGAGCGACCCTCTGACGTCGGCTTTACGTACATTCCATGACGGCCACCCATTGGATATTCGGTGCTACCGTATGACAGTGTTGCCAGATGGTTGTTGGGGTTTGAAGATCTGGCAGCTTCCAAAAATGCAATTAATTAGTCGCGAACGACGGGTTGGTCACCACTGCTACAGTCTAGTTACAACAATGTTGCCAAATAGTCCTCATCATATAATGAATATATAGATTGGTATATAAAAAACGGGTAAGCTAACACATTAATATTTGGCCATGAAGAATTATCACTAAATAATCAATATGACATACTCAAAATGAAAATAAAATATTGAAAAGTAATACAAGAATTTAAATTTTATCTGGTTAATGAATCCACATATGACTTCTAACGTCCCGACTGTGTCGCCAGCCTTTATCGCAGTACTAAAGTTTAACAGCGCAATAACATTGCAATGGATTGATTAACTGTTTCTATAATAACAGTTTTTGGAATGAAAGCCTCCTATTGAATATAATGGGATGTACGAACGTAGACTGGCTACACTTGTTATGTGGAGTGTAGATGATCTCACGTGGTGAATCTTCCATTATCAATATATTTTATTTTAATGATTCATTTGCATTATTTGTGAATCCAAAATTATTATAGTGTAGATCATAGTGTATAGTGACACTAGAAACGCAATGCTACAACGACACAAAATCGCCCGTATTTGGAACCCAAAAACACAAGCCATGAGAGCATCTGATTCAAATTTCGTCTATAGGTTTGGAGAACATTGATATTTCCTTGAACCATACCCAACTAGGTTGGGTCACAGTCTACTTACCAGAATGGAAAGACAAACATGATTCAACATTCTTTGAATCTGAACTAAACTGATCATAAAAAGACCTTTATAAGGTTGATTTAAAATGCCGACATGGGTACGCTTTCGAAGATTATAACTCATATTGGATACTGGACATAACTTCTTCCAGAGTTGGGATGACACCTGTTAGGTCTACCTCTGGCGACTAGAGACTGACAACAACAATGGCTAGACCAGAGAGGACTGGATAGGTCATAAACAACAAAAAATTCCAGCCGGCCAAATCCCCGGGATTCGACAACATCTACCCTGTTCTATTTAAACAAGAATAGAACTGCTAATACCATATTTAATTAAAAATTTCAAGAGATGCTTCACCTGGCGGTATATGCTCTGTATGTAGAGGAAGGATAAGGTACAGATTATTTACCCTATAAGAAGATACTAAATTATGCTCGAGCTATACCGAGATGGATTAATCAGCCTGATGACATTTCTTGAAAAAAATATTGAACAGCTTGGTCGGCAGGTGTACAAGAGATCCTCTTAGTAACCGTCAATATGCATATCATTCAGAAAAATCTCAACTAATTTGGTACTGGACAATCTATGCAGACTGCTTTCTAAGTCACTAGATGACAGAGATACAGCGATAGCCACATTCTTGGATTTATACGATAAGGCTCGTTTAGTAATGCAAAAACGCAACCCTTGGTAAATGCTTCAGAGAGGATAGCGAAGTTCCAACACTTCTTCCAGAGAATACAGGCCAACCTGAGGATAATATTCTTAGTAGGTATAGCAAAATTGAGGAGAACGTGGAAATAATATCCCCTCTGTGGAGCTAACCGCCCAAGGCTTCTACAGAATAGGGTATATTAATGGCCTCATTTTCGAGGACGCTTTGCGAGAAAAATCCTCGCAAAAGGCTATCAATGTTGTCGGCAGGTAGTTTAAGACAGAAAGTTTAGCCATAAAACCACACAAAACAACTGTTGCTACGTTTATACGAATGGAAGTGCTAGAGCTCCTAGAACGCCATGCTTTGCAGGAAGTGGAGATTCTGTATACTAGCGAGGCGATATATCTGGGAGTCACTTTTTACCAAAGTTGAACATGAAATATTCAAATCACTGAGGTGGCATTGAAAGATACAATAGCCTTAGATATGTGTAGATGGATATGCGGAAATCATTGGGGTTTGCACCATGTTGATACAAGGATTTTGCAGCTCAGGATCACGTATGAAGCATTGGTGTGGTGGATAAAGGCTGCATCGGGATCAGTAAGGATAATGAGTAACGCCGAAAGGCAAGCATGTTTGTGTGCTACAGGGGCTATGCGAATGGTTTATCCTGCTACGTTCTTGCTACCTCCTGGTTCTTCTGGAGTTACCATCATTGCACATATTAAAGGAATGCTTATTTCTTACGTCAATAACCTATCAGGTAACAACATGGAAAAGAGGACCAAAAATTGTACACAGAACAGAAAGTATACCCAATTTTGGGAATGATCACGGATGGTTCAAATGTACAATTTCAGATGAAAATAATCAAATGATGGTGCCAAAAAGGCCAATTCAGACAGAAACCTTCTGGTACACACGATGGCTCAAAAATGAAACAGGGTGTTGGAGCTGGAATTCACGAGACTAGGTCAAAAACCAAGATCTAGATAAGTCTAGGAAATATAGCTAGGATTTTTTAAGTATGAAGTGCAAGAGAGATTTTTAGGTAGATAACTGTCAAATAGCCATTTGGTTAGATAGCCGGGAAACCACTGAGGTACTGAATTTGGCGCACTTATCAATCAAATTGGTTGAAGACTGCATGAGTGTAGGTACCCTCAAGGAACTAGAAACCAAAATAAGGTGTGGCCTAAGTTTGGGTACACCAGGACACGAAGGGCATACAGGAAACGAGAATGCGAGTAAGGATAAGCTAGCCTGCTAAGGTGCTGCAAACAGCTATAAGGTCTAGAGCCCTTCTGTGATGTGGCTAGAACAGATCTGAAGTAGTCAGAATGGAGCAAGACATCGTCTTTAACATGATATAGTGACCGCTCAGTAACAGGAGCAGGCATACAACAGCGAAACCCTGCTTGAATTTAACAAGAAGGTCATATGAGTTATTGTAGGTCTCCTAATGACACAAGGTCACCTAAGCCGACATATGAAGCTTTTAAACCTGGCCACGTGCGGGGAGTACGAGGCAACCCCTGTGCACTTCTTAAGCTACAGTCACATGTCCTTTGAGATTACGTTCAGACAATTTACAATAGCAGTCCAACCAACTTTACAGCCGAAACTCCACGTACATCGCTATTCAGACTGTTTTCTGCGTAATTGCATTTGAAAACCTAGTTACATTAAACTGTTGTATTTATGATTTTACGTACCAACAAAATACGATCAGACATCAGATACTTTCTCTGAACGCTACATGGTATATTCATATATTGAGTAACGCGGTTCGACTGCCTGTTTGTTCATTTTATGCGCGTTGGATATGTGATTGTGATTGTAAACTGGTGGCGAGAGCACAGAAATCAGGAATCGCCCTGCGGCGAATGGATTTCCATCACAGCAAGGTGCCGAACGCGTTAAACCGACGAGAATTGATCGAATCAATAAATTTAATGCTGTTCCTACTTCCTTCTGCTTACTCCATAATGTTGTTGTTGGATATTAGTTTTCGGTGCAGCATGGACTTCTATAAATAACTATTGGTGTGCGTTACTTTTTGTACGAACTGTGGTAACATAGATGCTGAACTTCTGTTTGAGGTCCGCACTGGTGATCTAGGTTTGCATACATCATTGCCCTTTGATATGTGTTCACTGTAAAAAAAATAATTCTGCCTTCTTGACTTGAGCTAGAAAGGAGCGATAAGTTTGGTAGACTCACGCTCAATATCACTCCCTAGAGCTACTGCACGCAATCCAGAAAAGAACATTACATCTGGAAGACTCGCCAGACCTTATAAAGGACCTCCTCAGCATGTAACTTCGTA
This sequence comes from Bruchidius siliquastri, assembly GCA_949316355.1. Classification (NCBI taxonomy): domain Eukaryota; kingdom Metazoa; phylum Arthropoda; class Insecta; order Coleoptera; family Chrysomelidae; genus Bruchidius; species Bruchidius siliquastri. The sequence goes on along the minus strand of OX438536.1, from coordinate 18,741,725 downwards.
ACTCCGAAGAACAGCTGAACTAGCTTTTCCTATAGATTCAACCAGGGTAAATGTTGGACCGAGCTCATCAGTATGATACTAAAGAGGCGCGTTCTCACCAGGTTGAGCTTTAAACACCTCGACTGAGTCTTTTTCAGAAGACTCTCTTTTGGAGATCCTCGGCGTTGTAGAATGGGCTGCAGAAATTTCCCGATGCTTATAGCTTACAGCGTTTCGAGGTCATTGTGAATGGATATTTTTCTTCCGCAGCGCTTCTGGAACGCTATATGCTTTCTGCGTTTGCGAGAGGTTATCTAAAAAAAGATTCATCAGTACGACGAATATAGCGTTTTCCTGAGATCGGGCTTCCAATACCTTGAACGAGCTTTTTCAAAGTAATTATTTTGGTGAGGCTCAAGTTGGGGTCCAGGGGTTTTTTGATGATTACAATTTACATATTTTTGAAGTAATCGTGGATAGACATCGTTTCGCAGCGCTTCTGGAACGCAATAGGGTTAGGGAGAAATTTTTAACTGAAGAATGTCCGAAACAAGCGAAACCGATGCGCCGCATGCCGATAAAAGGCTAGAATAATGAAACTATACAAAATACATTGAAGTAGGATCAGTTTCGTTGAATCCTTCAGTGTTGAAACTTCTAAAGCACGCCGCTCTGACCATTCTTACGAAGATTTCACGATTGTCGCTTACTTGAATAAAAGCAAAGGTGCGATGTACCTGGGAACTTGATCTTAACCCCCCGGGTTGGGGAGAAGGACAAAGAGAACACCGGACTGCTCAGCCAGTGCACTTTTTTTTGATAGATAACCTTTCGAAAAAGCAGAAAGTCTTTCGCGCTCCACAAGCGCTGCGGGAGGATACATATCTATTCAGATTGGCCTTAACACACTGGATCCTGGGAAACAAACTCCCCGACAGCCTATTCCACAAAGCTGAGATTCTCCAAAAGAATGTCTTGGAAGAGTCTTTTTCGGGGTTTTGATAGCTCAACCTGGGGAAGATGCCAGAGACTTTTATTCCTCCAGATTCTGGGTTATGCTTCTATAAGGTTGAATTAAAATTCTGACATAGGAACATTATGATGGATCATAACATCCTATTTTTTTTAAAGCACACAATAAATGCTGCTAGGCCTGGGGGATGTGAACGACTGGAATTTGTTGTTGTTTATTGCCCATCTAATCTTGTCTGGTAATGTTATCGTTTTGCCAGTCTCCAGTCACCGAAAATAGATATAACAGTAGTAGGGGTTATATTCCTCTATCTTGGAAGCCCTGTTCTGTATCAAACGTGAACGATGAATTAAATGTGACTATGTCAGCCTTTTAATTCAACCTTATAAATGCAGATTTTTTTTTAACCCAACCGAACGGGCAAGCAATGGGAACATGTTTGTGACAGGACATGCAATCGTTGATGTTAGTTGTCCCTCCCTTTCACGACTGGTCCAGCCTGCGATTTTCTTTCCAGTGTCGCTGTCTGCGTTTTCTGTGCCTTGAGCAGAACTCCATTTGCAGATTCCCATTCGACAGTTCTTCGTTGATCTGGAGAAGCTTTATATTGAATTAGATGTCATTTCCAAACGTTCGTTGATCTATTATAGCAAGAAGAGTGTTGGGCGAATAGACAGATCACTGAAGAATGTCCGCATTGATGGTAAATATATTGGAAGCATATCCATCCTGCACCACAAATAAGGAAGAAAACCATCCAACCATTGTCATAGACCCCGGTGCCAGCAAGCTGGATTAGAAGTGTATCATATCACACCCAGTCGAAAGCTTGTGTTTATTTGGTAAACTGTGGAATAAATGATTTTTTTCTGATCTGTAAAGTAGTAGCACCTGTTCCGATGAACGCAACTTGGAACTGAAGCGGAAGAGCTTGTGGGACGTTGACTTAACAAGGCCGGAAACCTGATCGTACCAGGACATGCTAATGTTGATGTTAATACCCAGAAGCTTCATGGAAGATGATTCGAATATTGGTCATCCCTTCATCTCCACTTCTGACAGACCATTATGTGATTTTCCTGTCAGGGTAGTTCTCTGAATCCCGTGCGTGGAACTGAACTCGATTTGTCGCTCTCCATTTGACAATTATCTCTTTGTCTTCGTTCATCTGTCTAAGATGTCGCTCCAGCTACGCTCTCTCGGGCTGGTAATGGTTTGCTAGGGTCCTTGCAGGATGCAGATTCAGTCCGTGGAAGCTTAGAGACGAGGTAGAAAGTCTTTTATCGAAAAATGGACCACTCGCCTATGGGTATTGGTAATCAGTTGAACAACTAAAGACAAAATTGCTAGCAGAGGAAATGCGTCAGTGAAGGCATTATTGTAGACTCACATTAAGGATAAAGTAAGAAATGACGAAATCGGCGACATAATGAATATACAGACAACTATAATTGACACCATTGATTCAAAAATCTTTAGATGGGATGGTCATGTCAACCGTATGCGTAGCAGATGGCTAAAGAGAGTAAATCAGTGGATACCAACACAAAGAAGAGAAAGAGGTCGACCCAGGGAGGGCTTAGGCAGATGGTGAGAAACCGCCATTACGAGCAGAAACCTACGAGATGAAGACTAGCGGGATAGATACCGAGGGAAACGAGGATGCGATAATCGACTATAATGTATTTATTTCGCAATAGGATTATGAAATATATAAAATCAGTACCTAGTTCAACGAAAAATATGAGATAACTTTTTGAGCGTAAGCTCTTGTATGCTTCCTGTTTTTCCAGTTAACCCTTCGGAAACGTCCGGCGCCTTTTCTTTCCGATACCGGAACTTGTGTCGGCTTCCGACATCCGGCGATGCGGTGGCTGCTGTCCCATATCGCGGCAACATCGCCTACCGTCAAGTGAACTGACCGCCGAGTGCAGTGATGCCAACTCCTTGGAATTTAAATAGCTAGAGTACTGTCTAAAAATAGCTAGAAAATAGCTAGAATTTTTTTCGGTGTCTATTTTATTCCTATTACAGAATATTATAGTTAATTTTTTTCGAACGTAAGGGATGCTCGAGCAAAAATTTAATTGACAAATGCCAACAGAATAATACAGACAAATGACAATATAGAATTACGACGTTTATCTTGACAATTCTGTTTTATGGCATGGGTGAGTTGTCAAATTTGTCATTGATAACTGCACTGAAATTTGAAATTTAAATAAAAATGATGAGTGTGGACTGGGAATAAGATATAAAATATGAACAAAAAACAAAACAAATGTATTCTGACAAACGTTATACATATAAAATAAATTGAAGATATAAAAATTCCAACCACAATCGTAGAGCACGAACAAGCACAAACGATTACTTTCATAGCTTCGCAAAACAGTCAAAGCATAGATGGAGGGAGCAACCATAAAATGGGAATAAAACAGAAAATGGCAATAGCTAGACAAAATAGCTAGATAGCTAGACGATATTTTACTAGCTAAACCTTGGCGCGAAATAGCTAGATCTAGCTATAAAATAGCTAAATTGGCATCACTGGCCGAGTGTATACGTGCGGAGGTTACGTCGTCCGCCACCGCTACTCAGTCGAGTGTCGACCGTCGTTGGGTTGGCACTGCGCGCGCGTTATGCGTCTGTTTTCGTCGCTGTCGTCCGTCACGGCCGACGTGATTCCCTTACACCGCCACCACTTCGCCGACGACGTCATTCTCCACAGCCGCCTCCGGACGATCAGGCGGCCTGGCCTCCCCGCCCCGGAGGGTTGAAGCGCGTGTGGCCCACGATACACTATCATCGCCGCGATGTCTGCGATTCCACGGATGCCGGGACAACGACGATCGTCTCCACTGACAACAATTATGAAGGAACGTACTTGTCGGTATTTCGCGAACATCTAATTGGCCACCTGCAGTGCACTACTTGGCCTCCGAGAGCTCTCAGTTTCGCGTTTTGTGCGCTCGATTCATTATTCGAGAGGTAACCGCCACACAGCCTTGTGTACTTTCATTTCTCAGTTCTTGTTCAAATCTTATGCATATACTAAATCTCTGAGGCCCTAAGTTGGTCACGTCCACAGAAAGAAATAAACGCTGCCGTATCTGTAATTCACTTAAGCCTTTCTCAAAAATAATGGTGATGTACATTTTCTTTTTGTAAATAAATAAATACTACGGCCTAAGCAAGGAGTGCTTGTATTTGACAAACTTTCCGGTACAATTAAAGGTAGAACTTAATGTCTTCCTATTCTGGGAAAGACTGTGCCACCGAGTTCCACCGAATCTTGTTCCATTGAACTTATGGAAATTGCACTCCAATATCAGATGAACATTTCTGTGTCAGTATTAGAATGCAGCAAAGGCAGCTTGAGCAACCTGCCTCAAATCAAATCATCCACGTTAGGCAAGATAGACTGACCCTATCTAAAAGAAGGACACCTGTTTAGGAGGTGGGACGAAGTTTCGTCCTCCTCCCACCACATCGCGCAGACAGTATCCTAATCCAGTTCCATAAGGGACAATGAAAGGTAGAACTTTAAGACTTCCTTATATGGGAAAGACTGTGCCACCAAGTTTCACCGAATCTTGTTCCATTGAACTTATGGAAATTGCACTCCAATATCAGATGAACATTTCTGTGTCAGTATTAGAATGCAGCAAAGGCAGCTTGAGCAACAACCTGCCTTAAATCAAATCATTCACGTTAGGCAAGATAGACTGGCCCTATGTAAAAGAAGGACATCTGTCTAGGAGGTGGGACGAAGTTTCGTCCTCCTCCCACCACATCGCGTAGACAGCATCTTTATCCAGTCCCATAAGAGACATATGCCTCCCTACTCTGCATGAGGATCCCTACCAAGAGGTTAAGTGAGTTTCTATTCATATTGACCAGCCATAGCTGCCGACGTCTGTTTATAGTCATATCTTACCATGATTTCTTAAATTTGCTCTATGACGATTCGTCTAGTGCGGTACCTGACGCCTGCTACATCAGCATATACTAAATCTGTGAGGATCTCAGCAGTAAAAAAGATTGCCATATATGTATTTTACTTAAGCCCTCCTTGAAGATAATGGTGATGTATGAATACGATAAAAAATACTACGGCCTAAGAGAGAAGTGTTTTTATTAGACAACCTTTGTAGTACGATCAAAGGCAGGACATACTATCTTTCTAATCTGGGAAAGTCTGTGCTACCGAGCTTCATCGAATCTTATTTATTAAATTGATGGAAACTGACGATCTTCGTATGGAACATTTCTGTATAAGTACTATTGAATGAAAATTGCAACAAACACGAAGACAGCATGAACAAAATCCTGCATCAAATCAAATAATTCACGTTAGGCAAGACAGACTGCCCCTACACTTTGCCTACCATCTAAAACAAAGCACACTTGTCTAGGAAGTGGAAGGAAGCTTCGTCCTTTCAAGTGATCGGTTTTCTCGTTTCCTGGTACACCACTTTGTCCAGGAACCCACATAAGTGTCTCGTTATTGTATTGGGCTAAGCTCTGGAGGGCGGCATTACACTCCTGGGACAGGGTTGATCTAGTCCTCGGGAAACTGTCGTCTTCAAGGCTGTCGGTGTATATATTCTGCTTCCAGGCACATTCCAAACCATACTAGACTGTAGTACTATTCACTGGTAGAAATTATGATTCAACATCTGATGTTGGCCTCTTTCACCCTTAGTGAGCGTACTAGGAGACTGATCTACGTAACTGGTGTGGCCTACCCATTGTGTTTGTCATAGCACATCTGCCTTCATCTCGCATTCTTAGGTACTTCCACTTCGCGGATATTTACAACGGTACTGCTAGTGAGGCCCCACGTTGGGCGCCAATAATCCGGTACATTCAAGATGATTCAAATCAGATACAAACAATGCGGCATGATGTAGTTACGCATGATGATGAACAGTAATTTTCCAAAGCTTGTTATTACAATATCATTCTTCGAGTTTTAAGCGCCTTGGATATATCATTCAAATTTTACGTCTTATCTACTACACAAAGACTTTTCTTAAGAACGCTAGGAGAAATTATATGGCCATTGTATTCAAGAATTACGGAGAAAGATGAAGGTTTGATAACTAGTTGCTTGGGCTTGGATGACTTCAACGCTTTAGTATTTTGATCCATACATTTTCAATAACTTCAAGAAACAGACAAAATGACAATACTTGATGGCACATACCGCGAGATTACTCTATATCTGTAATGCAGGTACAATCTTGGTTTTCGCCCCATCAATCATAGTGATGATAAACCAGATGACACCCGTTTGAAGCTTGATTGATCCTCCATGTGAAGGAAGCTGCATAGAATTGAAAATTCCAGGTTCTTGCGTACCGTACAAGAACTTCATTCAGCAGATTTTTATATCTGTTTTACTAGTGCGTTTTTCAGAAGTCACTTCTGTCTTTCTTATATTGTTGGTAATAAGCTTCAAATTTTATTTAAAAGCGTACCATCTTGTTTCATGTTGCTCAGCTGGTGTGGAAGCTTCAGAAATTTGTATTTTGTATCATTATCAGATTTAGTAATTCAACTCAGTTATGTATGTGTATTAGTATGTTTTCTATAACATGACAGCCTTCCTAATTCATTTCTGAACATGGTTAATGGTGACTCAATATTTACCTTCTGAGCAAACAGGATTTTAATGGACTCATGTGTATATATTTTTGGATTCTTTGATTTTTATCGACACCAAGTAACACAAATCCTCCATCTTTTCCATTTTCTTTATTCATTCTCTACTGGTAGTTTTATCGTTTTACTTAATTACTTCATTCCATTTTCTAAACAAACTTTAGTAATTGAGGTAAATATGTTTTTAGATGTATTATCACATAAAATAACGAATAATGAATCTATATTCAGCATAATTGCTCTGAAAAACATAGGGAAAAATCACTTCCAGGAAAGAAGCAGTTATCTACCTACTGTTTCAGTTTCAGAATGCTTCGAAATTTAGTTTAGATTTAATCAGGTACAGAATGTATACTCGTATATTAGCATAACAGAGTACAATACCGTTAAATAGATTTCCTTGATGATAATACTGCTTCTCGTAATTTACGTCACTTCCATTTGTTTTTGTTAGTTGTTGCGGTATGAATGTTAGACGAATTCTATTTTTGAATTTTTATCAGCTATAACTAAAGTGTTTACGCTCGTCGACATTATGTTTTCTCTGAATAAGAATGCTTTGAAGTAAATAACTGAAAAATCAAAGTACGCAATAAAATTAGCTGTATGGCGATCTGAGAAATGTTCCGTTTCAGGTTCTCTAAGTGAAAAGTGATTCTTGGATTTTAATTTCTATTACAAGTGAAAAGTAGTGGTGATGGATCTTGTTTCTTTCAACATCCTCCTCCCAGTGATTAATGTGTCTTCGTGCCTATTCGAGTGATTTTTAGTGCTGTGATAACTCCGAGAAAATAATTGTGATTGTTGGTGATACATTACCCAGTTTTTTGTTGGATATATTTTATAAAAATTACGTGAGTTCTATTTTTATCCATCGCTGCATCTGACAGAATCATGGAGGTTTATTTAAATTGAGATTAGAATTTAACTGTTGGTAAACAATGCTGCTGAGTAGGTTAGTCATATTTTTTGTTTTATAAGTAATTCATGTTCTCTATCTCTCCATATTAACACTAAAATGCCACTGATTATTCGAGTTTACATAATATTTTAGTTCGAGATCTTAGAACTCTAAGAACTGCCTTGTTGTCACGAGTTCTGGAAATCTTTTTACAAATTAATATAGTTGTAAGATTGATAAACAACTGTCACTAATAATATTATGGTACTAAGTATTGTTTTGACTTTTCTGTATTATATGTTTGGAAAAGTACCACGGGAACATTAAACAATGACTCGATAGAGCTTCAGCACTTGCATATTATCATCGTACAGATAAGAGCCACATATATAAATACTGTAAAATTGAACATAACTTCAGCATTTATTGAAGCAATATTAGGTATTTTATTTCCGTGGTAAGATAGCAATAATTTTCCTTCAAAGGGAATTTTTAATTTTGCTCGAACTCCTGTTGAGCAACGGTGTTAATCTGGAAGAGAGATCATGCAGCCAGTTTTCCTCTCATTAAGTTTTAGTCTTAATTTATATAATTACGCCTTTCTCTCTTCAATTAGCGGCATCGGCGTAAGGCTGCATGCCGAGATGTTGCATCAAACAAAATTGCGATAATGTTCGGTAGTTCAGTCATTTTATGGAATATGTTGTCAAACAAGAAGCAAAAATTTGCTGTTCGTGAGTGTGTAAATTGTGAAATTTTCTGTGCGTGATTGCCACTTACTTGTATAGAACAATATATAAATATCATCTAACTCATCAAAATTCTGGTGATTCACTACTCAGGTTTGGTCAAAATCAGAGAAGAAAAATTTCAAATAAGGATGAACATTCTCACTATTCGAATTTACTATCTGGAGCAGCATTCTGCAGAAAGAAAAATATAGCATGATTGGTTGCAAAATCTCAAGCTCCAACCAAACTGATGCTAGTTTCATGGTGAAGAAACGTTTGAAAATTGTTTCTATATCGTAGAATAATAACGGTAATAGTAAAACCATTTCCTTCTAAATGGATTTGGTTAGGTTTTGTATCAAAATTTAAAGGAAAATTATTCCGTTTTCAAACATTACATTCATTGGAACACTCAGGACTGATCAATTACGCTACTTAAACGCCTTATCGGTGGTTTATTTTTTATAGATAACCTCTCGCAAAGGCAGAAAGCCTATCGCATTCCAGAAGCGCAGCGAGAGGACAAATTTCTATTCATATCGAGCTTAAATCGTTGTAAATTGTAATCATAGGGGCATCCCATTCCACAACGCCGAGGTTCTTCATAATAACGAGTTTCGGAAGTGGCTGGTTGGAAGCTGGACCTGGTTAGAATGTGGCCGTTGGGTCCTTCTAGGGTTTGCAGTACTGACGTCTTTTTGGTGTTATTATGTGAGACAGCTTGGCCAAACATTTGTCGTGATAGTATCATATCGTATCATATTGTAAGGTCGAGCTAATCCACTAGACGTATTGTTCGCTCCTGGGTTGTGTCCATGAGATGCAAAGAGCGCATCCCCACACATGCGAGCAGTATTACAGTCTGATCTGAGCATTGTAAAGCAGCAGTAATTGTTCCAATGACAATTTTCTGGAGTGGAAGATAACTCACTGCTTCCGGGCCTCCGATCTAGCTCTGGACAGTTATTGTTATAGCTGGGAAATTGATGGACACTATCATGGCAAATGTTCGACCGAGCTGTCCCGCATAATAAAGAGATCCTTACCAGGTCAAGTTTACAACGCCTTTAACGAGCCTCAACCAAAATTTGATCTTTTAGAGAACCTTGGGGTTGTGTAATGAGCTATCGGAGTTTTTGTTCCCCGCTGGTTACAATCTACAGCGTTTTAAGGTCAATGTGAATGGACATGTACCCTCTCGCAGCGCTTCTGGAGTGCAATAGGCTTTCTACCTTTGCGAGATGATATCTATAAAAAAACGAATAATTGCCAAAAACTGAAACTTGATTTAAGTAGAGTATTCATCTACTACAACGCTTGTGTTGAAGTGACTGTACTATCACAACGTTGATTATCCACATACTCGGCTCTCCTGATCGGTTAATTATGTAATTATAACCTTAATTAGGTTCATATTTGTAAACACAACTGTGATAACCATGTGCTACTTGTGAAAATGTTGCTGGTCATAGTTGTTTATGATTCTAAGGAATGTATGCCCACCTTCGGACAGATAAAGATGCTTATGATATTAACGTTGAAGGTATATGCATAAGGATTATCCTGAAATATCTATCATCTTATCTGAATCTCTAACTTACATTATGAATGTAAATCCATGATGATGAAAACGTCGTCCAGTGTGCACGAGCTTTTCATGAGCTGAAGTTCGCAAAGCATTTATGGCTCTTCACAAAAGTACCGGACGGATAATCTGCTAATTATTTGCTGGTTAGTCACGCTAAAATTATTAAAGTGAACAAACCTTTTTTCAACTGGTGTTTATCATTTAAAATGTGATAAAAACATCTGAATATTTACCACGATTTAAACAAATAATCGTATTTTGGAATTGATCTCGTAGGTGGTAATTCTACTGAGACGTACATTGAGCGTTGTTTCAGTGGCTGTCATTTGTGGCAAGTGCTCCGTTGCCCAGTGAATCAACTATGCTATACTATTCAGTTTAATTATACTGGATGCTGACACTTATTAATTATTGTTATTAATTATCAGAATAATAATTTCAACTCCGTAGTTCGGAGGTGTATGTATTCGATGATCCTGAATGCGAATATGACGATAAGAAAAGCGTAAGTAGTCAGTTAAGCACTCAGGGGCCCAACAGTGGCTCTCCCTTGAATCGGGGCCCCAAATTGAGGCCGGATTCGTCTTCAGCGCCGCTCAATCACCCAGGAAACGATGTTCGTCTTGTTTGAAATAATTCGATTTTACGACGTAAAATATTAGTTTTTTTTTGCCTTCACAGTTTTTAAGCCTTTCGAATGTCCACTTTTTATACCTATATGAGTCGGAAAACGCTTTTTCCTCTCAATTTTTGGACACTATCAGATGAGAAATTTTCCGCCGAATCCTTCGGTGTTGTCAAATAAGTAAGGGGGGAGGTACAAAATATTTTGTTTTCAAAAATGACAAAAAATCGTATCCTGGCTAATTTTGGGCTGCTTATCATGAATCTGGTCTCGTTTTACGCGCCGGATGTAAGGTGGCTCGACAAGTTACCGGGGGAGCCAGGGAGACCATTCATCATAATAATTATAATAAAAGAGCTCCTATCAAAGTACAGAATATTATAAATAAAAATCTTAAATTATGCTACTGATACCGCCGAAACGTTATATAAGCTATTTATTCAATCACATGTGGTTTTAAGGACCAGAAATAATCACATGAATAAACAAGGGATAATTTACAGACAACGGAAGTCCGAAGCAGTGATTAGTGAGAATAAATTCACAATTTGATCAATCAATAATTTTTAATCTATTTCATAAATTGAGTAAATAATTCTGCTAAAATAATCCTAGACCATTTTTTTAGGTACAGCCCTGAAACTTATTTGATATCTTTCCGATCTTTTGCACGTTAAATTCCATCTTCACAACACAATGAAAGGGTATCATAAAAAATCAAGAAATCACTAACATAAACCAGTTGCCTTAGAGTATCATGAATCATGAATAATGCGTTTTCTAAAAGTGCTAGTGAAAACTGCAAGCCGGCGGAGTATATAGAATATAGATTTTTAGTACGTCTATTACTGTAATGTTTTATTAAGGTGAAGGAACGTAAAATATTCTATAAGAGATACTCAGAAACAGTCAATATACATCCTATATCCTGTAAACTTTATATTTCAAATGTGTTTAGTCTAACACTACGTGAAGATATCAGACGTCTCACTGAATCGCATGCTTGACACGGAAAATATAGTACACGCAAATCCTACACAAAAGCTATTTATAAACTCAACTAGAAGCCACATGAATGACAAGAATTTATAACTTGGATATATTAAGCGTTTTACATACGGCTTGACGATTTAGATTCGAAGCAATTTGTTTATCCTTGTTCCTTTTTTCTGGCCGCCAGTAATAAAACCATTTGCGATTGCCTAAATAGCTTCACTAACGCTCCGGCTGCTTCAGCAGTATTCAAAGTCCTACAAAATATGAAAAAGATATGAAGATATTCACTAATAATTAATTCCAACATGTAGACTGTATATGGTCTTACTTGGTGAATTTCTATATCATCTTTTAGAATAAAAAGTTTCACAAATAAAATTGTCCTTAAGTAACGCGCCTGGATTTATACATATTTAAATCATCGTCGGACTATCAGATTTGGCTCTTTAGAAAGGATATCTAGATTACTTGTCCACTAGCTAACTAGGCCCTATCAAATCTAGCATACTATTTATCCTGCCTAGCTGTTGTTCTATTAAATTCTTTTTTCTTTGGTTTGTCTTGGGGAAAACTATTTACTGCATTACCACAGGTGTTTAGGGATAAGCCTTAGGAAACCTTAACCATCGTTATAAAAATGTTCCTAAGTTATTTCATGAGATAAAATATTGTATTTCTTGAGATATTCTAGTCTTTAAGCTATAACTTTTCCAAGCGTTTACAAAAAATAATCTAATAGAGATAGCCGCAGCACCTACCTTAAGATCATATTTATTCAATGCAAAAAAGGAAAGAACCAGATTTCTGTCAGGTATTCATAACGCTTCGTGTGCCTACTGTAATTCTGTTTAACATGTAGATCAATCATAACAAGATACAGAGAACATGAAGTGCATTCAGAAACAAACATCCAGAAAGATCAAATTTTGCCTAACACTACGTACTAATTATAAGTTAGGCCACGAAAATAGACGAAATTTGCTCCATAATTGTAATGAAATACATTATTTAAACTTCATGGAGCATTAAAGATCCAAAATTATCTGCAAAATCATCACTGGATTATAGTCAATGAACAGATAGATATTTTGACCCAACATTGATATTCGTTTCCATCTATTTGTATTCTATGTTTAATTATTCTTTAAATATCTTAAGTCATGGAATATATCAAAAAGGATTAAATAGCTTAAGTAATAGAATATTTTATCACATAAAATAAATCTTGACATTTGGAAGGCGAAGAGTATGTTTTTATCGGGATTTTCCTTTAAAAATATTTCCCCTAAGACGTAAGAAAAAACAGAATTCAATAGAATAATAGCTAGACAGGAAAAAGTAGTTTGCTAGATTATAGAACTAGTTTAGTATTCATGATAGGAACTAGTTAGATAGTTGACAAGTAATCTCGGTAGCCTTTCTTGACAGTCAAATCTGACAGTCTGATGATGATTTAATTATGAATCGAAACGCGTCACTGAAAGTAAGAGAGTTTTATTTATGAAGCTTTGTGTTGAACACACCATTTAATTGAATTTCTTCAAAGTTCACCCTCCTTTTAAGGTTTTATTTATATATTTCGTGTACAAGTAAGTGGTAATAGTATTAGAATGCTATTCGACAAATCCGTGGCAATCATTGTAATAAGATATGCACTCACTTCCAGCTCGTACAAAAAGACTCTTACAAGTGCACACATGAGTGAAGAGAAAAGGCGTTATCCTTACGTGAATCTACTTATATCTCGTGAGGCTCTTCATCGTAACAGTAAAAGGCGAGCACACGGTGACACTACCGTTACCTCTTAAATCGTACTTTTTTACCGGTTGCTTGGCATGGAATGCCTTCTTAATACTTTTCTCTGCCTTTCCTGACTTCGTTATCGTTATTTTTGCATGTATTATCGTTGTTCTCTTTCAGATATCGTCCTGTACAATGGCGTGGCTTTCAGAGGATTATTGACTTTAACATGTATATCGATATTATCGATTTGTTTTTTTGTAATCGAATTATTATATTAACACGAGGAAAGCATGCATTCAAAGATAAAATGCAATAGAGATTATTATCCTCATTGTCGCACTTGGCTTGCACTTTTTTCATTTACTCCAGGAAGTAGACTCTTCTTGCGGAATGTGAGGGAGTTTGGTTTTTGTGACAACTATTTTCCGTCAGAACAACAATATGCTTTTATTGGCCCCTTGAAGCGGAACCCCAAATCCTCTTTCATCTGCGAAACCTGAGGTTCCAAGGAACCAGTATTGAGAAACACTGATGTAGACAATAACACAAATTCGGACATAAGTAAAAACATTAGGTTTGCTGGACAGACACTACCAATTGAGCTACGTAGGCACATTTATCAATCGCCAGACTCGCTGAAAACCAGACTTCCTCCAAATTACGAGCGTCTCTTAGAATAGAAAAGCTTTCTGAACAAGTTTCATTGACAGCTTCCTGCATCGAACAATCGTAGTATCCTTTATAGGGCTCTACCTATGAGTAAAATGCTTCCTTTCCAACACTAAAAAGACTGTGTGCATATCGACAGCAGATGGAAAACGAATTCACGTTTTTGCCAAAACAACTGATGATGATACAAAGTTATCAATCGTCACTAGCTATTAGAGCTACAATTAGGTAGTGGGAATGGAGTGACTTAAAATGTTTCCTGCGAAGAACATTGACACCCGGGTCATATATATTGGGAAATGGTTAGATAGGAATCTATAAATAGAGCTCGGTTCAACGCACAGAAGCAAGTACAAGGACATCAATAGTTGATGTATCTGCCGTGGAGATAGGAATAAGCTTCCATCAAGCCTCTGGATGTTAAGAAGATGCCTTGGCATGACCATGTTGTCGGTGTTGCTAGGTCGACGACGCAGAATTTGGGTATTCTTTTCCGCTGCAGAAAATTATATTCTCCGGAACAACGACTACTACTCTACAAGGCTTCGATCAGATCATGGCTGAAGTATTTACATAGGGTATAGAGCTCCGAATTACTCCCTAAAGCTCCCGTACACTATCGAGAAACACGTCGAGTGGATATGCGCCTGACCTTACAAAACCTCCAAAATCTGGAATATCGGAGGAATGGGCTTATCTATCCCTATCCTACCGATTCTACTATGGTTAATGTTTGATCTGTTTCGGACACCACGAGCGATCAGTATACGAATACTAGAAAAGGGCTCATCCTAACCAGGTCAAACTATCGACACATCGAACGAGTCTCTTCCAAGAGTATTTTTCTTGGAAACTTTAGTGCTGTGGATTGAGCTGGCAGGGAGTTTTGCCTGGACAATCACTATTCACAGCATTTTAAGGTCATTGTGGTTAGGTATGTCTCTGCTCCTGGTGCGATAAGCTCACTGTTTATGTATAAAAGAGATGTATGTCATTAGCAAATATAATTTGAATTTGCATATGCGTTTTCCATCACTACAACCAATTGTATATAGCAGTTGTTTTGTCTTTGCAAGACTCATCATTACGATAGACTGCTGGTAGTTATGACAGCCTAATAGTGATCAAATGAATGAATCGAGGAATGATTCGAATAATAATGAGGCTACCCAATGCATACAGTCATCAGTGTATAAAACACCTCTTAAGGGGCCTTATTGAGTCTCTAGCCCTGCTAATTTCCAAGACCACCACGAAGGTGAGCAGGGCGACCCTGGGTTCTGCCTTCTGATTATAGTATAGGCCTGTGGTGCCCCTACTCTTAATACCGGCATAAAAGGTGTGCTGATTGGTAATCTACCCCCCCCCCCCCCCTATTACATATAGCTTGCGTATGAAGGTTTTCAAATATCTCCTTTTGATAGAATAATATTAATGATGTGGATGAGCTGCGACAAGTTGACACTGAGACCTGAAAAAAGATAAACACGGAGAGAAGACCTCAGTCCGCGTATACTCGTATACCTTCCAAGATACCTTGGAGGGCGTGGACTATTGAGTTCAGAGCATCTGCATAGCAGAGTGGTACTGGACATAGCCTGCGAAGTGATGAGGAGCACCACCGATCTCCTCATCCTCTTTGTCCGAGAGGTAGGGGAGCCTTTCTTTTTAAGGCAGCACGCAGAGCAGCCGAAGAACTCAGGATCACACTAGAATTCAAGCGGTCCCACCAAACATGAAACCCACATCAAAACTGCTGAAGCCAGTTTACTTCTAAGGCTTCACAAAGACAATCCCATGCATGGAATCTTCTACAAACATCTAGAAGACTGAGGGTTTCATAATAGCTTGCCAGGATGGTGTCTTTAACACCTTGGTATATCGTGGTAGGGATAGGAATGGAAGTACCCGATACCAGCTGTAAAGCTGAAGAGAAGAGAGCAGAGAAGTTTTGGCATCTCCCGTTAGCGTGTACGCTGGCACTGCGTACGTCTATCCGCACAACCCTCTACGAGTACCATATTATCATTTGAGGCAGTCCTACGGTATAGATGAGGCACATGTGCTACCCTACGCTCGAGAGGATATTGAGTCCGTGGTGGAGAACGATAGATGCCGGATATACTGGAACTATGCGTGCCCTACGCTCGAGCTTCTGCAAGCTAATTAGCTTGACATGTTCCTCCTCGACCACCAACAAAAGATGTTCGTTATGGAATTCTCGGCTCCTGCCGAGATGAACGTCATCTTGAAGGAGGAGGAGGACCAAATATCAGTAAAAGAGAGAGGGTCAGAATCGTCCATCGTTGTCAACAGGTTTCAGATCAATTCTCCTGCTTGACGGAGATGCCCGGAGATACATCTTCATCTCAGAGACTGACGGTTCTGAATCCAGTCCCTTGTTGTGCGGGCACCCCTAAAGCCAGTTTAGAACTCAAAAGATTTCCTTTGGATTGTAAGACAAGTCCTAATGATATCTGATAAAAACTTATCTCCCTGATTGAAGCTTAGCTGTCAGAACAGACGCTGCCCCTGCTGCCCAATGAGTTACTGGACGTTTACTTTAAATTGCAATGTTACAGAAATCGAAACTGAAACGTCATTATCATTTATAGGGGTAAAGTTAGACCAACCCCTTGATTGGAAGGCATACTTTGGGGAAGGCTCTGCATCATTGGACAAATATAGTTGTGCTCTTCTAATGTATGTCAATACATACTATGCATATGTGCAGACCTGAATCGCCTATGGGATCATCTTTTGGGTAAACTGGAGGGTGTAACAGATACAGCATAGTTTTACCCGGATAAACAAATGGGCGTAGGAAATGTGACCATGAGAATATTTCCTTAGTTTACGTTTTTCCATTTTCTGTAAATTTTTTATGTTTGGGCGTTGGTGCCATATCTTTACTTCGTTGTTAGTTTATCTATATGCAGCCTTTGTACTTAATAAATTACTTTGCTATGACACACAAGATCATTTAAATTCTTCGGTGTCAATAATTTCTAGTTAGTCAATGGAATGGAAATGCTTTGATTTTTAAATAATACTAACAGTGTGAATGACGTATCTTATATATGTGTAGATATTAAACGTATAAATACTCTCGTAAAGCGGTGTGTAAAGATGGTTAGTACAGCTGAAAACCAGTTTCTTGGATATCATTCCATATTTTGTAATCCATTGATGTATGTTTGTCTATTTATTTTGCAGTAAATCATGAAATGGTTAGTTCACAATAAAAGCGTAAAAATAAACATACGAGTATATATTCGCCGAAATTTCATTGTATAAGATATGATGCCTTGCTGTGGTTGATTCTATTAAGTAAATGTGAGTAGTTTAAAGCTGCGCGCCATTTCATGCATCGATAACGTAAAAAGCAGGAAATTCCGATGTCTGAGATTCGATGCTATTATGTGAGCATGAAGAGCCTCGTGAGCGCTTTATTATAGTAGCATTTATGTTCGTAAACGTGTGGTTATTGAAGGTTGGATGTGAGTAGGTTGATAATAAACCGATCAATTGAAGAAATGAAGACGGACGTTGCAATTTCATGGATTTCCTGGCATTCTAAAAAACTGTTCTGTTCTCTGCGACTCAGGATTTTAGATAAGTTAGGATGAGCAATTACTTATTCCAGGATGTTTGGCAAAATCGATACTTCAAAATTTCCATGTAATTTCCGAAACCTCATCTGTCATCCTTACATTATTTTAAATAGAATTCAAGAAATTATTTTGAGCTTTTCATCAGTGGATGAGAAAATGCTAAAAAATAGAAAAAGTGTTTATAGTATTAAAATATTTATTATTCAATGATAAATATTTCCAGATTTTTTTTTTGCTTCATCAGTACGCCTAACAGTCATTAATCATGACGGTGAAATTCTCATCAAAAACTAAAAAAATAAAAACTCAAACTTCTTTTCCTGGATGATCACAAAGTTTGAATCAGGTTAGGTATATGCGAAAAAATATGAGCTCAAGGTATTAATCGCCGTATAACAATCAGTTAGGTAGCCAGAGAATCACTAAGAAATCGGCAAAAAATGTGGCAAGGTGTATTCTTGTAACTTATTTGATGTCATTACGATCTGTGAGATACACACTGAACAAGACAGTTTTTTATGCTTCTTATTCCTTATAATTCTGCTTTTTCTTAAGATCCTAATCACTTTTGCGGACTTTCGTAAGTACTTTCTATAGATTGTTGCTTTATGCCCATTATCTTAGCCTTGATGTTGTGTTAAAACGTTTCCGAAGGCTTGGAATAAAGTTACAGCTTCCCATGTTTCTTGGCAATTTTCCAGTGATTCTCTTGATACTTAACAAATTATATAAAATAATCCAAACATTGTATAGTAGAGAAACAAGATTTTTTCATTTGATCCATTCTCATAAAAATTGAAAAAACTACGACGTCTGATAATGAGCATATATCAGAGTTTTTATTCAATTCTCCCGATAGATTTTATGTTTATCCTGTGCCACCTTCAATAACCATCGTCCTGAACAACGCAAAATAACCTCTCGTTTCTCTCACCACCCTCCATCGCAGCGACTTCCAAGTTTCTTCCTCAACCTCATCCGATTCCGACATGAAGATCAAGACCTCTTGCAAGCTGTGCGAGATCACGCTGGACCAGCAGAAGTACGCGGGGCTAGGATGCACTCATTCCCCGTTCTTCCCTCCGCCACTGTTGCATCCAGCAGCCTTTGGGATGCATCAAGGGACCACAGGATCGTATGTGCAGCTGCCTCAGATCAGGGATATGATGCTAGCGGCATATTTACTCAGAGGTGAGGTACAGTGAGGTGTAAGTTGTAACTTATATTATTGAGCCAATAGAAACGCTAATTTGCTTGGAGTTAATGTATTTTGAACGCATCCAGGGCCTTCATTGATCAGGAATATGGTGCACAAAATGAAACGTGTATTTGAAATGACAACTCCAGGTTTCTTCGTTTATTATTCACCTTTTTACTTCCAGAGCCAATGGGCGGGTAGGTATTGTAATAATAAAAATTTCGAATTCGAGATGTTTTCTTGATGATCCATGACACTTATATATATAAAAAAATGTCACTCATTTTCGTCAGTCTGTTTGTATGTATGAAAAGTTTGATTTCGGACTTCCATTATCTATAAAATTTTGAGTATCACGACGTTTCGATTGATGTGCTATCTTCAATCGTCTTTAGGTGAACAGTTCACCTGAAACTTCTCAACTAGATCCTATCATGCAATCAAATTTGACAGTCGGCTCAGATTCAAATATAAATCGAAACGCGTCAATGAAAGAAAAAGAGTTTTATTTCTGAAACTGTGTTTCAATCTTTTTATCTGCATGATGGAAGAGTTTCACCAAGTAAGAGCATCTACAATCTACATGCTAAATACGTTCTGTCATCTATACATTTTTGACCCCCGTCACACTGGTAAGACATAGGTGACTGTTCACACATCTTCGTTCCTAACAGCTGAAATATAATTTTGTATGCGTATTTTGGTAGAAGTCCACAAGAACACCAAATTTATACAAATTGATCGGTTTTCCTCAACGTTTCTATTTTTTTCTTTTTCTTTAGTCTTCCACTATCCACTCTGAGCAATGCTTTTCTAAAAGTACCACTGAAAACCGTGCAGTAAACAGTTTTCACGCGGCATCGAATCGATGATTGGGTGCACCTATAAATAAATGGTTCTCGATCGAATTATATAGAATGAAATAAAATTTTAAATCGTAGATGAGTTTCCTCTTCAGTTGTGAGGTACGGTAACATTTTCATAACTACCAATATGCAGATCATATTCTTCACCTTCATGCTTTCACTGATAGCCATTCCAAGGTAGACAGCTCGTGATACCGACATAACGCTGAATTCTAAATCATTTGCTCACAGGTCGCTATTTGTTATTATCGTATTGTTATTCAGCACATTAAGTGTCATTCAAATAATTTATTCGATTTGATACTTAGCTATGCTGGAGACTGGATGCAAAATAAATTATCAGGATATGTAAATGAATATCATTCTCATGTTAATGTTTATTGAAACACTTGGATACATTGTCAACATTATCTTTAGTTGTGTATTTGAATTCCGTCTTCTTTCACGTACAACCATTTATGAATTTTAAATATCTATCTAGGTGATTATGCGCAATGATATTTTGTCATTATATTTCTCGTTTACAAAAGATTTTGAAGGTTAAGAGTACAAAATCCTATTCAAATTTAATTTACGCCCCGTCAAAACAAACACTATCGTTCACTTGTTGAATGTCCAGCAACGTATGGCTCACTAGGAGCACTAATGTTTTGACATACAAGCGCGAGTGTTTGTTTTGACGCGATGCACATGATATTTGAATAGAGTGTATCATCTTCAGTTAAAATTCGATCAGTTAGTATCTTGCGCATGTTTTTTATATCATTCTTATTGCCCACGAGTTAGCAAAGACCAATAACTATGCTATACAATGGTGGCATATTCGGCAGAGGTACAGCAGTGTACGGAGCATAAATATACATATGCTCTGATAGTCAGGCAACTTTGAGAGCGGTAGCATCTCCGAGGATCATATCACCCCTGTTTCAGGAATGAAGTGCCGCCCTCCAATCCAAGAACGTGACCCTCATGTGGGTCCCTGGTCACAGTGGAGTTCCAGGTAATGATAAAGCATATCGCTTGAGGAGAGAGGGAGCAAGGGGCACTTGCACTGGCCTAGAACCCATGCTGGGTATCAAGAGATACCAGGTCAGTAATGCCTTAGAATCTCGATGATTGGGCATATAACGAACTGGCGAGAGCATGATTCGAGAGCGATGACTGCAGGCAGGCCAAAAGCTTCATAGAAGGCCCCAATAAACGTAAGGAGCTGTGGCTGCTGAACGGAAAGAGGGATTCACACCACCGCTTGGTAGGGATCCTCACAGGTCACTGCAGATTGAACAGTCGCTTGTCACTCATAGGATTAGTAAGAGATCCATTCTATCAAAAGTTTGATTTCGGACTTCCATTGTCTATAAAATTTTTTAGTATCACGACATTTCGATTGATATTCTATCTTCAATCGTCTTCAGGTGAACTGGCGAACACGTTCCTTTCACGCTTATTTATACCCCGTCCGGTGACGTGTCGTTGTGCGCGGTCTGTTCTGATTGTTTGTTGTTTGGTCCAGTCGTAGTCTATTGATCTTCTTTATGAGTGGCTGCCAGATTGGTTTAATGTCTACGCTGGGTTTGCTGTACACTTTGCTGTTGTTGGTGATGAATGCCGCCTCCTTGAATTTCCTTCGATACCAATGCGGTTCCTTGGCAATAACCTTAGCGTCGTCCCAAGCTATTTTATGGTGCTCCGTCTATGCGTGGTCAGCTATTCCAGATTTTCCTATCTCTGCACGCTGGGTGTTGAGATGATGTTCTTTGATTCTTACTTCCAGTGGCCTTTTCGTTTCTCCAACATAGATTTTACCACATTGACATGGTATCTGGCAGATGCAGTCCTTTGTCTCTTGAGATTCATTCCTGGGCTTAGTTTCTGTTAGGATACTTCTGAGGGTGGTATTCCTAGAGAATCTTGTTTGGATCTTGTATCGCTGACCTATTCTTTCGATTCCATCTGATCTTCCTTTGATGTAAGCCAGAATGAGTAAGTGCTGAGATTCTTCGTGTTTAATTCGTCTACTGTTGGTATTTTTCTGTATTGTTACTTCCACTAGCTTCTTTGGGTATCTGTTATTTAATAGATCTTGTTTAATGATATTGAGCTCTCTTTGTAGTCCCGCTTGTGTGTAACAAATACTCCTAGCTCGGTCGACTAAAGTCCGGATGACGCCTTTCTTCGTGGCTGTTGGGTGGTTTGAAGTGTAATGTAAGTATTGACCTGTGTGAGTTGGTTTTCTGTGTACTGTTGTTTCTATTTTGGTGTTTCTTCTCGTTACTAAAACATCTAAAAATGGAAGGCAGTTGTTGCTCTCTTCTTCTTTCGTGAATTTTATCGAAGGTCGCATGTTGTTCAGATGACTGAAGAATGTTTTTAGTTGGCTCTCCATGGTTCCAGATGATGAATGTGTCATCCACATAGCGAAGCCATAACTTCGGTTCAATACATGAACTTTCGATGGCGGTTGAGTCAAACCATTCCATGTACAAGTTGGCTACAACCGGAGACAACGGTGATCCCATAGGCAGGCCTTCTTTTTGTTTGTAAAAATCTTCCTTCTCTTGTAAATAGTTGTTCTTCAGACAGAATGTGAGCAACTCCATTATTTCATCCAGTGGAAGATCTATCCTTTTCTTCAGTTGTTCGTCTTTCTGTAAATTCTTCTGAACTACCTGCAATGCTGCAAAAATTTTATAGACAATGGAAGTCCGAAATCAAACTTTTGATAAATCCACCTTGTCTACAAGTTTCAAACAACAGTTAGATCCATTCTGTTAAAAGTGCTGGAGGCAAAGAGGAAGGATGAGTCCCCGTCCCACTTCCTAGGAAAGTGTGTCCTATACCGCGACTTTAGCCTCAGCGAAATAGTCTGACATGATCACCTCTATCAAAAGGTCTGGTATATTCGACGCTATGGATTACCATGATAGCTTTAGTTCTAGTGTTAGTTTTAGTGATGGGTCTTAGTGTCGGAAAAACCGCCAAAGGTGGCCTACCTGCCATGCATTGCCTCACCACGGCTACCACTACTACTTCTTACTACTTCCCTTAGTTATGTATTGTCGTCCTGAACATTTTGGATTTTGTGATGTTTTTCTGACGTTTGGTATACACATCACAACATATATACATGTCAGTTCGTCAGTCATTCCTGTCAGTTTTCTGGGTAGGCGTATTTGTACTGCTTTATTTCAGGAATCCGCTACTACAGCATACTGA
The DNA here is from genome assembly GCA_949316355.1 of Bruchidius siliquastri. NCBI lineage: Eukaryota > Metazoa > Arthropoda > Insecta > Coleoptera > Chrysomelidae > Bruchidius > Bruchidius siliquastri. The sequence goes on along the minus strand of OX438536.1, from coordinate 18,718,956 downwards.
ACACTTTTTAGGTATTTAATATGCTGTGCCGCTGCTCCGATTTTAATGGAATTTGATGAGGGATATGAAAAGGGCATCTAGTAGGTAATCCTGTGTGATGCTTCGAAATCAAATACAGTGATGGCATTTTTAATCATTGTTTTGTTCAAAGTATCGTATCATTTTTATTAAATACTATTAGGGTTTGAAAAAATTGATACTCAAACTTTATTTTTAAATCCTTAGGAGTTTCTGATAGGTTATTGAGAAGCCCGTATTTCAATTTATTCAAACGTATATATCCAAACAAAGTACAGCGTGAAGCTACTTCACGCCAATTTTTTATATGTAGAGGTGGCTTTGCTTCTGAATATTACCAGTCTGATGTAACAGTTCGAGTAATTTGTTGGATATCAGTGGTTCATACTTTTTTCCAGGTTCTTATAGTGAATAATAATTGTGTAACTGAAATCGCTTTTTATTATGATTTATATAACCAACCATGTCCGAACGCGGCTAATTCTGTAATAAACCATTCATCAGCTTATTTATTTATGATGGATGAGTATTAAAGACGTGTATCATGCTGTACGTTCATTTTTGACGCCCTTCTTATGGGAGCTACGTGTGTGTAGCTCTGAAAAACATTAAAATCAATCCATTATTCTAAGAAACCTCCAAAGAATGTAAAATGTTGATAATTGAAATGTATTCGATAGTTTGCTTTTCTCAGCAGACTTTCTCAAATCGGGGCTGAAGTGATACGTGCGTATCGTCTCGCGGCACCTCTAGGATGAAATTTGCAGGTATTCGAGTGGCTTAAATAATTCAAGGTCGTAAGGTCATAGAAAACCTGCCTCATGCTAGTCGTCTATCCACTTATTTAATTATGATAACGTTGGAAAAGTGAAGAAAATTGAACTCGAAAACCGTCATGTTGGCATTGGAGTACTAGCAGAAGCTCTCAACATCTCTTATGGATCGACTCAACACAATTCTGTTGATCTTTTGGGTATGAAGCGCGTCGCCGCCGCATTCGTACCAAAAGTCATGATTTTTTTGTAAAAGCAGGCGATGCAAAGGATATTATGCAAGAATTCGAATAAATGAAAGGGCAGAGTCGCTCTGTGAATACAACATTCATTTAAAAATACAACGTGCAACTCTATACGTTTCTTGCTGCGCAACTGCGATGGGGATCCGTATAAAACGTATTCATATATGCCACCTGTTGATATTTTAAATATAAACGTTCCACTGACTGGCCGTATCTGTTTTTTCTCGTGGAGGGAATCCGAAGCTCAATCGACGGGCATTGTTTGATTTGGAGTTGATGAAAAACGGTAAAAAAACTTTCTGGTTTGTTGACCTTTCGCATTGGAACTGACTGAATCCGCTAGTCTCGCAAATTGCCCTGGAAACTGTTTACGGTGGAAAACTGTTTGGAACCGGTATAGATAATACTTTTATTGTGTATTTTATATAGTAGTACAACTTTTGCCAGTCGAAAATTGTTGAAGCTATAGTGAATATTATCGTGCTAAATTCCGAATTTTACAATATGTGAATACTGAAGAAAAATTACGTTATACATGGAATTCTTTAAAAAATAGTTCAATTTTGATTGCACGTTTTGAGGGGAGCTTGTATGAGATGCAGCTTTGGAATATATGTATTCCAAACTAGAACTCCTTATTTGGACCTCTCTTGCCCAATAGTTCTTCAAGAGTCTATCCTAGGGCCTTTTGCCCATGTGTTCCTTTTGAACTCTATCCTAGGACCTTTTGTGAAGGGTTTTTTGGCCGTGAACTCCGTTTGAACTCTATCATAGAATTTTTTATACAGGGCTTTTTGTCAATGCGTTATTTTTGAACTCTTTCTCAGAACCTTTGTATAGGGCATTTCAACTGAGTTCTATTCGAACTCTATCATAGGTCCTTCTGTGGAAGGCCTTTTGCCGATTAGTTCTGATTGAACTCTCTCCTAGGATCTATTGTCCAGGTGCATTTACCCTATGAGTTATTTTTTAACTCTATCCTTACATCTTTTGCTAAGGGCATCTTGCCCATGAGTTTCTTTTGAATGCTATCCTAGGACCTTTGGTGAAGGGCCTTTTGCCCATGAGTTCTTTCATAATTCCCTGCTAGTAACTTTTTTAAAGGATTTTTTGCCCATAAGTTCCATTTGAGCTCTATCCTAGGACCTTTTGTGAAAGACTTTTTACCGATTAGTTCTGTTTGACCTCTATCCTTGGACATTTTGTGACCATGCGTTCCGTAAGCATTCTATCCTAGGATCTTTTGTCCAGGCCCCTTTCCCAAGAGTTATTTTTGAAGTCTATCTAAGCATTTTTGTGTAGGGCCTTTTGCCCAGGCGGTCCTTTTGAACTCTCTCCTAGGAACTTTGGTGAAGTGTTTTTGTCCATGAAATTCATATGAACTCTATCCTAGGTCCTTTTTTAGGGCCATGAGTTCCGTTTGAATTTTATCCTATGATCTTTTGTTCAGGCCCTTTTTGTATGAGTTCTCTTCAAACTCTATCCCAGCACCTTTTCTGTAAGGCTTTTTGTTCATGACTTATTTTTGAACTCTATTCTCGGACCTTTCGTGGAAGGTTCTTTGCTCTACGTTCTTTTTGAACGCTATCCTAGGATCTCTGTATTGGGCTCTTTGCAAAGAGTTTATTTGGAACTATATCCTAGAGCCTTTTCTAATGTCAAATTTTTGTCACTCGTAATTCCTTCTTCAAGATCGCACAATTAAAATAATCAGCTATGTCATTTTCTAGGTAGTGTATTTGAAATTAAACAGGGAGATTCCCAAATCACTATTGTTCTAAACAATTTAAATATCGATAGTAGCACTTGAAGTGGCCAATATTTTGTGAGGTTTAATAGTACATATAGTAATATTTTTGTTTTTCAATAACTAAATTTTGTAATGGAATGTTTTCAAAGCTGTGATGTCCTGCACCGAAATTACAATACCATGATTTCGTTTAAATAATTTTACAGATTTATATGTCATAAAAAAATTCTATAGATTCTGAACAATATTTTTTACTACAACATTTATAACTGCCATTATGTCCAATTACTGACATCTAATAGTAAAAGATGCTTTGTCATTTCGTAGATCAAACCTGTATATGTATAAAATTTTCATTATCCGAAAGTAATTCGCGGATGATTTGGCCGACAAAAAAAAATAATTATCCTATAGCCGCAATTGTTTGAGAACAAACGAAATTTTAAGCGTAAATTGTAGAATTAGGACCACCTACCAACTGCGATGGGCCACCTACCAAAAGTCACAGATTTTCTAGGTAAACACGATGAATACCACGTTTCTCGTCAAATCATTGACCCTTCGAAGTTCGTCGATATCTTAATAGACGTGTCCCACTAATTTTCCCTGTTTTCGTTTACAGACATGTGTTAGTATGATTACTCCGTTTGAATAATTAACTCGCCTATTTATAAAAGCCATTCATAAATTATTTCGCTTTCCACACCAATAGGCGGGGAAGTGGGGTCATCGCGTTTTTGGACGTTTCCGAGTCCTCTAATCTCAAAATTAATTGAGAGTGGTTATGTGAAAAATCTCTTCTTTTCTCGGCGTTGGCAAAAGGCGTTCTAGCTGTGGACTTGAAAATGACACACTTTTGATGTATGTATATCTACATGATCGAATGTTTTTTTTAAACATAACCTCTCGCAAAAGTAGAAAGCCTATCGCGGCCAGAAGTGGTGCAAGAAGACAAATTACAATTCAAATTGACCTTAAAAAGCTCATTACACAAAGCCGAGGTTCTCCCTAAGGACGGCCTTTGGAGGAGGCTGGTTCAAGGCATTGAAAGCTAGACCTCGTGAAACATTTGCCATATTATCATTTGAATAAGGACAGATTAGCTACCATCCTTTGAAGCTTCAGGCAGTGCTTCGGAGAACATCCCCACACATGCGAGCAGTACTCCAGTGCTGGTCTGATATGATCCTTGTAGAGCAACTGTTTCGGCGATATAGACCTGGCAAGGCCCGTAACATGGTCATGTTATTGTGGCTTTTTATTCATAAGCCTGATGGAAGATGACTCAAGTACTGAGCGTATTCTCCCATCTTCACCACTGGCAGTCCAGCATGTTATATTTTCTGTCAGAGTTGTTGTTAAACTGATTGGCATTTGCAGATCTCCATTCGACAATTCTTTCAATGTCATCATTAATCTGAAGTGAAGTCTCTAGTGATGGCAGTGGTTCGCCGGGTTTTATGTAGAAAATTAGGGTGCTATTATATGCGAAGCTGTAGATCCGATTAGATATTGTTTCCAACTGTTCGTTGATGTACAGCAAGAAGAGCATTAGAAAAAGGACCTGTATGATGAATATATCGTGTGCATATCCATACATTACTGCGAATAAGGGGCGATCCCAAAGAAAACTTTTTTATAGTTTTGTGAAGTTCTAGTATATTTTATTGCATTGTTATTTTTTAAGGGGCTAATTTGGTCTGGTTGTGTTTTGACAACTATATATATTATTCAAATAAACTCCATTGTGAAGTACAACTTACCTTCTTAAGCCATTCTTGGAGATATTAGTAATTCAAAACTAAGCTCCAAGCATAGCGCACGATGGCGCTGCCCATTGGCGCCTGACGAAGTTAAGATCCTAATATTTGGACTGCAGACATGTTCGAAATTCATTGAATAATTTTTTAACAAAACTTGACAACGAATCTACAGAAATACTTCATGGTTCGTATTGTGAAATCACTGTTTGACTGTTGTAGGCAATCCAAGCTAAGTAATCATTATCATTACATCATTCCCTATCAAGATAGCCTAATTTGAGGGGCAACATATCAAATTATCAATCTGACCTGTCCATTAATGTGCGAGAAAGTTGTTCGCTTGCACACAACATGCCGCTTTTTTATTTTACACTCAATTATTGTTGAATTATTAAGGTCATTGTTACGTTAAATAACGTGTGAAATTTATAATCTCGATACCTCGATAAAATAGTTTATTTGACAACAGCGAGGACAAAGTTAACAGTTATAAGGTTACCATAAATGAATTTAATAGAAAAAGTGATACTAGCTTCATTTACATTTCATAAATTAGTGGCGGATTGAAGTTATTGCTCCTTTCTGACATGTTTATGACTCATTAGGTTAGGGTTCGTAGAAATCATGGTAGACATAATTTGGTTTAATGAGGAGTCTCATTAGTATCATATGTACACCTCGCTAACAACTTATGATGATAACTTCATAGTGGATAGCTTGCACGCTTATACAGGGTATACTACTGAGCAAAAATTTCTCCTAGTGATGGGTATTTTCGAAAAATATCAGGGATTATTGTTTTTCGACATTCAAAACGTGTGTATCCAGTTTCTTCGTTGTTGTAATCCGGTAATGTTTCATCTAGACAGTTATGCTGGCCATGACCACAGAGTATCAGGATTTGCATGGCGAGTTAAATATCTATGACGGCAAGAATATTCTGTAAAAAATAACGCAAAAATACATCCGTTTGAAGAATATTGATGAAGTTACATGTTATTAAATTTGCTTAGCACAAAGTATTAATAACAATAAACGGCTTTTTTATAGTCAAATTACAGGCGAAATTCATAATTGAGATGTATTCCGTCGTATAATCCCCTCAACACTATAAGGCTATAAATCAGAAGTCACCAGTTAGTTTCGTTTGGGGTTCGTTTAGTAGCTAATTTACTCTCGCGGTCCGCAATAAAAACCTGTACAGCAACGATCTCGCACTATATCGGACATTCATAACTATACAATAAACTTGAAGAGCAAAAGAGACCTCTTCCCAAAGACCTTGTCGTACCAAACAACCAACACCTGAAGAGCTAAAAAAGCTCTTCCCTAAGACTGACGCACCAAACATGTAAAGAGCACAAAAACGAGTAGTTCGCGGTCAACACAACCTAGGTTGCATGGGGTGCATGGTGCTCACAAATTAGGTCGGCGGTCCGCCATTTAGTGACCCCTGTTATGAGGTATTTACACAACTACTTATACTAAATAAATATTTCCTCATTAATGTACGACAGATACATAGTATTAACAACACCAATGTGATTGCCTACAACAGCCTGTCAGTGTTGGTAATGGAGCCTCTTTAACAAGTTGCTCTAAGTGAAATATTGATGTGATGCTTTCCGTACTATAATTCAAATTATTTTACCGCATTGCAAATATACGTTTTTTCCGAATAATGATACGACGGGGAATTGAAAAACTCCTATAATATCTGATATTGAAACCGTCCCTCTAAGTGTAAATATCCTTGCTAGATGGTATTCCTGAATATATAACCATACGCCGATATTGTGAGTCCAATTCACATCCCGTCAAGGCTACGCATAGGATTTAAAATATGATCATATTTCAGAAAATCGTTGACAAATTGAAGGCGATTTTTAGTAACGACATTCTAGTCAGCTTTATGTGCATATATAGTACTGAGGGCGGCATTACATTGAGAAATCAAATGGTTCAGACGGTCGGAAAAATTCAAATATTTTTTAGGGGATTTACTGGATCCTTTCTCAAGGTTTCTTTTAATAACGTAAATTTTTTTATTTGGAAAAAGCAGCATTTTCTTTTCTGCGAGATTTAAACGTTGCTTGTGGCTACTTCTCTACTTCTCATTAGCTGTCATTATTCTTGAATGCATGGTACGCCTGCAATTGCAAACCGCAGCATCTTTTCCAACTCCGAAATGTATGAAGAAAACAACAAGAGCCTAGGATGGATCCCTGAGGTACGCCAAAACGTAATTTTTGTTGAGGGTTGTTTATACACGCTTTTTGAAAACGATTATGTAGATATGTTTCAATCAATAGAAGCGGGCATTGGGTCAGCGAATCTGTAATAGCTGCACTCAGATTCAAGTGTACATGTTTATTTTTGTTACCCAGCTTCAAAACAACAAAAAGCGCAAATCAAATTTGCAATGTGAACCTGCTTGATCGGCTCGTAGGCAGAGCTACCAACCGAGTAGTAGTTGATTTTCCATAATAGGGAGATTTCGTATCAAATTCCACCACCATTCGTAAGAGCAGCTGAACTCGTTATTATAAAACTTGGAAAATAACGTGTTTCGCCAGTGATCGACCCCAAAGTCCATTTCCCGGTAAATTGTTCGTTCAACCTTTCTAACTTGTAAATAGCTCTCTTGGTCAGACGTCTGGTGGCAATAACTTATTTTCAGTCCAATTGTAACCATTGTTGAACCCAATGCGAAACTGTCGCTCTCAGAAAATAATAACATTTTTATATCACATTCCACGACCATCTGTAAGAGGGTCTGAAGTGGTCATATGCTTGAAAAATCATTCAAATTTCCTACAATGACTTAACATTCAAATTTCATCAAAATCAGTGCAACGGTTATCGAGACTACGTGATGAAAAAACTGTCAACAGACAGATGGGCAGACAGATCGACCGAAATAAGTCACACGGATTTTCCGTAGAACATCCAAAAAACGCGTCTAAGTTCGAGTGTTTTCCCGATTACAATGCCTTCCTGACTTATGCTTGAGAGGTGAAGACATATTTAAAGCTACATTAAAAATGTAGTCTTTCATAGCTATAATAAATGGTTATTCATAACTATAATCACGTGTTAACGTAATCTTTTTTTATAGTCACTATCAGTGTCACAACATTGTTCCACTGAAAAATCGTTAGATATTATAACATACGGTTTTACAATATCGATATCAGATAATCCGACAGGTACAGTCTACTTAAATATCGATTCACATTTATAAAATATTTCTGGTCAATGTTACGGTGCTATTAAATATTCAAATAGCGATGTCGCAGTTTAACATGCGCGCCATCAGAATGAAAAATTATAGATTCTATTGGGATGAATAATTGGAGATAAATTATTCACCCAGCTTCCAACCAACCTTCCTACTAACCTTTTAGGCTGTAAGGATTATCATGATTATGATTGATATACATGGTATATGAGTCACACATTGCTGCCAATAAAATCAAAATTATTTTAAGAATTTGAAAGAATGGCACTGCTCGCAACTGAATTAAACATTTGTAGCATTCAAAATATATCACGTTTGACTTGTGTTGGAATAAACAGCGCATTGTGAACGACTTTTTAGAGTACAGTTAATTAGTTTTTCGATATGAGTTCAGTGGCGGCGGACTTATCGACAAAAAATAAATTCAAAAATGAAATTGGGGGTAAACAATTTGGGTGGGAGGTCGGGAGTGATGAGGGGGTGATCTCAAATCAAATCTCAAATTGTTTAATATTTCACAACACAAAACATATTTCTATTAAGGGATATAATTTTGTTCCAGTTTTAGCTACTTTTACTACAGATTACTACGTTACACCTGAATAAGGTTATTGAATGATGAGTGAAGCGTTATTTGATCTCTTAATTTTAAAGGCGAAGAGTGTTGTATCACTCTCATCAGTTACATTTGTATTACTTTAACTTAATTTGGGAAATATCGAAATTTACGGAAATTTACAAAAACCTATTTTTTCAGTATTATTGAATTTATGAATGATTAGTTTTCATTTTTAAATTCTATTCTATCAGCAGCTCGTTCAAAAATACGATTTGAATTGTTATTTCTGAACTGATACCATAGGATGGGGAGTTCTGGGTCCAGCTAAACTTTTGCTTTTTTGCTTTTTTGTGTATATGACCGATTTTATATCAGTTTTTTACAAATTTTCATCTGTTGAATACAACAGTGTGTACCTTAGTTCATGGAAAATTTTGCGATTCCGACAAACACTTATTGAGTTACATGATAATACGATGTGTAAGTGCTAAGGATTAGGTATTTATCATACTAAAATGTAAAGTTAGATTCTTGTTCAAAATTAATAAATGTATTCAATGAAAATTTCTCGCCAAAAAATCCCCGCCACATCCGAGCCCTCACATTTTGTTTACTTTTTAAAATATAGGCTCCCTCAGTGTTAGCTAGGGACTGTGACGCCCAGGGCAAGTTCCGTGACTTGCCCCCCCCCCTAGACATAACTCACCCTCTCCGAAAAACTGGAAGGGCAAACAAAACCTCTTGACTGAAGACATTTACCACTCTTTTGGACATTCACTTTTTTCAAGTGATCTGAAGAGCAGAAAAACTTCTCTAGTCGCTTAATTTCTCAGTATGTTCCTCACGTTCTATCTTCTGATTATTGCGCCCCCTAAAGCTTTGCGCTCGATGTCCGGCCTTCTTAGACTTCTCCGCCCCCTAATAGGATATCGACACAGCCTATTTTTCTCGGAGTCTACTGCCGACCCCTGAAAGTCTCAAACGCCCACAAGGGGACCATCGCTCAAGTTGTGAACCTATGGGTTAGAGTAGAGTAAATGCATTCCGCATGTTCAGGCAGTTTTTATAAATCAAGATAGAGGGCACTCTGCTATCTTTTTGGATATGCAGATAGAGGATGGACTGATTTACATTGACATTACTTGTCCTTCTTTAACACTTTTAGTGTGCACGGTTATCGATTATACTCCTTATCGTCGCCAGCGTCTGACGTAAATGATAGCGATAACAGTGCATCGTTGATGTGTTTATGAAGGGCAAGCAATGTCAGTGTCAATCCACCCTTGTTGATAGAACTTGTAGGGGTCATATATACCGGCTATTAGGCAGTGTCAAAGCTGTTAAGACCATTTGGCTTTGTCACGACACTTGAGGAAAAATGTTACTATCCCGTCCTCACCAGGTCGCCGGGCTATATTGATGAGGATGAGTCTAGGGAAAATGCGAAAGATGTATCTGTTGCAAAGCACATGTGTCAACTTTCCTACCAAAAATGAGCCATTCGCATGATGACCCAGTCAGCTAATGATGAGTTCATGTTGTTAATTGAAACATTTTTCCGTTTCACAACGTTTCGATTGACGATACCACCTCAATCAAAACGAAAATTCATAAGTTCCGACTCCATTTGCAGTAATTTGCTGAGATCAAAAAAATAACGACGTGATAACAACATGAGCACGCCATGTTAACAAAAAGTTACTTGGCTTTTTTCGTGACTCTCATCACTCTATTTGCTTTCCTCATTTCGCCAGTCCTCAATGAAATTGAACGTAAACTCCCAACAACAAATCTGAGTTTCTTGGTACCGTGACGTGTACGTGTTACCATGTCGGAGTCGGAGACACAAAATCGCCACGACTTTCACGTTGCCTTGTTGCCTTTTTTCTTTGAGTCGGCGTTAGTGGCCCGTAAAGTTTTTCTTCGACCCGACCCGTCCGTCCTTATCTCTCGTTACCGGTTCAAGTGCCCCCAAAGACCTTCCACAACTAGAGGAATTTCCAGGTTTTGGAGTTGTATAACTTAGATCTAATTGATCTTATATTTATACTGGTTGCTACTATAAACTTATCAAAGTTCGATTGGAGCATGTCCATCACATAGTCAGTTCTCCCTGGGGTCGAACTCAGAAACTATCAATGTCCAATATGCTAGTTTGTAGTACATATTTAAGATAAAAATATTGTATTTGGGTGACATTGTACAAGTATATAGCTATACAACGGAAGAACATTTTTGAAGGATGTAATATAGAAATAGCATTCATAGAGCAAGAGACTGTACATCAATTTACGATAATCAAACTAAAAGGCATTAATGAAATTGAGTCCGGTCCGAGACTAAATCGACGCTGTGTCTCTGCCACTGACTAAACTACCCAGGCATCGGGATTTTCTGGTGTCCTAGGCGCGAAATTTGATGACTCAGAACACTTTTAGAAATTGAGGGTAGAAACCTGCTGTGGTTGAGTAAACAACTTTACTAATGTTTCAGTAGCCAGTACAAGTATCATGAATCACAGACACTACTCCAGTATCACAACCAATGCTTTCATGGCACTTTTTTCTTCATTACCGGAGAAAAACTCCCCGGCTGCTCAATACACAAGGCCGATGTTCTTCAAAAAATCAGCTTTTGGTAGAGGCTCATTCCATGCATTGGAAGCTCAACTTGATAATGATGCGCCTGTTGGGCGCCTCTAGTTTGTCAGTACTGACGTCAGTCAGTGTTATTATGCAAGACAGCTCAGCCAAGCTCCTTCGATGTTCCAGACTGTGAAGGTCCTTTGTAAGGTCAGGCGTATCCACTAGACGTATTGCTCGTCTCTGGATTGTGTTCAGAAGCTTCAGGGAGTGTTTCGACATGTTTGGGAGCGTATCACGACATGCGAACAGTGCTTCTGCGATGGTCTAATCTGAGAATGTAGAGTAGCAGTAGCTGTCCGGTGAATACAATTTTCTTGAAGCGGAAGAGCTTCTCGGACAACGACCGCATAATTCCAGAACCTCGCATTGGGTGTCTCTCTATCTCCACAGCTAGGAGCCCAGTGTATGATTAATTTGTTAGGGTTGTTGTCTGAGTCTCTCTCACTGCTTCGGACTTGAGACTCCGTTTCACAACGTTTCGAGGTATCCTCAATTGGGTAACATTGATTGGCAAGTTATTTTGGATGCTGTTTATACTGTCGCCAAGCCGTTGCGTACCACCCGTCTGCATCCTGCCTGCTTAATGTTGCCTGAGCAGCTACTTCATCGAGTTGCGTTTTTCCTGGCCAGTGGGGATGATGATACTGACTCACGTTACTAGACTGATATGTATGCGTTTCGGAAACTTTTCTGTTTAAACACAGTTCATCGATGTTGTTCATTTTTTATTGGTCACCATATAGGTTTCACTTTCACGCTGGGTCTGTTATACATGTTGTTGTTGTTGGTAGCGATAAAAGCTGCCTCCTTGAGCGAACTGGCTGTTAAATTTTGATTAGATATACTGCATGGTCTGTTTAATTTGAGACAGCTGAATATTGCGGGAACGGTGAGTTTAAGAGTGAAAATGGTTAAACAAAAGTTATTGGGCAGTGGAGGAGAGGAAATTATGGCATTCGATTTTGACATTGACAGCGTTTTCACGGTTTTTCCAATTTCAACTATGATTTTTGAATAGCAACATATCTTTTTTATTGCAAAACCCTATTCTAAGAAAAAGCGAATAACTTTTGTTAGTTTTTTAATCCGGTTGCAACTTCAGCAGATAAAAAATAAAGCATTTGTTCTTTTACGAAATGTTTCAATACCGCTACGGTAACAACGCTGTTTTCTTTTCTTTTGAATATTATTGACAGATTCGCATTTTCTTAGTGGGCTCGAAGTTGATTAGTTAAACGGAATTTTTGTGTGTGTTGTTCTCAGATGTATCTGGTTTTACAAATCATAGTGAACGGATTCGACATAATATGCACTAACACTGGAAAATATTATGTAATGCATAAGAAATGCTTGTAGATCCTTCTTGGGTCATCATGAACTCTCCGCCATTGCATCCAAGAACATTCATGTGAATGTTTTCATCTAAACCCTTTTCGCTTTAAACAGCTGCCTCAAGTTAAATAAACCACCCAGTATAGGTTAAATTGATATATTATATGTACACATACGATGGAGTTAAGTAGCCAGTTTCCAAAGCCAGATAATCCTCATTTAGCAAAAGAGGCGAATAATAGAAAGACAGAGATATTGTACAGAAGTCTTAAGTAAAGATGATACCGAGGTACTAGATATATCCGGCATAAACCTATTTGAGGAATTATCTGATCTAATAATCTACTTGTATTGTATCTCAATGTTTTAGTTATCAGCAAGACACTTATTATTATATGACTAACTTGTATATTATTGTTGCGTAATTAATTTCAAATCAACACAAATTCATAATACCCGATAAATCCGTACTTCAATATAAAAACCCAACAGATCTAATTTATTTCCCGAAATTATGATGTTTTCCATGATGAGTTGGTTCTAACCTGTAAGATTAATATCTATAACCCTACACAATGTTTAGCGATTTTACTGATATTAAACTAACATGTAGATGTAAACTAACAGCTTGTTGCATTTCTCTAAATGTTCACCTAAATGGATTTGTCGATTTTTGAAACTAGAGGATTTATTTATGGCATTCCCTGCGAGACATCAAAATAGGCGCATAGCTGCGCTGCGAGAGGATGAATGTCAATAATCTTGAATTTTAACTATCGCCGAACAAATTTCCTGGAAGCTCATTCCACAACGCTGAGGTTCTCCAACAGAACGACTTTTGGAAGAGGTTCGACCTGGTGGTAGTATCAAGAATAGAGGCTGATCGACCAACCTTTTCCGATGTTCATCGTATCCACTAGACGTATTGCACGTTTCTGGATTCCATCCAGAAGCTTTAGGGAGTGATTTGGGGCGCCTCCCTACACATGGAAGCAGTACTCCTGCCTTGGTCTGATCGGAGCCCTGTAGACTAGCGGTAGCTGTTCCTATAAATATAGAATTTTGGAATGGAAAGGAACGCTGGGCCTGAGACACCGACTCAGCAATGTCGGCAACATGCTCATGTATTACAAGCTATGGTTGACGTCAGTTCCCAGATGCTTTTAGTACTCGGCGGCTCTCCATCCCCACGGCTGGCATACCAGCATGAGAATTTACGTCATATGAATTACGTTTTGACGGGTACTATCAACGGATCGATAAAATATGATATGTTCATTTTCCTCACTGCGTACGTTACGTTACGGAAACTCTGAGAGCAACTTAGATGTGAACAGAGCGTAATAGGTCGTTGGGGAGTAAGTATACAGTGTACAGTCGGCTAACAGAAGGCGCAACGTTGTAAACCGTTTTACGGTTTGAAAGCAACATCAGCTAGCACGAGCGGCAGCGGTAGTTGCTGCTGCTAGGTGGTTAGGAAAGCGGCATGCCGATCCGGCAGAATTTAATTAGGCGTGCAGCTCACAGAGAGCCAGTCTCATTTGCCTGTACGCCGTAAGTCTTCAGTCTTCCTTTTTTCTGCTTTTCTTTTTTTTCGTTATCCTTTTATTTACTGTTATCCGCAATACTCACCGCAATCGCTTGTGCGACACGCTCAGCCGCCGAGTGCCAACTGGATGACCTGATTTACGATGCTAGAAGGAAACGCGGGAAACACACATCGACGATAAAACTATTATAACTGTTACATACGTTTTTCATGCACGAGAAGTTGACAGAAAGTATAGAGCAGTTCATAGGGAATAATAATATTTATTTAGCGTCTAATTGAATATTTAAAAAGAGTTAACAATTATGAAAATCATGTAGATTGTAGGTACTCTTAATTGGTGAAACTCTCTCATCATTCAGATATAAAATTATGTATTAGATCATAAAGTTTCACAAACAAAACTCTCTTTTTTTCAGTGACGCGTTTCGATTTATATATAAATCATTATCGGATCATCCGACGATGATTCAATCATATCGAATTCTCACAAATTATCACTAGCGTTGGCTATGATTTGATGTGTCCCAAAAAGCTCAGCAAATTGAGCACCATTAAATCTTCGCCTTCCTGAAATCAGTAGGCCATCTACAGACTGTTATAAATTTGCTATTTAAAGCACAGTACGTCTTCATTTGATTATGTCCTGCTCTCACACCCCTTTTCGTAAGACGTCTTCGTAATCCAAAAGTTCTATCACATTCATAATAATATTGTTAGTAGTTCCTGTTTTTAGGGCCATCTTAGTTCAGTTTAAATCGTTTATATAAACGTTCACATGTCTTTTATTATTATTACGTTTCACACTTGTATCATAAGCAACACGAGACTTTGTTTTGTGTGCCATCGATACAGTGAAATACATTATTGAATCTATGTACTTTGCTAGTTGTTTGATTTATTATAACTGTATAAGACTAAGAGTATACCACCTACTTTATGATGATTTCATACGTTCCGAAAACATTAATTATTATTGATTTTTATTCAGATGCAAATTTTATTTGAACTAATATATATTGATTATATGGAAAATACAAAAATGAAAGCACCTGAGGTTTGGTATAAGCCGTTGTCCTAAGACAACTGAACATCTTATTGGCTTATAACTGGACTTCGGTGGCGCAGAATTCAAAAGAGGAATAGATGGCGTATCTAATCTCCTTGTAGTAGCATACACAGTTCAAATAACCATCATTCTAGTTTTAAATAAATACAGCTAACATGCAAAATAATTAACTCGGGAGTAACTAAAGGGAACAGTTTTTCACTGAATTGAAGTATAATGCCTACAGAATATCAATAGTTGATAGTTGGCGTAATATATTTTGGACATCTTTTGAGGTATGTTAAATCAAGTTCTGATATATAAATCTTGAGATGTCAGTCATTTGATTAATATGAATACTAATTATTATAAAATTTTTATTGCACTAGATAAAAGCTTAAATTTTTCTTTTTTGTTTCCAGGTAAGTTCGCCTTGATCGGAGCCTATTCCAGAGTGAGTACAAAAAAACGTATATGCATAATAACAAAAAATTATTTTCATATAACTACTATTTTACCTATATGGAATAATAAACATGATATATGTACTAATCCTATCTGCGGGAGGTAATACTGTTGATGAATTTGTATTACCAGAGTAGAAAATTAAATGCTGTTTGATGGTGATTGTGATCTAAAATATTAATGTATCCTCGATACCAATCAATCAATTATTAAACTGCATAGGTGAATAAGTAATCCAGATAATTGGATTCACCAGTGTATATATGTAATACGGTAAATTTCTAATACAACGGACACTGCCAGATATGTTCAATTCGTAATATTTCAGCTATCTACTTTTAAAAGTTTAATTTGTTTATCATGTGGTAATATTTGTTCTTCTCTGTTTCCTAACATTCTTGGTGCACAATGATATTTCTCATAGATAACTCTTACGGCAAAAAAACCAACGCTACAGGGACTGGAGGGCATATCCTACCAGCAAAAGTCGATCTATCGATGCCAGAAGCCCCTTAACGGATCATCGAGAACAGCAAAGCATAGGACCAACAGAAAATTAATCATGTCATGTCTTCCCATCATGTTGATCTATGACCAAGAATGTTAGTAAGATTTTCTGCTATTCATCCTTGCCTTACCACTGACGAGTGCGGATGGGCCCATTGCATCCACTTCGAATGAAGAGGCAAACACATTCGGGCAGGTTTTCGCTGCCAATTTTACAATAAACTTACAAGGAGGTACTCCACCCACTCCCGACAGCGTTGAATCAAAAATGCCTGAAGTCAGATTCCACGACCGAGATATCGAACGTATTCTATAAAAACTGAACTCTAGTGGTCCCGACCAAATACCAGCCATTCTCCTGAAACGTTGCGCTGCACAGTTTACATCAGTACTTTGCAAAGTATTTAAACTCTCCAATCAACGTGGAGTATTTCCTACTGGATGGAAGATCCTTGGAGTGCAAAGATGGGCAGAGAAAATATATCCTACAACTTGGACTCTACATCATGTCCAAGGTGAAGGAGACTGTCAGCTTTTGAAAACGCAGCTTCTGAAGTACCTGTACAAAGATAGTATCATCGCCAATATGATTCCTGCAAGTATTGACCCACGCGAGATCCTTTGGCTTGAGTTACACATATTTGTAGCTAAGCTATTGATCTTCGTGGGGAGTATCGAGTCGTGGCGCTCGATATATTGAAAGATTTTGATAAGGCGTGGCATGAAAGACGTACTATCAAACTTTCTGCCTTTGGGCTGCCACCGGGTCTGTGCCAATGGTTGGAGAGTTTTCTCAGGGATCGCTCCTTATTTGTGGTGGTGGATGGATATAATATATACCATCAATGGATGAATCTGTCCTTTCTTCAACGCTCGTCTTGCTCTATATCAACGAACTGTTGGAGATTACATGTAATTCTACAGCGTCTCCGATGACAGCACCCTTATTCCCTGCATGGAGCAGGGCAAAACACTACCTCGCGAGACCTTATTCCGGCGAGGGCAGCATGCTGTTCAGATTAATGAGGGAATTGTGGAGTAGGGATTTACAAATGGGAGTTCATTTTGACGCACAGGAGACTCAGAAAATCATACATCTAGCTTCTGGGAATTAACATCAACAATAACACGTCAGTGCAAGATTATGTTGCCGGTCTCGCTAGGCTGGAGGCTCTCTTTCACTACAAGAAATTGTATTCTCCCGAACATCTACTACTACTCTACAAGTCTACAAGTTGCTGGAGTATTGTTCGCATGCATCGAGATGCGCTTCAAAGCACTGACTAAAGCTGCTGGACACTATCCAGAAACTAGCAATACGTCTAGTAGATGCGCCTGACTTCAAAAATGAGCTGTGCAATCTAGAGATGTAGAACATCAAATAAGGGTGGCTTTTCTAATATCCTTAATATTAAAAGTCGCCACTACAGCAAACAGTAGAGGAGTCCAATGGACCAGATCGAACTTACAACTTCTCGAAAAAGCCTCTTCCATAAGTCGTTTTTTTATAGATCCCTGGCGATGTGGAATGAGTTTTTTCACTGATGGCTGCAGTCTACAGCGTTTTGTGGTGTGAATGGAAATTTATCCTCTTGCACCGCTTATGAAGCGCGATAGGCCTTTGCATGAGGCTATCTATATAACAAAGCTTCTTTTCTTCGACAATGGAACCCTTTCAAGCAGATCAACAAAATCAACAACTTGACTCCCTTTACTGATACTATTTCATATACACAGAAAATATTATGATATCGTCTAGCAAAATGGGAGTAAAGCAAGACGCTCGCCGTCGCGCCACGTCAATTCATAATTAAACTGAGATGTCAAATGTAAATAACGCACATTTCCATAATCTAACGCAAATAAGCGCTCGCTAAGTCGAGTCGCGGCCGCGGTCGTGCCTTTTGCAGAAATAACAGCCCGCGTTTTGTAATAAAACAGGTAGGAATAATAACAATAATTTGTCTTGAACCACTTAGCTGGCAGAGTCGACAGCCCGGTGACGTATACTCGTAATTGCGTTTGCCAGCCAACTCGATCGTTTGCACTGAGCTCAACGGTGACTGGCTGGCTATGACTGAAGAGATGTAATTCCTATTTTACGCCTCTCAAGACGGTTTTAAGGGGCCCGCAGACTTGGTTTTACGGGACTGTTTTTTACGACAAACGGCGAGTGCGAATTGCACGCTGACCTCAGTTTTCTTTAACATTTTTAATCGTACGGCTTATTACATAAATTCATATGAAGACATTATCCTTGCGTGTGCAGTGGCGCCAGGCTCAACGATAAAATCAAGTTAGATATGAAAAGACAGAAAAGATCGACGAACATTGACAGTTATGACATTTTCATTCTGACTGTTCATGAACAGAATCCTTGTGCAAAAAATTGTCTTAAACCGTCTTTAGTTCGTCGCTGCACAGACATAGGGACGTAAGTCGAAAAATGCTAATTTGGAGTTATGAGCTCCTCCAATTTTTTAAAGTGGATAAAATGCAATGTCTCTTATATACTCTCTAATGCAGTGAATATTTAAAAACTCTTTCCAATACTTTTGTAGTAATCGAGACATTTTGTACGCAGTGCACTATGAGACTCAACTTAAAGTGAGTCTTCTATAAAATAGATAAATTGGAGTTACACATTTTGCTCTTCCCAGAGACGAGTTTATTCACACGATAAAAATCATATTCTGCAACTACCATTGTCTTTAATAATAAGTACGTATAATAATAGGTAGATAAAAAGTTGTGTAGTTATCACATAGTCTCACAAATTAAACTTTTTCTTTTAGTGACGCGTTTCGACCTATGAACACCTGACTTACACATATTGGGTTCTTTCTCCTTTGAATTTATTAAATATTATAGGATTTCATGTGCCTTCTGTAATGCTGTTTATATAAGTCAAACAGCTAGAGCATTTGCAACAAGGTACAGGGAACATATAAGTGCCTTGAAAAACAACCATCCGGAAAGATCAAATTTTGCCAAACGCTTAAAAGATACTAATCATAAAGTTGGCAACGACAATAGAATGAGTATACTTCATACTTGTAATAAAATACATGATTTAAACTTCATGGAAACATTAGAGATTCAGAAATATCTGCGAAATCGTGACTTCATTGTAGTAAATGAACAGACTGATCTTTTAATCTCAATTTTTATAGATAGACTACTATAAGTTTCCATCTATTTGTATTCTAGGTTAACTTACTACTGAAATATGTTAAGTCATGGAATGTATCAGGAAGAATGAGATAGCTTAAAAAATAAAATATCATAAAACATGGAATATCTTAAGAAATAAAATTGGTTAACACATGATATACCTTAAGGACATTTTTACGGCGATGGTTAAGGTTTTGTAGGGGTTTCCCTTAACACTAGTGTAAATGCATTCGCCAAAAAAATATGCCGCCCTAAGAAAGACACAATAAATGAAAACATAATTTAGTAGAACAATAACTAAACAGGATAGATAGTATACTAGTTTTGAGAGCTCTAGTTTTGAATCCATGATAGGACTAGTTAGTTATTTGGCAAGTAAGCTGGGTAGCCTTGTTAGCAGTCAAATCTGACAGTCCGACGATGATTTTAATAAAAATCGAAACGCGTCACTAAAAGAACGAGTTTTATTTGTGAAACTGTGTGATAACTACACAAATTTTTATCTACATGACTGAAGAGTTTCACCAAGTAAGAGCATCTACAATCTACATGATAATAATAGGTTGCTACATAAAAGATGAATGCGGCCTCGTCGAAGATGGTGGACGACAACATTGCATAAATTGTTTATTATGTTCCCTAAACATTGGGTTCCATAACAATGATTCTGCTTGATACACTTTTAAGATCTCTAGCACTTTGTCATTCTAGCATTCAGATTCTGAGGACATTTTTTAAAACCAATAATTATTATTGTCCCCACCTGCACGTTTGGCAGCCAGACTGAAGCATGGGCGTGTGGTCGGCAACAGCAATATTGACGCGGACAGTCAAAAGAAACAGTCCGACATTGGCCCAACAATGGTGCCGACATCCACTCCAATGCAAATTCGCCCATCCACACATTGGACGAACCTTGTCGGCACCAACATTGGCGCACGTGTGTAGAGCTGGCCTTAACCTGGCACATATGGGATAGGATTAAGACAAGATAATGATTATCTATCACGAATATCGAGATGAAATCCACCCTCAGTTGCAATTACATTCCCCGTGCGTTTCGAGATTCTATGAAAGCCATGTGGCGTATAATACTTGATACAAATGAGCTCCGTAAGCTTCCAGATTTCAGCGTTCTTTGTTTTGGCGCATGCCGCGTCTGATAAATTCTAAACAGTTCCCAGATATTCCGCAGTTGCACGTAATGTTGGTAAACAAAGCAATTCAACGATTATTCAAATCAAATTGAGTTCCATCTCGGCAATATCACATTCATTTAGATTATTTGTAAACAACTTGATGCTATGACAGACAATTTGCTGTATTTAATTTATTATAACTATCAAACTGGAACAAATAACCAATACCGGTTTAAGCACATCATTTATCGCAATGTCGATTAGGTGGCAAAAATATCGCCTTATACAGCGTATCATGTCATTCAATGAGTTCCTAAACGCAACAAGTTATTTCCCCAACACGGACTGTAAAATGCATTTTTGAAAATTGAAATTTAGGATCCCAACAAATGGCAGATAAACATAACCAGCAGTATTTACCACGCTTTTCTACTAGACAGTTATTGAAGCCAGATAAAATTAATTGAAATATATTTACTAACGTTCCGGCTGCCATGCAGACTCTACCAAAGTAAGAAAAATAAAAATTATATTTCAAAATTATAATGACATTGATTCATGGTAAAATGGAAACAAGTTTCTGTGCTATACAAAAAGGATAACAATTTTAAGAGGAAGGTTAAATAATCTACCTGTATTATAAAGTTGAACGATGATGGTATTTCTAATTCCTCAGTAGACTTTCACTCAGTTTGGTTCAGGGAAAAATCTATATAATATTATCCTAATCTACAAATGGACTATAAGATTTTTTATCCAGGTTTACTTATGGTTTGTTGTTGGAGCCCAAATGGGGATATTGTATTGTTGCCTTGAAATTGCTTTGCTGTATCTGTCAGGGGCTTGAAATTGATCAGCAATGACGTATTGTCAATAAACTTTTGATAGGCTTACGAAAAATCATGTATCTTCTTAATAATGTATATTGAAAATGACTGGAAGTTTTAGAGCCCAATAGGCTTTCTGCCTTTGTGTCAGATTCAGTTCACAATAAATAAAATTATACTATTAGGAGCATTATACAACCAATACAGATAAATGTAAATTATGATCAAATCACTTGGCCGACAAGTATTTCAACGGTAAATCGTTTCCCACAATCGGCCTATTGCCGTTTTCTTTAGCTATATAAGACAAGCGGTTTACAATCTCATCATGATTTCAAAGAATCAACTATAGCAATAAAACTATCATACAAACCTCATGAAGTTCACATTTTGCGTGAGCTTGTTTTCATCAAAGCTAATATAGCTGACCTTGATACATTAAAAATTCGCATTAGCAAATTGTTTCAGATAACAGCGGAGATAACATAGCTGGCGCTGGTTATTAAACTGCGATAATTATGTCAACAATATTTATAGATAACTCATGTGTGATTATGTGGACCTGATACCTTTTTCAAGTAGGTATTTTTAAGGTCGGTCAGTTTGTCACGATTCATAAGTTGAGTATTATGCTACAGGTGTCTGTTGATTTTATATTTCGAGTATTAACGGTGACGGAATTCAACACTTTCAATATTATTTTTTTTATGTAGGAAGTGAACAGTTTTACTTGAACATTAAAACTAATACATTTCATATTTTTTGAGAAATATTACTTGTGAGTTAGTATCAATCTATATCTTATACTAGGTATACAATAATTGCAATACATTTCAAATTTAATACACCTTCTACAGATATCTATCTATTAATTTTAAGGCTCATAGATTTAGTTTTAGACAGTTCTATATTTTCAGTAATATATCCAGGATTTTTGTAGTGTATTAGCTGTTTCCATTTTTGCACTTATTTCCCAATGAACTTCCATCATAATTATAAATTTGAAAATATCTGAATGTGTGTATTAATAAGAAATTCCTTACTCTCAAATCAAATTTCTGGATTTTACTTTTTCCAGAAGTGGAACGCGCCTCAATGATATCAATATCTGGTATGCTCCGCGGTCAGCTGCGGCTAGCCACTTTCAAATCTACAACTGCCTGTTGTGGCTTGAAAAATAGATTATATTTTTCGCATTTTGATATGAGTTGATATATGTCTCGTAATTTTTGTTTGTTGCTGATGCAAATATAACAGATATGTACTAACCATATTTGAACGAAAATTTCTCACTGACATTGAAATTGGACTTACGAAATTTATTTTTTGTTATTATGTACTTTAGGAGACTGCTGAGGTAGTTGAAGCCCTAGTGAAGTTTATTCGGTAGTCATATTTAGTTAATGGTCAGAAGTAACGTAACCCCTTACATTTATCCTTTGGTGGACTCTAAGATTCATCTTACATTTTTACGTGCCGCTTATTGAATCTAGTACTACCTACGGCCCCGAAGATGATAGCACTATTATTTCCTGCATTGAACCAGACAAACCTCTACCATCCCGATAGATACTTCAGCGAGGGCAGCATGTTGTTTAGTTGTCAATTTGACGTACACTGAAGATTAACAATCATGACAATGAAGTCGCATGTTGGTCTGCCAGCTGTGGAGATGGAGAAACGCTCAATACTTGAATCAACTTTTCAACAAGCTTCTGGGAATCAGTCCCTCTTCTGGACGGAATCCAAAAACATGCAACACGTCTAGTGAGGGCATTTATGCCCTCACAGCACTTCTGGAACACGATAGGCTTCTGTCTTTGTGAGAGGACATGTAAAAGAATATAACAATAATCATAATGAATTGCTTTTATTGCTCACATATTGGAAAATGAGAATGAAAAGAATATAATGTGCTATAATGTGAGAAAATGGCAAGGTTGGCAACCAAGTCGGCAATCTGGGTTTTTCCACGTACCGCATGCGATTAACTAAATATCTTTACTAATGTTTCGGCTGCATCGGCAGCTTTTAATAAAATATAGAAATAAGAATCGATATTACCATTATTTTCAATGATCTAAGTAAGCTTTGTTTCATTTGAGACATTTACTAACAACTGAGGTCAACCGACTAGAAACTGAGTTATTCATATTTCATTTTGCCGCTTCATATGTTCACTAGCGATGTCTGCACCGCCAACCTCGATTTAACTTTCGCGCAGACTGGGACGGGTGCCGACTTGTTGTACAACATGTGAAGGTACATAACTGGGATTTATGAAAGTTGCTCAATTACATTTTAAGGTCATCGTTATATTGTGCGAAAGAGAAAGAGGAGAATTTTTGAAACCTTTCGTGTTCGGTAAATTGCCGTAATATATCTCCGCCTGTTATTTAACAAACAGGTATGGATGACGAGTGGCGTACCCAATGAACTGGAGAAGTGGTGAAACAGTCTAGTCTACAGCTTCACCTCCAAGTAATTATTTTGTTTATTTATTTAAAATTAGTAGACACGTAAATGCTAACATCGGTACAAAAGGTACTTAATATTTAAGCGTCTAGAGTCTAGAGGCTAAATACTTTATAGACAGCTTACGATGTAAGTGTGGATTATCTATGTTTCCCTTAGTTGCTTCCCAACACGCTTTTATTTGTGTGACCTGTATGTATGTATGTATGAATCTAACGAAATATTTCATCATCATTTTGATCGACTTAAGACGACGTAATTAGACATAGATTTGCTGGATCATCACTGGTGCAGGAAAGCAGCGACGCCCTCCAACACTTAGCCTAAACCAAGAACGTGACCCCGATGTGGGTTCCTGGTCACAGTGGGGTGCCCGGTACCGAGAAAGCAGCCCCGGACCCTTGCTGGGTATATAACAAACTGGCGATAGTCCAAAAGGTTCATAGCAGACCCCAACAAACGTAGGGCGCTATAGCTAATGAACAGGAGGGGGGATTCACTCCACTTTTTGGTAGGGATACTCACAGGTCACTGCAGATTGAACAGGCGCATGTCAGTCTTAGGAGTGGTCAAAGACCCAATCTTGTCAGAAGTGCTGAGAGGAGGACGAGACCTCGTTCCACTTCCTATGAGAGTGTGCCGTATACAGCGGCATTAGGGCTGAGGTGTTGGGCACAGCAGGGTTTGAGAGGGATGAGAATTACTCAGCTGAACGGTTGGGCATCATGACCTTCATTAAATTGTCTTGGAAGTTCGACACTAAGGAACTATTATGTCTGTCATAGTCTTAGTGATGGTACTCGGGGTCAACAAAAAGGGCGAAAAGTGGCTTTTGCCAGGCTTTGCCTTCCCATCATCTGTCAATTATGCAAAAATTGTCATAAAACGATGAACCGAGGAATCCCCTCATTTGAATTGACCAAAATTCAAGCTGCTATATGTGCGTGAAATATTCCGCTGATCGAAGTTTGAGCGTGACATTTAGTGAAACCTAGTAGTACAAGCGGCCCTTGCAGTACGTCTATGATACGAAGCCCGGCGAGTCGATGAAACGGGGCCTGCAATGAATTTTAATCGAGTCGTAGCGACGTGTAGACATTAGCATTAATTAACCTTAAAAGTGCTTATTATTGCCTTGATACCTATAGGCGTGCGTATGCTGTATGAGTATTGTACTTATTGACAACGGGTCTTTCATGATGTCAGTATGAAGGGACGAAAATATCTCTTTCTCTAGTTTTCTCTTTTAATAGACTGACTGGAGCAGTCTTTTCATTGCTTCGCCATTCGCCAGAGCTAAGTATTTGAAGTCTAATATGACTTAGAAAACTTATCCTATGGTTGTCTTTGTGATCCAGTATATCTTTTCACTGGCCTTTAATTGAAACCGCATAAATATAAATCAATCTCTACTGACGTTTCGGCTTCCTCGGCAGTCTTTATCACAGCCAAAAAAAAATGTTTCATTCTGTTTTGTAGTTTGATAAGGATGCCGAGGCAATCGAAACATTAGTATAGATTCATTTATATGTATGTGGTTTAAATGAGCGGTCAGCGGAAGGTATAATGAATATTTGAAGTCTGTATGAAATGCTGGAGTTTTTGGGTCGACCCCCACTAGCGACAATGTTCTCAGTATCTTTCATACTTGATATAGGTCTGCTTGAAGCTGATTTTCAAAATTTGGTAATTTGTATGCCCAGTGGCTATGTATTTAAAACCGAAGTTTCTCAATATTTTTAAGATAGCGAAATGTAACTGCTTGCATGTCTTATGCGCCTGAAGCTTCTGGTCTCAATCTAGAAAACAGCAATTCATATAGACGACTTGTCGGATATCACGAAGAACAGTCAAACATCAAAGAAAAATGGATTCTAAAATTATGAATATTCCGAGCTATCTAGGAGAATGACACTATCAAAATATTGAGCAGTAGAAGGCTCCAATGGTCTCATCAACTAGGTCAAACACTTCGAATAAGCTTTTCATTCTTTTGGGAAACCTCAGCGATATGGGATGAAGGTCAATGTAAATAGATATGTATCCTCTCACAGCGCTTCTGGAGCGCAAATACCTTATACTTTTTTGCCCCTATATACAATATAAAAAAGAGTACCTACAAATATAAAGCATCTACCGTAAGCCAGCTGAGAAAATCTCGAGGAAAAGGAACTATTAATAAATATATGTGAATCAGATTATTCAATATTCTTTTACAGCTTTTCGTATAAGTCAAGTGTTTTTGTTTGTCTGTTTCTTGATATTATTTTAATCTGTTCAGCAGGTATACTGTTACAAAAAAACTGGAAATGAGTAGCTGAGTATAGCCATTGAGGTTTAGTGTACTGACAATACAGTAACAAACTAATACAATGAATAAAATATATGTATATATTTCGGGCGGCCCAAATTTGATTTTTGAAGGTATTATGAAACTGCACGTCGATTGTGAGGTTGAAAAAACGAACTTTCAATGAACAGTTAGATTTTTCAGGCATTAAACAGTTAACATTGATTCATCTGTATACCATTTTAAATTCTAAAAAAGAAATGCAAATATCCTGTTACTCGATGAATTCCAGGAAGGCAGTGATGTACATATCTTACACTATAATAGTTTATGTATATTCGGAAGGATCAATTGCATTATAACATTTTAGAAAGGCGACCGAAGTATTATGTTTCGTATCAGATTGTTGGATTTGACAAGTGGATATAAAACTAAGAAACAGGTTGCCCTCAAGACCTATATTATTTTATTTTTATTGGTATTGCTTCACCGTATCTAAAAACATGAATAAACATTGGTTTTAATGTTTCTTCAACGAACCATTAAGAATAGTTAATATTCATTACCATAGTGAGCTTTAACGCTATTTTAGGTGCGGTCGCCATTAAGTGACTTGTAGTTAGATACACACAAAGTTTGTTTGCATATTATCATTACGCGGCAATCGGTAACCATTCATCTTTAATCTTGAATTCCGAATGCCAAACATCATTAAACTGTCCCTTTTCTTACATTTCTTTAAAAAAGCTTCTTCTCTGTGCGGCCAAGATGAATTTTGTTCGGTGCTTGAATCAGTCTTTTACTCATTATGCTTCGAGAACATTCCTTTACTTTTGAAGTCCAGTTCTATGCCTATGATACCTCATTGGTATCTCAGGAATGATCCGGAGGACTAGTCTGGAACAAAATCAGCATACTAAATTCACAGCCAATATAGACCAAAATAAAACAAACCCGGATGGTAACTATCATTTTATCAGCGATAATAAGGGTAATATTCCGATTTCTTGTAAATCCAGTTCTGTTCTGGCGTGTAGGATGAACCACGTACAAACCACATGCAAGTGTTTACATTCAATCTATCTTCGAAATGAATTCTGTTTTTTTCAGGCGATCTGTAGAAGCCATTCCGGAAAGGTTTTTGATTTTTACATATCAAATGTTTGAAATCTTTTCCAGAAAGAATTAAATTGCGGAATAAATTAAATTGATTGTTTTATTAGCAACATGGTCCAAAGCAAAGTAGATTTTTAAGCGTTACTATCTCGGATATCATCGGACAAAGTATTGTGTCTCAGATAGTGTTTCCTGACAAACCCTATGAAAATTCTAGACATTTTGTGAATAACTTATTATACACAATATTGAAACTCCAACTTTGTTGGCATTTTCTGCCTAAATTGCGAAAACAAATTGACAAATTCCTAGTAATTCCGGAAGTATTTCAGCTCTTGCATTCACAAAAAAGTTAATCGAATTTTTTTTTATTTTGATATTTTAAAAACGAATTTAAAGTGATAATTTCATCGGATAGATCGACATGACTACTTGTGATTCCTTTTTTTAGTAAAGTTACTGTAGATATTCAGTCGAATTATTTTCAAAATTAATAGTTGTGTTCTTTTTAAAACTTATCTATTCTCATATTTAATTTCTAAGATTATATTATTGGTAATTTAAACAGCCAACATTGTTGTACATCGAAATATTTCATATTTATGTAAACATTTCTGGAAATGCCGGACAATTTTTAATTCTTGGCGCAATTCACTAAAATGCCGGCCATTTCCAGATCTTTCCGATCGTCTGGTGATGCTAGTCCTAGACCACAGGAAGTATTGAAGAAAAGTGGACGATCTGAAAATCAGCTTTTGAACCCAAAACAAGGGCTGTATCATGCTGATTATTTGTCATGGTCGCTGCCTGGTACTTTCCTTTCATCGGCTATCTAGTACCAGGTCCACTAAATACCTACATAAGCTGGATCACTCGGTGGTCGAAGCGGTTTTTTCCCTTCATCCTCCCTCCGTTCACTCGATGGCAGACGGGCCTAGTTGTTGGGTAATTTAGCGAATCATATTGATTACATCAGTTTGATGAAATTATTTGTTTAAAAAATCACATCCAAAGCAATATTCTATTTTTAACCTGGCCGAGAAAAGCAGTTTCATCAATATGTGTGAACACAGGTCGTAGGTTATGGTTCTGTAGAAAATATCATTCGTATTTTCCTGATGAAGCATTTTCCCGTTTCTGTCCAGCTCCTAACTTTCTATTAATAATGATCTGCCTTTGCCAGCCTGCTTGAGTAAAGTGCAGTAGAATTTGTAGTCAGTTTACTTCTGTTCTAGTGGAGCACGATGATTCACGTAGTAGACAGGCACTTACGTATAATTCATCTAGCAACACGGTCTCATAACAGTGGCTTCTGTCAGTTGTGATTAAAAAATGCCATCAACAACCAGGCCAATTGTGAAAGAAAGACACCAAAAAATGAGCCATTTATTCACTATGAAACGAAGTAAGATGCAAAGAAATATCAATATACAAAACAGTGTTGTATTCTTATCTGCTAAATTCAAAAAAATTGACAATATTAATACTAGGACTGCCCCCGCCCCGAAACGCCACTGGAAGTATTTCCCACTTCGTGCTAATTTATCATCTTATTGCAATGAACAACACTGCCAAATGTCAATAAAATGGCCAAAAGAATCAGTGAGATATCAATTAAACCCTGCATCTTGAGAACTAGACTTTTTAGGAAACATAATTGAACTTTTCTACTTGAATTTTTTGAGGAATCCGCCCTTGTAATTACGCTCTATCATTATTTATCACCCTCTGTATCATTATCACTTATTCTAAATCGTGATTGATGCTTGAAGCAAACTGATTGCAGTAGTTGTGATAAACCATCGTAAAACGCGAATATTTGATAGCTTTTTCTGTGTATAAATGCCGGTGTAGATCACTTCAAATTTATTTTATAGCTTGAAGAGCTGTCGTAGAAAATACAGACTGTCGTCGTTCCGAACGAAAATGAGGTAAAACGTTGGAACTGAGCCAGGTGTTTAGATTTATATTATGAAGCGTTAACTTTCACAGAGGCTGCAGTGAATATTTGATAATATACAATAGCGTCGCTTGATTAACGTTCTAGCGTATATTCTTTCCCTTTCTGTCCTAGCTGGATGCCGTGCTTCGGATTAAGAGAATAAAGTGGCTGGTACAAACGGCTCTAAATTTATATTGGCTCAATTTGCCAAATCATATCATTTATTCGTTTCGAGTTGCAGTGTCTCTACACATGGATGGATATCATCACAGATTCATTGGAAAACCTCATGCCACTGTGATTTGAAAGATCTGCTGATGCTTCATCTTCAAAAATAAATTGCTTCTTTGCTTCTTAATACTTAGTAAACTGATGATCTGTCAAATGGCACCAATTTACGTAATTTAGATTGTGCACTGAGACTGATTTGTAAATACGTATGAGTAACACACACATTCAAACTAGTCTGTGGAGCTTACCATTTATAGTTGATTCAGATTTTCTGGCATGTAGGTGACTGAACTATATGCCAAATGTCAACGACGTTACCACTGTTTCATATGGCGCTCCCACGATAATAATTAATGGGGTTGTTGACTGAAACTAAAGTTTCCGAGTTAAAACGGGAGAAAAGCTTTTTGAAACAATTAGTACTAGGTTTTAAAATATTAATAGGACAAAAAATTATGTGAGAAACGTTGCTTAAATTTTTTCATCCAGTCATACCGTCAAAAACATATTGGAAATAGTGCAGCAAAATGGCGTATGACGGATTCATGATTTCGATGCTCTGATCGACAAAACAAATTTCACAGTTCATCTCACTACGCCGAGCTCTTAAAAAGCACGTCTTTAGGAAGAGGCTCGTTCGAGGAAGTACGACCTGTTGAGCATGCACCCGTTGGGCTCTACTGGTGTGTTTGCTGTACCGATGACTCATTGTATTATTATACCAGACATAGAATAGAATATTATAGAATAGGGACTGATCCTCCACCCTCCTTCGATGTTCCAGGCTGTGGAGGCCCTTTGTAAGGTCAGGCGCATCTACTAGACGTATTGCTCGTTGCTTCGGGGCGCGTTCCCATATATGCTGGCAGTACGCGTCAGTAAAAGAAACAGTTTTTCTTGTGAAACTGTGTGTCAATGACACGAGCTTTTTATCTGCATGATGGAGAAGTTTTACCTAGTGAGAGCATCTACAATCTACGTGATTAATTGTCACGGTAGTTGCCTAAATAGTAACACCATGATTGTTCTAATAGCGGTTAGAGTTGTTTACTAATCCGGAGATTGGAGCTGCTGTATCTCGAGGTACAAAGGACGCGCGTGGTTTGAAATTCGGAAGAATGGCTTCCGGGGGATTGCGCTTAACATAATCCGCGCTTTGCAACGAGTGGGCAGGTGCCCAATTAGCTCAGTTGGCTAGAGCGTCCGACCGGTAATCTGAAGGTGCGTGGTTCGAATCCCCTGCACTGAGCCATTTTTCTGACTTTCAAAATGCGAATTGTGCACTTATAAATTCTCGATGCTCTCACTTTATTTTATCTGCATGAATTGTGTGCTTATAATTAGTTTAGTCTCGATTACGGATTGCATTGGAATCGGATCAATATGTGTCATGGTAGATTTAATTGTTGTGGAATATTGTATCATGTTAGGATTTCAGAAATAAATCCAGTAGTGAGAAACTATCGGCAAACACAGGCACATCAGAACCACGTCTTAATGAAGAGAGAGAGAGAGTGAGAGAGGCCTTCGCGCGGTGCCGGCTGGTTGGTATCTTGTGCTCGCCGAAGGTGACGTGACAGTATCTCTCATGCAAATTGCCGCGCTAAACAAACGGCTCACGGTAATTACCGACATGTTAAAGACAATAAAACAACCGGACAGATATACGCGCGATACGACTCCGGTTGTCTCCTGTCTCTCTGTACATTGATCCCTTCGACCGCCCGATTAGCCATCGCTGATTTACTATGCTCATAATCTGGCGAAACTAATTAGTATATAGTTATCACGGCAGTATTATTATCGTTGCTTATCTGTGACTTAGAAGCTGCGGCTTTTGGAAAAGGATGTTTTGTGCATCCATACATTTTATACCAATTTAGCTGATAGGCAGGGAAAGTACTATAATCGCGAAAAATGTCGATTTCGGTATGCTACGTTTTCTTGAGGTTTCTTGACGAATGCATCACTCATTTCCGTCGGTGTGTCTGTATATCTGTTCGGTGATTTTCAGTGCATTTGTAACAGCAGCCGTCCCCGTTAGCACTGCAGCCTTCAGACTTATTACGATTTTACTTCAAACTCTTACAGCACTCATTCTAGTAGTGTTGAACCCAGTTGCATGTTGTGCAGTTATCCTGTTGGTGCAGTACTGAACTCTACTGGGTATAGCCTAGGCTTCCCAAACAGCTGATGAGCATGTCACTAACAGAGAACATGAAGGACTGACTGTTGTTTCTTTCCCGCATTGTCTGCAGTTGAGGTCTCCGTTATAAAGCCGTAGCCTGTTCAGGTGCTCCTTCAGACGACAGTGAGGTGTCCAGACCTGGTTCCTTTAATTAGCTCTCTGGCCGTATTTTTGCATGGTGATCCAATGGATTGTTTCCCATACCTGCATTCAGTCAACAAATCAAGTTGTAGTGCTGTGCCTTGTGCTGAAACCTCACCCATTCTTCGACTTGGATCCTTGCTGTGCTGTTAGGAACCTCCAAGGCTTGTTCCGGGCCGATGAATGAGGAAGATGATCCTGTTCTTGCATAATAATGCGCCTTTTCATTGCCAATAATTCCTGAATAACCTGGTACCCACTCAAAGATTACTTTGTTGTGTACGGCCACTTTAATTAGTTCTCGTTGACATTCCTGAACAAGTGTAGACGTCACCCAGAGAAACTCAGAAAGTACCATTCGGATTTTGTTTAAATTTTCACAGTAGGCTACTACTACACAAGGACGACAAAGCAATTTGGTTTCAAATCGGTACAGTGACTTCGAAGTTGTTTTGAAATAGCGGGAAAACAGTTTCGTCGATGGCAGAACTTTTATATCTTGCATGCAACAGTGGTAGCAGGTTCAGTTGTATGCGAAGAATACAGCCATTCTGTCAAGAAATGTGTATCTTCCATTAGGCTAATGGGGATTAACATCAACACGATGTTGCTAGGTCGGCAACTCAGTTTCTCTTCAACTGTGTGTGTGTTCACCATACAGCGACAACTGCAAAGCTCAGAGTAGTATTGGATTAAAATACTACTACATCAGCAGTTTAGTACATCGAATAAAAGTGGTTATTCTATAGAGTCTGTCGAGGTGATGTTGGACCAAGTTGCCTTGGATAATAACACGAACATCCCTCAGTACAATGAACATTAGAAAACCCTAACGAGTTCTTCCGCACCAGGTTCCTCCAAAACCTCAAATGAGCTCCTTCCAAAGGTAATTTCTTTGAAGAACCCCAGCGTTGAATGAACTGCCGGACAATTCAATTCCGTATACTATCTGTTTAAACCGTTTTAATATCAATGTGATAGACACTATGTATCCTCCTTACAGCGCTCCTGGGAATGATATGCTTTCTTTGAAAGTAGATTGTTGATGTTCTTACGTGATGGAACTCTTCCATAATTCAGATAAAAAATCGTGTTACACACAATTTTCTATCTGTTCCGTGAAAGCACGACTAGTCAAATTAGATTGTTAAAGCTGGGCGAATATAATTAGAAAACTGATATTTAGCATTCAATAAGTAGGTTAACTCTTTATTTCACGTACAGTGAGATCAGCTTACTATTATTCTTATCAGCTTTCAGAACTTTTTAATCTAGTTGTAGTATGTTTTTGAAATCTTGGAAACTAAGAAAAACTTTTAAGTTTTGGGAAATCGTATGAATAATGAAAAACTTAAGGTCTTTCAGTAATTCCAATATTTTTTATTCAGATTCAAAAGATCAACAGCTCCAAAATCCGATACTAATTTTTGTTTCCCAAGTAACACCATGGCGCGGAAAGTACAGTATCAAACTATTTGATCTCTTTACTGTATATTTTGTTGTTACTTTTAATTTCCATGGAAATGTTTAACATACATTATTTTACGTGCTGACAAATGGAACAATGCCACTACGATTTCCCATACGTTGACCTAAAATGCCTACAAAGAAGGCATAAAGGCTGCTAGTCTTTCATCGACAATACTTGTTATTCGAGGCCAGCACAGCAATCAGAATGCTAAATATTAAAAACCTGTACGTGTTTTATGTGCCATCAAGGTGACTTTCGCGATAGAGCAGCAGCAGCGTTCAGGTGAAACGCGGCGCAAAAGGCCTTTATTTCAATAATTACTCACAGCGCAATCAATTTACCATTAACGTACGCATAAAAGGCTCCCTCGAGGTCCATCTCAGCGCGGGAAGCCAGTTTTTCCGTCTTTTCTTGCTTCCATGCATTCGCTTATAGGTCGATACGTTAGTGGTCGATATACCCCACCCATATATCCACATACCTTATTAAAGATTAATTTTGAACACTAACATAGTTTCACATTGTTCTTCAGCGATATACTACGGTTGCAGAACCTAACAAAAATGTATAATAATTAAATATATTGTTGAATAACCATACTATGCTGTATAAAATATGTTTTTTTTCTCTAATATTACTTGATAAATAACGTTTATTCATCAGGAAAATCATCGACATCAATAATCTGTGAGACTTGTCATACAATAAAAATGATATTTATATAAAAATAAACATTGATGTGAAAATTAAAGTCTATTAGCTCAGAAAGCAACATTTTGAAATCTTTAATTTTGCATACCCACTTGATTGATTACACATAACCATTTCACGTTTTAACAACAAAAGTCCTGGATGGAATAGAACGTTCGCTTTGCCAAGTAATTATATATATTATTTTTGAACTTTAGAAATTATACGAATTTAGTTCAGTGTTTATAACCTTATTGTGGGATGTTATAGCTATATAAATGTTAGAGTTTTGGCTCACACTTAACCTTGAACAACCCTGGTGTATGTTGTGACGATTTCTTGTGTCATATCGCTCCTTATGTTCCGTTATGTTCAAAATCAGGACATTTATAGATATACAGGCAGGGTAGGGTTGAAATACCATAACAAACAAAAAATGGTTTACAGTGAGTTTTCGGATTTGCAATGCATCTCAAAATTCTTTTCTGGGTGCTAAAAACCTTATGAACATGAGCAGACTTACCCCAGAATATCAATCCATTAAATATCACTGTATTTTATGTAACTAACATGTTATTCCCAAGTCATTTGATGATCTATAACCATACCTAGAAACTTAATAGACTTTACTTTCGCAATAGATAATTTTCCAATTTCAATTAAACGAGACTAATCTGGGTTTTTTTTTTGGCAAATAGGTGATATATTTTGTTTCATTGCTATTAAGTGTTAGACCATTGCTAATACACCAGGTTTGAAGCTGCTTAGCAGAGTCATTGGGCTTTGTAATAATATTTTGGGGCACCTTAGAAGAAACAAAGAAGTTTGTATCATCAGCATACAGAAC
Source organism: Bruchidius siliquastri (assembly GCA_949316355.1). Taxonomy (NCBI): domain Eukaryota; kingdom Metazoa; phylum Arthropoda; class Insecta; order Coleoptera; family Chrysomelidae; genus Bruchidius; species Bruchidius siliquastri. The sequence goes on along the minus strand of OX438536.1, from coordinate 18,684,530 downwards.
ACTTTTATCTGGTGCAGTACATGACAAGAGCATATCATTCATAAATATAATAAAGGACAAGGGACCCATGACAGATCCCTATGGTACCCCTGTTTTAACCTGTCTTGGTTCTGACATATAGTTATTGATTGCTACTATACATATAGAACACATGTTCAATTTTCTAAATATGACGATACCCAGTTATTTGCAGCACCCTTCACCCCGAGCCTTGAGAGCTTGTCCAGCAATAAATTGTGATCTATTATCAAATATATAAAAATATTGAAACACTAATAATATAAAAAAAATGAAAGCCAATATATCCTGCTAAGCTAACATCATGTATACAAATCCTTTTAAATGCAGATAAAAAGGTTGTGTAATCAACATACAGTTTTACAAATAATTACACAAATAATTGTGAAATAAGAAATCATTAGGTGCTAGGTCTGGACCACACGGCAAATCACTCATTATTCCTATGCATTCAAATGCTCATTTGTTTGAGCAGGAGGTTGAGGCCGAGCGTTATCTTAATGCAAGATGATCCTTACTCTTGGACCTTTTACAAGAATCTTTTGGAGAATCTGAGGCAAACAAACTCACCACCACCATTCTGCATTAACGGTACGTCTATTCTTCAGTACTATAGAGGAAACATGCCCAGTCATTCTAAAAAACTGGCGACGATCTTTTTATTTCGGATTTTTTTACGATTAACTTTTGCCGACTCATTCTGATGACTGACGATTATAGATAACAATATACCCATGTTTGATTACCTGTTTTTCACCAAATTAGGCGGAGCACGGTCTAGATTTGCACCATCGCACCTTCTCTTTTTTCTGAGCTAAATCAAGTATGTGGGGAACAAATCTTGCTGGCTGATTGTTTAATATAGTGTTGATTCTTTTCACACGGATTTTTGAAGTTGCTTTAATGTGCCTGACAGTAATGTGCTGGTCCTATCTAATCATGTTCCGAATAAAATCATTTTATTCTGTAACTGTCATTTTTGGCTTAGGAGCTTAAAAGCTGCCAATTAAGGACTGTCGACCAAGTTGAAATGAATTGTATTAGCGCTTTACCGTAGCCTAGGGCACGAATTGTCACCATATACTCGATTGATTTTTTCAAAACATACGCGCCTTAAGCCACGGTTGAATTGTTGTTGATTTATATTACTTGTTGGCGAAAGGATTATTTGAAACTTATGTAACTTACAATCAATCAGGTGTATTTAACAATTGTCATTAACTAAACTTGTACAGAAATAGATTGAGAAGTCAGACAAAATTTCTTACAATAATATCATCGCCTACTAAATAGGCTCAGCATAAAGAGAAAATATTTTCGTTTTTTGGGGCGCTCCTTAGGACCTTTGCCATGAGTCCAACCCCCAACCTTCTATCGTAGGTTAGACAAAACTCTTCTAGTTGCCTAGGAACAATACAATATCAAATGCGAATGAAGGAGGAGAGCACGATATATGAATGGAGAGGAAGAGAACAATTTTGCTGCAATCCAAAGTTCAACTGACTCACGCAAAAGATGGTTGTTATTCAATTCCGTTTAGCTGTAACATCTCTGCTCCTGGTGTTCGATAACATCCTCTAAATAACTGCTCTGCAGTTTGAGTTTTGAGAATCATATTTCACAAATTTTGTATAGATTTGGTATCTTCAATAGTCTTCAGGTGAACAGACCGACTGTTCCTGATGATCTCTTGAAAATAAAAAAATCGTCTACGTCCTTGAAATATCAGCAACCTACTGTTAAAATTTTCTGATAACCCGGACAATTCTTTTCGTTTTATAGAGAGGTCAAGGATTACAGATATACCGTCAGACCAACGGACTTTTCGTGATGTATATGTCATAAAACATCAAAAAACGATATCTTGAATTCTGAATTTCTAGTGATTGCAATACTTAGTTCATTAGCATGAAAAGAAAAGGAATCATAAGTACGTTTATTGTTGTTGATGGAATGAAATGAGATAATAATCGGTAAGAATTATAATGCAAGAAACCGGACTAAACCTTTTATCTTATCAAAGTTTATGGCTTGCCAATCGGGTGTTTTATGTACATTATAATGCTTATCCCTGATAAAACTTTATTGCGATAATGACCTTGTAATTATGTTGTTTGGACTTGCGCATTTTAAATTTTGTAAACAGGAAGATACGCAAGATCATCGTTCTAAATTGAGCTGTTGAGAAAATATACAATATTGTTAATGGTTCATAGAATATGATTAGAAAATGTGTCCACGATAAGTTGGGCCAGCATTAGTAAACTATGAACGATAAAACATGCACTGATGGGTCTTGAGGAGCTTTTCTATTTTGAAGGTCATTAAACAGTTTTATCTTACAAATTTTAAGGATGAATTGTTGAGAACCGGCAGACATTAGCAAATATCTTCAACTGTCTTTGGTGAAATGACGAACGTGTCCCTTCGGAGCTGTTGATACTCCTCTGGCTGGCGTGTCGTTTGCGTGGCTAGTTCTGATTGGTTCGGACGGCATTCTGGTAGAGTATCGTAGGTGGCTTTCTTCAGATTTATTATGAGTGGCTGCCATAGTGGTTTTATTTAAATGCTAGGTTTGCTATAAACTTGGTCGTTATCGGCGATGATTGATGGCTCCTTCAATTTTCGTCAATACCATTGTGGTTAGTTGATAATGACTTTAGCGTCGTCCGACAATATTTTTTCTAAAACCATTCCATATTTTTAGTAGGTTTATAATATTTTTCAACGGATTCAACGTTTAATTTGAAGAAGAATACATACCTCTTGGCATTCGCTACAAGAAATTCATTTATTTCGCATCGCCATCTTCGTCAACGACATTTCAGCGGTACGCGTCTGTCTGTTTCGGCGCCTATTATTATCTCTGCGTTTCGATTTTTAGCAACCTCCTCTCAGAATCAATTAGCTGTTGAAAAGTTGTGGTTCTTACAATTGTGATGATCTCATACAGGTGGACAAGTGTTGATGTGATATTTGATTTGTTAATAGGCTCCATTACTGTTGGTGGACGTTTACCTTCTGGTACCTAAGTATAGATATTTTTTATGTTCTGTGTATCGCTACAATACTTATCAAACTTGGATGAGAAAAATGCTGATAGCGCAGAGTAAGGTAAGAAGGAAGCTATTGGTACATTGGAACAATTTCGACACTTTTTTATTGTACTTTTTAAGGTTAAGCAACCACCCCTGGCTTTGATGACAGCTCATCAAAATTAACGGATGTTTATACTAATATACTTTCGATTCATCCTCTAAAACGAAAAAAGGAAAATCTACCATGAAGTTGAACTATTTGCGTCGAGATTATGAAATGCTTCAGACAACATTATAGTATTGTTATAGGTTAGATATTTTCTACTTTGTGCCAAGATTATCATATGCTCATTTCAAGATTACTGTCATCTTGCTTCCAAAATCTCAAATACAGTATTCTTATTTTAAAACTATTATTATAGTTCTTTGCGTATATAGGGAGATATGGTATACTTCACAATAAAGCCACTCATTCTTCGTCTGAGAATTTATTTCTATGTGTGTAGCACCTAATAACTTTTCAGTTCCGTGAGCAAAATATAAATTACGGGGTTTGGGTTTCACATTAGCAGAAAAAGCGGTTGATGTATTCAAAAATGAAATCAACTACGTCCAGTGGATTGGCGGAAATGCTTCGCAAGAATGCTTTTCGCAGAGGCAAAAATGCCTTGACCGTAGAATACTTTGTAAAATTTCACATAAATGCCTTTTAAGTGTATGCTATCCACTATGCATCAGACCTGCTATAGGCATGCATCTTTCGTCTTTAGCCTAGACTCGTCAGGATAGTCTGGTGGTCTAGCTGCAGAGAGGTATATACGTAACCCAGTCAAGGATGTGATAGCAACATCAATTCATCTCCAAGTGTCGGCCCATTGGCGACTTACGAAGTAAAAGGTGCTAAAACCTGAAATGCCTGGAATAGGCGTTCCTATAGAGGACGACACTTGGCGATGAGTAAATGTTTTTTGTAATCAAAATGTCTTTTACTTTACTAGGCTCAACATAAAGAGAACAGCCCTCGTAGTTTATTGCAAACTGGCTTCGGTGTAGTACTGTAAACTCGCTGTTGATGGAAATACGGAGACGCGGGCTCGAATCCCGCTAACGTCTAATTCATCCTGAAATCTGCTGAATTTGATTTTGTTCGGTCAATATCCCTTTCACCGATGAGAGTTCAACTCGAACAAAGTAGAACAATCGTTGCAGTAGTGCATGCAGAAATGCAGAGGTACTTACGTCATAGCATGCGGAATACACAAATCAGACGTTTGTCCAGAGGCAGTGTTGGATTTCGAGCAAGACCATACATACCTTACTCTGATCCAACTGGAATGAATAAAGCATTACGTGCCCGATCCGGATGATTTGGACATTATCATTTTGGCTGTCCGCCCGTTCGGATCCTGTATTCAGTGGTGGCACAAAAATTATATTTATGGAGGGCACGTGCTTGGGGTCTTATCAGAATTTATTTTCTTGGACCTACGCACCTACCTGAGCTTTGCGTGTTTATGTTAAGCTTGAAAAAGGATGATACAAAGGATAATGAGCAAATTTCTATGGAACCTGAGCGTTAACCCAACAAAAATGTGAATTGTGCAAGTTTGTCAAGACTCAATGCCGAAATTGGTCAGAGATGATATATATATATATATATGCTCCAATGTATTTAGATGTAGGATTAGGGGTGTTTAATTTTAATTTTTTTGCATTTTCTTAATTTTATCCATCCATATATTTTATGTTCTATTTGGGATGCATTTACTGCTGTACTATGTTCAATAAATAAATAAATAAAAATGTATTTATATTTATAACGCTGGATATATCACAAGGTTTACTTGAAAAAGGGGTATTTTGAATAAAGCAGAAAAAAAATTCTTGATCTAGTTTTGAACATGTATTGATTTCTGTTCCCGAGGCTGAACTGCTTTTTGGGGTAGTATTTCCTGCCTCTTCTTATAGCGTCGGTAGGTATCTGCCACCATCTGTATAATACTGAATGAGCGCTATCAAACTCGACCTGAAAAAAGTCATATCGTTAAATCTGTCAATCTCTCCTGTGTGAAGATTTTTGGTTGAGTGAGTCGAATAACTGTTTGAGATCTCCAACATAATGCGGATGATACACAGTTGATTTATTTCTTTGATAATAATTATGTAAACGAGGCGAAGTCAGAGATCAATGCCGACATTGACAGTTTATATTCGTACTTCGTAATTTAATGATTAATAGTCAAAAATCAACGGCAATGTTGTTCGGTCAGGATAGCAAACGGCAAGTCATAAAAGGAAAATTAATACTGAAAGTCAATAATGTGCAGTTAAATTACTAAAGTGCCTTGAAGTTTTTATTGATAAGAAGCTAAGATTCCATAAGCATGTCTCCAGTCTCTTACAACACAGCTATTAACGATTAATAATATTGTCCGCAAATAAATCTCTATTGAATTTTGAGAATAAAATGCTGTCCGAATCTCTTGTGCTCTCTGTTTTTACATATTGAAATATAGTGTACTAGTACTATTCTTGTTTAGACAACGCGACTCGGAAGCTAATCTCGTTCGTCCAAAATAACTGTGTTCGTTTTGTCTTCAATTTAAGAAAGTTTAGCTATATATCAAACTATCGGTTGGCTCGAGATGCCTTTTACCTGAATTGAATACTTTTATTTGATCTTTGTTCATGAATTGGTTAGATCTGGTTTTCAGAGAAAAGTTCATTTTTAGGTTTAGTGTGCATGATGGATGATTCGTAATATTTTAACTCCCTCATCATGCCACAGCACTGCTTGAAAAAAGTTTTAGTTATGATGCTGTAATCTTATATAATAAAATTGAATCCTCTGGTAAGGAAATGTCAGTTTTCAGTACATATATTTTGCATCACATGTATATATATAAGCTTTCAAGCTATCAAACAAGGCGCTTGCTGGTCTTAGAATATATCCTAAAGTCAACACAAATTATGTTTTATACCAAAACTTGAACGTACTGCTTTGAACTTTGAAGGGATTTTGCAATGATGTTGTGTGGTTTATATCTTTCAGAATGTTAACCATTGCGTATAGCAAACTCATGTTTTCCAAGATCATTGTCTACCCACTATCACCAGTAATGGTAATGTATGATATGACCTGTAGATCAGATAACTCCAAAAACAGGTAGGAAATTTGGCAGATGGCCTTGGTTAATTACAAAACGTGTACTCGTATTATTCTCCTCTAACAAAGAAAATAAACAGCACCGATTTAGCGATCTGCTACTGGTTTTAACTACACCTAGCATATAGTCCAAGCGATGCTGCTGAAACATTTCATACAGTGACTATTCAAATATAAACGATAGTTACTTAAGTAATTGTCATGTTTTCCTACATAGTGAGACTATGATTGTTTGATACAGATGTCTGCTGTCGGTAATCGCGGCTGAAGATGTCACCAACCTAAATATTGACGCTGCTGTACCTCGAGATACGAACGACGCGCACAGTTTGTAATTCGGAAGAATGGTATCCGGGGGATTGCGCTTAACATAATCCGCGCCCTGCAACGAGTGGGCAGGTGCCCAGTTAATTCAGTTGGTTAGAGCGTCCGACCGGCAAACGGAAGATGTGTGGGTCGAATCGCACACTGGGCCATTTTTTCCGGATTTCAAAATGTGAATTATATAAACGATAGTCATGTGATTTCATAGGCCTAGTCTATCCCATTTAATTTGAGTGATAGCTGGAATACTAATGGTAAAGGGTGAGCATCTGATTAATTAATTGATCTACTCGAAGGTAAAGACAAACTGGAGCTTCAAATTAAATAGTTTTTGAATTAACAGTATGTGCCACCATTGCTAATTAGCTCAGAAATATGGATCGAAAATCAATATTATTGTGTCTTATGGATGTTGAAATGAATTGGATGTAGATGTAACTTCAACACGTAATCCGTGGTTGACTCTTATCTTGCATCTCCTAACCTGTGTAGTCTTCATCAAACTACAAATACAACGTTAGTAATAATTTGGATTCATTGAATGCCAGTGCAAATTTGATCTCATTGATTCTAGGCCCCTTAACTTTAAACCATCCCTGAAATCAGTGATTATTGGATTTTCATCATCTTCAAATGACTTGTTCATTTAACAGTAAATAGAGCAACATTATTTATTTTGGTCTCAACGCACTATGTAGCGAAAGCTTTCGCTAGAGTGTGTAATGAGGGACTTCTGGCCAAGCTTGTTGCTTATGGGCTACCACAGAGTATGTCAGTGGTTAAATAGAAACTATACTATCGTTTTATGCCTCCAATGTATTTACCATGAATGCCGATGTTCTTCAGGGATCTGTTCGCCAACGATTTCCTTGATAGTAGATAGCGGCCTTGGGTCCTGGTCAAGAAAACTACTACCAGCCCGACAGACATTACATTGATGGCAGTAGCATGCTATATAGATCAAGGAGGTCACTGAAAAAATTTTGATTGGGGATATGCGAATGAGTTCAGCTCAATGGATAGAAGACTCTGACAACTACATTGACAAGGAAATCATACATTGGACCTCCAGTCGCGCAGATGAACACCAAATACTTCAGTTATCTCCCATCACGCTTTTGAGGGTTAATGTGAACAGTGGCATGTCCTGGCACGACCATGTTGCCGACTTTACTAGGTCATCATCTCTGAAGCAGGCGGTTCTCTTCCGCTGCTGAAAAAGTATTTACCGGGACAGCAATTTCTACTCTATTTGAACAACTTATGACATGCGGATGATATCGCCTTGACAACTGATCACAAAGAAGAAGTCCCAAAAATACTGCAGGAACTGAACACAGGATCTGAAATATAGGCCATAATATGAACTACGAAAAAACTAAAATCATGAACCCAGATGAAGACATAACAATCAGAATAGGACAGGAACAAATAGAATAGAATTCAATGTCAATGAAAAATTTGGGGGCAAATTATTAAACCCAACAAAGAAAACCAAACAGCATGAACCAAGACTTACTTAGTACTTGGCAGATGGCCTGAAGTTAAACACGGGATATAGATGGATGAATATGGCGAAAACCGGAGAAGAACGAAACAGACTGGGAGAGGCTTATGTCCAAGAAGATGGCTCATTAGATATATAGACTGGAATGTCTTCTGTACCCAATCCAGAAAAAAGAAATACGGAAAATATGGATACGCTTGATTTCACAACGGACCTCCATGGTCTAGAACATCGGAAGCAAGGCTGATCTGTCTCTATTCTACCGAGCTGTTTAGGATTATAACACCGAGAGCCACCTGTACAACAAACTAGAAAAGTCCAACAAGCTCATCCTCACCAAGTCGAAATTCCGACACCACGAACTAAGCTCTTCCAAAAGCAATTATTTTGGAGAACCTTTGCGTTCGGAAATAAGTTTCTGGGAGATTTATTCCCCGATGATTATAGTTTCAAGGTCAATGTGGATGGACATCAAACCTCTCACAGCGCTCATGGAGCGTTATGATGTGAGAGGTTATCTGCAAGAAAATACCTCTCCCAAGTTCCTTCAGAATTACGACACTTAGCAGTGCAAACCAAAAGTAGTTTGGATAAAATCATGAAGTGCTCCTTTACTAACAACGTCGGAGCATGACTCATGTATCCGACGTAATAACATGACCGGCTCTCGTCAAACGCGGACGCAGTCAGTAGGCAGATGAAATTGGAAGTTAATTATATCAACTTTGACGGTAGCGCAATCATTGCTAACTTATCGTTTGCTGAAAAATACGTTTCATGCAGAATGACACAGTTTTGAAGGGAGAAATTGGATGAGGAATGTCTAACACAGCGACCAGTTCATCTGCTTCCCATACATTCTACTTTTAGCTTTGAGATAAAATTTATTTTGGATGTACGATATGTCTACGGACTACACAGTTTCACTACTGGCCAAACCACTTTTTAAAAATACCCGACGTGATCTTGCCTGAAGGCACGTGTTGGGTTTTAGAAAAAGGGGTTTGGCGATTGAAAACTGTGTAGACTTCAATGTAACTTATCCTATGGTTGTTCATTAATTATTATATTTCCGCTTGCTGCTAATAGAAACCACATACGAACGAATAATGCTTACTGACGTTTCGGCTGCCTCGGCAGACTTTATCAGAGTAGAGAACAGAATGTAAAAAATTATATTTTTGAAATATAACAATGTTTGTTGTTGCTGCGTTAAAAGATATAATATAATCACAAGTACAATATGTAATAATTTTCAAAAAGCCGAAGAGTATAACAGCACTTGTAGTTTTTAACTTCTCACGATTCAGTTCATTTATTCTAGACAGTACATTTTGAATTATTAAAATAAAAAAAAAACATATTTTGATCCATAACCTTTCTGTGGGATAAAATTGGGGGTGGAGGTAGGGAGATATCTAAAAGAATAGGTATTGGTAAAACACGAACAATAATCTATAATTTACACCTTGTTAGATACATATTATTGTCCATACATTACGACGACGATAGGGTGTAGTTAATTTCTTTTCCATTGAGGCCCCATTTCGTTTGTTTATGTTTTAGCAACCTTAATGATCATAAATAGCATCAATATGGATCATGAATACTGATGAAAGTGCAGCTTCTTAAAACAATCGTAGTAGGTTTAATCTGTATTTCACGTGCAGTAGTATCAGTTTATTAAAGATTTTTATCGAATTTTTAAGTTCCTGATCGACTTGAAATATGTTTCAAAAATATAGGACATGAAGGGATTGTCTGAAAAACTTTTTTTTAAATTGTATTGATTAAAGGGTTTTTAATATTTTTTTATTCAATTCCTAGTATCAACAGTTCCAAACACCTGTTCAATTCCTTATTACTCAACTTTTACCAGTACAGCGTCAACACCTGCTAGACCCAATCTTTCTAGATGTCCAATTAAACTTGAAGTGCAAAGAAAAAAGACGTGGTCAGCGCATCTTCCATCGTGTGGTTATAACATATAACACATTTATTACTTATACTGTTGTAATTCATTCTTAGAATATATCAAAATATTACTCAATAATTTGTGGCAACAAAAAAGTGAACAATTATTTCCCGTACCCACATTGCCACCCTCTAGAAAAATAACCAAATCCTATTATTTACGAATGAATTGGCCGATCAAGACCAGGAAACCAGCTGTTCGATGTACAACAGCCAGGTTGGTTGGTACCGTCTGCATACAAAGGGTTGGAAGGTATATAATTACTGGTATTCGTTACACTGAGAGAAATGTATTGGGATTGTCAGTATTTGGATTGCTAAATGATATACATAGGAATGGTTGATATGTAGTTAAAGCGTACTTGAACAAGGGCTACACCTAAATTCCAAGTTTTGCCCCTTTTTGTTGTATTATGTAGAGCAGCCTTTCTTAACTGGAGTACACGAATATACCATACTTTGCTAACAACATTATATTCGAGGAAAGAGAGGTTAAAGACATTGCCAAATCCTACGTATCGGCCTTTGAAAATCCTTCCTTGAAGACTTTTCTGAATTGCTTTTGATACGCAACGCATTTATTTTCTGCGTGAGAACTGCTGTTATTGTGGGGTCAAAAATATGTCTAATTGTGAACAAAACTTTGAATAGGAAGTTTTTGAGTATTCAGTCAATCATATTTTTTTATTTGCAATGCAACGTCTCGACGGTTGTCTTGAGAAGAGATGTATTCAATAAAAATAATTAATAACTGACTTAAATAGTTATTCAATGATGTAGATTGTGGATGCTCTTGCTTGGTGAATATCTTCCGTCATGCAGATAAAGTAATTGTGTACTTAACACAGTTAAGTTTCACAAATAAAACTCTTTTTCTTTCAGTGACGATGATTCAAAAAACAATCGAAACACGTCACTGAATGAAAAATAGTTCTATTTGTGAAAGTGTGTCTTTTTATATGTAGTTGTTCAATAGTTACATTAGCATATTAACTAATATTCATAAATAAAAAGTTCACCATATAGAAATTAAATTTTTAAAGCAATTTCAGCCCACAGGGATACATTTTGAGGTTATCTCGAAAAAAATTCCGAACCGTGGTGTATAGAAGTAGTTTTGATATGGAGAAAGAATACTCCTCATTTTTAGCGGATTAGTGTACTTGTACTTAGTATCCTTAGTTTTCCTGATGTCCGTAGGTATATTAGAGATGTACTTCCAAATTTGTTAATCAAACTATTTGTACACTTTCATCTGACAGCACGCTGCTCTAAAACACATTTTCGTCTAAATAGAACTAAATCTTTCTTTTGTCTACCGATTTTCGCTTTCATAAGAAGCTTTCTACGCGAACAATAATTCTATATTTGTCACATCACCGTAATAGAATCCAGTCTCCATTCACAAGTAGGGCGATAAAGTATAATGATCTCCATTTTCAAAGCATGTAATTAAGCTGAATAGCAATTCCTAGTATACACACATTTGTAGTAGAAAAATCCTCGGTATTTAGACATTCAGACGTCAACGAGTCTAGACGCTGTTTTGGCATTAAGTGTGGCATTCAACTGTGATATGCCTGGAATTTACGTTATATTTTACTTTAATTTTATAATAGCATGTTGCTTTGATTTCAATTGTACTGATGAATCAAGATGTTGCGGATATACGTAACCCAGTCAAGGGTGTGATAGCAACATATAGACATGCATGTACGAAGAACAAGGGATGACGCTGTAAATCTGTTCACCCTTGTTGACAGATGTGGTAAGGTACATCTGTCGCCGCTTCAAGGCAGTCCAAGTGTTCGGACCTTTGACTTCGTAAGTTGCAAATAGGCGTCCCCATAGGGGGCAACACTTGGAGATGAGTTGATGTTAATGGTTTTAGTTATTTCCAAATACTTGTTCATACGACGTAAAACGGGTCTGATTGGTAACATGCCCGGTATACTAAATCTTCAGGATTCTGCGATATAACCAGACTTCAATCGGCTCAAAGCTATTGGTAGTGGCTTCAGTAAACTTCGACCTATGGAACCTGACTTTTGATGACATTTTAAGCAACACCGCTCTGGCTTTTTCGATACATCTCATCTCTGGTGAATCGTCCCATTGTTCATCTACCATAGTATCTAAATACGAATAATAGGCCGCTCTTTGTATTTGTCGGTGGTTATTGGTTCAAAATATAGCTAAATCTCTATACGTGAATCATCATATTTCCTATGGTAGTATTTTATCTGCATTCTAGAATTGGGCTGCATATTGGAGGGCAGGATACAGTGAATTTTGAGGTAAAAGCTCTGTATTTCATTATATACATCAATAAATGTACTACTACAATGCTATTGTACCGTAATTTAGATGTCATATTTAATTTTTTTATGTATAGCGCCTCAGTGCAATATAATATCGTCTACCTGTAGAATATATACAAAACATCAATTCATAAGCATCTCCACTATAGATGTCGTAAAGGGAAGCTTGATTTCGTAAGATGTTAATGGGCAGCGCCACCATATGCGCTACGCCTGGATATAAGTGTTAGTGCCCCTGATCATTATTATATTTTTTTGGTAAGGTCAATAATTAGGAGGGGATGGGGGCGGATAACTGTGCGTTTCTAATGCAAAATAGGAATTTACAGAGTCACTCAGCTGGGGTAGCAGAATCAGAAAATTCGGGCTACTGGCATGATACGAACTGAATATAATACATTTTTTTCAGTGTATACAGAACGAATTGTCTTCCTTCACTCAGTGACAGCCCCCATGTCTCAAATTAGAACAAGACGCGGGATGGATCGTTGAAGGAAATTAGAACAGCTGCATCAAACCTCCTTCATTACTACTATGAATGTAGTAAATGGTTATATGATACTATTATCATTGGATATCGGAAATAATTTAGTAAGAACCAGACAATGGCTTGAAGATTTCGAAGCCAGTAACAGTACTAAAACGAAACGAAACGAAAGTAAACACAGTCGTTTGGTCGTTCGGTAGTACTCGACAGCAAGTCTCATTATTTTTGTTGGAATATGGGCTTCAATATATAAATTTGTCGCACAGTAAACGATTTCTTCTTCTTCAGATGATGCCCTATCCGTTTCTGATTAGCCTATTTGGATTTTTTTAACTGCACTCCAAAAAAATTGTACTGATGTAACTCCGTGCCATAAAAAAAATTGGTGGTCTCCAGCACAAGAAGATCCCAATTTGTCTTATAAGATACGTCCTCACTCGCTTCATCATATTTCTGTGTTTCCATTACTGCTGATAGCTCACGATCTGGAGAGCACACCACCCAGGTCGATAGGTATCTTCCCATTGAAGCGAGATGCTAATTCATCCAACTAGCTTCCGACTAGATTATATTTACTTTCTCGCTACTTTCTTAAAATTACATCGTCAACATACCCCTTACCACCCTGTATCGCGCAAGATAAGCTTTTGGTGAAAAATATGAAGTGCTCCACCAAATAGTCTCACCATTCTATCCAAGTAATACATCCTTTAGATTTACTGCTAGCTACATATTTACAAAACTAAAACTATATTCATTAGCAAAAGCCATAAATTAAATCCCCAGCAACTATTTTAAAGGCGTTTTTCAGCTCTTGGATTAACGCCAACAAACACCCTGGTAACGATTGTTTCAACCATCCTCTTTCTACGAGATGATGTAGGACGTTCTGTGGATTCATAAAGTAATTCAGCGTTGCTTAATTATTAACCCGAGCGAAATCCAAATTAGTGTTGATTCATTTATGTAATTTTCTTTAATAAGCCCAGTTTATTCAACAACAATTAATTAAGAGTTTTTCAGAGATGTGGCTGTGGTACTTGAATATGTATTTGGATTGGCGCTAATCTTGGTTTCTTTCAATTTATTTTAAAATGTGAAGCAAACTGGATAATTCATTGCTGTGTATTTATTCCATTGGTTATCAATTCTGTGCTGCTGCAAAAAGTTTTATGTGGTTTGTCCTACTTGCTATGTTATTTTTTCATAATGGATAAGCTCTTACAGACACAGAGGCCTATCGTACTCCAGAAGCGCCGAGAGGAGGCAAATGTCTTTTTGCATTGACCTTGAAATGTTGCAAACTGTAACTATTAGGGAATAAACACCCGGGACTCTCATTCTATAACGATGAGTATCACTTTTGGAAGTCGTTCGAGGTGTTAGAACTTCGAACTGGTGAGCTCGTTGGGCTTTTTTAGGGTTCGTTTGTCCACAAGGTTCAGGAAAGACTCTCTCATACTGTCCCTTATAGCGGTTTTTGAAGCTGTGATTAATTTTCCAGGAAGAGATGGTTGGGTTTAGGCCAGAATAGAGAGAAAATAACCTCTTCTTTCACCGCAATGGCGAGGTTTCGACTGTTTGTTCGGGGGGAGTCTTGCAACTCAATTTTTAGATCTCTTCAACCGATTGAGTTGAAATTTTGTATACGCGTTTAGTTTGGATGACAATGCATGGTTAGCTGTGTGACGTCATTCTGAATCCAACATGGCGGAATACCCCGGATGGGGGACTTGATTGATTTTAGTTTTGAAACTAAGTAAATACTAGAACTTAAATCTCGCGACAAGCTTTTATATCATATAAATTGTGTTATGACGTAATATAAGTTGATAGTAAATAGTAGCTTGTTTGTATAAAAGTTTTTTACTTTTAGTGTATTATTCTTATTTTTTTTAATTCCATACGTTCATTAAAAATTTTCAAGGGCTCATGAGTTATTATTTGTTTCATTCATTTTTATGCAAGTTATTATTAGAGTAGTTTGTATACGTTCTTAATCGGTGAAATTCCTCCAGTATTTAGATACAAAGTGTATGTTTAATACAAAGTTTCGCATGATTCAAAGTTTTATTTGTGAAACCATATGTGTTTTCCGGCATCAAGTACCGTTATTCTAACTTTTGCCGTCCACCAGTTGGATTTCCAAATTAAATTGTTCCGAATGTAAGTGAGTCAGGCTGAGGATTGTGGACGAACCACCAACCAAGTGCAATTAAAATGGAATACAAAATATAGAAAATTGATTCAAAAACAAATAAAAAAAGTCATGGAGCTCAAAAACTCGAATTAAAAAAAAAATGTGTTGAGCTTCAGACTTGGAGAATCCATACTAATACGTGGAAAATAATGAGCCAATATACAGTTGTGGTCCTTGTGCGAACATTCGCTTTAATATGAAACCAGATTTTGAAAAGTTTTGTGTATAGACGGGTTTACAGATGATCTTGAAGATGCATAAACAATATAAAAACTGCCGCAAAACATTTCTGAAATCTGTTTTCCCCATTTCAAAAAACATCATACCTATTCCGTATACATGTGACAGAAAAATAACAAACGTTTATACTCAGCTAATAATTTCACAGAAGCAAATTAACTGTGTGGCTAATTGCATTTTACGATAAAGAATTTATCTTCAAAGATTACATACCTGGATAGAAATGCATCGTAAACAGATAATAAATAGCATAGTAAATGTATTTGCTTTCGTACAATAGATGCATAGTTGTGAAATATGTAAGTAGGTACATGTTATGAAAAAACTAGGATGTATCTCTCAATATGTAGAAATAACGAAAGGCAAACATTTGACTTAGTTAGATCAGATTGATGTAAATATATATATTTATTCTCAAAATATCCACTTATCAAAATTTTACGTTATAGAACAATAAACAAAGACTATTCGGACTATACTTTTATCTGTAAGAGAAAGACATATTTGTTTTTTTATGTTTATAAAATCAGAGACACAAAATCTTCATCGTCATCATCACTATGATTAAAAACTCTGTGGAGTTATTGCGTGCTGAATTGAATCTTGACAGAGTCCATGTAGTGTGATCTAATGGTTAATGTGACGGCTTGGATATTTGGATACGTGTGTTCAAATCTTACTACACTACCAGATTTTCCTTCGACTTTCTAATTATGCGTTTGTATACAAGAATATCGGCAGATTTCGAAACGTGCTGGAGAAATACGAACATTAGGATCTTCAAAATATATTTTCCCATTTCGACTAAAACCTGGAAAATAGGATTTGATACCTTTCAGACGTGGTAGACGTTTTATGGTTCTCAGTAATCTACAGTATTCGTTATTATCAAATACACCGCACTGGCTGCAAATAGAATGTGTAATAAGGAAGCACACGCGCTCTAATAGAGTGGAAGAGGAATCATAACTGCGAGAGTAATATAAAACACGTAAATATCTGCATATCTAGCACAAGAATGTATTCAGCAATTCCGTAACAAGGAAAACGCTTTCCGAGTATATGGAGCGAGACAAAAAACTTAATTCAATTTAGATCGCTGGAAGTTCTGAGAAGCTCTTGAAATGAATACTATAAATATTTATTCTTGCGGCGAGTTGAGTTGACGTCGGCAGTTCACACGTGGTCGCTTTTCAATCTGCTGCATGAAAGAACGGGCACGCATTGTAAATACCAGTGTTGGTCCTTCGAACCGGAGAAGTCATACGAGGGGAACCACAACACAATCCAGTTATCAAAAAACAATTGGCGTCAAGTAGGGTGACTCTGTACTTCCCACACAATGGTATCTATTTATAAATGAAGATTTGGATTGGATTTAGAACTTTGAATGCTTACGCAATTTTGATCATGCTCTGGAAATACCCTGGAATACAGAACATGAACAAATTTAAAATGTCTTAAGACGACTGGGAACGTCTTGACACCTGTGTGGTGGTCGAGCGGTCTAAGGCGTCAACACGGAATGGTGAAGACACGGGTTCGACTTCCGTCCGCAAATGATTTTTTTCTGCATTTTTCCCATTCCAAAATTGTGTCTTAGAGAATTTATTAACTTGCATGAATATTCTTTAAAAACTGCGGGGCATATAAAGTAATCAGATGCTTAATATATATGATTTATTCGCAATTAATGTTCACTGTTGGGGAGTATCAGTACACTTGTGTTAGCAAATCGTCCACACCATCAGAAAATCGCATTTTCTGTTTTTGTTTCTGGTTCGTCCTCCCGAGGATTGTTATGTAGGTCTTATTTACAAAATATAACAATGTTAACAATGAGTTTTTGATTATTCTATATCATTTTTGTTGCAGGTAAGCGCTACCATAAAAATGGACATATTTCAAAGATCAGTGTGGTAAGTGTACTTATTATTTACCTACATCATTACCTCATTTGTTTCACTGCGGTCGCAGGTTAAGAATGTATGACACATCGAAGCGGTAGATACTGCAAATTATTTGCGGCTGGATCCAATAATTACAAAGATATATATCGGAGAGAAAAGAGCTGTTCACTACATCATGTACACTATATAAAAAACAAAGATAGATGCATCTCATTTGCGCACATGAAATAAAAGCAGGCAGATAGAAATATTTTTCGAATAACTCGTCGTGACTGTATTTATTTATGATTTTTTTTGTATCGAAATCCACCCCTACACTCATACAAGATACAGCCTGACTCAGTCGCATCCAGCCGTAAACAAAACGCACAGTGCGCATGGAAACAGTGAGACTGGCCAGTAGTGGAGCCACCGAAACGGTTTGCGGCCAACCGTATATCGAAATAGGTATTCCGTCCATTTTGCGTACACATGCGAAAAAGTTAAGGTCGCATCCAGAATGATGGAAATGTTCAGAACGGCAACGTTGCACTATCGGCAAAGTAGATAGAGAGTGTTCACCTTATTCTTGGAAATAATACATCATGCTAATCTTTCATCGGTCTTGCTGGCAGGGCGACGTTGGGTTGGGCATATTTCAGGGATTCTGGATGCGAACTTTATGTTTTCGCAATGTGTACATATGACATTGTACGTGTCTGGTTCTTTGGCTGGCTTTGTTGAAGAATCCTTTACTGTCTTACACTAGCGTATCTGAACCCGCGTATGTTTTCTCGCGGTACCTGTTGCACGGTTTTCATACTTCAGCCGATTTATCGAATCCTTCCGATAGGGCCGCTGAAAGATTTCTGATCAACATTAGTGCCGATGAGCTGCCACTGGATCTATTCCAACGGTTGAATAGTTTTATCAGGGAGTGATCGCTATCTGTTGTGAGGTATGGATATGTTTTCTACCCTAGCGGACCCTAGGGATCTGTTATATCTACAAATCTCTTATTGCTGTTCATCAACGAAGTGTTGGACATGATACATATTCCAAACTACACCTTCGCACATGACAGCACTCTTATATCCTGCATGGAACCAGACAAACCACTATCATCCTGAGAGATGTTGCATCTGTGGGCTTAGGCTATCCAGATAAACGAGGTCGTATAAAAGTTGAAGGACGGAGATCTACAAATATAGTTCAATTCAAAGCACAGAAGACTCAGACAACCACCCTGATATATGGCAATCACACGCTATTCTGCAAGCCTTGGAGGTGAGGGGATGCTCAATACTCGAACCCATAAAGCTTCTTTAGGCTAACATCGACAATAAGATTTCCTGTTGTCAGCCTTGGTAGGTCGACGTCTAAGAAGCAGAGGTTGTCTTCCGCTCCAGAAAATTGTATTCAATGGAAGAGCTGCTACTACCACTATTACTGTATAATGCTCGAGTTAGACCATCATAGAACACTACTCGGATGTGTGACAACTGGAGAGTTATTATTTTGAAGAAAGGACATCAGCATTGTGGAATAAGTTTTGTTGGAGTTTAATATCATGATAGTTATAGTTTGTAATGCTCAACCTCAATGTGGAATCATAAGCTAACGGTTGCGAAGCCTTGAAAAGAACCAAATCGGAAATGAATTAAACAGTCAAGGTACAAAGTCCCCTTATCTTGCCGTCGGATGATTCTCGGGAAAGGGGGCCCCCTGATGTTTACCTAAACGACTTCCCGAACGGGACACTTGCCCAGCTTACTGTTACTCCTGAAAATACACTTGTATATAGTTATTAACAACAGTTTTATTTCCTTTAAATCATCCATACGTATACGATATCAGAGAGTATCACCACATGTTATGTGTATAACATCTAACTGTGGTTTCTGCGAGGCGCAGTATGCAATATCGCAAGCAATAATAATTCAAGAAGTAAAACAATGTTGTATAACAGCACCAAACAACACAGTCTTTGCCACAACAGCAGCTGAGCTAAAGGAGGGCAGAGACAGCCAAAGAGAAAGCACCAACCTTTCACGTACAGGAATCCGTTGGATATTACGGTGATATGCTCTCACACTTTGCATTACTTTATTAACGGGCCTCTAGAATAGATTTATTTTAGTGGCTGTCTATTGAGGACATTGCTATTGCTTGATGGCTATCCGTTTAACATTATAATATTTGCGTGTGGCTATGGCATACGATGTACAGTTTACTCCCTCAGCTACTCAATCTAAACTCGTGATTGTTGGTTTTTTTCTAAATTTGTACGCCTTTATTTTATGGTGCATCAATCTACAAGCCGTTCATATTAGTGGTGCTTATTTCTATAAAATTCTTTTTAAGAAAAAGAGGTACACTCAAAGAATAATTAAGTTCCAGTGCCATCCTTTTTTTGGAGATATAAACTCTTGGATTCTTAGATAAGTCTCTAATCCATAAAGAATTACTTCACTAACAACAACACAACCATTAGTAGTAGTAGTGGAGAAGTGAAGCCTGACAAGTAGGCCAACTTTGACCTTTTTTGCCCACTTCAAGAACCATCACTAAAACTGAAGCTAACATGGTAATTTTTTATTGTCGCACCTATCAGACCTTTTGATAAAGGTCATGTCGGACCATTCCGCTGAATAGATCTCTTACCTGTGAAACTCCGAAGTGCTGCACACCTCACTTCTAAGGCTGCGTTATACGGCACACTCTCTAAGGAAGTGGGACGAGGACTCCTCCCAGCATTTTTGACAGATTGGGTCTATTACTACTCCTATGAATGTCATTCTGCAGTGTCCTGTGAGGATCCCTACCAACAGGTGGAGTGAATTACTCTTTCTGTTCACCAGCCACAGCCTATGTCTGCTGGGGCCTGCTATGAATCTCTTTGCCCACCTGCAGTCATCTCTCTCCAGCCATGCTTTCGCCAGTTCGTCATATGCTCAACCATCTACGGCATTACTGACCTGACCTATGCTGATACCCAGCATGGGTTGGGGGGCAATGCTAGTCCTCCCATTTTCGCCAGGCAATCTGATTTTTCATTACTAGGAATCTTGGATTGGCGTTGGAGGGCGGAATTGCAGTCCTGAACCAGGGCTTTGCTGATCCTCAGAGATGCTACCGCTCTGAATGCAGCCTAAATATTGCATTGCTCCGTGCACTGTTGTACTTCTTTTGTTGAATATGGCACCATTATGATGGCAAATATCTCTGCATCTACGTCTCTTCCTTCCTGGCGGAAATCTTATCTTTCCTCCCAACTAGTCTTCCCTTTGGGAACAGCGAGTGAGAATTTTCTGTGGAAGCTTATGGCGTTATTGGTCTCTACCACCCTGAGTGAGGATATAGCACACAACCATTAATTTCTTGTCGTCTTGAGATGTTTCGTGTAATCATGGGCAAGAGCTGGCAACAAAAGGTAAACCACATGTAATTTCCATACGTGTGTTGTATTTTTCTACTTGACTTGAGTTTTTTAAATTAATTGACCAATTATCAAAATTTTCTGACGGCTCTTTCCTGCTCTGTGAAGCGGTATAAGTGATAATCTTTGTTTTGCTGAATCATTGATTCAAGTTGTTCAAGGTGTTAGTTTGAGATAACAAGCCTAGAAGCGCTTTCTTGTAAGACGATGCCATGAAAAGTAGGTCAGTCTACTTGACAAATTTTTCCACTACACACATAAAGATAAATCCTCATACGGAGAGTATGTGCTATCATTTAGTTATACCCCCGGTAATTTGGATGAGCTATTACCAAAGTCACTGTTGGTTCCTTAATCCTAAAAAGAATAACCAAAGTGGTGAAGCAACGTGACCTCTTTTTGCATCATATAGTATTCTTCTTGAAGCTGGTTTGAAGAGGCTAGAAGTGTACGTTCATCACTGGAAATGAAATACAGGTGAACTTGGAAAGCAGCATATATTTTCGAACCAAGACTATCTAATTGATAATGGATGTTTTGATGTTCGGAAGTTATTTGTGATCTTGATCGAAGTGAAAAATATGATATCCTTGTAAAAAAATATGGAATACTTGTTAGAAAAGTATCGATATCAGTAGTGAGGAAAATTATATTTTCTCAGCCCGGCATGACTGAATTTCAGACAGGATCCCTTCCCAACCTAAACGTGGAAGTAAATACAAAAATTATAGTTGAATCGCTTAACTAATGCACTTCCCACCCTAGCGGTCACAACCCTCAATTTCATTTAACCGTGGGATTCACGGTATTCTTTTATACCTAACAGAAGTTGTGAGAACCATCCATTTTCAGTTCGTCTCTCTGGACCTGTCCGAACAATACACAATTTATTTGAATGACATTATGTCTTTCTCGACAGGGCTTTTATAGAACACTTGTTGATACACTCCATCCGTTGAATGACAGCGAGGTCAAAGCACCCTGGGAGAAGGGGAGGCTATGAGACAAAAAAGAAACAGTTGTCGCTGAGTTTATTTGTGGTACGCCGGTTTTTCTGGAATTTGCATAGTCCGCAGATATAAAAAGATCCAGTTGTAAAAAATGTGCTGTGTGAGTATGTCCTGTGTATTTTCGTATTCCGTAGTAACTCGTATACCCACTTTGTGCTTTATCTGGCAAACAGTTGAGTAAACGTTCTATGGATACGATAATCGTATTGAAAATTTTGTGCGCATACTAATAATTGCGATGGTTGTCTGCTGTTGCCTTTCATTTATCTACTGAGCGAGGATAGTTTTGCAATAATTCTTCATGACATTTCAATCTAGTTGTTCACAAGTGCAGTTAGTGACAGTTTGTCAAACAGACTTGTATTTGTTCAATTTATATAAGTTTTAAGTAATCTTCTTAACAATAAATCATGGAAATAAAGAAAGAGTATTATCAGGCTATATTTTTGACAGTTTCGAACGCGGCCAAAACCTTCAAAGATGTTTTCAGGAAACCAATCGAGTGTATAGTGACAAGTATACTACCATAAGCGGTGGTACAAAGAATTTCAACCTGGCCGACTTAAATGACAGCATACGAGCTTTTAAGCCAGTCACAGTTAGAAATCTTCAAGTAACTTTAGAGATTAAAAGATTCGTGTGCAAGCAATTAATACTATTTTACACAAGTATTCGAAAACTTAAGCTTGATTTTCGGTGATGCACCACAATTTAACTGTAGTTAAAAAGAAGAACGTGGGACCATGGTGCAGATTTAAACTAGATGGCTATGACCGTGGTTCGTCTAATTTGGTGTACAACACCATCACAGGTGAAAAAACCGAAACAAAATGATGTTCTCCATTTTTTAAGAGTCAATTTGGCATGTTTCAACTGCACCACTGGAGGAAAGTCATACTATTAATTCACAATGGTTCAAGAAAGTTCGTTTGCCTCAGGTTTTTAAAATTTTCGTGCAGGATTTTAATATTTCCTGTAGCAGTTGAACTGTTCATAATAATAATTTCTCTTGGCCCTAGCCGCCTCAATCAGAATCCTGTATGTGGGGCGTTCAAACTGGTCTGCTCTATAATCCGGTGCCAGGCACTTTGTCCAGAACGGAGGATTCTTGCAGTATTTCATTTGATGAACTGCTTGCCCACAAAAAATACAAATTACTACTCTTCTCGTTAGCTTTACACTCGAAAGTTCGTTGACCAAAGTCCAGGCACTTGTAGCACCTTGCTTCCTTTAACAGGACAGTCAAACCGTAATTTTGTCCTACTTTAGAAGGTTTCGCACCTGGTTGTCTCGACAGTGCGGCCGTTGCAGTCTGAATGTCGCGTCCTCCAGGTGTAAACGATAGGATTCTGATCTGGTTGTCTTCTACTTCTGTGGCAATTTTTATTACAGCTCTTACTTTATCTTCAGTGGTTGCTGCATCCATCCCCATTACAAAAAATGTGGTCTGTTGTCTTCTCGAATTAACTTTTCATTTCCTTTACTCTTGGCTTGGTCTCCTCTTTCACAATGTTAGCCTTGCCTGCCAGCAACTCCAAGTAGGTTCTACTTTGCGCCTTAATCGTTTTTGTGGTACCTCCTACAGCTTGTGATGTGTTCCGTGGAACTATGCAACCCACCTTTACTCCAGAATATGCATTCAAGTATTTTTCTAGTATATTCCTTATTTATTCCCTTGGAAGCCGCTAGAGAAACGTTCGTCCTGCATTGTTTCCACACCAATTACGTTCATCTTCTGAGCTTCTCGTAGAGGTCCTCCTTATCATTGACACCCTTTGTGTCCACTGTATATGGTACCAAGTAGACTTACCTTGCCTTTTCGCTTTCTGATCATTTACTGGTTACAGGTTTTGCCGATGATCGCAGTTATTCCATGTTACCTTCGTTTATGCACTGACCCAGTAAGTTAGATACTTTAGGATACATTTCTAACATATATCTCCACATTCCCTTTGCACCTTGCTTTTCGGTGTCTATTAAAAGTACCACATCCCAGTCTTCCTTCACTTCTGCAGAATCTCCCACTCACTGCTTTGTGCATTTGTATACCTCCTCGGGCCACTCCAGGTCCTGCACTGTACATAAAATATTTGGATGATTCAACTGCTAGCTCGATGTCCGACCCATTCCTATCCATGGTGACCTGGATCCCTATCTCTACAGGTTTTTGTGCATGTGGTGTCTCCGTTGCCTCCAATTTCAACGCTATTTGGGCTCTTCTTCTGAACTCCGGGACGTGTGTTTCCTGTTCTTTTAATCTGGCTAGAGTCGCTTCCGACAACTTAATCCCCCCTTTAACCTCAGTCTTAGTGAGGTATAGGAACTGGGAGGTTTCTGCCGTATTTATGCAACTTTCCAGCAGTTCATTCAGTTCACTCGGTGTACCACATTTTTCCTTACTCCCACGACTTCCTTAGTCCCCTGGTGGAGTTTCCTGCCTTGGCCTCTTCTGAGCCGGTTCCACTTCATCATTAGCTAATTCCTTTAGCGCTTTGTTTGACCATCCTTCCCAAGAAAACGATCTACTCCTCAACGCTGATGTCGACGTACTTTGCGGTGGTTCTCTTCAAGGAATCCCGAAGGATCCTCAACATTAGCCTACGCTGCGCTGTCTTTTTCTCTACTAATGGGATTAATACCCCCTCAAAATCCGTGGTGCATCTCGACACTATTTCGGTGTCAGATTCTGATATCCTGTCCTACCCTCCTGAGGTATGCTAGTTTGTTGCTCGGTCATACTACAGCTTTTTTTCTATTCCGCCACATCTTTAGAGCTCATTCTGCCCACTGCTTCCTTTTTCGGGTCCGCTTTGCTAAAACGGATTCTCCTTTGCTTGAAGAGTCCGGTCTACCCTTTGATGGCCGCCCACTCCGAGTCAAACGTTGCCACACATCCTCACACACAATGGTTTCCGCCATCGGGGGTTGGTTACCCGATCTTGGTCATCCATCACACTGAGGTCCTGACTCGTTTCGCGCCGGGGTCCACCTTCAACCTGGGGCCTACATTTCAGTCACGGACGCGAGCCAGGATCACACCCACTATATGACAGTATTTTTGCTGTAGATGCATCTCTCCCCGCCCTCTCTGTGAAAGGGTATATATCATTTATATATTTATTTCTCTGTCTCGTTGCTTTAGAGTCGCAAAAGCGTTTGACATACCGTCAGTATATTCTCGGTTCTCAAGGTTGGTCGAAAGGGCAAAAGCTGACCAACCTGCCAGGCTCTGCCTCTCCACTGCTTCTACTACTACTGATACACGTGAAGCCAATGAAATAAATTAAAGCTTGTTATAAAAGAAATCATTGCATGAGTTTTCGTGGATACGGTTTGGAATAAATGAAGTTTCGTTTCCACCTTTGCTATTTTATGAAAACAACCAAATACTTTGTTTCTAGCTGTAGTTCTTTATCGATATCAATTGAACGGAAGCCAGCCACTTTGTTACTATACTCGAGTCCTTGGGATTATATGGTATTGATGTTTATTCTCACCTACATACTGTATACGGGCAAATATCACACACACGCAGACACATTCGCAGCAACGAGCATGCAATGTATGAGGTGTAACCTTTTATTGTGTGAGGCGTGATGCAGCTCGGCTTTAACAGGTGGGAAGGTGTATCCGGAAACACCTACCGCTTCCGTGCAGTTCGTGCACCCTGCTGAGCATTAAACGCTTATTTTGACGCCGATGCTGCGTCGACTAACGCCTGAAGTGGTCACTCAGCAATCAATCATCTTGTCAATATTTGATCCAATATTGATGGAGGACGATATTGACGCAATTACAGGTTGTGCCAGGGTGTTGAATCTCCAACCACAGGACGCCCCCTTGTGGGCCTTTGAGACTATCAAGGGGGCGGTATAAGACTGAGAGTGGATTTCTACAGCGACATGAAATTAACAACCAATAAGCAATACATAACCTTCCAATATTTTTACATTACATTTCCAGGACTCATAAGAAACTAATTGAATGTAACTTCCCCATCAAGGGCTCAAACTACATAAACGGACAGAGAGAGTGAACATAAAAGATGATGAAGATGATGAAGAAGATGATTGAATATAATATTGTATTACAAATTCTGAACTTTGGGCACTATTCGTCTGAGTGCGCAGCAGGTAAATCAATCTCCGTTTTCTTTCTCAAGATTCAGCAAAGATTTGCGTGCTTTGTGTTCTTACCAGGGTTCTCACTGCCGCCCGCTACCTTAAAGGCGATTTCATTTTCTGCGCACTTCCTTTCTTTGAGCATCCTGTGAAACATGGTGTAATCAAATTGGTAAGGCGTAAGAATTGTATACTAGTGTCTATTCACTATACCCTCCACTCAAAATGTTATTTCTTGGGAACGCTGACGTTCAAGAATGAATTATAAGGGAAGTTTGTGTACTATGCAATCTCAACCGTTTGATTATTATTAACATCACATCACATGTTTAAACAAATTGTGATGTCTTTCTTCTGAGCTTCAAATATTGACTGAAGGTTGCTTATGTTTTGGTACTCTCTGGTGTCATCGTAATTATACGTGTAAAATAAATGGTAGACGTAGGTAATAGGAATCATTCATGCAACTTGATACGTAATTATATACTAACTAGCAAATGTGTGCTTCAACCGCGAGGTAGTTTAGTAAAAAACATATTTTGTGCATGCGATGATCGCAGTTTCTAAAAAACTAAACAACAAATGCGCATTGACTGGAAAATAAAATATAATAATTAAAGGTAAGTACACATTACAGAGTGTCCCCCATTTTGTCTTATTATATTAACTTTCATGGTGTCGACATTTATTTAGTTTGCTGTTTATTTTCAACTGTTGGTTGAAATTTGTAGACAATGGAAGCCCGAAGCAGTGTTACTCTGGATTTTCATTGCAGATTACCAAGATTTCTGGCAGTAGTAATTTTCACGCATTAAAATAACTCCACATAATCAAATTACACACGGACACATGAAAATCTGACCCGATTAGACATGATTCTCAAAACCGCCCAAAAATTACTTGGGCTACGAAAAACAATTAAAAATAAGTCTTAGAGAATATTGATCTCCAAAAATTCCAGATGTAGGAAGTGAGTATTTTAGTAGCATCTACTTGGTACGTAAAATCACAGGCTATCCTCTTAATTCATTTTCTCCCGTGTTTTTTTTTAGCCGATATCTACTTCGTTCAGGCATGAAAGGAGATACTTTAATATATGGTACGTTATGGTTCAGAATGGTTTGTGCTCTCTTCTTAATAAAAAATGATTGATTGAAAAGTTCTTTACGAAAATTCAGATCTTGGACGACGACGTAGTGTGACATAAATACAGAGCTGTTAAAAGTAACTTTTGTGTTCGGGTGCTTTAGGATATTAAGGTGAGTCAATCTCCTGGAGCAATCTATTTTACCTGTTGAATTATTTTATTTATGAATGATAAGTCTTTAATGTCTAGATATTAATTAGCTTTGAGGCCTTATGTTGAATAATAATATGTAGCGAGTTGACCCTTCATAGCTTAGCTAGTTCTAAGAGTGGATACTTCGCGAGTTGATCCCATTGTTTCACGAGTTAACCCTTGAACCGATGCCACAAAATATGTTTTCAAGTAGGTTTTCACTGTTCATTAATAATCTTGGGTTTTCACCATGTTATACCACTGTTTTATTCAACTTTATGCTCCTGATGATTAAAGATGGACACTACAATCTTTATATTCGACACGGTAATGAAGTATTTGGTTACTCAGATATTTTTCACATCTTTTCAGATTTGACATCTCGCATCTCTGATCTCTACGTAATCTTCGGACACTAGTCTTCAACTGTACGACAATCGACCAATTGCTTTCAATTTACTGCCTATTTATCAAGTAAATTTTGCCTAATTTATTTTTAATTATGTTCTTTTTCTTATTTAATTTTGTTTTCTTTTATTTTTTCTTAAGCATATTATTTTTTTTGACAGTACGTCATTGCTAGTCATTTTTAAGCAGCCTGACACTGAAAATTTCAAAAACATGTTAAAAAGATGTTAACCCTCTTGCGAAATGTTTTTAAAATAAATATTCTATTCAATTAACTGTCAGCACAAGTATGAAATTAATGAATATATAGATTTCTGGTATTGGAGGAGTGACAGTCTAGGTCCTTGTTTTATCCTGGTCATTAAACAAACCTACATACCTACTGTACGGGATCACTAGTGTTTCGGCTGCCTCTGCAGCATTTTTGAAAGTAGAATATGTGAGAAACTGAAATTATTGAAAGGAAATAGAAATTATTCGTAGGTAATGTTTTTTTTTGAATTTGGAGACAACGTGGATGTTCCAAAAGTTGTGTTTTGGACTATCTATATTATTTAGTGCCACGACGTTTGGATTGATTTACTATCATCAATCCTCTTAAGGTGAACTGTTCTGAACTGATTTTAAATGTTGTATCTGGACGCACTTTTTTTTTAATTACGTTTGAACAGCAACCATATGTACCAATTTTACAATTACTTTGATACTTTGAATTGTTTCCATAGTGGATTCTCGAACAATTGATCGTAGTATCATTGTGTTATGTTAAATGCTTCAGCACCAGTTAAACTTTGTACTATCTCATGATCAACCCATACGCCATGTCATCACTATTAGACATTTACCAGATCATAAAAACTGGCTCATAACTAGAGGGTAATTAATAATTTATGAAATTTATTGCAGAAATTATTTCACCGGCTGCCATCGCAGGCAGCAGATTAACAAGCGTGGCCACTTGGCGCCGGAGGCGCTTTTAGTTTCATAGCTTTATAAGTTATATTATAGTCCAGTCCAGCTTGAGTTCATTTTGAAAACAATTAGGAATAAAAAACGCTTTGATAATCCAACCAGAAAGTAAGAGATTGTTTTTAATTCTTGAAGATTTGTTGAGCAACACAAAATGCAATCAAAGACTGTTAACTGCTAAATAAATATTCATTTTGATAAATTAATTCTGAAACGCCGTTTGGTTCGCGTCCCTCTATGGACGTTGAATATTTTCACTAGTATTTATATCAGCATTTACTTATTGTTCATGCTCTTCACTATCTGCTTATATTATTGTATTGGGAATATACCGGGTGCTTTTTTTTTCATTCTCTAATTTGTATGTTTGAAGAATTTTAGAATGGGGATCCACAAATGGAGATTATTTCAATGTATAGAAGATATCGTGACAAATCCCCAGCATCAGCAATAACATGTCATGACGCGATTATGTTATGCTAGGTCGAAATCAGAGAAGCTAGGGATTCTCTGCCTCTCCAGAAAATCGTATTCTCCGGAACAGGTACTGCTGCTTTACACAGCTCAGATCATTACCTGATGCTTCTGGACCTAATTCGGAAACAACAATACGTCTAGTGGACACGTCTAACCTTTCAAATGAACTCCACAGTCTGTATTATCGAAGAAAAGATGCTGATTCGCCCATATTCTATAGATTTTACCATGGTGAATCTTCTACCGAGCTGCCTGACATAATGATACCAAGGGTCATCAGTATAATGATCACTAGATGGCCAAATGGGCGTATCCTCACTACGTTGAACTCAAGTTACAACTAAAATAACATATAGAAGCCCTCTTATTTCTTCTTCTTCTTCTTCATCTGTAATTCCGAAACATCCACATTGTCTAGAAATTTCAAACGACAAAATCTGCATGCCAAATATACTAGTAAATCAAGAATTATTATGTATCTAAAGTCTCTCGTAACTTGTGGGTTGCTTCCGTTTTGGTATATTTTCACTGTATTATAAAGATTCGGCCGTTTCGGCCTGTTAACAGCAGCTGTTTTCGTACCGTCCCGTCTCTCAGACCTTTTTCCTCCTAATTTCTTCTTCAATGGATCAGAAAAATAGCGGCAAATTTGGGATATAATCGGACCGCCTTGTGGACCGCTGTCATCCATAATAAAAAGATTATCGTTATGATTTTTCCTCTCAAAATTGAGTCTTCTGTCGTTATAATATAAAAAATGGCGTCCTGGAAATTTAACAGTATTACGCAATAGTTGTTGCTTGAAACTTGTAGACAAGGTGGTTTTTCAAAAGTTTGATTTCGGACTTCCATTGTCTATACAATTTTATTGAGTATCACGAAATAGTATCAGTATACAAATAAGACTTTGAATCGGATATTAGAACTGGATTGAGAATCTAAATCCCTTGTTATATGAAAATCAGTTCTAAAAAATTGCAAGTGGATTAAAAGCCGCAATATCCGATCACACTCATGAATAAACTGATACATCTGCACGTGAAGTATTCCTTTAAAATGTTTAATATCAACTCATACCGACATTCCATAATTTATAGGATATTAAAGGTTGTAGCGAGATTTGAATACTCGTATTTAGTTAGTTTGGAAATGTTAAAATTTAAAATCAATCAGATCAAGTTATTCAATTTACTGGTTTATTTACAAAGGTAAATATGGCGACAAGCTTCAATACCTTATAAATTGTAAGTTGCTAGTAAAAGTTTTCAAGGAAAAGTTTATTTTATTCTTTTTAGCGCATTCAAATAAAAGCTTGTTTTTAAAAAAGTTTTTCACTTTTAATTTATATTTTACTTTTTAGTTATCGCTGGACAAGTTTGCAAAAACCCCTGTATACCAAAAGTTCAAAAGGGATTTGGAGCAACAGAGTTCATGATCACCATCTTTTTTTAACTCATTTGTAGTTTCAGCAGATCCTTTCATTTGATACCCATATTATGGAAGCGCATTAAAAATAACTAGTCCGCCATCTTAGGTGTTTCGCTTTGTTAGATTTAGAATGAGATCACATAGCTATGCTATGCATTCTCGGGCAAACTAAACTTGTATAGAAAATGTCAGCTCAATCGGTTGAAGATATCTAGGTACTTCAAGATTGAGTTGCAGGATTCCACCGTACAAACAAGTTCATACATACATACACACATACATACATACATACATACATACATACATACATACATACATACATACACACATACATACATACATACATACATACATACATACATACATACATACATACATACATACAAACATAGATACAAACACACATACATACATAAATACATACATACATTGAAAGTTGCATCAAGGTTTGTAAAATAATAGAAGTCGCTAAAACAGAAAAGAAAAAAATCAGTAAAAAAACAACATATTCCCTGAAATTACTGTACAACATGAAACAAATTCAAATGGTTTAAAAGTTTGTTCGAAACATCGAAATGCATCGAAAATCTATTATGTTTAAGCCGGATGTGTCATGCCTAACAAATACGGATGATTAGTGGGGTCAAAGATTTATAGAAAGTAATACGTCTTTTACCAACGCTGAAATAAAATAAAATGAAATGTTTGAGCGCCTTTTTCTCGTTTTTGGCGATAACTGCACCGCTACCGAACCTTTTATCAGAACCATCGAAAGAACTATGGATAACATGCAAGCAAACTAATCTTTCAATATACTTGAATACCCGTAACTACCGAATATGGCTCATTTAGATTTCTGATTCGGCCGTTATAATGGGTATTTGTGTTTCTACTTCTGTTTCCTTTGTTTATATCATAGTAATTAGAGGCATTCCGCAGTCTCAGACGCCCAGAAGGTCAATCATACATCCCTAGCACGTCGTTAGCCTGGTCGCTCAGTTTTCTCCTAGCAAGGGTAGAGTTCGTTACATTTAAAATACACATCTTCAGAGTCCTCTCGAGTAGGTACGGTACGCCGCACCGATTGACAGCGTATTCGGCGGTGAAAAGCGTTTGAAAATTCAACTAGAAATAACTTTTCCTGTCTCTGCTTATAATACGGTTATACCGCGAATTATGATGTTTCGGCTTATGGATTTGTTGATTACTTTGTTGTTTTTTGTGTTTGTATGTATTATCCGATACCTAAATCAATCATAATAACCTAGACGCATAGACCATAGACTATTCGGACTATACAAACATAGGGAAACAGCTTGTGAATACGAATTCGTGATAAGAAAAACGGAGAGTACATCTGGTCGTGGCGGGATTTGAGGGTTCTCCGGCTGTCCGGGTCGTAACCGTTGTATATACTAATTATTGAGTTACGGGTTGCAGCCAAACCACTCGCATCTGCGATTGTTCAACTGCATCCGAAGTAGTCATCTGATAGATGGAGGAATATGTCTGAGAGCTGGCGTATAAATTTTCCACTCGGTGTATGCTGTTTGCTAGAGAACCGAACGTAGTAAATAACTTGGCGCTTCATTAAGAATAGAAGGCAGTAATGGAGTACGATAAGAGAATGCACTCGACTGATTTACGCTCGGCAAACGTTTATATAGCACTGTCATGGGACGCAGTCTTTAAACGGGCTAAGGGACTGTGGAAAAAATGACTGACATGAACCTACAAAATGACGTCAGGCAGGTTGACACTGCAACTCTTAATAGTGACATGTCCAATATCTGAAATACGATATGATGGATGAATAAATTATTATTATTATTATTATTATTATTATTATTATTATTATTATTATTATTATTATTATTATTATTATTATTATTATTATTATTATTATTATTATTATTATTATTATTATTATTATTATTATTATTATTATTATTATTATTATTATTATTATTATTATTATTATTATTAATTGAGATCGTGGCGTTCAGTCCTGATGGGGGGTAAGGAAAGAGGGACTTTTACCGAAGTCACAGTGAATAAATCGTTCTGATTACGTTCGTTTGTTTTTCGGAAGTAAGTGTGTTAAATCGAAACTGCCCAATAAAAAATAAAGGGAATAACATCGAATATTGACTGGGATTGAGCGACGTAATTTTTTCAGTCACGCGTGAGCTTGCATGGTCTGTGCATGGTAGTCGATTGTTGACGCGTATCGTTGAGCACCCAATAAAAAATCATGCTTGGGATTGTTTCATATATTTTACGAGGGTTCGGGAGTTTAGTGCTCTTGACTGAAAATATAAACATGACAAAATTGTTAAAAATTTATCAGAGAGGCTTGTTAAGCTCCGCCAAAAAGTGGTTCGGAATATAAAAATCAAATTGTATATTCCAGAACGATAACGATCCTAAACATCGAAGTCATTTATGCAAAGCGTGGTAATCCTATGGAAAATATGTGTAATCTTTTTTACGAAGAGAAAGATTTTGGGAAAATGCATATTCATTTTTAAACAGTTATCGCGACGTCTTCCATAAATCGGTCGTTATTTACCTCCAGTATATACAGAAAAATTGGTTAAAAGCATGCGCAATCGGTATCAAACAATAATTAACTTTAATGGAGATTAAGATAATAGAGGTAGTTCTGCATTAAAGCGGATTTTATAGCTCATGACCTGGACCAATTTTGGAAATATTGGAATTCTGGAGGTGTTTTGTAATTATTAAAGATAATAGTTTTTCAATATTATTTGAAAGATGAAATTTTATATATTCTGATCCAAATCTTCATTTCTAAACTAATAATATTAGTGTAATACTATTGAGTGATAAGTACAGCGTTAACCTACTTATACCATATCATTCATCGCAGATCCTTACATTAACTCGCTTTTGTACCTCCGATTATACAGGGTAGGACCAAACAGTAGTAGGACTGAATTTATGTAGCGTGGAGGGAGGTCGGACCACCTGGGCGTGGTAGTTGGGAGCCTTCCGAAGAGACCGATATTTTTTCCAGTCGCCTGCGGTCAAGCTGAAAGTGATTTTCGAGAACCTCTGTTAAGAAGTCTCGTCGTAATCCAAGATGAAGTAAAAACCCGAGCTGCGATACGTCATAAAGTTCGGCTTCAAACGTGGCTGAGATCCTTGGAACCATTAATGACTTCTACGGGGATGGTGCCATGAGTTGATCAACAGTGTTCGAGTGAAAAGGTCAAATCTATGCTCATTTGCTCTTTTGACAGTCGTGGTATGGTTCACAGGGAGTTTTTACCCTCTGAACAAACTGAACTTGACAGATGACGCAAACGCAGTCGTCTGCGTGCGGTCAAAGATCTCCGATTCTTGGAAGCTTCACCAGGACAACGCGCTGCTGGTGAGGGAACTTCTGCCCAAGCACAGGGTTGACACGTTGCCCCACTGCACCTACAGTTCAGATCTTGCTTAAGCAGGACCACAAGGGAAACCAAAACAGCTCCGTGTGCTATTTCGGGGACTATCAAGGATGTGTACTGATTATTAAAAAAAAAATCAATCTCAATAATACTTTTTGAACCTACCCTGTACAATGAGCGATTACACCTCTCTACTACGTTATGAAAGTGATAGATTGTGATCGGTATCAGCAGAGCTTTATTCCTTATTCAACAGGTGAATTAAGAACTCAATTACGAGTCTGATAACACCGTGATTCAGGCTATCGATAGTTTCTATAAAGTAACCCCAACTATCGCTAAAATATATTGTCTTTGGTTTTATGACTTTGGAAGACTCAACAAGTACTTCATGAGACTATACGATAAACTAGGCGTATAGATTGTGACGATGTTCTTGAATTAGTTGAAATATAATTTGACAGAAAATTTTGCTCATCGATGGACATCGATTTGGTAGCAAAATTTATACATAAAATTGTAATTCAACCGCCTGAATCTTAACATAGTACCAATACGAAAAGAACATTACGATGAAATTTATCATCCATAACTTGAATAATGAAAACCATAATTGAAATCGAAAGTTATAATCAATCCGACAAATTCAATTTTTTAAAAAATGAAGGCACATGTCAAGGTACATGTACAACATGATTTTTGATACCGCAATTTTTGACAAAGCGTTTGCACTTGATGTCATTTTTGTTTACAAATTTAACTTTTACCGTGGTGCTTGTGAATGATGTTATTTCATTTAGCGTCAGTGGTTGCGGACTAAAAAAAATGTTTATGCGGTCATCTCAAACGGTGACAACAACACCATTGCAAAATCTGTCTTAAATGCACAATCAGAAAAAGTATGTAAAACCCGTGTCAGCCTTATGTTCATATGGACGTCAACAGTTCAAACCTATCCAACGAAATCGTATTTAATGATACAACGTACAGTGTCCTTCTGGCAAGATGAAAACGACTTACTTGAGTACTTTTGAAATCTGTATCTTTGAGGCATTTATATACCTACATTCTTACCATGATATGGTATAAATCACAAGCTATCCGCGCACGTTTAAACCAGAACAGTAGTTTGTTTTGTTTTGAAGTTATGACTTCTCGAATATCGTTTAATCTAGGCGCCAAAATGTTTCATTGAAACAACGCGTTT
This sequence comes from Bruchidius siliquastri, assembly GCA_949316355.1. NCBI lineage: Eukaryota > Metazoa > Arthropoda > Insecta > Coleoptera > Chrysomelidae > Bruchidius > Bruchidius siliquastri. The sequence continues at coordinate 18,649,612 of OX438536.1, read as the reverse complement.
TTCCGGTCAAAGACCAGTGGCAGTCGGCACGTTGTTATAACGTATACATTTTCCAATGTCTGCCATATCCAGGTGGCAGGACGTCCGAGATCTTTCTGGAACGACAGCGTCTTCCAGCAGGACAACATTTATGTACGAGTACATCACTACTTCAGAAGCGTTCCAGTAGCACAATGTCCTCTACTTCCTAACAACAAACATTGTGTTTGGCATGTTCGAGCGTATTTATTTTGTCTGCTGTACTGATTTTATATCATTCATTCCCACTTTCACGTCCACCTATCGACCCTTATTAATAATTCCGGTTGCAACAAGCTCTGCAGATTTGCTATGCGTGTACAACAACTTTATTACTGAATAAATAGTATCAGTACACGTTTTCATATAGTCGCTGTTTTCAATTCACTGGTAGCTTCTAAATCAAGCAGTATAAACAAATGAATCATTGTGGTATTACATAGAAATATTTGCTCTAATATATTTCCGTGAATGCAGACTAGCCACTTACGTTGTTGTGAACAATCTCAGTTACTGTTCGATGTCCAACTTGAGAAGGTTTGATTTAGCATTGGTGATTTCCCAATATAGCGGTATGCTATTTCTATTGTATTTGTATGTGCAATACCATTTAATGTCCTTAAAATTAGTTTCGAAACTAATTGTTTCTGTTCTTTCCAGGTAAGCATGTACTACTTATAAGGGGGAAGGAGAGAATTGTAAGTTGAAAGCGATTGTTTTTCATGCGACATATTTTTAACACAAATTTTATAAGTCCATGTATGTATGTTTTCAACGGCATCTTCTAACGCTATTTCCACCCACTTCGAAACCTCAAGATTAATTTTAAATTTTGCATACTTATCAAGGACCGATGACAATAGTTCTGATAAGTTTATGCTTTTCATTACTAAATTCTTTATGATAACAATCATATTTAAAGTTTAAATATCTGAATATAAGATAAATTGTATCAGGTAAACACCGGCTCTCTTCCGTTCGCCTAAGCTAAGCAGTGTCCTCGCGGTTAGTATTTGAATGGGTGTCGTTAGTTTTTTAGCATGCTTTTCTAACCTGTACAGCATTCTATGGCGTGGGAACTTAGTTTTTTTAAGTGAGCTGCTTGATTCAACTTCTGTTTTATTAAACATTACTACAGATTCTGTCATTATAACTGAATAAGGAACAGAAATAAAAACTACTACTAGTAGTAGTAATATTCCGCCTCCTTAAAAACGGTGTCGAGTGGGTAAATTTTGTTCACGTGAAGCTGTTTTGGAAATATTAGAAATTATAGAAATATGGGAATAACTACTAATTGCATTTAAGAAATTTAAGAAATTATAATATGACGAGTTTCATAATATTTGATTTTTTTTATATTGATTCTACAAGACAAGTATGTCCAAAATCCTATAAAAATATGCCTTTCTGAACCGATACTATTTACAATTTTCTAAAATACCGGCGCCGCGTGTATTTCTCAAAGGCAGTCTGCGTGTAAATAGTGCGGGAGTGTTTATAAATAGCCCTCCAGGCCGCTAGAGCTACTTATAAATACGATTATCAGCTATCTTCCAAAACGCCGCATAGCGATTAAACCTATATATCCTCCCTGACACTCATAAATTGTTCGAGTATGTCCGCAATTGTGTTTACAATCTCATTCTTTCCCAATTACAAAATTGTAAGTAGAAGAAGCGACGCCAACACGTTTCGTTGAAAAATATATATAATTTCGAAATTTAATTTACGGCGTTGTTTACTACCGCGAAGTTATTACTTGGTACTCAGGCAGGGACGGTTCTAGCTTCAGTCATTAGGAAGATTTTTTCCAATGCTTACTGAAATTAGTGCGAATGACGTATATGCTATATTTGTTTCCAATATGGAGTGGAGCACTTTTATGCTGCACCTGTCATCAACAACGACAGCACTTAACAGAACTGGATAGAAACAAATTATGACTTTTAGGCCGTAATAATATACTTGTATTATAATTTCATCTGCAATGTCTGCACAAGGTATTTTGCCTACAATTTGGGAATCCTGGACACAACAGCGTTCCTAAAGCGCAAAAGTAGGAGCATAACGAGTTTAAATTGATACGCACTGCTGTACAAGACGTCAACGCCTTAATGCATCTTTGGTGAAGTCCACAATTGGACAGCATACTCATCACGCTACGATTTTTTTTGTCTATCTTGGATGTGGATGTACTGAAGTGGCTTCGACGGTATAGCCGAGCCCAAAGATATAGCATTTGTTTGGATTTTCTTGCGGCATATTAAAAATGCCGGTGTTTTAGCACAGCTCAAATAGTGGAAGGTACAATATTCATATGCAATCGCTTATACGTTCAAACGCATAATTAGACTAGGGAATGCATTACGTACTTTCATTAGCGATGATAAAAATGAAACTACTGCGGGTTGCGTTAACAATGGTTTGCTCGACTCAACTATTAAAAGTCAGTTGTCACATGAAAAGAGCGACGGTTTCGGCGATGGCGTCCTTCTTGAGAAGCCGTTATGGTAAAAAAAAACGTAGGCAAAAACTAGTACAGGCCTAACAACGTCGACACCATCGCACTCCTCCAGTGTTGGTATTCATAATCCAGTCAAACAACACATTGTTAATGCAACCCATTAGATGTATGTTCAAATATGATTTTTAGTTCAATTTTTATCATCGCTGAAGAAGGTATACTCTAGGAAACCTTCCATAGATTAAACATGTGTTTGAAGGTAAAAGCGTTAGCTTGTTGTGCTAGTTGAACTGCGCTAACACAGTGGCACTTTCAATATGCGGCAAGGGCATCCAAATAAATGGTATATCTCTAGGCTCCACTATACTCAGGCGGCAGCAGACGCTAGAAAAAATACATCCGTCCGAATTGCTTTGGAAGTATGACGTAGGGTCGTATAGCAAACTTCACAAAATACATATCAAACTTGTAAAGCTTCTACATCCATTCGTTTTACTAGCGTTTTATAAGCTGCGGGTAGGAGCAACGAACGCAGCGCCAGGCAGATTCGTCTCCTTGGCCTCACGTGGACAAAGGAAAAAACTATTTTGACCAACAATCGCACGAACAATTTCGGAAGGAACCGTCGGTCTTTTCGTTTGAAGACTATTGGCAAATTATTAAGTCATCAATCTATTAACTGACATCTTCTGTGATTCGGAAATCGGAAGGGAGGGGGGGGGGGGGGGGTGATACTTGAAGTCGAGCACCATGAAGTCAAAAAGGGTTCAAAAACAACTCCAGACATTGGGAACTGAGAGATAAAGAAAAGAGATCTTGAATGTTTGTAAGGCGTATGAATCGGTGTCTTTTGAAGTTGAAGCTACCAAATTGATTGGTCCATGTTGATCCTAGGTGCGGTCCTGGTGACAACCATATGACCACAGATACGCACATGTTCACATGCTTATAATTATACGGATTACGCTTTAATGGTGACAAAGTTAATTTCGTTTGACTAATACCGTCTGCTAATGAATTGATACAGACCAACGTTCACTGATTAACGTTTGAATAGTTTATGACGTCTACCTTCTGCATCATTAATCGACAACTAGTTGAGTGGAATCAGTCTATGTAGGTACAATTATTTGACAAAGAGATGAATATTTATAATAGACAACTTATTATATTACTTACACAACTTAATATATATATATATATATAGACTTTTTGTAAGATCCTTGGATTTGAGTACTCGATAGAAATACTATTTATAAGATCTGCAAGACGTGACAACTTGCATGGAAGCGAAATAATTAAATAACTCTGCTTCTAACTCCCATTGTTTTGAGAATTTTGCGTTTCACTAAGTTTCGATAGATGTGGTATATTCAGGTGAAAATTTAGATATTTGTTATACAAGTGATCGTGGACAAAACTATCATAAAGAACTCATCCATTCTGAAAATTCACAAGGCCACTAAGATCAATGCTTACTAATACGTTTGAATAGTTTATGACATCTTCCTTCTGTATTATAAGTTGTTTTTCAACTATTTGAGTGGATGCGATCTGTGTAGATATCAAATTCAGGAGTACATGTGAACAGTAGCTTCATCTGCAAAGGGATGCTCTCAGAGTAACAACTAAACATGGAGGGACGTACAGACAACTCATATACATCGTGCTGAAAGCCAGTATACAAGAGAAATGACACATTGTGACATCTACGGAGAAAACAAGTATGGCAGTAGTAACATAAATTCATTATCTTCCGTCTCATCAACCATATTTATAGAACGTTTTTTACCGCTATGGCTGTGGGATATGATTTATACACATTTAAGGATATTGAGGCTGAGCTACTACTAACCACATCACTTTAACTGTGGGATATGTATGACTAAGCGATATTGTAATGGCTCCAAACCGATACTTTCGTGGACTAGATCTTCTGAAACTGATGTGACCGAATGAACTCTGTTATTAATAATGTAGGGTTATGTACAAGATTGAGTTTCTCAGATTGTCTCACTGCTACATTTTGTTTCCGTTTTTTAGGTTTTCAGTGGGCTTTTCCTTTTTCTTTCTCCAAGGGAAGCCTAGATTCCAGATTTCTGCCCTGGGGCCAGGATTTTCTAACGACGGCGATAGGCCTGTTTCCAACAATCATAAATAAATTGAGTTATTCCAGAACACACGTGAAATGTTACCCAAAAACTTCCTAAATACTCTATGATATGATGTTACCGGTCTTTCTAGGCGCGCTCTCCATAAACTAGAGGTTTTCTTCCACTACACAAAAATGTATTCACAGCTACTACTATTCTGAAAGACTACGATCAGGCGGTCTTGGAATACTGATCGCGTATGTGGGGTTGCGTCCGAACCCCCCCCCCCCCCCTTAAGCATCTCGACTCAATCCTGAAAAAAGCGATATGAGCAAAGGACCTCCATAATCTGGAACATCGAATAAAAGTGGGTGGACATGTCTCTATTCTAGAGATACCACCATGATAAATGTTCGACCGATCTGGCTCGGAGAATAACTTCAAGATCAGTGAAACGAACACTAGAGGGACCAAACGGACGCATCCTAAAAAGATCGAACTTCCAACACTCCGAACGAGCCTCTTCAAGATGTAATTCTTTTGGAGAACATCGGCTTTGTGGAATGGGCTGCCGAGGAGTTTGTTTCCTGTTAGTTGAAGATTACAGCGTTTTAAGGTCAATGCGAATAGACATTTATCCTTTCGCAGCTCTTCTGCAGCCTTTGTGAAAGGTAAACTGAAAAGAAAACTTGTATGTATACTGAATACTGAGATTTTATTGAGAGACAAAATATGATAGCGATAAGCTCCCGAACACAAATCGAGCAGGCCACAGACTTCATTACCTTTTACGAGAATGCCGCAACGATTTCTCGTAACAACGGGCCGATAATTAAAAGACTCCAGCCTTATGATGATCGCTCGATTTTTATGAGCTTTTTTATCGCCGTCAACGGAGAAAATGAGCCGTGTTTAAAGCTGCACGACGTTGTGTTCCATTTTATTGGCTGTTTAACGCTTATATGTACAGGTTGATATTCGGTAAGTGGAGAAGATTTTTTCTTTGCAGAGCTTAACTTCCCGCAAGAAATCTGAAGTTCAATCTCGCGACTGTTTTCTTTCGCCATTATTCGTTTTCAAAGTAATGGACTGCTTTTATGTGATTGTTTTTATTTTTTATAGATAACTCGTGAAGGTAGAAAATATATCCTGCGAGATGATAAATGTCTATTCACATTGACCTTAACAGGCTTTGAAAAGTTCAGCAGGTTCTCCAACGAAAAGAGGTTCGTTCGAATGTTGTAAATTCGACTTGGTGAGGATGCGTCGACTTGGTGTTATTATGCGAGATAGCTCTGTCAAACATTTGCTATGTAGAAGTCTTTTGTAACATTAGGTGCAGGTCAGGCGCCTCCACTAGATGTATGGATCGTTTCTCGATTGTATCCAGAAGCTTAAAGGAGTGTTTCGGAACGCATCCTCACACATGCGAGCAGTACTGAATCGATGGCCTGATCTAAGTAGAATATCAGCGGAGGTTCCGCTGAATACAATATTATTATCTAGAACGGAAAATATCCTCAGCTTCTGTGATGCCGACCTAGCAAGGCCGGCAACATGATCGTATCAGAAAATGAGGATTGATGGAAGATGAGCCAGGTATTTGGCGTTCCTCCATCTCCACGCCTGGTAGTTCAGCTTGTGATTTTTTTGTCAGGATTGTTGTCTTGAGACTTTTGGGCGCTAAACTGAACTCCATTTGTAGATCCTCATTCGACAATTTGTTCCATTTATCCTCATTAATCTGAAAGAGATGTTGCTCTCCCCAATGTCGCTCGGAATGGTAGTGGTTTGTCAGGTTCCGTTTAGGGAATAAGTGCTACGAAGCTATATATTGGATTGGATGTAATTTCCTACAGTTCGCTTATGTACAGCAACAAGAGCATTGGAGAAAGGACCTGCGGAACGCTGGCGTTGATGGCCAGTAAGAACATCGGATACACATCCATCCACCACCACCTCTATGAAAATCTGTCTCTGACAGAACTTTTCAACCACTGGCATAGACCCGGTGGCCGCCCACTGCTACTTACCACTTCAGACCCCAATTTATGGCCTAATTTATAGGATATCTCACCGGGTAAATTTAATCTGTCGGAATTAAATTCGTCACAATGAAACATCGAGAATTTCCTATCGAAACAAAAATGACAAGTTTAAGGCGATCAATTTTGAGTGTCGACGATAATGTCACGATAATCGAAATGGTCGAAAGTGCAAGACAGGAAGCATCTAATTTACACTCGTAGTATCGTTACCTACCATTTCTGATATGAAAACATGGAACTTACGAGAAGCCTGCCTGCTTTTATACCGTCGAAAAAGTCGCGGCCTTATCATATTCGTTATAACCGAGTTCTACTGTATGGCATTTGTATTTTTTCGATTATAATTACATACCCCATTGGAGTGAGAAGTAAAAGATAAATGTTTGGGAATTACCGCATCGATTTACTTCACTAATAATTTTATTTGTTTATGCATTGACATCCCCTTTCGCGGTGCCCTCAATCTACGCCAGTCTTCAGGCGTAATAACACTGAAGTAACTTTCTCCGGCAGCTCTGTCGACCTCTGACTCCAGTCGGATTTCAATTTAGAACTGCTAAATAGAAATTCGCCTGAGAACGGAGCACGATGAACATCGCAGATAAATAAGTTTATATCCTGGCCGCTTTATTTTCTTTTTTCTCTTCTCTGGGCTATCCTCGAGTCGGAACGGGTGGCGGTGAACTGACCTGAAATCTACTTACACTTCTGGCACGCAGCTCATGAACTTGCTACCGCCTTTTAGCCATTTTCTTTCGAATTATCTATAGTCCGATAAAGTTAGACCTATAATCTAAGTCAAGTATATTTTAACGAGACTATGATAACATGTAGGTACTGCATGTGTTCAGATGTCAACAGAGACGTCTATAATGCGTAGATCTTCCGAAATTTAGATTGGTTTTGTTTACTTTCCAGATTACTTACTACTACTTTACAGATACTATGGCTAATTTTTTTATTTTTGTTCGAAATTATAGTCAGTGTCGATGTTTCAGTAACACTGCTTCGGACTTCCATTGTTTTGCGTTTCACAACGTTTCGATGGATGAGGTATCCACAATCGTCGTCAGGTGAAAGGATCGATAATTTGTTCCGATGCTTTTATATTTACACCCCGTCCGATCTCCCACTGACAGCGGCACTGCTGCTGATCGTGGTGACTCACGCTGCTCGGCGGATAATGAGTGAGCGATGTCTAATCATCTTTGTTTATATGCGGTATATCGATGGTGTTAATTACTCGTAGGTATTGGCTGCCATACTGGCTTGATGTCCACACAGAGTTTGCTCTAAACATTTCTGTTGCAAGCAATGAAAGCTGCTTCCTTGGATTTTCCGTGAGACCATTTGTAATGGTAATGATGGATGGTATCGCACGCCACTAACAAAGCCTCCATTGAGATTGTTCTAGAGGCAGAAATCATGGGCAATACCGCCCTATGCTGCCTTTTTAGCATCAACTGTATTTTTTTCTTGTTCTGTACCTTCCCATATTCAGGAGCTATATAGAGCTCACTATCCCTTCCACCATTCTCCTCCTGATGCTGCTGGGCCCTCCATAAGACGGCGTCAGACGAAGCAAGAATGCATCAGTTCTATTCCCTTACCTGGAACTCGTATTATATCTGCAGGTACCATTGTTTTATTATCCTTTCAAACTCCTAAGTATTTTGTTACATTTTTATTTTTATTTCGGCATCATCGACTGTAACTGTGAATACAATCGACTTCTCTCTTCCTGAAGGTGTCATCAACTCCGTTTTATGTGGAGCAATCGTCAAGGCGTTTCCTCCATCCATATGGTGATTTTTGTAATTCTAGTTTTTCTAGCGTATCGTTTTCTTTACTAGTTATAAATATTGTTTCGCCAGCCGCGTAGCCTACAAAGCTAATTCCTTGTAACATGTCCATCCTTAATAGTCCATCACACATACCACAGTAATTGTCGCGATATGGGAAAACTCGAGTTGCCCGTCAAGAACTGTAGCCATAAAAGTTTCTCTACTTTTTATATGAATTTTTTTCCATACAGGCAATATTTTGAAGTCATGTTAATTATTACTTTGATCTATCCGGCAACCTTTGACCTAAACTGGTCTGCCTCTGGTTTATCTATATTCACCGACAAGAGCAGAATGGTCTAAAATTAGGAGCACCACTGCACACACATTGTAATATAAAACCATTATCGTACAATGCTTATCAATATTGAACGAAAAATAAGCGTGGAGAAATAGATTACCCACCAGCACACAGTGCATGAGTTTAACCTTGTATCGTGTCTATCATTAATTGTGCCATAATAACACGGCGGGTAACTTTTGACCTGGCAAAGTTTTGTAGACAGCCTGTCTTTATTTTATAAGCATATAATCCGAGGGAGTATGAGTACTAATTAGACCGGCTACCGTTCCTCGGTGCCGCCTGTTGTTTCTCAGCGTAAAAAACAGCTTAGGCGGATAATGTGGTGTAGAACATGACGCGGAGGTCTGAAACAGGTTGAATAAAAAACAGTACCTGGGTTACCCAATAGAAATAAACTTGTTACGCTCGTATTTCTATTCTCTCTGACGTTTTAAGACAAAATATGTATAAAATTGCTTGTCTTAAAATCTAAAGCTCGTCAACATAGCTTCGTATATCATTTTAACTCCTGAAGCTTATCCTATCCTGGCTGCAAATATAAAAATTCTCAGACGAAGAATATGTGCTTTTATTCAGTAGGTATACCATATCTTCCTATAAACGCAAAGCGCAAAGCCATAATAATCTTCAAATAAGGTTACTCTATTTTTGATCATATAAATTTAACTTAGTAAATATTTTCAATTCAAGCGAGAAAAAGTCTTGAAAGTGAGTAAGAAAGCTACTGTTGGTTCCTTAAAAAGAAGAACAAATAAAGTGCGAAAACGGTACCAATGTCCTTACCTCTATCTGAGTCATACAGTATTTTCATAATTCAAGTTCGAAAAGTGTTGTCCAGATAAAGAGAATATGAAAAATATGTACCTGTACTTAAGCCAGAAGATATATGTACGTCCACCCTAGGTCATAGGGCTTATTCACAACTTAAATACCATACCCCAATGGAAATAATGCGCAAAAACAGACACATATGTATCGCTGAAATGCCGTTGACAAAGATGGCGATTCGAAATAAATGTATACAAAATATTCGTATTAACGGGGTTACGTAGGAAAATATGATAACCTTACAAAAAAATATGGAATACTTGTTACAAAAGCATTTAAATCTTAGTTGTGAAGAAAATTATATTTTTCTTTGGATATATTTCTTTAGAATGAATAGTGAATTCGAAAATATACTTTTCTTGGTTCAAATTAATAATAATTTTCTTATTATCAAATCAATTGTCTTAGGGTGAGATCAGATGTTCTTGTGAGTACATCCTCACAAGAATATCACAGTTCTTGAATTGAGAATTTATTTTTATGTGTGTAGTAACCAAAACTATATACGAATGACTACAATATCTTACTAACGTTTCGGCTACCTCCGCAGCGTTTTTCAAAGTACATGGATAAAATAATCACGCCTGGCGTGGTAAGTAAAATGCAGATTCCATAAACATTTATATATGTTTGTCAATTTTAAAACTGTAGGCTCCACTGAAGATCTTTTAGACTTTTTTTACAGATAACCTGTCTCAAAAGCAGAAATCCTTTCGCGAAACAGAAGCTCTGTAATATGACAACTGCCTATTCACATTAACCTCAAAACGCAATAAATTTTAACCATTGGAGAGCAAGCTCCCCGGCAGCTCATTCCACAACGCCAAGATTCTCCAAAAGAAAAACTTCTGAAAGATGCTGGAAAGCTCAACCTGGTGAGGATGCACCCGTTGGGCTCCTCTAGTGTTTGCTGTAGCGACGATTTTTGGTGTTCAATATGCGAGACAGCTCGATGCAACATTTGAAATGATATTATTTGTAAAATATGAACATCAGGCTACCCTCCTTCGATGTTCCAGAAGATGGAGGTGCTTTACAGGACCAGGCACATCCACTAGACGTATTGATCGTTTCTGGATTGTGTCATAGAGTGTTTCAGAGCGCATCTTTACACATACGAGTACTAGCGATAGTATGATCTGAGCCTTGTAGAGTAGTAGTAGCTCTTCAGGTGAATACAGCTTCCTGGAGCTTCTGGGATCTAGCAAGACCGGAGACATGATCGTGCCAGGACGTTATTATTGATGTTAATTCCCAGAAGCTTGATGGATAATGACTTAAGCATTGGGCCCCTACATCTCCGGCAGGCCAGCATGTGATCTCTTTGTCAGGGTTTTTATCTGAGTCTTCAGTCTGTTAAACGGAACTGCAGTAATCTGAACACCATGCTGCCACTACTGAAGTAAGGTCGGGATGGTAGTGGTTTTCCTGGGTCCATGCAGGAATTAAGGGTGCTATTATCTGCTGTATGTACGATTGGATGTTGACTCTATCGTGAAATTATTGAACACACTCGAACTAAAAAGTTTTCATGAACAATAAATATAGCTTAAATAATATTAGCTGTCTTAAACAACACCGTATCCTTCAGATTTTGCATATATCTTCATAATTTGCAATTATCCGCCACTGCAGGTCACGAGGCGATAACACGTTTTAAATCCTATTTGTTACGGTGCAATTTTGTTGAAAGAAACCACCAATGGACGCATGCGGTTGCATATAAATGTAACATGTAGGAATGCTTATTATAAGTAATTATAGTTTTCCTTATTACTCTGTGGAGATTAGTAATTATTCTTTGACGTTAAGATTATGATAACTTTTATATTACAAATTGTAATTGCTTTTATTGTCGTGCAGATGACTTACTCATGCCAATAGGCGGGAGAAGCTTTGTAGTCACGAAAAAAGTGAATGGAATTGGAGACATTATATTTTGTTGATGTTTCATGACATACATACATCACGAAAACCTATGTCACTGATTTTCATCGGTGTGTCTGTCTGTCTGTGCATCTCAACGGAAATCTATGACGTCTCATACATTAAAAAGGGGTATTCGGTATTTTGTTAGGTTTCTACTGCGTCAAGGACGAAAAGTCGTTTTTGGTTTTGAAAATCAATCATCAATAACCCTCAACCTCGTTTTTAGGCATTTCCAAAAATTATGTGATGAATGGGGTATGGAGAATGTAAATTTGTTTTATGTCGGTAAAAAACATATCATCTATAAACTTTTAACCCGGGCAACTCTCCGTACTTGTTGACATATATGATTGTTCACAGATTTGCGATCAAAAGACAAATAATATGTGTAAATTAATTATTTTACGATACGCCCGATTTATGAATATAGTGAAGTTTCGATACATTCCAAATGTTTCAAATTCCTATCGTTTATATATTTTTTAATTAGCAGGAAATTATAAAGCGTAGTTAAATGTTTCTCTTGTAAATTTGGCAGATTGAATAGATCGTCCTGCTAGTCTGAGACTAATGTTAATAATCATCAATTTACACAGATTTTTTTACCAATTCGTGTTATTGTCATAGATGCGTATTGTAACTGCTTTCAATTGCTTTTGAAGCAGTTTCGAACATTGTGGTTGTAACTTGCAGATTATGCGGGAGCCTGAAGATTAGGTGATTCAAGGAAAAATAAACCAAAACGTAATAATCTTTTTTCCATTGATTCACCAAGAAACAAAAATAGAATCGGTATACTTCATACTTAACTTAAGGAATAAAATATCTGAAAACGTGAAATATCTTAAGAAATAAAATAATAAAATAAGATTTCCCCTAGGAAATACAAAATAAAGAAAAAATAAATAATTTAATAGAAGAATAGCTAGACAGGATAAATAGTATGCTAGATTTGAGAGCTCTAGTTTTGTATCCATGATGGAATCTAGTTAACTAGTTAGCAAAAAATGGGTAGGTTGTGTTAAAAGACAAATCTGACAATCCGACGATGATTTAAAGATAAATCAAAGGGCGTCACTGGAAGAGAAAGAGTTTTATTTGTGAAACTGTGTTTTAAATACACAATCCCTTTATATGTATTGTCCTAGAGTTATTAAGTCATTTTAATTATAATTTCAAAATTCAATGTCCTCCATTTTGTATTTTAGTAAATGATTCTGAGGCAGGCGAAACTTTAGTACCGTTCTTTTATCGCTGATATGTGGTTTCAATTAACGAGACAACCACATGATAAACTTTCAGAAGTGATATGCACTCTGTGTATATTTTCTCTTAACACCATCGAATAAAGTGATATGTGCACTGAAAGTTGGATATGTCCTCGAGGTGGCGCCACTGTCCTAATTGATTTCTCAACTACGAACTGCAAGACGCCGCCGGATTTAATCGACGTTTATGTGCTCGAAGCCTGAAACCGAGCTACCGTATTTTATAATACCAGAAGCAAGACAACTTTCCAGCTTAACGGCAAATCAGGTTGTATCTAAAAACTGCGAAATGTCAAATGTTAGCAAACTGAACCGAGAGAAAGCAGATAATATGTGGCAGATAAAAATTAAGAATCGTAACTTTGATAAATGTGTATGATAAATATCTATATGCGTTGTAGAAATATGAACTTTCTGCTTAGAGGTTTGGTTGAAAATGTTTCAAAAAATGGCTGAACATGCTCAGGGCAAACACCAACCATGCTACATATTCATTAAAAGATACAAAAATATCAAAAAATCATGAAAATCTTTTAAACTCAACCAAAGAATAATGGATATCGTTGATCCAAGAGAAAAATCTACATTCTGTCTGTAAGGTGGCGAAATTTGTATTTTCATAACTCCAAAAAAAACCGTACAGAAGAACATTAGATTATTTTTGAAACAAAGTATAAAGTTGCTTTGAAAAAACCGTTTTCAACAAAATAATTACTATCAATCATTCAAATCGAATGCCTGAAACTCTTTGAGTTAAACAACTGCTTGATCGCATTCATGCGACTCCAAATAATGATCAAGATCATTTTGTTTGTGAACTGGTGTTAAGTTTTGGTCATTTTTATCCTTTTGAGTCGGTCGAGATCTAATGACAACGCTCCATAATATCTTTGAAGGTGACATGGATGGGTTTCCTGAATGAGAAATTTGAAAGCCTTTAGCCTTTTGACATAAAAAAAATTGAATGAATTGTCTTCCCCTGGCTAGGCATATAATTGGAAATAGCTGGACTGGAACAAAACTATTACCTGCAGTTGACATATCTGTGGATATTTCGCTTTGGAATGAATCCCCTCGTTTTGTCCTTGAATAGATTTAAAAAAGAAACTGATCAATTTTCTTCCTATGAACGATATTAATCGAGACACCTCAGAAGATTTTTTGAAACTACTTAACTTGGGTTAAGACACTACATGGAAATTAGACTTGCAACTATATTAGTTACGTCGAAACTCTTGCTAATTGCTATATACGGTTCAATTTCAAATTTCTTGTTCATTTAAAAAAGAAAAAATAAATAAAAATAAGTTAAGCTGCAAATATGGAGTCAAGTTTCGTCCTCTATGCAACTTACGAAGTCAAAGGTCCTAACACCTTTGACTGGGTTACCTATATATCACCCGATTGCTCTTAACAGTTAGACCTCCAGGCTATCCTGACGAGTCTAGGCTAAAGACGAAACATGCATGTCTATAGCAGGTCTGATGTATAGTGGAGAGCATACACTTCAAATATGTTTTCTTCGGTAATTTATTTTTTTGGGATGTTTTTTAACACCCAAAAGTGGGCAGCTGGATCTTGTTAAATGAAGAACTGAAAATTAGTCTCGTGGGCCATAAATCTGTGTAAAAAACATTTTTTTGTTTAATATTAATTTTTATAGATGACGTTAATAAACCTTCTTAAGTTTAATTTGCTGTAAGACTTGTTTTAAAAAAGAACACACATAACATCCTGAAATACATTTATAAAGACTTAACTACAAAATTAAGTAAAAAAAACTGCTCTATATTTTCTCAAATACATCTATTCGAGAGAGAATTAATATAATATTGTCCTTGTCAAATTTGTTGGTAATAAAATAGCCTCAATCTGCTTGTTTCATTGATTTACACCAACTGGTACTATATTTTCTTGCACTGTCGGAGTTTCAGGTGAAGTATCACATTTATCTACAGCTCGTCTTCTTAGTGTCTGTTTGCTTTAACTTTTTAACTCCGTATGATTTTTTCTTTAGTTTTTTTTGCTTTATTTTATCTTTTTTCCACTGTACTCCTTTTCCTTAGCTCTTCCGTCAAAAGCTTTGCCTCACTTTCACAGTTTTGGACATCTACAATAATTCATTTAATGAATTTCTTTACAGTTGTCTCCTGAGTCACTTAAATTTACCCTTGGTCACACAGTATGCGTCCTAGGAATAAATGTATGATCTTGGAACATAACGCCTATTGTTTGGAACATAAAAATTAAGCGGATAATTTGCCATTAAAACTACTTGTTTTTGAGAATTAAATGCAGAAGGTTACCCATAAAAGCTGTGACCTTGTTACAAAAATTGTGGGGTAAACTCTAGGGGTTGTTTTAAATACATATATTTACATATAACATCCAAAAATCTTTTTATGAAATATCTGGGATCTATTCCAAACTATATAAAAAAAGTTCTTTTAGCGAAGTTCAATCTATTGTAATGGACTAGATTTGAAATGTTCGGAGTTTTTAAAATATATTGTTGTAAAGAACATAAGAGATCGATTTCGCTTGGTATAGTTCCAAATTTTTATAAATTATCTAAGTTGAGTGACAGCAAATCTACAAGAAATTTGAAAATTACCCATACCATAAATTAGACTTAATTCAATTTCCGTCATTCCGTGATACTTACGATGATGTGTCACTCTAAAATCTCCAATAAATCCAGTCAATCAAATATTGATATTTTTTAGATCACAATAGGGTTCAAAATTCTCTGCTCCGTGGAAATCTCCATCCATAACCAATTGATCGTCTTCATTTTTCACGATACTCAAAAAGAGAAAATGAATAAACTTTTGTGAAACGATGTAGGTACAGAATACAAAAATACAATCTTCCCGAGAAACAATAGAAGGTAATCCGCGAATCGCACTAATTAGGCTTTTAGAAAGCCAGCTGCAGCTCCGTGGCAGAATTTTACGAACCTCTCTATGAAATACCTGACGATTATCGATTTGCATGAATGTGAAAGCCAGTCTGAGAGCAGTTGTGCTTTCAGGGGGGGCGACAGGTATTAAATTGCCGGATTGGCTGAAGCATTACAGGGCAAGAGGATGAAAATCTTTAATATGATGGTGTTTATTCAAATCGGCAGTAATGTTTGGAAGAACAAGAAACTTGATTTCCTACGCTGCAAATTATTTGGTAAAATCATTTCAGGTGTAGGTATACCGAGACAGGATTTCTTTGAACTAGTTTTTGCAAACCTTTTGTGCGTGTCTGCGTCCAAGCATTGATATTTGATAGTACTGATGGTTCAGAGACTGTTTTTTTGTATATACTTAGTTAAACTCTCGCAAATACAACAGGCCTATCGCAATCCAGAAGTGCAAGACATCACATGCCTTAACACCAAGGTTCTTGAAAAGAACGAATTTTGGAAGATACTCCATCGAGGCATTGGCAGCTCGACCTGGTCAGAATGGGTTCGTTGGGCCCTTCTAGTGTTCTACAGATAGGGGACGGAGCAGCCAACCTCCGTCGATGTTCGACATTGTGGAAGACTTTGTAAGGTCGGGTGCACCCTGTAGATGTATTGCTCGTTTCTGGATTGTTGTTTATTATCAAAACAGCTTTGTCGAACATTTGACATCATAGTATCTGTACAATAGGGACAGATCAGTCACCTTCCATATTGTGGAGATCCTTTGTAAGGTCAGGCGCATCCACTGAACGTATCATTTCTGGACAGTGTCCAAAAGCTTCAGAGATTGCTTCCTCACACGTGCGAGGGGTACTCCAACGATGGTTTGATCTGAGCTTTGTAGAGTAGCAGTAGCTATTCAGGTGAATACAACTTTCCCCAACTTCTGGGATGTCGTCCTAGCAACACTGGCAATATGATCATACCAGGAGATTTATTTATTATTGATATTAATTCCCAGAAGCTTAAAATTTTACTAGAAAAGAGGTTATTAATGTGATAGTGAAATAATGTTTTAGCCAATACCTATCTCTGTGGAACACTTGCATTGATTATGTGAGAATAAGAGGCATGTCCACTACTGCTATCTAGTTATTTCAGTTTTTATCGATATATTTTTTTGCAATATTGTCTGGAATGTAAAGTATAAATCCAGGATTTTCACTTTTCTATTCAGGATATGTGTAGATTTATTTTGTTCCTTCAAGCTTTTATTGCTAAATGTGTGAAACATCATAACTATTGATTATAATAAGGAGTTGCACCAAGCAAGAATGGGTATTAACAAGGTTCACGATATAATGATATTCTTGACTAACAGAAAAGTTACATAGCTAAAATCACAGGGAGGTTTCTCCAAGCCCTTCATTCTTAGAATTAAAAAAATCTAATTTTGACTCCAGTCATCTTTCTACGTCAATACATGAGCCCCTGTTCCCCACCGCTGTGGCCAAGGACCAACATTAAGGTCATATTTTACCGCGAACTTTTCAGGGGGGAAGGGTGTTGATGTTTCTGGGGGAGATAAGGTCAAACATACTAAAAACAGGATGAAAGGATAAAATAACGAACTACTTATATCAACTTTGCTTGGATTCCTCCCATCGGTACGGGCTAACCTTCTCAGTTTCTTTACTAGCATTTGCACCAATGAAAGTTTGGCAGACATCACCGGATAATTCCAGTCAACAAATTTCTTCAATGCAGCAGAAGAGTAGCAGACTTGCAGTTCAATGATTGATAATGTGTGAACAATTATTGAAATAACCATCTAGCTTGAGATATATTAACACAAAAAATCTATAACAATCTTCTCAGCTTTATAACTGAATTTGTTCAATGGTGCTCTAAGATGTCAATGATCCGGAATTTAACCAAATTTAACAAATGCAAAGCCTAACTTCAACATGTTGTGTTCTGATGACGTTTTTTCCATATCCTGTTATCTACATAACTACCCCATCATCGAGGGTTCAAGATTAGGCTTTGTATTCACAGGACAGACAGTGGCGTAGCGAAGATTGGAGGAAAGTTTGCAGGCTATCTTTTGCCTCAAATGCTGGAATGTTTCCAAACCTTTTTCCAATCAGGGAAAAGCTTCCATAGTAATTCTCATGCGAAAAATCTTGTTAATTCTTTCCTAGCTTTCGGATGCTATGCATCCATCTTCATGGCTACAATATTAGTAACAAAGAAACAGGACCTCTTTGTGTTATTACCTAGTCTATTTCAAGTAAGGAAGTCACCTAAAAAACCGTTTTTTTTATAATTTGTTAAATGGTCTTTCGGCCGCTTAAATACACACCTACGTGAGGCGTTTACAGCAGCTCATACTTATTCACGCCACTGCACTGAGAGACGGGTATAGGAGAGAGCAAGAAAGAAAACTACTTTCTTAAAATAACATCGTTTGCTATACGCTCGGGCTGGTTGGCAATACACCTTAAATCAGACTTTCCGGCGTGACTTTAAAAGGGCAACTTTTACTCATTTGTTGGTGTCTGTTGAAATATTTAGGGCATACTAACCAAGCCACAATGGGGATGTAAATGACTCGCGATATGGGTTCCTGGTCCCATTCTCACGTAACGACATCGTTGAAATGGTGAAAAATGAGTTTGTGTCGGCCTCCAGGGAGTTGGTATGCTTTCTAGTTCATTTTTTCGAAGGTGTAAGAAAGCTACAAGAATTAATGATCTTTAATTATAAATTGCCTAAAATATCAAATTTTTAGTTGGAGGAGAGCAGTATAGCTGAGGCGTAGCCAAAAATTATTCAAAATTTATCAGAGTGGCTTTTTAAGCTCCGCTGAAAAGTGGTTCGATTAGGAAAATCCAATTGAATAATCCAGGAAGATAACGATCATGAACATCGAAGTCATTCGTGCACAGCCTGGAAAGAGCAAAATGGCATAATTTCCTTCCAGTCACATGACTCTTATGACAAGAGGGCTTCAAGGAAAATGTGAATTCATTGTCACACAGTTATCACGACGTCTTCGGAAAATTTAATGCTCTTTTCCGCCAATATCAATCAATAGTCGACAACAATGGATATTAGACAATTTACTACACACATAAAAATAAATTCTCAGACCAAGAATATGTGCTTTCATTCAAGTATACCCTATCTTCCTATATGCGTAAAGCTGTTAAAGTAAGAATGCTGTATATTTGAATATTATGAATGCATTACTTGGAGCGAATCACAAGATGTTCCTATTCTTGATTGAAGTACACGGAGCTCCGTTGGAAAATATGATAACCGTACAAAAAAATATGGAATTCTTTTTAGAAAAGTTCTTCTTAGATTTAAAGAAAATTATATTCTTCCTTAAAGTATATATCTTCTTCAGCTCCTCACACTAATCACTAGTCTACTGGTGTAAAAAGTTGTATAAAATTGGTGAAAATTGATGAGGATTTCGCAGATTTGTTTGCGACAGAACTACTGGACCATTTTCTGCTGAGGAAAACATTTTTCCCTTTTTAGTGCACGTAGTCTGCATAATTTGAGCTCTTTCAAGAAATATCTAAATTTTTCTACTGTTTCAATATCACTGACTTTCATTTCATTGACTTGATTTTTTGTTTCAAGTTTAGATTGATGTGGTATTCCTCAGGTTCGCTTTCTCTCCGTAGTCGCGCTTCAACCCACCCCGTCCGATCTCCAACTGCCATACAGTGTTGCTGATCGCGGTGTGCCGCCCGGCGGATGATGAGTAAGCACCGTTGAATCATCTTTGTTCGATGCTTTTTCGGTCCTTTTACCTGAAGATCATTGAGGATACCTCATAAATGGAATGAATGGAAACGTTGTGTGTTACTCAAACATCTGCACAGTTTTTTTTGACAGATTACAAAAAATACCGCTAATTCGACTACAATGTTCAGAAAAAAAGGATAACGGGAGGTTAATTGTGGGCACTCAACATAAAGTCATTATTCGCCTAACAAACAACTTTCTTGCTAATAGTTACTTATTAAACTAAAATTTAATAGCCATTACCAGATTAAGTCCTTCATCTGAGGGTAATAAATCTTTATAAACGTACGGTTTAGCATATAAAGGCGCTGATAGTGCCCACGCGTTGAACGTATATGTGGTAGATACCATCTGTTTGTATATGAAGTTGATTCCTGCGGTATTTGCTTATTGTTCACTGTCATTATCAGAATCATTATAAACAAAATGTGATGCTTGCATATCCATCAGTTACTTGAAGCGTGTAAAGAAGCGAATCATATTGATGTCAATATTTATTCGATGAAACGTAAACAATTCTCAAAGTTTTGCCCCAGTTGAATGGTTTATGAGTGATAGATTAATCATGACTTAAATGTGTAAGACGATTCATTTTAATTATATTAATTAGGCTGTGGTATCCGTAAATATGTTATGCAATAATCACAAAATATATTCTGCTACATTGTTGCTGGATACTTAGAATCATGCGACATACCGACTTATGACCGTAGAACAAATCCAAAACAATTAGATCTGTTTTCACAAGTTTTAGGGCATAAAGGGTGCTAATTTCTTCCGATTCTGTTTTATCAACTAATAAAAATGACTGCATTTTAATTAAATATTCAATAAATAAAAATGGAACTATTATTTAAGCCTGGTAAAAAACCGCATCAGGATATCAGTTTATTATGAAATTTGATTTAAGGACTTTTGAACTATTTCAAGTGAGGTTTAGAAATATTATAAACCATGGAAAATTTGGGAAATTTGAATTTTGCGAATTATTGAAACCCATCTATAAATATATCTGTTTATAAACTTATACCATAACGTGAAAAGTCAAGCTCAGTCCTACTTGGCGACATTTTTTGTTTGTCTTGATTCCAGCCATAGTGCGCAGCTAGATACGCAAAATTACTTCACCGTCTTCAAAATTGCAAGTATTTTAGTAAATGTTCATCGAAGCCTCTTGATAGAGGCTACGAATATGGTGGAATTTAATCCTATAATTAATTAAGTGCCCACTTTACTAAACGTCAATTACCGGTTCGACTCAAATGATAGTTATATCGTATTCAGAAATAATTATATTTTATGATGTACACATGCATTACATAAAATACTGATACTTCCAAACCGGTTTTACCCGCATATCCTATTAATTTCCAAATCGAATTACAGACACGGCGAATTTAATAATTCATTGAACGTCCTCATCATTTATTTCCCTTTGCGCCAGTATTTTCTGCCAGATTTGAAAATATCCAAATATTTATATGAACCCACTGAGAGCGATTTATTGACTATGAAATAATAAAATAGTGGCATTATTGTAGCTGTGACCTACAATTATATATTTTATTGCGATGTAGCCAAAGACGAGTACATATTTTCTGGCGTGATCTGACCCCCGATTTTATAAATCAGAATAAAATGGAACGGAATCTCAATCATAGGACACTCATAGATCGAATTTCCTTCAGTTATAGGATCTATCAGATATGTTTTTGTCCTTACAAAATATGTGAATAGTGTTTTTTTTTGTGTATATTTTAATCTACGTGTTGTTTTTGTGAATCTTTAGCAGTTGTTTTAATTTTTTTTAACTTGAATATTTTTATGAAGCATTCCATGACATCGTCAGATGATTCGTTGAATAAAGGCTGTTTATTTTTATTATTAATGTGAAGAAATGTATCAATTGTTTGGTTATTTGGAGGAAGGTCACAACAAGTGTTGCCAATTAGCGTGTGATCACAGATTTGTGTATATTTTGATTGACCTGTGAGACTTTGTGAACATTCACAAAAAAATTATGATTTGTGTGCAATTCTGTAATTTGAAAAAACACCTGAAATAGGCATTTCTTGAATTTAGTTTTTGCGTGTTAAGGCGTGTGATTTGAGCATCCATTCTTTTAAGGGTTGCAGAAGAGGATTCGTTTTTTTCTCTTCAGTTTTTTTCAC
Organism: Bruchidius siliquastri; assembly: GCA_949316355.1. Lineage (NCBI taxonomy): Eukaryota > Metazoa > Arthropoda > Insecta > Coleoptera > Chrysomelidae > Bruchidius > Bruchidius siliquastri. Next base: position 18,627,918 of record OX438536.1, on the reverse strand, counting down.
GGGCAAGTCAGAATGTTTAAGTTTCCCTATGGACCTGCTTGTCAAAACGTCTAACTTGAACAGCCTCATTGTTATTTCACAAATTCACATTGGCAACACTATTCACAAGCTCAACTATATTAAAATATACTGTCCAGTCACGATGACATCCATATCCAATTTTCTTAAAGAAACAATTTAGAGTATAAGCAAAAATCCTTTGGGATGTTTGTGCCTACAGGACTGGAAGTCGTGGCCCCAAGGAGTTGAAATTACTAGTGAAGAGAATTTAACGACCGAAGTAATTAGACAAACAAATTTGGTAACGAAATTCAGTAGCTGTGAACCGTGATAGAAAAATAATAAAACAGGAAAACATAATGTAGAAATGAACACTTTAAGGTTGATAAAGGGACCAACATTAAGGGACAGAAAGACAAATAACAGTATAAGAGAGTATATGGAACGTCAAAGAATGGATTAAGACATGAAAAAGTTAATGGAATGATCACGTAGATAGGATGGGGCCGGATCGACTAGCAATCATATGTAAAAACGAAACCCTCTGGTAAAAGGTCAATTGGAAGATCACCGAAAAGGTGGAAATACTGACAGTCATCAACAGAGGAAACTAAATATAAGGCGGATGAACAGGAAATTCGTAGTAATGTGGAGAAGAAGAAGCATTGCAAAATTGAACGATCTTAGGTGCTTCCGTTAAACCATGGTAATTCGAGATATTAATTTAACTTTAGGACTACTTATACGTCTCGTTCACGTCTTTCATTCCTAGAAAACCTCCTTATTCCAACCAGCGCATCTATCTTGATAATACACTACTCAGACTCATAATAATCCTCTGACCATTGAAGCGAGTGGATGTACCTCTGCTGTGCAATGTCGCGTGGCTTCCCAAGTGGGAAATAGTATGGAATATTAGTCACACAATGTTTGGGCTAGAAAACCTGATTTTTCTCTCATTCCAAGATCGTGTATTTAAAATTTCATACTATCACAAGCGTGTGCTAAGTAACAATTATAGATAACAATAAGTAAGACAATATCCAATGTCATAGTCTCGAGAGCAGTGATACACATGCATCATAAACACATTAAAGCGGGAATAGACATGCTAGTAAAAAAATGCCAGTGGCCCAGTAACTTGTCCTTTGCTACCTAAAATACACATGCTAGGAAATTGTATAAAACAGTGGCCAGTATCTTTCATTCCAGTTGTTGACATTCCGGTTTCCAGTTGGGCGCATAGAATCCTCCATCTTCTCAATTCTTTTTGATTAGTTTTTTGTTTTTTATATATATGTTTTGGTGAATTGTACTGTTAAATTTCCATCCTTGAAGATGACGTACTCCATTTCAACATTTGTACTTCCTATATACTGCATAAAGGGTATTTCCATCACCCCCAATGAGCCATCTTGTCATGAAAAAATTGTTTTAAGAAGAGCAGCCATTGACCACTTGCGAGTTACTGACAGCGCGTCGTTCACACAGGTTCCGACATAACTACCATGTATTTTCTCTCTACCCAGTTGACGAAATCGTGCTACTTGCACACATCAATCAAACGTCTTGCGATCTACTGGTGTGTTTTCTTACTGGCAGCGAAGGTCACACATAGAAGTAGCATGCATCTTCCAGTGAGGCATGCTTCTGTGCGTTTAACAAGCATATGTGTACTCTCGCCATCATCCATATACATGCTGTAATGATAGCATTCAATTGGAACTAACTGCCTTGTTTCGAAACTGTAACTCCTTTTTTTTTTAATTTGAAAGCAATGGCTTTGAAACTTTTAGCTCTCATTCAAGCATATCGATGCTACTAACAGAAGGATAGCTGATCTGTAGCTGATGGCTAGCTATATTACATAATAACATTTTTTTATATAGATTGCGTCACGTAAAGCCAGAAAGCCTATCGCGCTTCATAAGCGCTGCGAGAGAATAAATGTCAGTTCACATTGATCTTAAAATTTTGTAGATTATAAACATCAGTGAACAAATTCCCCGGTAGCTCATTCCACAACGCCGAGGTTCTCCAAAAGAACGACTTTTAGGAGAGACTCGTTCGAGGCATGTCCGTCCCCTGTCTTCAATGTTCTAGACTGGAGGTCCTTTATGAGGTCAGGCGCATCCATTAGACGTATTGCTCTTTTCTAGATTCTGAACCTTGTAGAGTAGCAAAGCTGTTCCGGAGAATTTCCTGGAGAGGACGAGAGCCCCCAACTTCTGAGATGCCGACCTAGCGAGACTGGCAACATGATGATGCCATGAAATGCTATTGATATTAATTCCAGAAGCTTGAAGGCAGATGATTTAAGTATTGGCGTCTCTCCATCTTCACGGCTAGCACGGAATGCGATTTCTCATTTCTAAATCCGCATTCTTCAATTCTGTCAATGTGTTCATTAATCTGAACAGCATCTCTTCTCACCTCTTGCCGCGCTTCAGGAGCCGGAGAGGCTTTCTGCCTTTGTGAGAGGTTCTCATGAAAAAAATGATAACTCCATTTATTTATAAAGTGCCCTCTTGCAAGCTATTCAAATAAACTACGAAGCTATGATGGCTGTATATCGAGCTTTTGTCAAGTTTAATTAACTATTAGGGCGTGAGGCGTATAAGCGACAGAAACTGACGTCGATAGAAGCGGTGAGTGAAAGAGTCAGATAAATAGAAGAGTGAGAAAAACTGACATGGCTGTCGCCTGTAGTCTGCGTGGATCGGCGAAATTTGTAGAATTATTGATGGATTTTAATTAACCTACTTTTCCCTGTAGAAGGTAGTCAAAAGGGATTGTTCATTTTTTCCAATAAATTGATCTGTCTGTTGTTGATTGAAGTGTTATTCTTCTTCGGCTATTTTTAACAGCGCTGGAAATATATTATTTTACGTAAGATGATAATTGCATTTGAACAGAGGACAAGCAGCTTAAACCTGCGATATCGCACTTAGACTTACAGGAGCTCTTATGCCAAATAAAGCGCAAGCTATTGATTACTCTGTTTTTATCAGCCTTATCCAAGTTCGTCCAACGTTTTTATATTTAACAAATCTGAAATATACTCCAACTTTCGACTAAGATGTGTCAGCATAGAAATTCTTTGGGTAACTCAAATGAGCTTGATCAAAGTTGTCGAGAATGAATTGTAGAAGCATCAGTTAATTTCATCAACTTTTGGATGCGTGATATGAAAAACGGCTTATTCTAATGTGACATAGTCTTGGGCTTGCCGTGTCTGAGTCTCTGAATGAAACAGGGAACAGAGGCGAGAGCTATGGTGGTAGAATCCAAACGTGGACACGTGGGCTATAACAGACCCAATGGAGGGCAACACCAGGATTAGCGAGGCTGTGGAAGGCATTCTCGCAATGTCCCCACTCAAGGTGGAAAAGGCCAACGACATCATAAGCTTGAACAGAAGGTACGCATTATTCCAAACAGGGATCAGTATGTGAGAGGTGATATAAAGCTCCTACCCCCACAGTCAGCTATTCTAGACTCACGGATCTCGCTCAAATCAAACGGGATCCAGTGGTGCGGAAATGTGCTTGGAAGAAAATGGCATGGAGGAAAGCATCTCTTTGCCCGGAAACCTAAACGTCAGGTTTCCGGGCAAAGAGATTCGCCTATTGGTGACTTATTCCAAGTTGAGCAGTGCCCGTAGCAGGTTATTTATGTCAGGTAATTCTGGTCCAGGAATGTGATGCCGACCTCCAATGTTTAGCTGTATCCAAGAACGTAATTCTTATGTGTCTCGGTCGCCACAAAGGTGTGTCACGAAACTAATAAGCAGATCATTTGGTATGATTAGAGGCATTGGCTTCGAATTCGAACCTACGTCAAGTCAATACTGCCCTAGACGAACTGGCATACAGCGATCTGGCACAAGTATGGCTTAAGAGAAATGAATGCAGGCTGGCAAAAAGGTTCACACCAGGCCTTAATAAACGACAGGTGCTAGGGCTGTTTTGAACAGAAGTCAAGACTGACTTAACCTCCTGGTAGGAATTCTCACGGGCCATTGAAGACTAAACATACATTCCCAACCAGCACTCTCTGGGGTCAGGAAGGGTCTGAGTATCTCCAATAGGCAAGGGAACTCATCTTGGACCTATTGATATAGATTGACGATCCTATTTCTCTCTTGATAGGAGACGGTTGAGATTATTCGGACTTACTACTGGCCACAAACCCTTAGACGCCACCAACATGTAATGGGGTGGTAAATAACTTGGGAGTATAATAAGCGGACTATATAGGAGGCTAGACTTCTGAGACCAGATGGTGTGATAGGGATAAAACCTGGGAGCCACCTTCGCAAAAACGGCTATATCGACCACGAATTGTAGCGGAAAAGGGTCTGTTAGGTGGCATGCAGCAACAGCCTCTGCCATTCCATGACGGAGTTGCCCGCAAAAAAATATATTAATGATTCCAGAAAAAAAAGGAAGAAGCGACAAAAATGGTATCTGTCTACTTGTTGTGACTCTGTGTCTTCTTTAACTCTTCGCCTTCCCGAAATAAACATAAGGTGCTTTGTCTCCGCTCGAAAGCACACGTGCTGACAACTGTCGACAGCTGTCGGCACAGCCGCAATACAAAGGAAAGCACCCATCGTATGTTTGAATGAGGTGGCGCATATAAATACATTATGGACATAATTATGTAAGAGCTGGCGCGATCTTGTAACATTAAAGATTACAGAAGTGGTTAGCAAAGGTATTGAGGCAATGAGGGGGTTTGTTGTGGACAAAAACTGACTGAAGGATTTTGCTTATTTCATGAGATGTATAGCTATAGAGCCTCTCGCAAAGGCAGAAAGCCTATCGCGCTCCAGAAGCGCTGCGAGGGGATACATATTCACTTTACAACGCTGTATAATGATCATGAGGGAACGAACTCCCCTCTTCTGTTTATTGTACTGATGAGTTGGTTTTATTATGCGCGACAGCTCGGTCGAACTTTTACCATTTATTATATAGCTTGCCGGCCCAGCAATGCGGGTGACATGTTCGTGTCAGGACATTTAATTGTTAATTTTATCCCTAGCAGCTTGATGGAATATGATTCAAATATTGAACATCACTCCATCCCCACGGCTAGCAGACATGTGATTTTCTATTGTTACATCTACCCACATTTCCTATCACTATTTGTCTAACTCATAGATGACTCTGGAATGCTAAATTCTTCACATTTTACCGTTCACTGATTGGTCGGGCCTCAGGGTTTTATAAGCTGGGAATATTGAGCCTATCATAATGATACAATCGTAAGTGTCAATGAAATGATTCAGGTTTATCATTCTCACCCTACTTAGCCCAACGATTTCATCGTTTCAACATGTTTTTGTGGGATAAACTCACAAATAACAGAAACATAAATCTTGGGGCTTCCAACTTTGCTGTTTTTCCTGTGCTTCATTCATGGATCTAGTCAAAAAAAGTATTTTTAAAAACAAAAATACTTCTTGTATCGATTAAAGATAAATTTCGTATATTTTCGAGACAAGTTTTTTCGCCTCACGGGTTTATCATTCACACCGTATTTTGCACAAACATTTCGCCATTTTAGCATGATTTTTTGGTGGAGTGAACTCACAAATAACACAAAAATGTTACCTTCAAGCTCCCGACGGCGCGGCTCTTATGCTTTATTTCTAGATCTAGTCAAGAAGCCCATTTTTCAAAGCAAAAAATGGGCTTCGAGTATCGAGTAAAGAAAATATTTGACCAATGGGACTATGTTTTGAGACTTTTATTATATACATTTTATATATTTTCACTTATTTATTATTGTTGCCTTTAACGTTCGAAAGGCGTTTTCTCTATCGGTTCGACAGATCAGTTGGTTCTTAGCACTAATTTTTGGGTACCCAACGAAAAATCATTTGTGCCAGTGCTGGATAAAGTTTCTCACGAACGTTTTATAAAGGTTCACTCTTCGCGAATCTGATTGTCGCCAGGGAGCTTGGTTCATGTAAGCGTGTACCACGGTTGAGGTACTGTCGATTTAGGGTATAAATTGCTGCAAGCTCGAGTACTTGAAAATTGGCTTTGGATTACCACTACAATATACAAGATTGAGGTTGTAATGTCTTAGCAATAGATAGAGAGCTGCAATCAATGCAAAAGTGATTAAAATGAATTAGTGATTGAAAAACTATGACAGGTATTGCACGATTTTATATTTTAGAATTATATACACTTCCTTATACCTATTTGGTTGTATCATTATTAATTGTTTTGTTTGTTCTGTTTCAGGTAAGTCCGAAAATAGAACGTTCTACTCTGATAGAGGTAAGGCGAAATACCGATATATAAATTCACGTTAAGTTTATTGCCATCTGTACCGTCCATCTATTCTTCAATAATGCTACGACTAATTCAGTACTACAGATCTATACCTTCCAACATGCACTTCAATTAAGTGTATGTTCTCCACCTGCCATAGACAGGCATGTTTCGTCTTTAGCCTAAACTCGTCAGTATAAACCTAACCTAGGTAATGGTGGGTTAGTAACATATATTTCCAAGTGTCAAGCAGAATAGCGCTACCCATTTGCATCTTCACGAAACCTAGTCTAAATACGAAAGATGTATGTCTATAGCAGCTCATATGTTTAGTGGAGAGCTGACACATAGTATAAGTCGTCAGCTTCTGATGTGAATGATGTCGAGATAACGGATATTAAAAAGTGTTTACGAAGAACAAGAGATGTCGCTGTAAATCAGTTCATCCTTGTTGACAGATGTCATAGGGGGCATCTGTCAGCGCTATTAGGCAGAGTCCAAGTTGTTGGACTTCGTGATGATGCCAATAGGTAGCGCCACTATTGACAGTAGTGTTCATGAACATTTACATTAAGCAACGGTTCTTCGAATTTAATATGTTATGAGATACAACGTACCGAAGTTACCGTACATCCGCGATAATTTTGAGATATGCAAAACTCACAAAAATTACAGGGAACAAGAAAAATTTATATATTTTATCGTTATTTCTAATGTATGCTCTCCACTATGCATCAGACCTGCTATAGACATGTATATTTTGTCTTTAGCATAGACTCGTCAATCTATGGTGGCCTGCTAGAGAGCAATTTGGTAGTATATGCCTAACCCAGGAAAGGATGTGGTGGCAACGTTTATCTTCAAGTGCCACACAGAGGGACGCTGCCCATTGACTTGACTTCGTAAAGATGCCAATGGGCAGCGCCACTCTGCTCGACAGTTGGAGATAAATTTTGCTATCACTAAAATACTTTTGAGGGCCGGAACATAGATCCTTTTCCTTAAAAATAGGGTTGCTATAGATTTTTTAAAAGTAGCTAATATATTACTAAGGACAAGACTTCTTTTTAGTGGTGTAATAGTTGTTTTTGTGAGGTGCAAAATCGAAATATTGCCGTGGAAGATCGTGAAACTGAATGCTGAAGAAACCCTCCATGGAGTCTCTAAAGTACATATTGTAAAGGCGAATTAATTAGCGCCATTTAGAATCAATTCGAGATGAACATATCTGTATAATATTACCAGTTCTAGTACCGTCATTTTGTGACCTTGATGATTATGTAAGCCATATGAATTTTAGGGCGTAGAGTACTTCTTTTTCCAAACGGGGCTAATGTGTTCCGTATCTGTTTTAGCAACTCTTACTATAGATTACTGCAATTCAACAGAATACGGATTATAAATAATGGCAAAACTGCTATTTTACCTCATCAAGTTTTTTAGCTCTGTATTTGACGTGCAATTGTATCAGTTTGTTTGTAGATTTCAAATGGATTTTAGAATTGTTGATCCAAGCAAAATTTAAAAACATTGTAAATTATGTAAATTTCTCAAAACACAAAAAGATTGTGAATTTTTGGAATTATAAAAGATTAAAATCTTTTCAATATTTTTTAAATTTATTTTCGACTATCAACAGTTCAAAATCCGACCCAAATCCTCATTTCCCAACTAATACCAATCCGTGAAAAATGCAGTGTCATCTTACTTGACGGCATTTTTGCATGATAACTGGCATCCCGCGTATAATTGTATCGTGACTTCATTATTCTTGCTTCTCTACGAATTCTTATATGATGCCTATGATTATAACGTGATGAATGCTGTATCTGCACTCAGCTGGATTAAACTCATTTGGCTGACTTGTTCCTGTATGCTGGGTCGCCGGTGGGTTATTGAGTTCGTTCATTAAAACGTATTGATAAAAGCTGGGCATTGCCGATAAGCAAGAAAGATATTGATTACGTTTTCAATTAGTAGCGCTGGGTGTACGTTACGCTCTAGGAGTGTCATTGCGTCGATACACGATGTGTGTGATGCGGAGAGTATGTGCAAATTACTATTACAAAGGGGTAACTAATAATGCTTAATACGCATCAGCTCTAGCGTTGATTAGCCTCTGATTAGTAAGTAGAGCATTATATTATCATCGATAATAAATCTTCTGTGTCGAATGAACAGCAGTCCTAATGGTTGGGCAATTATCCATTGAAAAATGTCTCATGCCATGGTATCAGTTCAGAAATAAGGATTTAGATTAACTATTTCATAGGTTATTGACAATTAAAAATGTGATTCGGATAGGAGACTGTCAAACTTTTAGAATCAAATAAAAAATAATTGAATTGTTGGTAAACTATTTTTTTTATAATCCCAAAGATTCACAAAATTTTGGTTTTCCAGAATTTCCGATATTTCCAAAACTTTGTTCTGTAAGTGGATCAACTGTTCTAGAATCAAATGCATATCTTCATTCACTTATTGATACCACTGCACCTGAAATACAGTGGCAACCTACTTGACGCAATTTTTTGTGCAGCTACATGACACTTTCGTAATTATTTATGATCCTCAATCAGTTAAATATTACTAGCAGCGATTTGCTAAAACAGAAATGGAATATATCAGCCACCTTTGGAAAAATAGGTTCATAACTAAGATGTATCATCGTAAAAATCTACACCAACTGAAAATAATTTAATTCATTTGTGATTCAATGAACATGTTTGAACAATATGTGTCTGACAAGTACGGCTCGAAAGTTTACAGATTAAGCGTATCTTACCAAAACCTACACTGTTCGACATCTACCATCACTCTCATACCCAATTTTTGCCCTGTCCCCAATTTTAAGAAACGATCATGGGTATAGGTAATGTCCCAAAACCAGGTTTGAGTATTTTTATTTCACTAGTTTTTTATTTGTTAATAACATCGCCACCACTAAACAGATTTGTGTGAAGTTCTCGTCCCTGTCACAGTGTCAAATATTTATCAAAATACGGTAAGTCCTTTCCAGTCTATACAAGGCTCAAGGATTACCTGACTGAATACAGACTAACAGACTGAAGAAAATGACTGACGTAGTTTTACGTTATGAATATACCATGAAACATCAAGAAAACACATTATCTTGATTTAAAAATTCAAGCAAGCCGCACTAAAAGTAAAAATAGTTATCATTATTAGAAGTTTGTTCAACAGCAATAGAGAGTCCACTAACTAAATATGATTGAATAATTCTTATTAAATTTAAAATACGAATAAAGTGGTAACAGAAAAATGTCTACTCATTGTCTGTTAAAGTATCTAGTTTTGTCGATTTAATCACTTTTGCAGTGAGTTATGGACATTCTTTAATCTTACTGTTATTCTTTCGCGAATGATACCTTACGAAACTTATATATATTTTAGCCTTGGCAGCCTTTATCAAAGTACTTAATACGATAAATTAAATATTGAAGTTCTCATTTCCATCACTGATGAATGCTGTTAGCTGTTAGGCCTGTATGGAAAAAATTATATCCCCGTGTATGATAAACTCTGGCAAGCAAAATCAAGATTAGAGAAACAACGCCAGTCCCACGTGCTCCGTTTCCCAGTTGCTGGCGTTCGATCAGGAGCAGCTTCTTTTCAGGTGATGCAAAAAGGCAAAAAAAACTGAGACGAAGCAGCATCGACGGCACCGGCTATTATTGGAATCCTATTATGCCAAGCAGAAGGGCATATAATCGAAGGGACAGCTTAATGAAATTCATTTGGTTCACTTAATCCGTATGTATACGGGCTCGATAACAGCGTCGCGTCGTAGCTCTTTACCCTTTGCAAGATGTTCATTAAGCAGTATAGACCGAAGCTGACGTAGTCACTGTTAGGTCACAAGCTGCAATCAACGCAGAAATGCTAGCAAGAATCAATTTCAATTCAACTAAATTTTATTTTCAAATAAAACAGTCACTGTATAGGAATAGTCGCAGCAGAAAGCTGCTTAAAATACAATAAAAATGAAAGAAACATTCACACTGCATCAGAAAACAACGTTGAAAAATCCGATAAACTATGAAAGCAATTGACTGTAGATGCTCTCATTTGATGAAATTCTTCCATCATTCAGGTAAAAAATTTAACACACATTTCACAAATCTCTTTGCCTTCTTCCAGTGACGCGTTTTAATATACATTTAAATAATAGTCGGACTCTGTCAGATTTGACTACCCAAATTACTTGCCAACTACCTGAATAGATCCTATCGTATTTAGACCTGCAAAAATAAAATGGCACGAATCAAAGTTGTTCTGGGCACTTGAATTTCGTTGCTGCCCATTTTTTGTTCATTTTTCCGCCATACGAGCAAAAACTGCATCGAAATCATAAACATCCTCATGAATGTAACGTTACAAATATCAAGTGAGATATTATTGTGACATAATGAATGTAGGATACATTTTTATTGCGTACCTCCAGAAATGTCCTATGGCTAATAAAACAAAAATGTTCCTGCTCCGACTGAAGCGCTCGCCAGACTGGCGAAGATGCAATAAGTGACGTGCAAAAGTGAGTGAAAGAAATATACTTTTACATATACTTTTTTTCAACTCATCCAACCCAGAGCCGGGCCTCTTGCCCTGCCCCATAGAGGCCCACGACTGCCACTCGTTCGCAAAAGCTACTAGAAACTTATTTTATAGCACCGTGAATAAGTACTGCGTCATACATAAAATCGTCGTTCCCACAATCTTCATACGCAATTCGCTGCTCGACATCCGATCACCGCCCGATATGGCAACGTCGCACCGTACAAGTGGTACTGGTTGCGCGGAAGCGACTCGGCGGGGTACCGTTATACGAACGAGCACGTAGCGCGTAGCACCGCAGCCCATTCGGTAGCCTCTGCGGGCAATCGGTAGGAGGCAGCAGCTGACGGCTGGCGAGTGGTGCGGTCAGGGGGGCGGAGTGTCTGCCCCCTCCCCACTTCCCTCCCGCCCGCCGCCTAACCGGAGCGAGCGTATGAAATGGCCGGCCGATGTGGCGCGGTGTGCTGGGTATTCTTCATGGTAGTAGGATTGTAGATACTATGATTTGTTACGGTCTTGTTAAGTTTACATATTGTATAAGCATTATAATGTATAGTCTTTATATCGTTAACCTGAAATTCAAGGCATATTCGGAAATTTCATAGACTTTTGTGTTGTACAGTGTCGTATTAACCTAGATTTGCACCCCTGAGTGTCCTCTGTGGTCCCAGAGCAAGTTCCGTGAAATTTGCGCCCCCTTCTGGATCAACCCCTCCCCCATCCCTCGCAAAAACCTGAAGATCGAAAAGCCTTTCTACTGAAAATATTTCTCACTGCATCACCTACTCCAAAAAACCTGAAGAGCAAAAAGGTTCCTCTCTCCCTCCTGATAATTTTGCTTAATTTGTTCGTTACAGTTTCTTTTATTATACTCCCCACGTTCTATCTTCAGTAAGTTGCGCCCCCAAAAACTTTGCGCCCAAAGCCCGGGCTTCTTAGGCTTCGCCATTGGTGCTATTTTATGTAAGGTCACACCTGGTTGCTTCATCGGCTGGTGAAGAGTACTGTGGTATATTTTTTGGCCACGATGTCCTTCTGTGACCTCGACTTCTTTTGCCTTCAATTCCACCTTGCATTATCCGTTGGAGGAGACGATATTTCTCGTTCCACATAATATGTCCAAAATATACCATTTTCCTAATCTTCATTGTGATCAATACCCTTTGACACTTTTTCAAGGCAGTTGCCTAAGGGATAATCCTGGCCTGCACTTAAACCAAAATTTTTCTAATGGCAAAAGTAAAACCGACAGTTTGTAAATTAAGATGGACAAGAAGTATCAAATTGTACCATCGTCGTATCGTTTTCAGTTCGTTCAAGCTATTACAAAACCTCTCAAGGTGCCTCAGAAGTCGTCCATAAGCGATATATCAACACACGAGTTGACCGAAGACTCATTGCTTTTTCACGGCAGCTTCAGTACCTCGCAGATCTGTGTTCACATTGCCCAAAGACTCATAAGTTACTAGATGGAGTTAGTAACTATGTAATATGTGTTAAGATTTAACTATCTGAAATTGACAGACTCAACAGTTGTCCAGGAAGCATCCATTAAATCTAGGTTGGAGTAAACCAGTTTTTTATACACACAGTTTTTCCTTGTCATCCTTTTTCCTTGTCATCCTTTTTTGAACTGACATTATTCTTCAATATGTTTTATTTGCGCAACTTAAGAATGATCTGAATCTGTGCAAATTTGGTTCTTCTCTGATTTTTGTAGAATATTTTATTATGATTTGAATCTCTCAGCTGGCTTTCTCATTAGACAAAGTAAGTTGTTGACGACCGCTTTTGTTGGCATTGCTTGAAATCTTGATTTTGAGATGTGGTCTGTGGTGTTGGGCTCTAGAGTTATCGATCGTGTGATATAAGAACTTGCAGGATAAATGCTGTTTTAGTAAAGTCCCTGCAACTTTTAAAAATTGAAGCTCTGAATATTATTATATTTATCTAATGAGACCGTCCCTCAGTCCTCAGTATCGCTTGAATTGCAGAGCATTATGACCAATATATTGCGCGTTGTTATATGGATACGTACGTATTACTCTGCTGCAATTTAAATTATAGATATGTGTAACAAGACCAACAATATTATAGATGATGGAATGTATTATATCAACATTTAACATTTTTTTGAGATCTCCACTTGCCGTCACACCCAGTTTTACCCCCTCCCACCAAATTTAAAAAAGATCAAGAGCCTCAGAAACTTCCAAAAACTAAGTTTGGGCGTTTTTTTCATTTTTTTTTCTTGAGTATAACTCAGTCGCTGCTGAACCGATTTTAGAAAACTACAAAGTTTCCGCGGAATACATACAAACAGATAGATAGACCGACAGAAACGAGTGACATGGTTTTTTGATGTATGTGTCATGAAATATCAAGAAAATACAATATCTGGAATTCCTAGTTTTTCGCATTACAACTAGTTTTGGAAGTAAAAGTAACTTTGATCGTCATTTTCTTTTTTAAAAAAGATGATTGATTTAAATGAAGTATGTTACCATCTAGTCATTTGTTTATTCTCCGATAGCGAGTACGCCTTTTAATGACGTCGGCGGCCGTCTTGAACGGTTGACATCTGAGTACGCGTGGCTTACGTGATCCGAATAACAAGGTGACTCACGAGCTCGACCGTCTTGCCCGCAGCCACTGTGAGTTACTCCTCGATTACGATCAAGATTTGCGTTACAAGCCACTACCGCACATGTCAATGAAGGCGTCACGAACAACCAACCGAGAGGGACTTGGACTTCGTGAAGGAACGTTGCTCTGTGGAAATGTGGAAAGATACCACTTGGCAACTTATGTATGCTGGGATTTGTTTTGTTCTTTCCATTAATTTTCAAAAAATCATGATGCTTTATCTTAATGATGGAATATATTCTTCAAGTATGAGCATCTCAGGTGAAATCAGGAAAAAGGCATAGAATCAGAAGATGGTCAGGGATTGTTAGGAAAAACTTTCTCTAATTCGAATAATTAACTTGACTCTAATCTCTAGCCATCAGACGTTATTAATTTCAGCAAGGCTAATATTTTGAATCTGAGCAGGATCATAATTATTTAGCTAGAGCGTATGAGGATTTGCTGCCTTGAAATCTTTACGAGAAAATAGAGATACAAAACACCTTTCCCTATGTAAAAATGTGACAGACAGTTATGTCTCGTCCATACATATGTATGGTTTTTTGATACTCCTATGAAATTGTGCCTTTAATCTCTATTGACTGCCCTATTTATCATATATCATTCACAATACTCTGCTTTTTCGCCAATCATTGTGTAGATGCAGACAAAATAGTCCTGTATTTAACAAACAGTGTCAAAAATTAAACTCTTTTTCTTACAGTGACGCGTTTCGATTTATATTTAAATCATCATCGGACTCGATTTGACTGCTTACATAGGCTACCCAGGTAACTTGTGATCTGGCTAACTAGATCCTATCATGGATACCAAACTAGAGATCTCAAATCTATCATAATATTCATTCTCTCCAGCAATTTTTCTATTAAAGTAGAGGAGAAATGTTTTAAGGCAACTGTATTTGCACTCGTGTTGAGGCGAACATCGCCGTCAAAATGTCCTTAAGATATTTCATGTAATAAACTATTTATCTATATTTCACGTTTTAAAATATTCTATTACCGTATTTAGTAAATGCAAAAGAGAACCAGATATGTGTAAGTCAGGTATTTATGAGCTCTGTAATGCTGTTCAAACAGCCAAACAGCTGGAGCATGTCTTAGGTACATAGATCATTATCTTGGCAACAAAAATAGACTAAGTTTGCTTCATAATTGTAATACAATACATGATTCAAACTTCATGAAAACATTAGAGATTCAAAAATATTTGCGAAACCCTGATTTCATTGCAGTAAATGATTAGACTGATCTTTTGAGCTAAATTTTCAATGATACACTACTATAAGTTTCCATCTATTTGTATTTCATGTTAACTTAATTTTGAAATATCTTAACTCATGGTTTGTATTAAAAGGTGTGTAATAGCTTAAGGGATGGAATATTTTAAGAGGTGAAATACCTTAAGCAATATAAACAAATAAATTTTAAGTGGGTGCAGAAACAACATTCTTAATTTCATATGAAAATATTATTTTCCATCTTTTCCGAAGAAAGTCAAGTTATCTTTGCATGAGTAATATATAAACTTACGGTTCCTATTGATCATAATTTCATAATGACAGGTAGAAGCACAAGTACTGCAAGTAGTTCCCTTATCCGCACAAAAACAAAAGAAGAAACAACTTTCCTAGCCCACGAAACACGGAAACTAAATTAACAAGAAAACAAATAACGAAAAAACGTCGGACCGCCAATGAAGATTTGTAGGAAGTACTTGTGAAAAAAAGTCAAGTAGCCATGGGAAACAATGAATACAAGGATTCCATACCTTTGATTCGGATCTCAGATACCAACATTATATTGGGATCGAATCCGGATCTGATCCGGATTGAAAAACGATCCGGATTGAAAAACGATCCGGATCTGATGTGCACCACTAGTACAAGGGTCACGCTGAAAGTCTTTAGACATTCCTAATCGATACAAGTTTAAACAAGTTTGAGCATGCAGCTATTTTGTCTAAAGTTGTAAGTGTTTACACGCAAAGGTTGCGTCCAGATGGGTGCCACATTTATTGACCAGTGAGCAAAAAGCAACAAGAGTTGATTCGGCTAAGTTTTTTTTTTATAATGGGCGCAGTAAAAACACTTTTAATATCGTAACCGGAGACGAAACATGGTTATATCATTATGATCCCGAATCTAAACAGCAGTCATTAGTTTGGTGCTTTGAAAGAAAGCAGCCTCCAACGGAAATTCGTCGTTCCAAGAGTGTTGGAAAGAAAATGGGCGCATCTTTTTTTCATAAAAGTGGATACATCACAACAGTAGCCTTGGAAAATCAAATGACAGTTACTTCTGAATGGTATATAACCAAATGTGTTCCTATAGTCTTCCAAGAACTATGCAAGAGCCGTCCAAAGACTGATCTGCGGCGTATTCAATGGCACCATGACAACGCACCCGCCCACAGCGCCGCTAGAACACTCGATTTTTTGCTGAACAGGGTGTCGAACTCATGCCTGACCCACCTTATTCTCCGGACCTAGCTCCGTGTGACTTCTTCTTATTCCCTAAGATCAAACAGAAGTTACGAGGTCGCCATTTTCCCACCGATGAAGAGGAATTTGAGCCAAAAATTAGCAACCTTTTAAAAGAACGTTGGTCACAAGAATTTGACAAGTGGTTTTACCGAATGCGTAAATGTATTGAGGTAGGGGGAGAATAGCTTGAAAAAGCAGAATAAAGTTTTTAACAAAACCTTGTAGTTTCTCTGTATCTAAATACTTTCAGCGTTATCTACGTATCTAATCCAAATTAAACACACAACAGAACCTTCCCAGCTGTTATTGGTGCAGTAAAACTAAAAATACCGCTTGTATTTCATCCAGAGAAGCATGATAATGAAACTGACCTTCTGCCCTAAATTGAACGATGTGCTGACTCAGTGGATAATACGGTGAATGAGTATGCTAAAAAGCTTTCGACAGAGTTCAGAAGGAATTACTACTTAAATTACAATGGGCTTGGCCGATGACTGAAGCTTTGACATTGGAGACTCATGCAGTTCCTCATAAATATGTAATTGCTTTCATTACCGTTTCTATTAAAGGTAGAATTGAACGTTGTAACAAAAACTACATTTATTTTGCAATATAATTAATTCGCATTTCCTGTGCGATTGTATGGTACACCGAAAAAATAGTGAGACTTCTGTTTCTAGCTGGAAATAAAGAGCAGCAAAAACCTATGCTAAAATTTTGGAAAGCAAAAATTAAGGCGATTGTAAAACATCTGCCATGTTTTGTTCTGCCTTAGTTTTCAAAGGAAGATTTTGAGTAGCTAAAAGTTCGTAAGACAATTCATGATAGTTTTAAAAATTTTTAAAATTTGGGAGTGGGCGGTGGTGAAACTGTGTGTCAAATACACATTATAAAAGTTACAAAACACTAATAAATAGTGAGCTATGCAGTTGCAGTCAAAATGTCCATATGAAAACACTTCCTTAATTGTCCAGCTCTCAGAAAATGTTCTTCCTTAATTGTGGTTACTTACTTCAAGGTGGGAATTGAAATTGCAAGATTGCAAAAATAAGTACATGAACATCAACATCCTTCCTCAACGTAAAATGTCCAATAGTAGACATCACTTTACTTTACACTTAGTCTGGAGTAGTAACCGCATTTATATTCAATCTTGTATTGTTCTGATGAAGGAAATAGATTTTCCAAAAGCTTGACGATTAAGAAAGAGAAACATACATACATACAGGTCAAGTTTTAACGCTACGTCATCCGCGCATCCCTCAGGTTTGACTTCCCGTTTCTCTATTGGTCTTTGTTTTGGTCATTCTAGTTACATTTGTCCTATATTTGTTTCCTCTATCTTAAGTTGCTACCGAATTCTAGTCGCTAAATCCAGTATTGCACCAGATATCACAAATTTCATGCATATCTAAAATTTGGGAGACAGCAGCTGATCCACAAAACCAGCTATGGAAAACTCCGACTTAACGAGGATCATAAAGATTAATTTTCAGCAAACCGACGATTTTTCCCACACATTCATATATACTCATTTATGGGGATATATTCGCGGATAAAACTACTCTGAACGGGAGAGCAGAAGTGCATTTTTCACTGAGGGTTCAGCATTTTATTTTTAATAAACGGACCAGCCGAGGCATTTAGCTTTCATTTGGACGCTGGAAAATGGATATGCGGAACTGTTGTTACTTGAAAATCAAATAAATATCGAACAGTGGCAAGGGAAGGGTAATTGTAACATTCAAGCAGACCATGGAGGACCTGGAGGTTATTTTAAGTTGTGTCCTACGACGCCGGCCTCTTGAATTGGTGGTGGTGGCTGGATATACTTCCGATGTGTTTTTCAGGGATGTCCTTAAGCGTTTTTGTGAGGATGCGCTCCAAAGCATTTCCTAAAACATCTGGATACAATCCAGAAACGATCCATATGGATAACATCAAAGGAAGGTGGTTGATCTGTCCCTATTCTATTGATATTATCATAGATGATCAACCGAACTGTATCGCATAATAACACCAAGACTCGCCAGCACAGCAAATACTACAGGAGCCCAACGGGTGCATCCAAACAAACTTTACCTTTGCGTGAGATCTATAACAAAATCCCAGACTTAAAATTTTAATAAGTATAATCAAATTTGCTGAAACATTGATATGGTATTCTTCCGATGTATTTATCATCCGAGATGTGTCTGTTCTGTAATGCTCTATTTGCTTGACATCAGCAGACTGTTGGAAATATCTAATTCAATCTACAGCTTCGCAAATTACAGCACCTTTATATCTTGCATGGAACGATAGGAACCGATATAATCTCGGGTCAACCAGATCATAGGGTACAATAAAAAATCTCGTCAAGTAGGTTAATGCTCTATTTCTCACCAAATGGTATCAGTTTGAAAATAGAATTTCAATAGGAGCAAAAAAGCAACGTGGCACCTTTACATATGCCAGGCGCCTTTACGTCTATTAATATTTACCTAATGCAACCGTTCCTCAGGCCTCAGTTCGCGCTTAAACGGAGGATAATGTTGATCAATATATAGCGCGTTGTTAGATGGATACGTATTACTCTGCTGCCACTGGATCAATATCTCAAATTTATGTCTAATAAGAGTATCGTCTTACTGTGGTAAAACTGTTATAGGTGATAGAACGTATTATACCACCACTTGAAATTTTTTTGAGATCTTCCACCAAGCTACCGCCAATTTTTTACATTGTTGAATGAGGCTATACCATGTCAAAGAACCATGACATATATTACTATTATACTATTTTCCTGGACACATTTTGGCGTGGAACAACTGATTAACCAGTGACACATTTGAACTAATTTTATATAAGTCTGCATTTTAGTCTTAACTATTGAACCAAATTTGGGAGCTTACCAAACAAACAAACTTTCATTAGGATGTGTCACCATTAACACTAGTATTTTTGGTATAAATTGAATTCAAAACATACTGGCTAATGACAGCGTTTGACAATCACAACGGAACATATAACACCTTCGCTGTCTTCGGTATGAAAATGAGATATCGCAAGAAATAAGCCAATCTAATTGATGAGGAGCTCGATTCTTGAGCCCGTCTTTCTCAAATTTCTTTCGCACCTACGCCGCTGTTTCTAACGTTCAGCTACCGAACAACGAGTGGGCCCCCGCCTATCCGGACTGTGTATATCCGTCGATAGCTATCTGGCCGAATAAATCTCTTTAAAAAACTCATCATTAAAACAGGGGGAATATATACCGACCACCTGTTGGCGTGTACCACCTAAATTTTCTGCCAAAACGCCGAATGGGATACACCTAACATATTGCCGAATCCGCTGGGAACAGGTGTACCTCTAATAAACCCTTTCCTACATTTGCTATTTAAATTAGGCACTGCACAGGTCCGTATAAAGAATATCGTATCACGTTATTTGCATCTTGTAAAAATCGGAGGACAGTGGCGCGTGTTTGTTTTGGCGCGGTATAACTATAGATTATGTGCTGATGGACTTTGATTAAGTTCATGATATATTGGATTCTTTGTCGCAGCAACTTCACAGTTTCATCATTTGCCAAACGGATCATGTCCAAAACAAAGAGTTAGTCTTCCTCAGGAGTTGCTATCATAGCGAAACACGTGTACGGAAAAATCGGTTTGGTTAGGAGTAAAACTGCACGTATGCGTGGGACCTGCTAGAAACATGCATGTTTCGTCTTTAGCCTAGACTCGTCAGAATAGCCTGTCTCTCAGGTCTGACTGCAGAAAGCATTCGGTAGTATATGTATAATTAACCCAGGTAAGAACGTGATAGTAACATTGCCGAGTGGCATCTTTACTAAGTCAAAGGTATTAGGCAAAATCCAACCTTACCTCATCTTTTACTTCGTAAAGATGCCAATGGGCAGTGCCACTTTGCGCGACACTTGGAGATAAATCTTACCGAGTAGCAAAATATGTTCAGTTGTGAATTAATTTTGTCAAGGTTCAGATCTATTATTTGAATTTGAGAGGTTTTTTTGTATGTTTTATGATATCTACGTCACCACAATCTGTTTCACTCATTCCCATCGGTATCCCTGCTGTCTGTCGGTTTGTTCAGGCCTGAAAAGAGGAAGGGGCCGCACAGTGGTCAGAAACGCCCAAAATGATGACCAAAACCGGTTACCCGTATTGACCGCTCCTTGCATAAAATACCGCATATTTTATAAAATGACATGATATTAGTTTCGGGGTCGCTGATTACGAATTTCTTATCTAATCTACGTTAATTTTTCAAAATACTGAAGGACTCAATTTTTTATGATCCCAAGAAAGACTCATAATGTTTTCCATAATATCATGGAATATTTATTATATAAATATTGTTATAAATCATTTTAGCAAGCCAATACGACTGCTGCTTGTCTGAATTCCGGCATGTATTTGACGATAACCCGCAATTTAATTATTCAAGTGTTTCGATAATGCCGGTGAACATCGAACAGCATTACCTTCATGGCTCACTCGGGCAGGATATGCAAATAAATCAAAGACAAAGCAAATACGTTCGGGATTCGAAGCAAATCTACCTTATCCTGATAAACATCTGGCTGCATCTTCCCATAAAATTTGCATCCAGCGTTGTCGAACGTTAAAATTCATATAAATTTTGAAGCGGTGGAGAACAAGGCTTCCTAAAAGGTTCAACGAAGGAAGTTGATTCTTTTTGAAGAATAATGTACAGAGTCGTATCTAGATTATTGTTTTTGTTATAAATTAGATTGAGCATGATGAAATGTATAGATTTATGCATATTGTACTTTTTATTATTGTTCTACGCTACTGTCCTACCATACTCAGAGGACAAGATGAAATTAATGGTGTTTATGAATTATGTGATTCATTTTTTTCGGGGTTTTGATCACAACGCCAGTGAAAGGTCAGTAACCGCTGCACAGATTTCAATGAAATTTTTGGTTTTATGTGATGTTAGGGTCTTAGTGAGTTTATCAAAAGTTTGATTTTGGACTTCCATTGTCTATAAAATTTTGAGTATCACGACGTTTCGATTGATATTCTATCTTCAATCGTCTTCAGGTGAACAGGTCACCTGAAGTTTCAAACAACTCTTAGTGAGTTATGCTGCTATTAGCATAAATATCAAATCATTCCCAAACTCCTTTTTTTGTTCTTAATTTTTTTGTAGGGGTAAATAATTTCTTAAATTCCCACATTTTGGCTTCATACATTATTATAGAGTAGGCAGAATTTTTGAATTTACCTAACCACAATTTTGGATGAATTTCAAGTAGGTGTTCACTCCAAATGTTTCTCACATTAAAACACATAAAGTAGCATGCTACTGTACATCGCTGAATTTGCGCGATTTGTTTTTCTGGTTACACTGGCTGACCAGATCAAAAATACAATTCACATCAAACAATGACACTGAATCACGACAAAGCGTTGTGCAAAAATGTTGGATTTTCTGGAATATTTCAGTTAAAAATTATATGTTACTACAATTATATTAATACCCTGTTGACATTTATGTATATCGCCCAAATATAGCATCCCAAAAGAAGTTAAAAGAAACGATATCATACGACCTCGACCAGTTTACGAGGGGACCTCGTAAAATTTTAGCTTATGTAATTATACCACAGAATGAGATTTGACTATTTACCAAAGGAACGTGTGAATTACTGGATTAATGTACACTCTGCGCAATAATAAAATTCGCATCCAGAATAATAGAATTTGCGAAAATAAGAAAAAGGTCGGTTGTGATAATTTATTTATTTTCCTGCTCATTGCACAATTCGGCAGCACAGCAAGCTTGGCTGTAGACATCATATTTGTCTCAAGGTTATTGAGACTTCGCGAAAATGCTTGCTGACTATTGTTTTTGTCACATCGCTTAATTTGTAAAAATACGCTGTTTCAGGTCATAGGGGGGTTTAATACATTGTTTATTGATGTACAGTCGTCTAGTCGAAACTTGTGCAAGTTGTTGTTGGTTCCTCTACTCGTCAAATTAACCCTGCGTATATGCATTTTTGCAGGCATTTTGCTTTTTATTATCTGCTACTTTGGTATTTACCTCATGCCATGGAATAATGAATCATACTAACTTTTTATCAGCCTTTCTGGTGATGCGAGGTTGCCTCTTCAGCCATATCTCAGGAATTTTGGAGGCGAACTTTACTTTTTCCCAATGTATACTCAAAGCATTTTTTATTTCACTTCTGACTCGTTGGTTGGTTTAATGTTCAAAAATAACTTCCAGAGAGTATCCATAAACGTTAATAAACACCTATCCATCTCTAATAATTATGCGTTATATAATATTCCAGAAGGACGGTATTTGAAAACTTTTTTACGAATAGTTTCAGCTTCAGCACGGAATCTGGTTCTGGAAATGATATAAAGCGGAGTTTATAATGGGAGACACAAATGAAAGTTATTTTCAATTTGATTACCGCAACAACTTTAAAGTCCTCAGTCCGTTTGTAATTTGTTTGCTGTGTAGCTTACTCTGATGAATGGTATTTGCAAGTAAAGTTTCCAAATGAAATTTTAAAGCTTTTAGGTTTATATTTCAAATGTGTTTCACTCCATATTTTTATTTTTTCGTTTCAGTGAAGATGAAATACTCGTATCACTTTTTTAATATATTGGAGATTGCGGCTGGTTGACTAGTGTTCAGCTTGATATATTTTATATTGAGAGGAATACTGGATTCTATGCAAGAATATAACCCAGCATACACAATATAAGTGATCAAAGATATGAATCGATCTGAGTACACACAAAAATAAATTCACAGACGAAGAATATGTGCTTGCATTCAAGTAAATCATATTTTCGTATAAGCGCAAAGCTATAATAATCTTAAAGTGAGAAAACTATTCTTTTAATCATATCGGGTTAACTTAGTAAATATTTACAACTGAAAACTGGGAGAGTCTTGGAAGTAAGAAATCCAAAATCTTAAATTGAACTCATAATAATCTTGTCAGAAAACAAATAATAGGTATATCACCTATAAGAATACTGAAGCATTTCATAATCTTGCTGCAAATAGTTCTTTTGATCATTTTTCTATTTAAGTAATTTAGTATCTAATGAAAGATGTATCATTAATTATAATATATCTATTGACTTGAGTTGCATTCAAAATGCATTCAAATTAATGAAAACAGTGAAGAGATTGAAAACCTAACCTTACATAGAAGAACCCAAAAAGTGCTCAAACTGTACCAATGTGACTTTATTGCCCATTGGCAACTTAGTAAGTGTTGATGTTGCTATCAAACCTAATTGCTATGTTTAGTTAGACCGTCAGGCTATACTGATAAGTCTAGGATAAAGACGAAACATGTTTGTCTATAACAGGTCTGATGTATAGTGGAAATCATACACTTGATTCTTTCAAAATTATGCACATGCATTGGCCCCGAACGCATACTGGGTATCAGCATAGGCGAGGTTAGTAATGCTCTAGACGATTGGGCACACAACGAACTGGCGAAAGCATAGTTGAAGAAAGATTACTGCTGGCAGGCTAAGACCTTCACAGCAGCCGCTGACGTCGAGAGGTGTGGCTACTGAAGAGGAAAAGAGAATCACTCCACTTGTTGGGAAGGAATCTCACAGGCCAGATGCAGATTGACACTTGTCGCTGTCTGTCAGAAGGAGGACGATACCTCGTTCCATTTCCTAGTTTTGGTGTTGGTTCTCTGGGTCGGCAAAAAGGAGCAGAAGTGGCCTAATTGCCTCCCCACTACTGCTATTAATACTTTTAAATTGTAGCGAAAGATGTAACAAAAAACGACTTTTATTTGTGAAACCCTGTAAATTGAACAATATTATCTTAATGTTGAATTTAACATGAAAATATCTCTTTCACTGCGTGTAACATTTGAGTCACCAATTTTAATAGCCATCCCGCGGCGAAATGCAAAAATTAAATTTAATTACTATTTTTCTCTTAGAATATACTTTCAGTAATAAATAGTATTCTTGTGAAGCTCATTATTAGTGTCCCATTTAAAAAGAACTTTATACAAGATCAATATTTGGAACTCTAATCGACTCCAATAATAATTATCTAAAAGCAGATTTTCTTAGTTGATGTCGAGCTGAAATCCGATTCCTAAGCAATTATCCTGCTTTCTCTCATTCCCACGCTCTTTCGCCTTCCGCAAGATTATAACCAGCGTTTAGTTTGACTTCGGTACAGCAATTTTTCATTTTTATATTCAAGTTGTGGATCCTCCTCACTTTTCTTATGATCACAGTATCTTGAGAAGAATTCTTTTGCAAATAATTCGAAAGTCTTTCTGCTACAATATAAATAATAAAAAAAGTACCGCTGTAAACGAGGAAAGTTGTCCGGCAAGCATAAAGGTTTCAAAATTTGCATTTCGACCTTTCATTGTCTATATAAGTTTTGAGTGTTACGACGTCTGATTGATTAAATATCTTTGATCGTTGTTCATACTCCTAAGGCTGGTGTGTCGTTGGTGCGTCTAATCCTGATTGGTTCAAGTGGCGTTCCGGTTAAGCGGCGTTGTTGTTTTCCCCTGACGTGACTGCATTATCGTTCGTATTCAAGTTCATGCTGTCCAACTGTAGTTCGAAACATCTAAGTTGTCTACAACTTTCTAAAACACAAGCATAAAGGGCTTATGTAAGAAATAGATATTCGGTAGGTATACGTGTTTCATTTGTAACAAAATTCTAATTATTTCATTTTCATACGCTAAATAGAAGTTTGGCACACAAAGCCGAAAATATATTTTCTTTATACATAAAATCGGATATATAAAACGTACAGTGTATTTCAAATTTTATATTGTTGAGTCTTCTAAACCTATGAGGTCTCGAATCAAAGAACATTTACTTATACGAGGCGAAATAGATCAAAAGCAGCACTCACCAAACATATCTGGTGAACAGGATACCTAGTAAAATGATAGATTTCTGCACAATTTCAAGAGCAAGATCGGAGAAGTTTAGTCATAATTAACTTCGATGTTTTCCAAACCTACAGATGGATCCTTTATCATTATTATATCAAAAACGGGATCAAAAAGTTAAAAATATTCTAGAAGTTTAGTTTTTTCAGTCTGACGATGATTTAAATATAAATCGAAACGCGTTACCGAAAAAAAGAGTATTATTTGTGAAACTGTCTGTTGATTAGACAACTTTTTATATGCATGATGGAAGAGTTTCACCAAGTAAGAGCATCTATCCAACTAAAAAGTGGCAATTAATTCTTAATATAAGATATAAAAAGGTTAACGAGAAAATTAATATCATTGAGTGGTGCTTTGTACTACATTTTTATATTAACTCTCCTCTTTGAAATAGAATTACTAAAAAATTAAAACAGCTGATATTGAGCATCCTATGCTTCTATCACAATGATGAAATGCAAACATGCTATAGTAAACCTTAATGCTTATATAAATTCAAATATGTACTTCCAACTGCTACCAAAATGAAGTTAATGTAATTTTTGATTATATCTTCAGTCCATATAACACAGAAAATTCAAAAAGAAGAAGAAGAAGAAAAGATTCAAAATTCTTGTATTCTACACTGCTGTTAACTATTATAATAAAATTCCAGCAAAGATTAGAAGTGAAAGTTTTCAAGTGTTCAAACGTAAAGTATAAGGTGTTTAACGGAAAATTTATAATTTTTTTTATTATGAGATAAATTTGTAATTGTTTTTTGTATTCGTCAATTGGTTGGGGATAATTTCGGGGTTAATACCTGCTTGTCAGAAACTCCGCCAGTATAAATAAAAATTTATCATAATTATTACTGTTACTATTATTATTATTATTCATTTATTAGTTACACCTTACAAACACTTGAGGTAATTACATGAAAGGGCATTATTATTATTACTATATAAATTGTTTCGTTAATCATTTTACTCCTATATTAAGAACTATTTTTTACCTTTTAGTTCGAAGGACTATAAAAGTTTTGTTTTTGTTTTTTAAACTATTATTAAACATTGATGAATTTATCTGTTGGTATTTGGAGCCTCAATTGCGTGGCTGCTGGAAATAGACTTGCTCTTCAATGGATCTTAATTAACGGATGTGGAAGATATTCTCTCCGTTTACGGGGCCTCGAATGAGTCCCGTATCGTTATATTTCAAAGATTATGTCTTTATAAATACATGACAAACTAATAAAAGTTTGTTAAGAAGAAATATTAAATTTCATTCGTATTATCACATTTTAAACGTATTGCTTCAAGAACTAGTAAATTCGTGTCATCACTTCTAAATGTATAGATTTATAAACAGAATGACACAAACCTATTAAACTATTATATTGTCATCGGTCCTTCTAAGTGTGCAAGATTTAAATTTAATCTGACGTTGGTCTGAAGTTGGTGAAAATAGCGTTCCATGATTCTGCTATACATACATACATACTTACATACATACATACAAGTTATAATGACCGAACAAAAACAGGACTTTTTGAAAAGAACTTTTTTGCCTAAGAGACGAGGCGAATGAATGCCGGGGTCATCCAACATGTGGATTTTATAGATAAACACTTATCTGAGTATAAGATAAACAAAACGGGAGGGATGTTTCTTGAGAGGGTTTCTTAATTTACATATAGGTATGCCTTACAAATGAAAGCGTGTTTAAAAGCTAAAGTCACGCGGTTTTCCCAAGCGGTCACCTATTCAAGTACTAACCGCGCCCGACGCTGCTTAGTTTCGGCGATCAGACCAGAGTGAGCGTTCTCAGCCTGGTGGGGCCGTTTCCTTATATAATTTATCGTGTGTCCGGATATTTTAACATTAAATATAACTTTTTCAAAATCAATTTGGAAATAAAGAGCAATGATAGGACAAATTATCAAAATATTGTATTGTCATCGGAGCGTGATAAGTGTGCAAAATTCAAAATCAATCTGACGTTTTGAAGAGGGTGAAAAGAGCGTTCGAAGATTCCCTTACAATCATACATACATACATACAGACATACATACAGGTTACGCTAATCAAAACGCGTGTTGAAAATGGGATTTACGTATCAATATATGCAAAAATACTCATACAAATATAAGTAATTTGAAGACAGTAAGTCGGTAAGTAAATGTCATCATTATCACGATCCGTTTAATGAAGTACGATAAGCCGTTAATGTTGGGAATTGTATATTCAATATTTAGTCAGACTACTATGTGTTTGTGTGTGTTGGTTGTACGTCTATTCCAAATTCAGTGGCGTGATTAAATCCGTCGAAGTGGCCTAGTAACCTATTTGGGGGAATTAACGCACCAGCGCGCATCGCCGGCGGCGCCGCGGTTTATGGAGCGCGACCGACTATTTATACCTCATTCAAATATCATGTACGCTGCATCAAAACAAACATGGGCTCTGGGCTAGCAAGTATTTACTTTCCTATTGGTCAAAGGCCGTACATTACTGGTCAGACAACATAGGTCAATAGGAGCGCAATACTGTGGCGATCTAGCACCCACGTTCGTTTTGATACGGCGTAAATTAAATGTGATGGGAGTATAGTATGTTGCAGTGCACATCAAGTGCTTACAACTCAAATGGATATTAATATATAAATGTGGAATAGTTTATCTCGTGGGTACCAGTTACATCAAATACTAAAGTTAGGATAAATTTGAACTTTTGAAGATAGCGTTTGCTTTGAAATTACCATTTTCCCACAGTGAACATAATTTCAAAAAGCATTTTGTCCAAATATGACATGTTTTCCATCCCACTCTGGAATCGCTGTGAGAGGGCAATTTTCAGTCACCTTTTTTATTGGAGGAAGGGTAATCTGCCCTTAGATCCCACTGGGCCTCTTATAAGTGGCTCGTTCTAGGTGTTGAAGACTCGTCTTGATGAGGATAAGCGCGTTGGAATATTCATTGTACTAACTACACTCCGTTCAAGATAATCTCTTGGACCACAAGTAAGAACAAGTACGATGTACGTAATGCCATATTTATAAACAACATATGATGTTAGAAATTCCAGTAATGGCTTTAGTCTCCGCCACTGACAAACGATACTCGTTGAAGCATATTATGGTTCATTTACATTAGCATACAGGTATTTATATTCATTACAAACAGATCGCTTCTGGAACAATTAATTGTAATGTAGCGGTGTTTGGAATTTATAGCATAAAAGCTATGAATTGGGTAGTGTTGTTCATACAAACATGTCCCTTGTTTATCATATAGATTTGCCCAATTTGTCCTGATTGAATGCATGGATAAATTGATATCAAGTGAAAGTTTAGCTATGGTAGATTCTTTATATGGGATTCTACTACCATCCTTAACAGGAACAGAATTGATCATTAAAAAAATAGTGTCTAGTAGGTTGACGCTGTACTTCCCAGGCAATGGACATTTGGATGAGGTTTTGGAGCTGTTGAATTTCAACAAAAGAAATATTGGAACCTCTGAAAATAATTCCGAAAATTCCAGATTACTTGAAAATTTCAAAACTGACCACGACGGGAGTGATAGTTCTGAATTTCGATAACTATATTAAGTAAACTGATATCAGTGCAGATGAAATACAGAGTCAACCTACTTGAAGCTAATTTTTGCTATAATTTTATATAGTTAGAATGCAGTTGATGAAACATAAGCAGAATAAACTGTATTAAAGTAAACGTGCAACCTGTCAAAAGGCAGGAGCGTCTATTTGTGTTCTATTTATAGATTTCTAAACAAACCGTTCGTCAGTATCGCTTGAACGGTAGATTACGAATGTTGATTGCGCGTTGTTATATGGATACGTAGGTTCAGTATCAGTCTACTGCCACTGGATCAATATCTCAATAAATACTAGCAGGGTCAAATTTTACAGATTATATAACGTCTGCTGTCAATACTTGATTTTTTGAAATGCCCACCCCTCTCTATTATCACAATCTTTAGTAAACTGTTACAACTGCACTGAAATATTCAGTTACAATTCAGTTATCTGTAGTAAAAGCTGCTAAAACAGAATCGTGCTCTTTACAAAGAATCGAACTACTTCCTGAAAATACCATACAATATAAGCAAAATTAAAATGATTTTTTTATAACATTCGAAATGCATTGTATGTATTGTCAATTTCTATCTGTCCAACAACAACAAAACCTAACTGTTACTTGAAACTTGTAGACAAGGTGGATTTTCCAAAAGTTTGATTTCGGACTTAGGACTGTTGCTTGAAACTTCGGACTTTCATTGTCTATAAAATCTTGATTCACAAAAAAATGTTTTTTCTGTTCCAATTTCCCGATTATTTCAACTTTCTATCCCTAAATTTGACACACTTGACTTGGCGCGTGGAGTATCTATGGTCAAGGAAAAGTTTGGACTGTATCCTAATTGTTTCATAGGGCATGTCATCCACATGTATATAGACTCACCATAAATACATAAGTAGGTCAAACACTACCTTGAACACTTGTTGTTTTTGTTTTTCTTCCGAGAACTTTACCGTACTGAAAGCTAAATGTGAAGCAATATAACGCTTTTTGCAGTTGAGATTCGAAGAACAAATAAACATAAAGTTTTGATAAGCGACTGAAGTCGTAGGTAAGCGATTAACTTTGTCGTAAACTTCACCGAAAGCAGCTTTATATACACATATACCGACGTTCACATGTTTAAACAAGGTGATTAAAAATACGTTTCCGCATGAACATGTATTGACGTGATTGTTTTGAGCGGCTCTTGAAATCTGAAATTTATATTCATTTCATATGCAATACAGGATCATTTGGCACAGCAACCACAAACAATAGACAGTCTTATAGTTTTACCTTCCGCAAAATCATTTTTTTAAACAGGGAAAGATGATGACGTGTTGAGTGTAAAAAATAGTTTGTAGGGTGGTAAAACTAGTACTTGTGTTTATAAAACTTCTTTCAATAGTAGGTATGCAACACACGTTATGCCTGAAATGTTATCGTAGGGTCAATTTAGTCCAAGGCTTTCCTTCTCAAAATTTGATGTGGTTTTGTGTTATTTGCCTTGATATCAAATCCGAGATAAAAAATAAAGGATCAACATCAATTTCCATGTGTTGCGCACGTTGGCGCTGCCCACTAGTATCTTTACTATCATGTTCCATTGTTATACGTTGAGCATTAAACAGTGAGCTTTATGTGTGTGGGATTGATGTTCAGGTGTGATTCTATCAAGCGGTTAGTCTTCGCTGACTATTATTTGACTGTACTGCATATCATCTGCATAATACAACCATAGTACCCATACGTCTATGAAGATAAGCTCTGGACAACTTATAACATCTGCAGTTAGGACGCCCCCAACTGGGGCGGTTGCTGTAACCAGCAGCAAAGTATGTACTCATATTACTTAGATTACTACAGGAGGACGCAGTTATACTTTGGTCCCTAAACTGTTCCCTGTAGTAAAAGTTGATCTTAGCATGCCTGTCCATACACCAGTCTATAGGATTAGCACTTAATCCGAAGAACCCTTTAGAAGTATGCCGAGCTACATTGGACCCTGTGTGCATTTTTCGAAGCCAGACTATTTCACTCTGTAGGCAGGTGAACGCTCTTCTATCTGCTCCAAAACACGTCGTGGGGCACACGTGGATCCATATCAAGCCTGACTTCCATGATGTAGGAGAGTACCGTTCGACTCGATATGCGAGGTAGATTGCACCCCTTCTATCTGTGTCATTATTTAGAGCAGCGTCGCCACGACAAAGTCTTCAAAAAATCTCTGTGGATGTACGTACCAGTCTGTCAACACTTGGAGGCGCTGTGCCTTTCTGTTGGCGAGTGTACTCTTGAGTGAAGTCAAGATGCACTTTTTTTGTATTCCGCGTGGCACCTTGTGGTGCTGAGAGATTTCACCTGATATCTTTTAGAGAAAATACTGAGATCATCTCCAAACTATGTTTGTGGTCCTTGATGTATTACGAAGACATTCTGGGCATAACTACATAGATTGGTCATAATACTAGTATCACTGAGCTTTATAATAACAGCATAGTAGAGTTATGCATGTCATGTAGCGGTTTTATGTGAAAGGTATTCAAAGATGTCTACCCAGACGCAGGATTGACTCCGACAGTTCAACCCTTGCGATATCGAGGGGAGAAAATCTCGGGTCTAACATTCACTAAGTAATTGAATTTCCAACATATGCTGACAGGAACGATCACACCGAGATATTATTGCACGGGCCTCGTAATTAAAGTACGTGATACAAGGGAGTCACAGTCACATTCAAATCTTTCAGAAATCGAATGTTTGAATGTCACCTGATTACCTACCTCTCACATTTGTATCTGATACAGATACCTTTTCAAAATCAACCTTTTACTTTTCATTTCAAACCAACCCCTTACAACAGTTTCAATATCTTACTGACATATCCGCTGCGAGCTGCGATCATAAACGCCCAACTGTGTCGAAAGCTGTGAGCAGAAAGAGACAACATCTCATCCACTTGAGCGTCATGACATAATAGCGTGTTTGTTTTCACGTAAAGTGTATTTGTTTTCGTTTTTCGGATCCCGGAGCGACGCGACGTTCTGTTCGTTCTGGAAATATATTTATTCTGCGGCACACCGCAATCCAGTATTTTGATGCAGTCGGTATCGTTGTACAGGGGCAAACAAAATTTTTCCCATGACTCAGCTCAGGATCCGGATCATAAGCGGGGCTGGAGCAGCAAAGTTATTGGGGTTGTCAAAAATTACACATTGTTTACCATCGTTTTTTAGAATCGATATCTATTGCCCCACGGTCTATGCCAGCAGCAGTTTCCTGAGGGACTGATCCTTATATATGATAGTGTATGGATGTGCCTCTGATTTATTCATCATAACGCCAGTGTTCCACAGGGTTCTGCGCTTTCAACAACGCTCTTCTTGCTTTACATCAACTCAAACTATTGCAAATGATAGATGACAGTACCCTTGTTTCCTGCAAGGAACTAGGCAAACCACTAGCATCCCGGTTATATCGACGGGAGCAAAAGGTTCTTACGTCTAATGATTACGTCGAAAGGATTGCCAAATGGGGATCTAAAAACAGAGCATCGTTTATCGCGCACAAGACTCTGAAAACATTGGTGGTCTGCCAGCCTTGAATATGGAGAGACGCTCAGTACTCGAGTCTTCTTCCATCGAAAAACTGGGAATTAATATCAAGAATAACATGCTCTGGCACGATCATGTTGACGCCTTTTGTTAGGTTCCAGTTCGCACCAGAAAATTGTATTCACCGGAATAGCTATTGCCACCCCAAGAGGTTCAGATCATGCCATCGTTGTAGTACTGTTCGGATGTGTGGGGATGCGATTGGAAACACTCCATGACAGAATCCAAAAATGAGCAAACGTCTAATGAATGTTCCGAGCCTTACAAATCACTTCCACAGTGTGGAAGGAAAATGGAAGAAGGTTGTCCGATCTGTCTGTATTCAACATCTTGTATCATGGCAAATGTTCGATCGAGCTGTCTTGCATAATATCACGAAGAGTTTCCAGTACAGCAAACACTGGAGGGGCCCAACGGGTGCATCCTCACCAGGTAGAATTTCCAAAGTCTCGAACGAGGCTTCTCCCAAAGTGGTTCTTTTGGAGAACCTCGAGACTGTGGAAAGAGCTGCCGGGGAAGATATTATCCGATGAATGGTTACAATCTGCAAGGCCTCTTCAACGTCAATGTGAATAGACAGTTATCCTCCAGCAGTGCTTCTGGCGCACGATGTTGATTGGTGCGAGGCAAAAATTGGGTGTGTTGAATCAAGTCGTCCAAAAGATTTTCCCTAAGGAAGACAAAGTAAAATGATTTAATGGAACAATAGCTAGACAGGATGAATAGAATGCTAAATTTGAGAACACTACTTTTGTATCTATGATGTAACTTGGGTGGCATTTGTAAACAATCAAATCTGACTGCCCGACGATGATTCGAATATAAATCACGTCACAAAAAAAGAGAGTTTCATTTGTGAAACTTTGCGATCCAATACATATTTTAAATCCGTATCTTCAACTGTTTAGATTCAATAACATGGCCTCATATGACCTCACTTTATTTTACAAGTTATTCTCAGCAAGCCCCTTCATCAACTTACACATAAGTAGATCAACGACACAGTCTAAAAAAGTAACACAAGTAATATTAAGTACACAACAAAAGCTATAGCAGGTATCCAACAAATTGAAGTTGCCCCACAATGTGCCTGACCCAGCAGCTAAACTTTGACTTTCTTTTTAAAGCTGTAAAGATACCTGCCTCAAAATTGAATTGCTAGATTCCACCGAACAAACATAGTTACATACATACATTAAACGTTGAATGAAAGCTTGTAAAAAGTTCGGACCGCGATAGTAAAGTAGAGAATACAAGACCCCAAATCAAACTAATTATTATTGATGATCAGAATTTTTGATATTATAAGCATGTCTTTGACATCTTCTGTTTGCCAATCCGTCTCTGTCGCCATATGCCGCAGACGACCCGACCCTGACATCAAAGTTATTGGTCGTAAAGTCTATGTTTACTCTCCTGGATCCTGGATCTAGATGCAATTAGTGACTAGGGAATTTAATTGAAATGTTTTTCATTGCGTTCTGGAAATAATGACCTGTCGATTCTGTTGTAGTATGAGGTAATATATGAGATGACCTGTGGCAAGCGATGGTCGTTTATTTCTGTCTAGCTACATAAATGAAGCGTAAATGATGAATCGAGAGGGCTGCGACTGAAATATGTGGTGCGAAAACTGTTGGATTGCTGTATGATTGAATGTCCATGTTGAACACTTTGCGGTTTAACATGCGGGTTAATATTTTTGCGTCGTCAGACATTTCAGTTGTATTCTGTTTATTATTCGCAATAAACTTCTCTCATGAAATTTTGTAATTTAAGGATGTTTTTTGGAGAGATTTTAAAAAAAAATTCACTAGCAATAGTTGTTTTAATCCGGAAACTTTATAGTTTTCTTGTTAATTTTAATTGCTCAGGTTACGAATAATACATATACTTGTAGAATTTTTGTAGGACTCTCAGCAACCACCAATATGTTGCGAATAGTTTTATAAATCAATTGATCATAATAACTAATATTTCATTTTTCTTTTCCAGCCGGTTACTACCAGCCTGCAGGTCCGCTCATCACAGTTCCCGGGGCACACCACCCAGGGGGCGGGCAACCGCCCCTATCTCAGCCGCCCCTCACCAAAAGTGTTCCCTTATCTGATGGATCGCCCGTTTCGACCACCCCCTCCACATCTGCGCACGACGTTCCACCACCTACGAACCCTACTTCAGGAGGCGGTGCTGGATCTACCAATGGGGACTCCAGTGATAGTGAGGTAAGATATAAAATTGGTGATGGAAATTTGTAGATAACCTAGATGTTTCAACCATTCTTTTTGAGTGTCAGCTGAAGATGATTGAAGATAGTGAATCCATCGAAACGTGATGACAGTCAAAATTATATAGACAATGGAAATCCGAAACACAACGTTTGAAATTTATAAAGTTGTAGTGAAAAAGTTTTCAACGCTTTCGAGGCTATTTATATCTTGACAATTAAGCATAGCAACCCCGATCAACATTCATTTTTTAGAGAACAACTTTACCTCAGCATATGTAATACTAAAATCTAACAGGAATTAAGACAATAATCTCGCTTATGGACGGAAAATTTAACCAAAACTCTTCATCATTGAGGCTAACTTGTTCAACGAAGTGTGCCCACTCTATCTATCACGTTCTTATTACCTATGATAGACGTTTTTTTAGGTTTGACTTGTACAGTCCTCAGTGAATGATTATAAATAGCGCCAAATTAAAATTTTCAATTATTATTACTATAACTTCCATTTATCGTTCATTTTTCTCTCATTTCCCCTGCAACAATAGACCTGCTTGTTGTAGCTATGATCGAGATATTGTATATAGTTTTCCACCCCCCAGTTTCCAATCCAGCCTGTAAGAATTTAAACCATCACCATGGTATAATGCCTTAAAACAATTTTGTTCCCTTCCAGGTGATAATAACATCTGTGACGACGGGTTGTGGCAGCTCCGGCAGCATCAGCAGTAAAGACCCGCCCCCACTGGGCGTACCTTCCGCGCACCATCCCCCGCCACCTCCCCATCCATACCGATACGCTCCCTCCCAGTACCCCCCACCTCCTCCTAGCTATCCGTACTCCTACCCCGCCACCTACCACTACGCTCCACCTCCCGGTGCGGCGCAGTACAGCGCGGCTCCGCCTCATGAGCTCTGCTATTCGCCGGGGCCGGCATATGTTCACAAATACCAGTACAGGCGGTACTTGGGGACGCACCAGTATTACGGAAGTGCTGGAGATGTGTACGCACCGCCTCCAATACCTCCGGCCGTTGCTGGTCAACAGAGTCAACAGGTGAGTTCGCTCATATTGTATGATTGTTCTCTTTCTGCTGAACCTCGTGAAATAAAACACATTTTATCTACTGTACGAAATTTGTATCTGCATGATGGAAGAGTTTCACCAAGTAAGATCGTCTACAATCTACAACATTTTATTTACAAGTTTTCAGTGTTCACCTCTTCAATCAATGCATTCTTGACAAAATTTTCTCTAAACTGGTCGTAGTTTGTTTGATATTCAAAGGCCTCAACAGCTTCTTCGATCGATGTAAAATGTCAACCCCGTAATATATTTGTATGATCTTCACTCTGAATCAAACCTACTTTAGACGTGCATGTTTCGTGTTTAGCCTACACTCGTCAGTTATAGTCTGGTGTCTAACTGTAGAGAGCAATTGGCTGTTATATACGTAACACAGTCTGGGGTCTGATAGCTTCTTAAGTTTTGACCCCCTTCCTTGACTTCGTAAGTTGGCAATGAGCAGCGCCACCATGCGAGACGCTTGAAGATGAGTGTCCCGCGGAAAAAATTATAAGGTCCTTGGTCTGAACAATACGGTGGATGATTCATTTTCTCTATATTTTAGACCTTCAACTCATTCGTTCGCGTGGCATTGTGAGCCCCCAGCGTTATCTTGTTAACGTTAAATCCGAGCAAAATGCAAAAAAATGTCCACGGTTCATACAAAATGCAAACTTGAAGACATTCTCGGAAGGTCGCGTCGAGCAGCGCTGCCAAATCTCGTCCTTACGAATTCAAGTGGTGCTAGCAACAGTAAATCAGATTATGTAATAACGGCGACAGATGGCTTCTACAGCATTTATCAAAAAAGGTTCACTGATTTACAGTTGTCAAGACTATTTGACCTTATAAAGATGTTAATGGGCAGCGCTACTTGTCGCGCCACTTGGAGAATATTGCTATCACATCCTTACCTCTTTGTTGGCCACTTGAACTGAGTTGAACGGAGACTGGCATGATCTTTGTAGAGTCATCTCCTTGTTATAGTATTAAATTATATGAATATTTGGGGATAGTTCGGATGCATAAGCCGAACTCAATGAAACCCTAACAGATTTCAAGAATTATCTTGAATGTGCGATTTGACCATGAAGTTACAGGTTCAAATCAAATAATTATTTGTAATCATAAGAGAGGGGGATTATTGTTAACTACCAGGAATGATTAACATATTACACGTGAATAAACCTTTGGTGGTATCATTCTATTGAAAAATTTCAGATGGTTACCGCTCCTGCGACAGGCGCGTCGACCCTCTCAGCCGGCAGCTCTAGAAGGTCCTTGGTCTGGACAATACGGTGGATGATTCATTTTCTCTATGTTTTAGACCTTCAACTCATTCGTTCGCGTGGTATTGTGAGCCCCCAGCGTTATCTTGTTAACGTTAAATCCGAGCAAAATGCAGAAAAAATGTCCACGGTTCATACAAAATGCAAACTTGAAGACATTCTCGGAAGGTCTCGTCGAGCAGCGCTGCCAAATCTCGTCCTTACGAATTCAAGTGGTGCTAGCAACAGTAAATCAGATTGTGTAATAACGGCGACAGATGGCTTCTACAGCATTTATCAAAAAAGCTTCACTGATTTACAGTTGTCAAGACTATTTGACCTTATAAAGATGTTAATGGACAGCGCTACTTGTCGCGCCACTTGGAGAATATTGCTATCACTCCCTTACCTCTTTGTTGGCCACTTGAATTGAGTTGAACGGAAACTGGCATGATCTTTGTTATAGTATTGAATTATATGATTATCTGGGGATAGTTCGAATGAATAAGCCGACCTCAATGAAACCCTAACAGATTTCAAGAATGATCTTGAATGTGCGATTTGACCATGAAGTTACAGGTTCAAATCAAATAGTTATTTGTAATCATAAGAGAGTGGGATTATTGTTAGTTAACCAGGAATGATTAACATATTACACGTAAATAAACCTTTGGTGGAATCATTCTATTGAAAAATTTCAGATGGTCACCGCTCCTGCGACAGGCGCGTCGACCCTCTCAGCCGGCAGCTCTGGTTCATCGTACGTATCTGCTCCCACGGGTGGCGGTCCGCCTCCGCCGCCCCCGCCTCTGGTGGACACGTACGCGGCTGGTGGCCCTCCTCACCAGGCCGCACTCGTAGAGGCATACCAACCGGCTCCGCCTCAGCACTACTACCCCGCCTACGGACCGCCTCCGCCGCCATGCTATACGCACTCACCGGCGGCCGCCTCCAGGGGAATACCTTACATCAGTAAGTATTTATGAGGTTCCTACACTGCTAAATAGACACCATCTTTGAATCATTAATTGATAGAGCTGTTTTTAAAAGCTTCAGGGTTATTCATTCAGATTTTAATCCTTGAATAAAGTTGTCTACAATATTCTAACAAGTCATACATGAAACTTTCACTCCTAACTGACTATTAAATAAACTAGGCAAATTCATTCATTTTTGCTTGCATACGGAAAACAGCTGATTTCTTAAATATTACAATAACTATTGTAAAATTGTTTATTTTTCTTAATAAAGATTTGTTTAAAAAAAAAGATAACTTGAGATAATATTTTACCAATGAACCGAAGCTACGGAAAAATATCGATATCGAGAAATTACTAATTATATTAGTGCTGAGTAAAGACGGTATAACAAAATTCGAAGATACAATCTATAATGTCAAACAAATTACTTTTTCATCTACATTCATGTTCAGTCGGATATAAACAATGTAATTATTCTTTCATAATTGATGTAGAGTACCGATATGTCCTGTAGGTTATAGCACCTCTACTTTTCTCTTAGACGCGACATATCAGTCATGCCCATGCCCAATCCAGTCGTGTCCAAAAAACGGCCATGCTGGGCCTCTTACTGGTGCTGATGGTAAGAGGTCGTCGACCAGCTCGTCCAAACAGCAGCAACAGCAGCAGCCGCTGCCGCCTGTCGCACTGGCTTTGCCTCTGGAGCCGGCGTCCGCTCACGGGCCCCCAAGTCCGGCTAGAGGATCTGCCGGGATGCCTCCACCTCCCTCCCCGGCCGGAGCGACCTATCATCAACCTCCGCCCGCCCAGCCGCAGCCGAAAGCCCCGCCTACGCTCGCGGGAGGCGGAGCTGTGACAGTGCAGGTGCCGCCCAAAAGAGAAGAGTCTATGGCAGCTGAGGGTAACCAGGCGCCAATGGGAGCCGACCAAGACGGAAAGGAGAAGAAAAGAAAAGCTAGGATTGGAAAGGCTATGGTAAGCTCTTTATGAATAAGCTGAATTTAAAATATATGTATTACTTTAGAGACTAATCTTGCGATGTTTCTCATGGTTCATCTTTTTCTCTCTGGCCAATCATGTCTTGCTTGCTAAAACGCCCTCAATGCGTTTTTATCTTCTCAGTTATAATTTCACTCAGAGGACGATAAACAAGTTCCAAATATTTCCTTTCAACAGTTTCACTAACTACTAAATGCTGATAATCCGTCAAGGTTTTAAGGTTTTTCAGTTTGCAATGGCATTTTCCGATTGACTTTTTAGCCTGGTATCAAAGAATAATTTTAGACAGGCATATATTTGACCTTCAAGTTTTAGCGCCTTTTACAAGTTAATGAATCTTAACTGAATAGGCATTTCGAATAATGAGAAAGACTATATATTTTCATTAAAAATGACGTCAAACAAGTTGATTGTGTATTTCACGTGTAGTTGTATGAGTTTATTGAAGATTGGATCGAATTTCAGATCTGCTGATCCAGTCGAACTAAATTATGGAGGAAATATGTTGATTTATGAAAACCTGAAAATGATGTGGTTTTTGAGATCAGAAAGGACTTAGCTTCAGGATTTTTAAATTTAATTCCAACCATCAACATTTCTTAGATCCCATCCAAATATTTGTTTCTGAAATGATAATTTTTGTTGGCTTTCGTGCCTGAACGAGTTGACTGAAGGAATTATTCCACATCGGAGAGTGTTGTTTTTCAACCCATCCTTCGTTGAGACTGTTGAAGATCCAAAAGCTTTCGCTTTGATCCCATCCTCGCAATTACAGCATTACCACGATCCCAGCGTATCCAGATACCCACACCAATGACACCTGATATTTCGCTATAATGTCAAGAGCTTTCCTACATTACAAGACGAGTTCTGACGTAATCCTGCAAGTACTAAGTGCTTTAATTACAGTTTGACTGTCTGAACAGCCCCTGAATTTTTTATTACAGAATATACAACACATAATTGCATAAATCTCTGTCTGGAAAACTGTGAGGTATCCCTGAACGGGGAGTGAGAGCCTTATATAAGCCCTGCACTAGAACCTTCTTTTTTTCAGTAAGTCCTCTGTAAACCAGACTGACTCTCCACTAAGGATGAGCTATTGACCCCTAGACCTCCACTCATTTCATATTAGATACTCCAACTTAATTTACGGTCTACACGATATATTGGAGATGCGATCATCACTCCTTTTTTCATCTCTGAGAAGACTCCATATTCGAGATGCAGTTACCCTGACTTCTCGCAGAATCAATATGTCTAGGAGAAGGCGACTGAATAGTGCGTCCAAAGGAGTGGTTTTTACTGTTTTTTATACTGAAAAAAACGTACTACTTGGACAGTTCAAAATTGGTGATATCATACACAAGAGGCTTTACTTTTTTAACTTTAATCATGCTTAAGTCTAAATTTGTTTACTATACAAAAAAGATTAGGATTAAATATCACTCTTTCTTGCACAAAACATCTAGCTAGATAATCACACACAATCGCTACCACACAAAGCAAAAAAGTAGTACGTGAGGTACTGAATCTAACAGGCATATACAAGGAGGAGGTAATAGCTCCCCCCCCCCCAACCCCAAGATTTTAGACCAACAATTTAATTCATTTTTGAACGGTTCTTTATAAAAACGTATTGCTAATTCGGTATCTATTCCTATACATTGAGTTGCAAATGAAAATAACAAACCAATACATGGTGTATTTCTATTTCAGCTAATTTTGTGCAGTCATTCGTAACCTTCGTATATTTGAACAACTCTGTTCTTCGATATAAATAATAGGACTCTGGTATCATTAAAATCAAATTAAAAAATTGTTAACTTTGCGATTACTCAAAATCAGCTGCATATTTTTTACGATTATGTAAATCCCATAACGCGACCGGAAATATAATTCGGCGAGGTAAACGCGCATTTGAACGTAGCAGAGAGACAGGACGAACGTTAATGTTTCTTTACCCTACTTCAGAGATCGAAGACTGTAATTGTACTGTTTCACTTGCTGTTTACTTCTCTTATTTATTATAATTACTATTTGTTATTTTTGTTCTCATTTACCTCGAAGGTATTACAAAACATTGTTGAAGCATCAACAAACTTCATGCCCTTTCACCCCCCACCCAAGACTAAGGTCTAGATACGACCTTGACCCTAACAATTTTAAGTAATTTGCAAAAAAAATTCTAAAACTTGCATATATAATTTTCTGCCCTTTTTTGCGAATGACTGAAAATGTTGTGTGTTTCAGCTAAACAGATTTTAGATTTGGATTAACCGCATCGAAACTCGTAAAGATAAGTGGTTCATCTCATGAATACAGACCCTATTTTTGTTAACCATTGTTGTTATTTACAATTTGTGCGGGTGCACTCATGTAAAAAAGACTTTTTAATGTCGCCAATATCTCCAAATTGCGGTAATTTCGCGAAGCTGGTTTCCTCGTTACACCACTATCAGCGATGTTTATTTTTCCCTCGTAAACAATCTCAGATAAGGAATATAAAGGTCAAGAAAAGTTTTGCATATTTTTTTTCGGTGTTTGATAACGCT
Source organism: Bruchidius siliquastri (assembly GCA_949316355.1). NCBI lineage: Eukaryota > Metazoa > Arthropoda > Insecta > Coleoptera > Chrysomelidae > Bruchidius > Bruchidius siliquastri. Next base: position 18,586,673 of record OX438536.1, on the reverse strand, counting down.
CTAGATAAGAGATCTTGTAACACACGTCGTTTATTTCATTATACCATGCCTTCACTCCACCAATTTCGTAAATCTTGCGCACTGTTACAAAGGCGAAGTTCGCTGTTCAGATCCAATAGGATTTTGTTAATTTTGACCGGGACATGTGTAAATAACACGTGACGACAGTAAATGTGCAGGATTGGATAATCAGTACGATAGTTAAGATTCGCGTGAGTGAAGGTGACGATTTAACAGCATCAGGGTTAAGAGAGTATCACTAAAGTTAACAGGTGCGTGCTGACTTTATAGGTCTACATTTTTGGCCAATGTTCACTTTATATGGATTTGTTTTACTATAATTGAAGCTATCGATTTCGCTAGAAATACAAAGACATAAGAAGACTTACATAACATATTTCATTATATTCCTGAATTCAGCTATTTGCGCTTAATTTTATTTGATTGAGCTAGTACAGGTTGTCCTGGACGATACCATGTCTATGTATGGAAATTGTATTGTAATTGTACGAATGAAATTTGGCAAGTGTTACGATGTATTCTACGACATGTGGACTTGTAAAAAATGATACTATTCATGAATATTGATATCTTTCCCTGAATATAATTAGTTCTATTAAAATCTTTTATGTGTTGAATTTTCGTTTCTTTTCTTTCGATTATTATCCCGTATACCAGCTTTTGTCTCAATATTTCATCAATCTTCTCCGAACTTAGTAGTTTTTTCCAAGCAATATTATTTTTTGCGTCTCATAGCCTTTTTTCTGAATCACTCCAGAAACATTGTGAGAAGATAAAAATGCCTATATACACATTGATTTTGGAACACTGTAAACTTTAGCTATCGTGGAAAAACAACCCGGCAGCTCATTTCACCATGCCGAGGAAGAGAAATACTTTTATAAGAGGTCTGGAAAGTTCAACGTCGTAATTATAGGCCTCTCGAGTGTTCACTGGTTCATTGTTGAACATAATATGATCTGCACAATAGGGACAACAAGAGTTATTTTTTTTTCATATATCAGACGAGATCACTAGATGTATTGATTTTTTGTGGATTAAGTCAAAAAGTGAGAAGTGTTTTGGGACGCATTCCCACATAATCGAGAAGTATTCCATGAATACATACTTTCTGGAGAGGACGTAAATCCCCTGCTTCTGGGGTGTCTACTTAACAAGATCTGTGACATAATCCTGCCAGGAAATGTTGTTGTTGATCATGTAGATTGTAGATGCTCTTACTTAGTAAAATTCTTCCACCATGCAGATAAAAAGATTGTATAATTAACACAACAGTTTCACAAATACAGGAACCTAGAGCGTTTTAGACTAGCTAAATCGGAAGGAGGGCGAAGCTCATGTTTTCTTCCCTTGATCGATGAATCGATTGAATTTGGATAAATACAGTTAAAATACTGTTCGTTTTAAATCTTCAAATTTCGTCATTTATTCATTGGGGGTGTACAAAGATTCTTAAGTGAATACAATTATCATTATTCATTGTAGGTTCGAAACAACATAATGCAGCAGAATACGATGCTGCTGATGTGCAATCCCCCTCAGAATTTTGTGAAGAGGGAAATAGTGAGTCCGAAAGAGAAAGAGGTGATAGAAGAGAAAAAGGACACTGTATGTCCGATGCAGGAGGAAATCAAACCAGTGACTCAGGAATTGCCATTGGCATGTCCCGCACCGGAACAGCCCACCAATAACCCTGATGTAGCCATTGTTGAACCAAAAGAGGAAATCGTCGAAGTCGAAAAGGAGGTAGGTTTCAGTTTTTCAACCATAACATTCATACAGTGTACTACATCCTTTGACGCAGCAATCGCAGTTTCAGTTTTGTCACTCCCGAAAGATAACATTCACACATGTTTAGCTATGTTAAAATCTTAAGTTTAAAGATAAGGTTTGCTATCTCTGAGCCTTCATATGCCACCAGCTTCTTTAAGTTTACTACACTACAAACTTATTGTAAATTGCTTCGATCCCTAGGTTCATTATTGGCTAGATTTTTATGGTCTGCTTCTTTAAGTTTACTACACTACAAACTTATTGTAAATTGCTTCGATCCCTAGGTTCATTATTGGCTAGATTTTTATGGTCTATCGTATCTCAAATGTACTAGCCACTCCTTAAATCTTGTCGTAATGGATCCCACATTTTGCCCTATATAGCATGTCTTGCATTTACAGTTAACTTGGTATACTCTGCATTCGGTTTTTTAACCTTATTCTTCGGGTTTCTTCGTCTAATTGGTCTCTGAATTTTGAACCAGACTGATGAACAGTTCCAAATCTAAACCTTTAAAATGCCCTTCTAAAACCCTTTCTAAATTTTCATGTCTTCCTAGTTCAACTTGAAAAGTTCGTCAAATTAACGTAGTGGCTTCTAGAGCTCCTACTCAAAGATCGCCAGAGGAGTTTCATAGCGGCGAAATTCATTGAAAAAACCTGGTGGTTTGTTCAGCGTACCTTCTCTACGATTCAATATAAACTCCTACTTCGAAGGAACTAGAGTACCTTGTAGCTTGTTAGAAGGAATTTGGGCTTAATATTATAGACAGGTCTGACTGCGGCGCCCATCACACTTTTTGGAATGGAATTTATAAGGAAAAAAACTTAGAGGCTGGTGACACACCTTATAGCTGCCACTTACATGTAATGATGGTGAGGAATGACCCCACTCTGGCAAAAACGTAGAATCCTCTGCGCACATTTAATGCCGCTGTGAGGTCTTGGTGTAACCTGGCAGACTATCTAGTAGTAGTAGTGGTAGTGACTGGGAGGTAAAACCTGGTACGTAGGCTACCTTTGATCCTTTTTGTAGAGCCCTAGAACTAACACTAAAACGAACATGTTGTGTCTTAATATCGAACTTAACAGACCATTCAGCTGAATAGATTCCTCGCCTGTCAAACTAGTGGAATGGAGGTTCATCTTCTTCACACTCATGATACAGGTGACTGTTCAATCTAAAGTTGGTGCACAAGAATCTGTTTCAGAATGTTGAGTGATCCTCTACCATCACAGGCGAGCTATAATCGTGGCAAGAGTTCTGAAACAAGAAGGGTGAACCTAGGGCTATATTACTTTTGCATAAATCTAGTATTAGCGTGTTTCTTCCATCCATGCATTCATTCAGTCATTAGATTGTCTGATCATCACGGTAACGTGGCCTAGAAGCTACAATGTCAGTACTACTATCTTTAATACAAACTATTACTTTAACTTCGCTATACTTCATGTTATATATTATCAATTTCTCTGTATAACTTACCTAATGCTCCTTGTTTCGCCCATTGTTTCAGACAAACAATATAATAAATTATATGCGAAATAGGTACTTTAGAAAATATTTTAGATATTATATTCTATTATTAACCGAGGTCTTGATTAATATTTTCAGAATAACAACAATAACATCATCACCAACACACCGGAAAAACCAGTGGTTGAAGAGACCTTACTTCCACCAGTAGTGAGTACAGTAGCCGAAAATGTGAAAGTGAAAAATATGAAGCGGAAACTTTCCGTATGCAAAGAAAAAGTACCTGAGCCCGAGTTATCGCCTCCTCCCAAGAAAAAGCAGAAGCTGGGATCATACAAGATGCTTATCAAAAGAGAGACCAACTGCGTCAAAATTCACAACGGCAAGAGGAAGTTGATCAGCGAAAACGGAGTACCGAATAGGAGGTCGAAAATTAAGGCGGGAATCGCCAAGAAGAGGAAGCTCAGTATGATCAAAGAAGAATCGAATAAAAGGTAGATTCAACATCAGTACATCTTTATGACTTAATTGCTTTTCTGTTCCACAGTTCTTCATATAATTAAATTGTCTCGAATAGTAGCTCATATTATTTATTTTCATAGATGATTTTCAAAAAATGGATGGCGGGACTTGTTGTGTACGAGTCTAGCAAGTTATCAAAGTCTTCGTGGTTGTTGAGATTCCTGTTGGATCATTGATTATTCGTGCCAAGCCACAACTGAGAGCTTCATATCCTCTTCTTTTGTCGTACTAAAGAGTACGTTATTTGTTGCATTCAACATCTGCCCATCGTCCAAGATGCATTGTAATAATAACAGTAAAGCACCAGTGCAAAGATATTGATTTTTGTTTCCAACTTATTGTGTTTCCATCAGGACGAAGCTCTCGAAACTCTTGACGTCAAACAACGTGAAGCAATCCACCGCGAAACCGAAGAAACCAGATGGTGTGACGTCAACCGCCGCCAAAAGATTGTCGAAAAAACAAACGTGCAGCAGTACCAAAACGGTACCAACGTCTTTGGATACGCTTATCTCCGAAGACAGCATCGATAGGACTATCGAGAGTGTGATAAGTGAAGTGTGTCATAACAGGACACTGCCTGAAAAGAGTAGTGCCAAAAAAACTGTGAGCAAGCTGAAGGAGGGAAAAACGAAAGAAGCAACGTCCAAAGAGGTGAATAGCTTTATGTTGTTGTTTCTCTGTATCTGGTTTCCAAAGTCAACTTTTTCAGAAGATGAAATGTAAACTATATTGATAATTCATGCTTGTTAATTATTAGGGGATGCTACACCCTATGGAACAAAACGTTTTACTATCAGTAGATATATTTTTTGGTGACAAGGTTTTCTGTTATAATCTTCCTTTTGTATCTGATAGTATCAACTCAGTTACGTTCTTATGTTTTTCAATGATTTGCTCTGTCGTTTGTGTATACTTGGAAATGTATATCGCTTTCATAATCAAGTCAAAATACATTTGCATTCAATTAGAGTTAGAAATATTCAGTATCATCTTTTTATAACACTCAACTCATTGCTTTCAAGATCAAATGCAAGAAGACGAAAGAAATAGTGTTAAAAGAAAAAGTGAAGGATGCGAAAGAAGTCAAGGATAAAGAATCTTTGAAAGAAGTGAAGCCGGGGAAGAATGTGAAGTGCAAAAAAATATTGACAAAAAAGAAGGCGAAAAGCTTGGAAAGCATTGACGTACCACAATTGATTAACAAGATACCAAGGCGATCGTTACAAGGGCCGAGGTGGTCCAATGGGTGGTCATGGGAAGGTGATTCTTATGAAGCTAAAGTTTTCATAAATGTAAGTGTTGCGTTGTTTGCACTAGAATGATATTTTAGTATAGGCAGTGATGTGAAATTATCCGCAACTTTCATATTTTGCACATATTTGTGTCACTGTCTTACGAATGAAGTTTATCAAAAGGAAAATATTGGTACGACTGATAAGTAAAATTCTTTAATCGAAATTTAGAAGATTTTCTGGAATTATGTTAAAAAAATATTGAATTCAAGATAATGTTATGTGAAGAAATAATTATAAAATGCATCATCATTTTAGTATATCTGAAATTCCTGATCGTGATCATGTTATAGGGCAAAACGTAGGGCACACAAATTTTGAATATTATTCATGGTGCGGGTCATCTCGGACGTAATTTATTTTGATCTGACAAATTTTAAAGGTTCAGTTTTATTTAAATATTCACAAGACTTTGATGCGTCTTTTTTGCAGAGCGACGAAGTGACAGCTGTGCGCAGATGTTTCCCAGCAATGAGGCACATGGAAGGCGACAAAATCGTTCCAAGAGACTGTGTTTTATTGAAAGCTGGTCCAAGAAAGAACGATTTGCCGTTTGTCGCCAAGATCGCCGCACTTTGGGAAAATCCTGAAGATGGTGAGTGCTTCATACAAAAAGGATAAACATGTAATAACGTATCAAAAAATGTTACTGATCCCGTCACGTAATGACAAAATGCATAAGGCATGTATTTTAGAAGAAGCTATGCTAGTGAGCAGTTGACAAAATAGATAGTTATAGTGTTTAACATACTGAGATAAATGGGTGTTATATTAATGGCTTGTTTGTAATGTTTCAGGTGAAATGATGATGTCTTTATTGTGGTACTATCGACCCGAACACACGGAGCAGGGGAGGCTACCTATAGATCAACCAGATGAAGTGTTTGCTTCAAGACACAAAGACTCTAACAGCGTAGCGTGCATCGATGATAAGTGCTACGTTCTGACCTTCAATGAATATTGCAGGTGCGTTGATGAACTCATGCTAGGTAGTATATTCATGACTATAAATATGTTTAAAGAAAGAAAGCACTGTACAAATATTCGAATTTATAAATCGTATTGAACTGGCGCATAGCGGGATTCGTATCATGCACCTTTTGGTCTGAATCGAGATTTTAGACTCCCCGATATACTAAATACTACTAGCAAAAATATGTTGTACCTCTAAGATAGTTTAGAAGAGATCTGATACTTTTTGGCTAATTACATTTGCTCAAATGCATTAATTAAAAATAATGAGTATTACCTACAGTAGAAAGAAAATGCTGGCCACGCAACTGCAATCAGTGACTTAATTTCGAGATATGGACATGGTGAAACATCCAACAAAAAGAATTCACAAATTCGTAATTGAAAGTAGTACATTCGCTTGTAAGTGTGAAGTGAAAATGAAATCGGTTTTAATGTTTCACTTTGTGTGAAACTACTTCATTTATCAATATATTATTGGAGGTGGAGGAGCACCCGATACTTGAATCATTTTCCATCAAGCTTCTGCCGGCTTTGCTAAGTCCGCTTTTCAAAAGCTGGATGTCCTTTTGCGCTTCAGGAAATTGTGTATTTTCCGGAACAGTTACTACAAGGCCCAGATCAGATCATCGTTGGATTACTGCTCGCGCATCTATGGAGATATGCTCCGAATTACTCCTTAAAACAATGGACACAATCCAGAAACGAGGAATACGTCTATCGTGGATGCGCCTGACCTCACAAAGCACCTGAATAGTCTAGAGCATGGAAAAAATGTGGCTGATCTATCTCTGTTCTGTAGATATTATAAATAGCAATATTCAAACGAGCTGTTTCGCATAATAACACCAAAAGTCGCCAGTACAACACACACTAGAGCTCATCCTCACCAGGTCGAACTTACAATGCCTCGAGGGAGCCTCTTCCAAAAGTCGTTCTTTTAGAGAATCTCGGCGTTGTACAATCTACAGCACCTTAAGGTCAATGTGAATAGACATTTATCATCTCGCTGCGCTTATGACGCGCGGTAGGATTTCTACCTCTGCGAGAGATTATGAAAAATATAGAAAATATACCAATTTCGGAGTCAAAACATGTGTACAAGCACTAACTTTAGCAACCTGAGAAGGCATAACTAAGTGCATTGTGTTTAGCAACACCTTTGTGTGAGGCTATCTATAAAAAAGCACATTGATATATAATATTATATATAAAAGTGCAGTGAAAGTTATAGTATCGGATTATTAATGAGACTATAGTGAATGAGCGAACTCATTTTTCATCTGGTTAAGTTTTTCGCAAAACAACTGTCTATTCCCGGGTAGGACTAGGAGCTAGTTTACCAAACAACCTATTAGCCATTATAAACAATGTATTAGTGTTATTTTTAATATGGCAATAAACGTTACACATTTTTGCATTTTCAATTATCATCCGAGATGGTTAATATGGACTCTATTCGTCTGTTCCAGGTATCGCAAACGATACAAACGGCTCGAAGAAGGTATCGAAGAAACCCTACCGTGCATTCCGAATCCGGAGCCATACCCGCGATCTCATCGTCAACCTCCCTCCTCGGATGTCTCGCCGGAAATGGTCTTCTTCTGTCGGAGGGTCTACGATTTCAGGCAAAAGAGGATCATCAAGAATCCGACTTAGGCCCGTTATTTTCCTTATTATCCATTAATGTATATATCTGTTTTAGTTTTCATTGTAGTGCAAGCTGCGACTGTACCTTTACACATATACAAGTCAGCATTAGTTGAGTATATTTGGGGATATGACCATAATTCAATTTTGTCACATACTTCATGTGAACTAAATGCCAAAATGCAAACAAACTAGAAAACTATTATTTGGAATAGCATTTTCGTTTGGTTGGTGAGCAAATATTATTTTAGTTTATTCATCGAAACATATCTCATATAAAGGGCGTTATGGAAGAAATTTGGCTTCATGAAAATCTTGAATCGTACTATAATCTACGCTTATGCAGAATGAAATACGAGTAAACCGAAGTATATTTTCATATCGGGTTTCCATTTTTGCACTGAATTTTGAGCGTTTATGTACCATCAGTAATTCCGAGTTTGATAAGTGTAACAACAATCCAGTTTTTTTTAATGTGGGATGACAATTCCACGCCACAAGAGAATGGGGAGCAAGTAACGAAATTTTATCTGTTGATGCCCCGACAACAAAATGGCTTTGCTACTGGTATTGCGATAGACCACTTCCAGCTAGGAAAGCACCTTTAATATGAGTTTGGCAAAAACAGCCTTGTAATGGGGATCATCGACATTTTTTAACACCACACACGTAACTATCACAACAACGTCAAAAATTGGAAATATCGTTGACCTTACACTGAAATACTGTCTTGCTTTTAATAATAAAAAGATTTCACAAATGTCACTTCGCCCTAATTTATATGGCAGTTTGGACTCCTGAATGACGTTTCTTCCATAAAAATAATTGACAATTTGCTTCAAAGAGCTTGTATTTATCAGTATCTCGACTGTTTTATATAGCCAAACGATGTTGCTGATTAAAAGTCCACACATGATTTTAGTTATCTAAATGATTGACGTCGGCATTGAAATAGGTGCAGTCGAATCTTTCACTATTAGTTTATTGAAGTTTATTTATTATTGTTTGTTATTCGTTTTCGTATCTGTTTTTTATTTTATCAGTAATGGTACATGCGGAATGTCCAGTGACTTTTTAAGCAGTAAAAAGAATTAAGGTTTTCTAAAACAAACTAAAAAAAACAAAAAAAGGAAACACATTTTTGGCACGTTCGCGGATTTTTAAATAAATAAAAGTACTATTTTTACATATATATATATATATATATCTACAATGCGTAAATTCTAGTGCTTACTATGAACCTCACTGTGCATTCTGTATCACAAAAAATAAGTGAAATTTGATTGTTTTTTGTTCTTTAATTGTGAAAGTGAGGAGGTATAATCAAGATCAATTCTAATGGATCCAAGTTTTTCACACAAAGAAGTCAACTAAATTTGATACATATACATATTGTTGAATAAAAAAAGTAAAGGGATCACTGTATTATATTTAAAAAATAGTTATCAATAATGTTGTATAGAATATAGAGATGATATATTTAACATAAAAATGAAATATTTATAAAATAGTGTTAGTATCCGCTGGTGTAAATGGTGTGTGCTTTTTTAGATTGTAGTTGTGTTCTATGTCGTCTCCTTCAAATCTTTTATGAGAATTGTAAAAGTAGTTGGTGGTTCATTTATCATACAATTATTACAATTTTTTCAGATTGGGTTGTAATCGCCACTGTATACAGTATGCTCTGGTTCTGTACCGTTCTATGCATTTCTGCGCTTTTGTAAACTAGACTGGACTATTATTGCGTAATGTTGATTTGGTTCTGTCTAGTGACAACCAGACCAAGTGGCCAAGTAGCATGAAAAGCGAGTGTCAAAAAGTAATTTAGATATGAACATTTATCGTTTTTATATTTTGCAGAATTTTGCTATCTCATCATGAATATCGGTGAAAATAGTCATTTGTATTTGTATTATACGAATGTGAATCCTGAATAAATTCAAACGTATAACTTTCTACGTTGATAGCAAGGTAATGTAAGTTCTAAGTCAAAGTTAAGATGATAATTTTTTTATTAAGCCTTCATTTTGGGAGTCTGGGCAAATCGTTGATTCAGATAAGACTCTCCAATTTCGGGATGGGTCTCTAATGTTAAAAATTATTATGAGTTTAACATGGAACAGAACATACTGCAATTCATATTCATTCCATTGCTCTATATTCGTTAAATATACATTATAATCATGTTATTCAGTATCCATAGATCTGTATCAGATAGATAATACTCGTCTTTCAGCTATATAATCAAAAGGAACAGTACTCCTTATCTGTAATTGTAAGTACTTAAAAGAAGAATAGAGATCTATAGGACACAAGTCAACATAATTCATACATCTTTTAACCTAATTTGAAATATAATTTGTGTTGGTCATCCACTAATCAAACGCAGTATTCCTTGAAGTATATGATTACTAAGAACTTAGCGAACGCTCTTTGTTGCATAATTTGATGATGGAACAATTTATAAATAACATAGTGTAATAGAAATAATATCAGATCAACCTACGGACCTTTCACGCTCAAGTGTCATTTACATGTTATACTTTGAAGAACAAACAAAAGAAGGAACATTGCTGAAAAAGTAATGTTAACTAGCTTCATATACAGTTCTTCAAAATACACAAAAGTTGAATCACTTTTTTCAAACCCTTTGATGTCGAGACTTCTAAAGTAAGTCGCTCCGACCGAGCGTTTTACGAGCGACGGGCAGTGCCATCAAAGGCGACCGGCCATGCGCGTTCGGGGGAAGGGACGAAGTAAAAAAACCGATCAATCAATGTTGTTTGGAGCTTGTAAACAAGGTGGATTTTCCGAAAGTTTGATTTCGGACTTCCATTGTCTATAAAATTTTGAGTATCACGACGTTCGATTGATTTGTTATCTTCAATCGAAATGTCGTGATACTCAAAATTTTATAGACAATGGAAGTCTGAAATCAAACTTTCGATCGATCAATGCCCCAGCTTACATTTATTTGGTAAACTTTGCTATTTGGCACGACTTCCACATTGGTTACTAGATTTTTAGTATCTGCGGTTAGCTAAATTCTTTAAGTCTTCTTATTTCAAGATATCCAAAAAAACTCTGTATCTTTAGGACTGCATAATAGAGTTATTGAAGTTAACTCTTAATAACTCTTTTAAGTTTAAGAGTTATCTGCAGGACCTCGATCTGTTTCAAGGAATGTGCGATATTTTCATTTCCCCTTGTCACATTTATTATGCATTTAAGAACTGATCGAATTATTTCAGTACTTTTAGTAGACTTCACTTGAGGCAATCATTTCCAATCACACACAATAAAAATCTTCCAATAAGCTATATGATATGTATGTATTTTAAAATTGTAATAATTGCATAAAAACATTCTAAAAAAGAAATTGGCTAAGATTGGTACCACATCAGAACATCTAAGAACGGCATACCTTTTTTAAATGCGCCATTGAACATCATTTGATAAGAGTCAAATAATGTTCTATCAAATAATGTTCTATGGCGCACTCAAAAAAGTTATGCCGTTTGCTGATATTTGAATTGTTTGAAGCTGAATATAAACATCTCAACTATGTTTAACATGCTTGTGCAGTAGTACTGGAAAATGATTGATTGTAACACCTGCAAACCGAATATAACTTCAGTTGTAGACTTGTAATTGTTGCTGACGAAAAAACTGTGAGTGGTACCATTCTTGTAACGAAAAAGTACATTTTAAAAATATACAAAGCATTTCAGTAGTCACAATATAAAAGAAATGTTAATGTTCTTATTTTTACAATCACGGTAGTACCTATTTTTTTATTGTTTAGTGTTACGTTTTTGTAATTATAGAAAACTAAAAAAGTCGTCGTCTATAATTTATGAGTAATATATTATATTCCTAGCTCATAGAGCCCTAAAAGTATCTTAATTTTAAATTGTAGCCAAAGTTAACTTTAATTTATTATAAATTGTTTATTTTCTCTAATTATTTAGTACCTCCAAATTACAGGCCAGAAAGTAGAGCGAAAAAATAAGAGGATATCTTTATTATCATTTCAAATCAAATAGCTGGTAGTAATATTTTGTTAGTCATGATCAGTGCATATTATCACGCCTTTTTATTTTTTACTTTACTGACTGAACTACCAATATGTATTATTTTACGCCTTTAGGTGCCTTTTATATCTGTCTTATAACCAAATTTATGCTTACTTCCTTTCCGTTTTATATTGTATTTGTTTCTGGTCACCCATTTCTCAATAAATGTGTGAGAAGCAATTATTGTTTAGTTTTTGCCAGATATTCTAAAACACCCATTTCATAGCTAAAAATTAATGAATCGAGAGATTGAAAAACATTCTTTCCATTTGAAATTGTGTACGAATGGATTGTCTAATTTGAAATATGTATGTATGAGAGAACCAGCAGTGGCGCTCAATTTAGCCGTTCCAATTTATAGACGCGTTTCAACGCAGAAAACGCCAACATGCTGTCAGCATCGAGAGGACTGATTACGTTTTCCATTGATCCGCGTGTTCCGTGATTCTGTCAGGAAATTATTGTGTCTTCAACAACCTCGAATAATCTGTTAGGATCTGCGATATTTTGTGATTAACAATTTTGTATCAGGATCACAGAAAGGGAGGGGTAAATACACAGAAAATTTGTTTACGGCATCTATACATCAAGGTAATTTTTCGATACCTTCTTGCGTTTCTGTGATCCTGTTAGCAAATTATTGTTTCAACGATTCTGCAAGAATCTGGTAAGATTTGCGATATTCTGCTGCTAAAATATTGTATCAGGATAGCATAAAGGTAGATTGGTACCATTTTCGTATTAGGAGCACGTTACTTTTTCCATACCTCCTCGCGTTTCTGTAATCCTGCTAGCAAATTATTATTTCAACGATTTTGCAAAAATCTGGTAAGATTTGCGATATTCTGCGGCTAAAATATTGTATCAGGATAGCATAAAGGAAGATTGGTACCATTTTCGAATTAGGAGCACGTTACTTTTTCCATACCTCCACGCGTTTCTGTGATCCTGCTAACACATAGTCATTAACTCGACGATCCTGTGAAAATATGGTAAGAGGATTGGGGGTTTAACGTTTTGTATCAGGATCGCAGAAATGGTGAGAGGTAACGGATCAGAAAATTTAATTATCTCGCATCACTTTTTCCATACCTTAGTAGCACAACGCTTGGTTGGTTCAATTACGGATGCTAGATATTTCGTGAATAGAGGTAAATAAATGGATGGGATTAAATGAAACCCAACATGACATTTAACAGATTTATTCAATCAACCATTCACTTTGTATCACCACTTGCAAAAATTACATGTATAGTATCTAACTCAAAATAGTTTTGATCATCTATTTATTCCATAAAAGAATGAAACCTTCCTTTGACTTTTAATTCCATTAAAAAGATGCATTTTTGACGTCTCATACATTTTAAATACTTAAATAAATACTTTATACTTATTTCTATACATTTATCTAAGAATTACTAGTCAGGCTTGCCATAAGAAGTTCCATCTTATGCAGGAAATTTCTGCCCTCCATCTTCTCTAACCTCACGTCTCTGAATTGGCCACCCAAGTGTTCCCACTTTTTTTCAGTTACCAAGCGGCTGGGAAAGAAGTCGGTCCTTGGAGTATGAGCCACTGATACCTAGAAAAATAATTATTCAAAATAGTCTACAATTCTGCTCGACAATATTGACCATTTTAGAATATGTTTGGTTCCATGTTGATATTTCTTGAAAAATTTGATAGAAATAAGATGTAAAATACACATCCACAGTAGAACCTTGATATTTCAATGTGGATTTGAAACAGGAAATGGCTAATCTTCGATTTGCGGAGAAGTTCCACTATTTTATGCAAAAAAATATTTTATTGCTTAAAATTCTCTTTTATCTACACTTACAGAAGTGAAGTAGTTGATATTCTTACTAGCGACCCGAAGTATCATTAGATCCACAGAAACTTGTAATTTTTGACATGCTTTACGACAATCCCAATAGAACCTCAAAGAAATTCTCCGCGATATAATTACTTCGCCCGCCTATTAGTGTGGAAAGCAAAAAAGATTAAATCGTTTTAATCAAGCAAATGAGCACAACTTTTTTCTAGTTTAACAAGAACGAAGTTGAGTCGGGAATCACGATCAGTCAAACTAATCTGAAAATTTTATGTATGTTTAATGATAAAGATGACTGCATATTATCCAGGCACATGGTGATGCTTAAAACATTTAATCACTTATTACTTCAGAGAAAGCAAAATTATATTTAAAGTGATGTCTTCACGGCATTTCGCATTCAGTATTTTCATATTTTATATTTCAAAAGATATATAATATATTTCAAAACTCAAGCAAATGTAATATTTGAAGAACTTTTAGCAAGATAAACTTGCTAACAAACTTGACTAACCTGTGTCCCTGCTTGAGGTTCACATCTAACAGCAATAATTCTGTCTCCTGTTGGTGATGACAAGAGGCAGGAGCTGGCATTTCCCAGAGGTTCCACAGCACCAGTTCCTGGAATAAAAAATTCTTAACTAAGTCTAAATTTTTTCTGCTAACCTGTGTCGGGTGTAATGAAAGGACTGGAGTAACAATTTGATCAGATATCATTGGATGTGAGTTTCTATATTGAGATTGAATATATTCATAATGAATCATGGGATCTACGAAGCGTCTCTGCTCAAATAAAATATTATTATGTGAATGAACATAGAGGGATAGTGAAGTTGTTATAATTTCTCAGGTAAGCTCCAATCTTCTTCTTTTTATGATGTCATATCTTCGATGGATGCTCAAGATCATCCTTGCCCATATTACGTTATTGTCAAGTGATCACTGTCTTCAATTTTTTAGGGCTGGACCCCGTTTTCCTGCTACCTTGATTTGCATTATTAATTGTAAGGTCTCGTATGAATATGTCTAAACCAAGACTTTTTTTCACTTTCAGTCGTGTCAAGCAACTATCATTAGTCACCTGATGTATTACGGTATCATTTGTGACGTGATACTAGTACGATATTTGTAGCATGCGTCGGTAAAACCATAATTCAAATGCTTGTAGTCGAATTATGGTATTGTTTGTTAACATCCATGCTTCGCCATCATAAAGTGTAGAGAAACCATAAACTGCAACACACGGACCTGAAGTTGGAATTTGAGAAATGGATCAATAGCACTTTTTTCAACCGACAGAACGAATTTCATGCTTCTTGATTTGAATTTTAATTTCTACAAAGTGGTTCCAATTCTCATTCGGGTAGCAGCCAATTTCCACACACTCGTTGAAGTAAGACATTTTTTTGCATAGAATTTTGCGTCCACGTGACTACTTCCTCATTGTGACATGTTGATATAAAATTATAAGTTTCTGATGTGCAGCTTGATGTGAGTTGGGTTGCATAAATAGCTGAATATACTCAACACATTTTCAATTGTGGCTGATAAAAATAATTGATAAATCGACCATGGCGTTGATGTTCATTCGCTTTGACTATCTGGGTGAATTTCTCTACACACACAGCACTGCTATGAGTCCTTTGCTCGACGGGACGCTGTTGTTGAGCTCTCCACCTCAGGCGAGAGAGATTCGCACAATCACAAATTTCTCAAGATAACTTAGAAGTCCTAATGAGATCATAGATGAGTACAAAGGGTTTATTAAAAAAGTATGTTGATGTTACCTAAATGGTTGGAATTGCCTAATGCTTGCCAGCCCATGGTTTTTGCGAGAGCCTGGACAGCAAGGATTTGATGTTGGTTTATGTGGCAGAATATTAGATCTCTGAGTTCCTGTGGTTCATAGCTCATATTCATAACTTTACCGTCACGACAAATACATTTCAGACTTTTCTCTCCTACGTGGATCACTAGAGGTGTGCGACATAGCTGAAATCAAAGTAAATATCTGTAAGTCGTTTTTGAATACCAAAGGAATAAATACATCGTAGTAAATAGACTGAATAGAAACTTGTCTCTCATGGAACCAAATTTGCTCAAAGTATTAGGAAAACGACGTGTAATCTATGAAGCTAGATACATTATCAGTGATGGAATTGCAAATTGTTTTCAGTGCACTGGACTTCGGAATTCATTACAGTTAATTCGGCAGCTGAAATGCAGCACAATGGAAATAAAAAGTTGAACAGCACTCTAAAAACTTGGATATGTGTAGACATCTGTAAACAGCAAATAATGGAGTAGAAAAGAATAGGTATCGTTGAATGTGAATCTATGAATAGAGTTTAGTTCAAAGCACAGAAGACATTATTTAGACAACAACCCTGACAAGAAAGTCACATGCTGGTCTGCCAGCCTTGTAAATGGAGGGATGCTCAATACTTGAGTCAACTTCCATCAAGCTTCTAGGAATTAACATGAACAATAACATGTCCTATCTGCTAGGTTGGTGTTCTAGATGCTGGGGATTCACCAACACTGCAGGCTCGTATCAGACTATCGCTGGAGTACTGCTCAAATGTGTAGGAATGCGTTCCCTGATGTTTCTGCACACAATCCAGGAATAAGAAATACCTCTAATGAATGGGTCAGACCTTACAAAGGACCTATTCAGAAGTGGCTGATCTGTCACT
The DNA here is from genome assembly GCA_949316355.1 of Bruchidius siliquastri. Taxonomy (NCBI): domain Eukaryota; kingdom Metazoa; phylum Arthropoda; class Insecta; order Coleoptera; family Chrysomelidae; genus Bruchidius; species Bruchidius siliquastri. Next base: position 18,570,358 of record OX438536.1, on the reverse strand, counting down.
AATCTCTAGATATTATCATAGCGACTGTTCGACTGAAATGTCTTGTATACTAACATCAAGAGTCGCCAGTACCTCAAACACCAGACGGGCCCAACAGGCGCATCCTCACAAGGTCAAGCTTTCAACGTATCGAACAAACCTCTTCTAAAAGTCGTTCTTCTGGAGAACATGAGCGTTGTGGAATGAGCTACAGAGGTGTTTGTTCTCCGATGGTTAAAATTTAGTGTTTTAAGGTTCGATGTCAATAGAAATGTATCCACTCGTAGCGCTCCTAGAGCGCTATAGGCTTTCCGCCTCTACGAGAGGTTATTTAAAAAAAATAGGAAATATATCAATTTCTGAGTGAAAACCTGTACAAGCATTAACTTTAATAAACTGAGTAATCCAAAATAGGTATATTTTGCTTAACATAGTCAAATAAATAACGAAGAAATACATTTAAAAAACATGCCTAAGCACAAGACTTTAAGAAGGCAAAATGGTTATTCTGAGGTTTAGCAGTATACGTTTTGTTAAGATTGTAAAACGTTTACTGTAGGTATATGCCACTAAATTAGCAAAAATTACTTCCACCCCATCTATTTGATAACATAACATTTCTGGGCAATGTCCCACTTAGTGAGCTGATATTTTCTTGAGGCGGATGAACCCCCCACAGTTACGAAATCCACAGATATGTACATACTTGTGTATCTAGTTATGAAACCATATCAATATTAAAAGCTATATTACCAAATAAGCAGCTTTCAATACTTACTGCATCATATCCGTGCGTTGAAATGTTGATTTTCACACAAGATTGTGTCGGGCTGTTCAAAGTATTCCAGTGTGAACTGATCAGCGGATCCTTCACTTCTTTTGCTATCGTGTCCAGAACATATTCGGTTCTCATTCGCATTATGAAATGTTGTGCTTGCTTCACTATTTGCTCGAGTAGCGTTTCACTTTTTGTCATTTCTAATAGCTCATATCTATCTGCTGCCATGGGACCTACGGTAAGGTATTTTATAAGAAATTATTTACTCCTCAAACTCCTTCCACGATTCTACGTCCTAAGCAAATGGGCAAAAAAAATTTAATTGCACGATAATTGAATTTAATATAGCACTATGCTTTTTGGATGTCTTATCAAGCTTATACGACAAAGAGCAGTCCATTTCCATCAGACTGTGCCTGAGCCTTTGGCTCCTCCTATACTATGTAAGATTGGTATCGTATCATTAATGGTCAACAAATCTAGAGCTAAGTAACTAACACAGTGATCTCGATGGTGATCGGGAAGAAAAGCTCCTGAATTTCCTTACCGGCCATCATTCGTTTTTTAGATGGTCCCAAGGGACCAGTTGCTGGATGCGGAAACGGATGGTGAGTGTTTCTGTGGTGCACCTCCCTCAAAAGCTGATGCAAGGAATGTTCCAGCACATGGTCATGCTCGCTTTTTGCCGGTGGAGGATTTGGCTGCTTTTTATCGCCGGTTGTTGAGTGACATAATCTATATAAATCATAATATTTCATAAAAAATTACCAAGAGAGAAATTTTTTTAAAAATGTAGCTATGGATTTGTAGTGTAGATGTTGCTTGATTCAATCATCAGATGAACAAGATGAGTGACTACTACATATTTCGATGAGAAAATATTACCCTATGATTAGCTGAATTCCAGGAAGTACTGTAGCCATGATCTGGTTGCCCACAACCATGTGTGGTATAGGTGCTTGCAGTTGTACTGCCTCTTTGGCAAGTTGGTTGAACAACTCCTTACAAAATAAAACATTTTGTGCTGCTTCAAGTTTCTGTTGCCAGTGCATATCAGGATTGGATGGTGGAGGGCCAGATCCCAAGAGATTGATGTTTGCACTGCACAAGTCTTCTTGGTCTGCAATTTTTTATAAATCTATAGTGAATTCTTGCAGTGAAGGGTGGTAGTGGAGTTTATACATACTAATTTTTCATTGAATACGCGGCACTCAAGCAGTATTATAATGGATACCTATTTTAATCTATTTGTAGGATTATAGGCGTATGATCAATAATATTTTTGAAATCATGAGCACGAAAATCGGTTGAGCTATGCAGAAATTAATTTCCTTTCCCAAAATAATTTGAATTGTTCTTCCTCCCTTAGTCCCAAAACAGGAAAAAACTATATAAGTAAATATTTTTCAATTTTCGTTATTGATACAGAAATGCAGTATACGATATACGGATATTTTTGAAAAAATTGGATTTTCAGTTCTGAGGTTAAAGTTACATTCCCAAGTGGTCATCTCAGAAAATTTAAATAATTTTTCTGTTAGCCACTTTTATTATACATATTTTTGTCCGTTAGTTTTGCGGAACAGATTCTATTCACACAACAAAAATTTCTTGGTTGTAGATACTATAGAAAATGCTATACATTGAAATGCAGAGTTTTGTACACACATTTCCTATGATATAGGTTTTTACAGTTGGAAATGTGATATTAACGTGCATGGTATATGTTCCATTTATTCATTTATTTGCTATAAAAAATACGGAAAGTACCTTTTTGACATAGCACTTCAATGTAAGCTACACCTTGTAGCTCTGAAGGTATAGATACTCTCAGGGCACTAGCTGGCTTTGTTGGAGCTGATCCACCAGGTAACGGGCTACTAGGGGGACTACTGGGCTTTTCTTCGTCTTCTGCTTTGGTCACTTCAAACGTACCTGGAGACAGAAAATAATCAATACATTTTCAAATATAAGCTTCAAGTAACTAGTTAATGTGAATTCAAGGGCTGCTTTTTGAGTTGTTACAAACTACCAGTTATGATGAATTTGGTATCCCTAAGCAGTTCGAAAAATGATCGCCATTCCTCCTGTCACACAAAATTGAGCCTGATAGAATTACACTAACATTAGTATACCACACATTTCTGTGATCAAATATTTGATTGTATTTATCTTAGTTATGCAGTTAATGTAAGAATTACCTACTTGTATAATTAGATATCTGCTTGTACATCTAGTATGTCTCAATCTATCTGTATGTTATCAATGGAATAAGTAGTCATCTTATGTTCATAGTATAAAGATATGAGCTAGTCTGAGCCAACAGGCAAGAAAGTACATGTATTCAATTTTGCTCTCACTACTGTACAGAAAATGATTGTTCAGCATCGAATTGCAATTCGATATGGGTGCACATTTATTTTTTTAAAGTACTCTATAATTTTCTGCCCTCATTTTTTGCTGTTCTAGGTACTTGCGCTGTTCCGTGTCTAGTAAGATCAGTCCAATCATTAGGCTATGCCATTTGAATTAAAAAAGAATTTGCTATTTTTTTGAAAATTAGTATTTCCTACTTTGGAAGCAGACATATTCAATGAAACCAGGAACCAAATAAATTTATGGTTTGGATGTAACACAACCCCACAAATGCAATCCGTAAACTTCATCCAATAAAACAATAATTTGTTTACTTGATTGTCTAGAAATGTTGGCTATTGTTTATTTCGATTAATTGGCAGTTACATCTGAATAGTACAGAGCAATTTGTTTGCAAAACTGATCACTAAATACAGAGAATGTAGCATTGGTATGACTACTGGATTTTATCCAATGGTTGTCTTTTCCATTTCACAGTCTAAGTGTCAATAAAGTTTGATTTATATATAAACATCAAAAAAAATGAATTCCTTCATGTCCAATGTTAAAAGATACAAATAGATAATTTAAAAATTCATACAAAATAATATTTCAAAACGTATAAATGTATTCAGGATGATGGAAGAGCATCTACAATCTACAAGCTTAATGTGCTCAGAATATATTTTGTTTTATTTCCTGTGAGCAAAGTTCTGTGCATTTCGATATATTTTTGATACTATACATATATACCTGTTTGTAAATACTTAGATCCTGCAGTTCTGTAACTTAAATCGCCAATTATTGTATTAGATACTTTCTTCAATCTCCAATTCTGCCTCAGTCTCAGTAATTCTATGTGGAAGTCCAAGGTTGCACGATTTCTAGCTGCTTCATTTTGGGATGTTTTCAGTTTTTCTGCACCAGTTAGAAGAACATTTGCAGCACCTAATTGGATTATCAATATGCATAGGTTTATGGTATACTAGGCAAGATATGTTCTCGTTTCTTTTTTGAATGTTACGATTTGCAGTTCGATTAGGTCATACAAAAGCAACATCATGTCATCTTTCTTGAGATTTGTTAGTACAATGTAGGGATCAAATGAACAAATCAAATCACAAGTCTATAACAAAAACTTGTAGTACCATATGGAACTTTAATAGCAGATAGATATCCAAAATATATGTGCCACCTATTAACCCCAAACTTAGTCTCGACTTCATCCGAAGTCTACAACATAACAACAACTATAAAGAAGACACAATAACATTGCTTGAGTTTGGTTTTGAATGAACAAATTAAAATGCAATTAATTACACACACACTATTTGCCTTTTTAGCATTACAACTATCAGGAGTGAATAATAATGACCACAAGGACTAAAATTTTACTGCATCCCCATAAAGTTGATAGCATGTTAGTGAATTTTGATTCGATGCACATGCTTTGGAGCATTTGTTTACTATATAAATTGCATACTTCACAGTTCAAATGATATCTACTACTACTAAACAGTGTAGGTTATTCTTTTAGAGTGATGAAGAACTATGTTAATTTGGAAACTTTGGGGATTATGTATTTTTTCAATTTCCAAGCAGTAATGCGTTCTGGAATAATTTTTTGGGGTGCTTCCACATCATTAAATAAGCTTTTCATGGTACAAAAGCGGGTTATTCGAGTATTATGTAACATGACACTTACTGAATCATGCAGAGGGAGTTTTAAGGGGCTTAAGGTGTTCACAGTGTTTGGTCTCTACATATTTGAGTGCTTAATATTTTTCCAAAGAAACATAGGCTATTTTGACAAATATAAGAACAACCATCAGATTTATGATACCAGAGCGCAGGATTATAATATACCTAGACATAGACTGACATTGTTTGAAAACGGTTCTCTTTACCGTTGCATTCAATTTTACAATAAACTTCCTAACCAGATTAAAAACATCAAGTTATTATCTCGTTTTAAAACAGCTGTTAGCTAACACTTGGTTAGTTTGGAACCATACAGTCTGGCTAATTATTAAATTATTATTAGCAATGTTTAATTTCAATGTGTTTTATAATGTATTAGGATTAATCAAACAAATTATTTTAAAAATTACTTTATTTTTATATGTTTTTAACGTCCCGTCTATGTGTCTACCCGGGTTCAGTACTTGATGCCATTCATTTCCTGGAATTATTGTAATTCGATTTTATGAATAAAGATTAGTGAATTTGAATCTATAGGGGAAATAGAGATTCTATTATCAGGATAAGATACCATTTTGTAGGCATGTACACATAAATAGTGTTAAATAAGAATTATTCAATTGTACTGTTTTCCAGTTTATTACAAGATAAGAGATTAATCATACAAAGGCATCACCATTTTATACTAGTCAGAAACTTGCTGAATTATGCATTAGGAAGGCAAATTCTTTAGGCACAGTATGTAGTACACAATTAATATATTTGCGTGCTTGCTTATTTTTGGTTGAGTCATCAAAACTGTACTTCCTAAATTGAAGTTAAACCATAAAATACCTTTTAAACAAAAAGTTATTGGATAATTAGATTTGGATTGGAATTTACGATAGATAAAGCATGGTGCAATGTTCACACACTACTGAAAACCCTAAGTTCAAGAGTAGGTATGATTATATTTTGTATACAAACATACCTTGTAAAGCTTTCTTCCTTGCATAGATCTGTACCATGGGCTTGGTTTCTATCGGTTCTTGTTGCACAGAGTCTAAAATCAAATATCTCTTGTCCTTTGCTATAGCAAGGACGTCTGCTAATACACAAACCTCCTGTAACGAGCTCCTTAATTTAGTTCTAACAGAGTCCCATGGCCACAATGATGATTGCAAAGCATCTTTACTATCAGTATCACTTTTGGCGTCATCAGCTTCTTCTTTTTTTATGTCGACTTCTGTTGTTTTGCTGAAATCTATTTTCTGGGCATATTTAGCCAGACTCTCGGACAAGGTTAGAGGACTACAAAATAACAATTATAATGGTAAATATGATGAGGAAAATATTCTCTTAAATCTTACGGTTGGTAGATTTCTGTACCATCGTACGTGATTTCTTGTATTTGATTTTCTATGGGTGCTTCGACAGATATGTTGACACTACTGTTATAAGACATTTTTATTCACTTACATCTAGTTTCATTAATTTATTATAAAAAAATCATTAAGCAAACATTGCTACAGTAAAACTAAGGTTATTATACTTTTAGACGCATTTGACAATTGACATTTCAGATGTCGATTGTGTTGAAAGAATGAAGTAGAGCTGGGGTTTTCAGTTATGGGCTGTAACCGGTTCCAGCTAGAGTTGTCGTATTCGATTTCTAGTGAACAAGTGTTACGTTGATTATTCTTTGTAATACATACTAAATATTAGGAAAAAATCGATAAAAGCTTTTCTTCGTTCTAAAATAAGATTCTGGAGCTCCTCGATATAGATATCAGTCTGAACGATGACCTTCTGGTTCTACGCGTACTAATTTGCGTAAATCTGTGATTAAAAAAAATTGACTGGAGATGACTATACACTGGATATTTTACTTAACTGTTAATTTATTTTTACAATCAAGACCATCATAATTTTCAAATGAGGACGTTTTTTTTCTTGATTTCATGCACTGAGTGCGATAACGACGCATCATATTCTCTAGTTATTCCTTTCTCTTTTCCCAAACAATCGGTGTAGATGATTCCGCGTGATCCATTAACACCAGCTTGCCAGCTCTGTTTCGAATTCGTATTAGCTCGTTAGGCCTCAAAAGCCCACTGTTATGATTGTTCATCATTTCGGGATTAGTCACTTCCACAGGACGTCCAGAATGATGCTCATATTTTGTACGGTCGCGTTTGAACTCATTTGCCCAATTTTTGCAAATACAGGAGCAGATTTGCAATGAATTTCATCCACCTGTGTTCTGATCTCCTACGGTTCTCCTCTTCAACCTATAATAAAAATGAAACCATATGATATACATACAGGGTGGCCTAACTAAAATGTACCATAAGACTTTTCGAAAAAATATAGAAACACTTATCGTATGTCGTGAAATAACACCAGAAGTCATCCAGAATATTTGATGACGGTTTGAAGACAACCTTGTATGTGGGTTGACGGATAACATTTTTAGCTTTCATTTGACGAATGAAGTAAGCTTTTAAATATTAATTTAACCGAATTTTGCATTTTTCTTACAATCAAAAGCTCTTTTCAGAAAGATATAACTTGAGCCTCATTCCATTTGGCAAATGAATGCAAGGAATGCATTGGTTATTGGGTTAAAAGTTGTCTCTCTGAAAAACAAACGACTTGTTTCTAGATTTTTTCGCGTTCCATCTTCACTGTGTCACGCTGTAAATTACGGCTTAAGCACGAATGAAGGGTAATTGTAGGTTTAACCAGCTAAACTATTGATTACTACAGCTTTTCGGATAAAGCCCGAAGAGTTCCTTACGCTTTGAGCGGCTAAAACTGGGTCCATCCGGATCTTAAGCATTTTTCTTATTTAATGACATTATTATATTTTCTCATGGGTTCACCCTTTTAGCCAGAAATGATCACTGAACAAAATTCTAGGATAAAACAGCAGATCTTCATTGAGCGGTTGCAGAGCCCATTCTCTGCAAATGAAGCGCAAATGAAGGTCTGGTGGCTTTAGTTCCTATAAGAATTGGATTTTGTATGCTCTCAAACCAAGATTTTCACATAAGATGCGTCAAATTGTTTCATACGACAAAACAAGTTGCTGAGAACAACAAGGGGTTATCGCTCATATTTTCGTAACCGCTGCAATATTCACCTCACCACATGCTGCATGAGGTCTATTCGGTCGCTGGTTGTCCATTAATGAAAATCGTATCAGAATTTTTTGAATTGTATTGACAATAGTGCATTCAGAGGGTCGATTATTTCGACCAGAAGTTTCTCGGACTGTACGATAAACATTTTTGACACAACGCCGATTTTCGGAATAAAGTTCCATAATGTGTTCAGACTGACGCTGTTCAGACGTGACTCTTGATTAAACGATGTACAACACTGAATCATACAATAATGTCAACTTGACTCACCCTTGATCTGTCCCAAAAGTCCTATTGAACAATGGACCTTACGTAGAATCACCCGTTATAACTGAAACAGCTGACTAGTGAATAATCTCTTGGAATTTCTAAGGACTTACTCAACGACCCTCGTATTATAGTGGACAATTGTATTCAACGCCACTGGTTATGATAAATTAAAAGTAAAAAACTTTTTCAAAAACGAACTTTTATTCAAATGCGCTAAGAAGAATAAAATAAACTTTACCTTTAAAACTTTTACTATCAAGTTATAACGTCATTACACAAGTTATATGACATAAAAGCTTGTCACGATATTTAAGTAGGTACTCGTATTTACTCAGTTTGAAAATTTTAAAAAGTAACATCAATCAGATCAAGTTATTTAATCTACTTGTACATTATAAATTGTAACATTTGAATTGTGTAATGACGTTATAAGTTGATAGTAAAAGTAGTCAAAGGAAAAGTGTATTTTATTCTCTTTAGCTTTTTCCTTTAATCTATTTCTAGTTATCGCTGGACAGGTCGGCAAACACCCTAGTACACCAACATTTCAGATATATTGGAGCAACAGAGTTTATGATCACCTTATTTTTTTTGCTCTCATTCGTATTCACTACAAGTCTGTTCATTTGATACCCGTATTGTAGGAAGGCATAAAAAGCTTAGTTCGCCATTTTAGAAGTTTGCCATATTGGATTTAGAGTGACGTCACTAGATTTTTCAAGTTAATCTCAGCAAGCCCTTTAATTTGAACCCATATTGTAGGAGTGCATTAAAGATAACTGGTCCGCCATCTTGGGTGTTCCGCCATATCGGATTTAGAGTGACGTCATTTTATTTTTCGAGTTATTTTCAGCAAGCCCTTTCATTTGGAACCATACTGTAGGAGTGCACTAAAAATAACTGGTCCGCCATCTTGGGTGTTCTGCCATGTTGGATTTAGAGTGACGTCACTTTATTTTTCAAGTTAATCTCAGCAAGCCCTTCAATTTGAAACCATATTGTAGGAGTGCATTGAAAATAACTGGTCCGCCATCTTGGTTGTTCCGCCATATCGGATTTAGAGTGACGTCATTTCATTTTACGAGTTATTTTCAGCAAGCCCTTTAATTTGGAACCATACTGTAGGAGTGCACTAAAAATTACTAGTCCACATTTTGGGTGTTCTGCCCTGTTGGATTTGAAGTGTATACACAATTTCAGCTCAATCTGTTTCAAAATTGGCTTGCAAGATTCCACCCGAACAAACATAGTTACATACAAACATTGCAAGTTAAATAAAAGCTATGTAAAAAAATCTTCAGTAAGTGTAAAGAACTGAATCAATCTACCCTTCATATCTATCATTTAGTGCTATTATCTAACTACATAAAACTATTTAAATAGCTTACAGCAATTCAGACCATACGTTTTCAGACACTCAAAAGGAAGAATGAATTCATTGGACAGCTTGTGGGCTTCTAGGTGCGAAAATAGTTCAGCAACCGGAGTCCAGAAAGTTGCATTACTAGCACTACTATTTACATTTTTTTTCTAACTGTACCTATGCTATTTATATGAAGCTTCAGTTGATTAAATTTCTTCCGCAGCCTAAATTGCAGGGATTCTCCGGAAAACCAGCATTTTCCACTCTCATCCCAGTCGAGCAGTAGCGGAAAATTCCAACAGAAGAAAAGCATATTCGGAGCTGGCTACAAAGTAATAAAAACACTCCAGCATGGCAGTAGAATCCGAAGATAAGGTAATCTTAGCTGAAAATTATACGGGAGATTTAAATCCTGAAGAAGTTGCGATGGCGCAATGGCAGCGGCGCTCCTCGCAGCTGTTGGGGGCATAGGGATGGAGAGGGGGAAGGAGATTGAGGACCGAGAAGGGGGGATAGTAGGAGAAAAGGGGGGATGCAGTCGAAATGGTGGCGGTACTTGGCGCAGCCTGGGGGGATAGATTTGGGAGCAGTCGACATTTTCTGGTGTTAGTTTCCAGGTTATTGATACTGCAGGATGGTCATAAAAAGAAAAGTTATAACAGTAATAGTGATGAGGTATCATTATAAGGAAATCTAGCATATAAGGAAAAATGTCAACATGATGATATTAGTGTCAATTTTTTTGCAAGATGCTGGACAATGAGGACATCAAAGGCTAATGTACTCATACATTGTCATCATGATAAATGAAATATTCTGTGCTTACAGAGATGACTGATGTGCACGTCATCTCCTATATGTTACAGATGGAATCACTTCTACATTTTGAGGTTTTTGTATCAATATTTATACAAAGATATACATAGGGTCTGATGCTTGTTAATGCCAGCTAATAACCTGTTGGCATGCAGTCGTCTTTCCATAGTCATGCTTCCACTAACTTTGCTGTATGTCCTTCGACCCATGATGGTGCAAACCTGACGATTGCTAATACCCAGCCTAGGTTTAGGGCCAATGTATTAGCACCTAGTCGAGTGAGGTGGTTTTGTTTTTGTTTACTTTACAACACTGTGTCTAGGGAACGCGGTATTAAATTTCTGATCCTTATACTGATGCATTGTTGCTCAATATGCCACCATTATCATGACAAATGTCTGTACCTGGAATACCAACGCCGACGTATAGGCTTTCAGTGCGAATCTTCCCTCCAAGCTTTTGCCTTCTAAACACATTTTCGCTCCACTGAGTCTCGTATCCCGAAAACGAGATCCGTCATCCATTATTTGATAGGAACAATGAATTAGATAACCTTCAGTCCAAGCTCATGATGTTATTGGTGATTTCTATTCTTAATACGAACTTTGTGAGATTGCTCTCTGTAACCTCCCTCCTCTCCTATTGGTAATGGCCTATCATCAGGTCTACTATATATTCAAAAGAGCTCAAAAGGTAGCCTAGATCGATATGCACATCTCGATCTGAAGATATTGATAAAACTTTAAAGTGTCTGAGCATCTTTCTACGTTTTTCAAAATTTGTTTACAAAAAAAGGTGATTGGAAACCAGAATCTTTTGGTGATAACTATAGTTCCAAAATATCATAATTGCAAGCCTGAGTACTGGCTAGCATTAAAAAATACTCTTTCTGTTCAACGCGTGTCATGTTTCAAAACGAGCACTAGCGAGTCCTGCAATACAACACTGGTTAAAAAAAATGTCATTAAATAGCGTATTTCCTACAAAAAAAACATTTTACAATGAATAAATAACGCGGAGTTTGATACCGTTGTAAGGTGTATGCTTCATGTTGACAAATTTATCCAAAAGGCACACACACAGTATGTGATTATGCCTTCAGAATCTCATAAATAGAACTAGAGCATTTGATCCAAGTAACAAGTAGGAGAAAAAACAATGCTCTGTAGCAAAAGGTAGTTAGTGCCTTTGCGTTATTTCATATGAAAAATACGTTGATTCTACTTTGCATAGGAAATATTTCAGATCTCGGAGCAAATGCTGTCAATAAACATATAAAATAATGCTCTGACTTGTCGAATAGTTAGTTTGTTTATCATTAAATCGTACCCTTGATTGCAGTCGTCTACACAAAATTGCGTGTAAGCTTGCGACAAATTAATGAAGCTTCTGAAAGTCATCCTGAAGATTTCTCTAATCGATTATGCGGTATTCCATTAATGATTCAAATCTGAAATGTTTATAGAACAAATTTCACTGAGGTTTCGATTGCTTAGGCAGTGAAAATATAACAATATTGCCAAAGTTTCCTTGCCTGGCTATTATTTTCATATGAAGCCGAAAATTGTATATGAAATATGAGTAGGTTTCAATTCCAGCTACAATATCTCAAAAAATTTGTGGTGGCTGCTTTTGTCATGTGTCTGGTTTGCGATCATTTCTTACTTTGGACCTATATTCTTATTGAATGTACTCACTTTTGATGTTAAATAATATAATTTGGCTGCAAAGACAAGTTTTAGTTTCTAGAATCTACATAGATTCAAATCCTGGAGCTGAATTTTGGAAAAAAATGTATGTAACTGACCTATATGAATCATACCGTTTTGCTAGTATTATATTTGTCATATTAGTTATTGTTCAAGCAATCTATCTGCATTGTCTCGTAAAAATTTCATGAACATACTTCCATTTTGGTAACGTAGATCGGCCAAATATCGCAAAAAATACTTCCATTTTTCAGACTGAAAATAGTTCCCCTTGTTGTGTTCCTTCTTGTACCCTGACAAAATATTCATCCAGCCAGTAAACAAATTTATTGAAACAGTTCAATGGTTTTGTATAAAGTTTTGTTGCCCTCATTTCATTCATGAATGCAATATTTGCCACAACACATGTTGCTTCTGGTACCCTCACATTTTTCGTAGCAAATGCTATGATTTGAAGTAAGCGTCCCTTCATACTTTGACTTTTAATTAGACCAAAGCAATTGCTTACACTTGAGGTAGAAGTAAATACTCCACAATGTTTTATCATATACTTTTACCCATTCGCTCCATGATTTAGAAGCAAAAGCATATGCTTCATTTTATTTGTAAGACCCTATGGCTATTTCTCCCATATTTTTTTTGCAAATTGTGTTCTGAAATGAACTTTTTTCAAATAAAACCTTTCCATCAAAGCTGTTATTACTTTTAAAATGTGTGACAATTATTGTCTTTGATCATGGCTTGAATGGTTGTAGTCGCTGAACGCCGCTTGTGGAAACATCGCCGTTGTGGTGCTCCGGGTAATGTCCTCGCGCGGGCGTCGTCGCCGTCGCTATCGACCGACGGTAGTGGAAGGAGCAGAGCGGAGAGAAAGAGCTAACCCGAGAGGAGTTGCGCGCTGATCCCCTCTTCCACTGCCAATGCTACTGTTCTACCTCTCCATCTCCAATGGAGGAGGATTCCATTATTATTTGTCTCTCTTGGCTGAATTCCGTTTCAAATAGAAAAAAAAAGGTCAATATATGCAAGGCTCCAGCTAAAAACGCCTTCTAGTCGTCTCGCTCAATAAAGCATTGGTTATATTTTGTCGTTGATATGTTTGTAGATATAAGTTATTATCATATGGAGTGGATCGTGTGCGCGAAAAGTACTGAAATTCCTGTTGATCTCTTACACTACCTCTCTCTTCTATAGATTCCATTGTTAATTGCCTCTATTGGATGGATTCCATTTCAAACAGTAACAAGGCTCCAGATAAAAATGCCTTTTAGTCTTATAAATCGAAACGCGCCACTGAAAGGAAAACACAATCTTTTCATATACATTGGATGTTATATGGTATGATGTGGAGTAGAATGTGGATTGAATTTATTGGATGCATTTGAAGTTCTTGCAATTTTTATAATGTCGATTCTTTTCACTGACAATGAAAATACTTCTCCCTATGTAGTGGTGGAAGATTATATCGTTATGTTTTCCTCTTGACGTTTCAAATAGAAAAAGAGGTCAATATATACAAGGCTCTAGCTAAAATTGGTTCTCAGTCTGGCCTCATAACGCGTTCATTATTTGTGGTTCATATGTTCGTAGATATAGTATGACATGTAGGCAAATTCCTGCAATTTTAATAACATCGATTCTTTCTACTGCCAATGTTACTGACCTCTGATCTGTGATGGAAGAGATCTGCATTATTATTTGTCTCTTTACTGGTTACTAGGAGATTTGATGCTGGCCATTTTCCTGAGTAACTTCTGCAACTTTGACAACACTAAACCTTGTTACTAGTGATCTCGGTAGGTCGGTTACAGACCCTGTCGAATCATTTGACAGGCTCCTGTTCTCAAAATCATTTTGGTCATTCTGCAGTGAAATCTCTATTGTTGTCTTATTTATACTAAATCAAATTTAGCATTAAGATTCATGTAATTAAACTCCAAATCATATCGATATGTACATTATAAGTTTTTTTTAGAACAATACTCTAAAACTCAATTTTGAGTTTAATAGTTGTATCAACAGTTTTTTGGTTATTGATTCTAGATTCCGATTGTTGGAGCAACTAGATTCCATCATTCCTTGACACTAGTTTAATTATGTAGATTGTAGATGCTCTTATTTGGTGAAACTCTGTCATTGTTCAAATAACAATTGTGTATTTGGACACAATGATTCACGGATAAAACTACTTTTTTAGTGACGCGTTTCGATTAATGTTTAAATTATCCGCGAACTGTCAGATTTGACTGTTCACAAGGGCTACAACTAGCTTACTAGGCCCTGTCATAAATACAAAACTATAGTTCTAAAATTTAGCGCCCTATTTATACTTTCTATCAATTGCTCTAATATTTTTTTTCTTTTGCCTGTGTTAGGGGGGGATCTGCACTAGTGTTGAGGGTAAACCTTAACCATCGCCATCAAAATGTCATTAAGATATTTAATTTCATAAAACATTTTATTTCTTTTATAGTTAGTGTTTCAAGATATTCTGTTCATAAAATTGTGTAAGATCTCAAAGTAGTTTTCACGTCGCTTTGTGATGATGAAGATGAGGTGAATTTGCATGTATTCTGAAAAGTTATGGTTCTCCATAAATCGTCTTAGATGATAATTTGTTCATCACTATCATTTTGAAGGACATAACAAATATAGAACATGACAAACAACATAAAAGTAACATTGTAGAAGGTAATGATAGATCAGAAACCCTATAGGCGTAAACATCGAAAAGTGTAGATTCAATCCGATTTGTCGGAGTGGAAAAGAGACGGAAAATGAACGAGAGAGCGAAATCGTCCGAATTCGTGGAAATCGTGGAAACGTGGAGTTTTGCGTATTTGGCCTGTTCCACCCACTGCGGCAGTCCAACCCGGGCAATGACAATAAGAGAAATTGTCGGGATTCGCCGAATCCGACTGCCAATGGCAGCCAACCCAGCGCGGCGGGGTTTCTCGGAATGCGGCGGCGGATCTTATGCCTCTCCCATTGGAGGATTGCCAGCATTTTTTTGTACGATTGTACGTTTGTACGATTGAATGCCGCCCGACGGCTGGCGTTGCTGGTGCCGCAGCCGGCCCGGACCCTGCGCAGGACTCCGGGAACCGCGCGAAAACGACGCGGAGCGGCGAGATAAGCAGTGTCGTCCGGTATAAAATACAGGTATAGGTTACATGTCTCTTGCTTTTCATTTTGTCAAAACTTAGTGCAGACTCGATTAATATGTGTCCATATTGCTATAAAGTTGAAAACGTGTAGCTCATTCACCAATTATATAAGCTTAAAATAATGGTAACATTCACCATTTACTAAAATGTGAACTGGTCCACATGGTAGTTTTTTAATTGATAGTTTCACGCAAAGGCAAGAAGCCTATCGCGCTCCACAAGCGCTGCGAGAGGATACATTTTTATTCACATTGACATTAAGATGCTGTATATTGTAACCCTCGGGGAACAAAGCAACGGTAGCTCATCCACAACGTCGAGGATCTTCAAAAGAACGACTATTGGAAGAGGCTCATTTGAGGTGTTGGAAGATCGACCTGGTGAGGATTCGCTCGTTCGGATCCTCTAGTATTTGCTGTACTGGAGACTTTCGTTATTATTATGCCAGTCAGCTCGGTTGAAAATTTGCCATGATGATATCTATAGAACACCGGAGCACATCCCCATCCATACGAAATGTAGCTATGGCCTGATCTGAGCCCTGTAGAGTAACAGAGAATACGACTCGCTGGAGTGGAAGAGAACCCACAGCTTCTGACACGCCGACCTAATGAGGTCGGCAACATGATTATACCGTGACAAGGTTACAGTTGATGTTAATTTCCAGAAGCTTTATGATTCAAGTAATGGGCGTCTCTGCATCTCCACGGCTGGCAGACCAGTATGCAACCTCTTTGGCAGGGTTGTTGTTTCTGCACATTAAACTGAACTTCATTCGTAAGCCCCACTACATAATTATCTCAATATGCATGTTAATTTGAGCAGCACGCTGCCTAGCCGAAATAAAGTTTTTTGGGATGGTAGTGGTTTGTTCGGTTCCATGCAGGAAACAAGGGTGCTGTCATCTGCGAAGCTGTAGATATGATTAGATATTATTTTCAATAGCTTCTCGATGCCTGGCAATACCTACATTGATGGTAACCCCAAAGGAAGCATATCTATCTACTACTATAAATAAGGAGCGACCACTTATGCCATACCCTATCGAAAGCCTTCGATATATCGATCGAATGACTCAAGGCTCTCCGTGAGGCTCAATTGCTCAAAAGATCTCCCGTGGATATAAATCCATTCTGGCGATCGCTGATGATATAATTTTCAGAAACTGCACGTTAATAACAGTCTCCATAACATTTGACATGATGCAGAGCAGAATTCTATATTCACTGGGTATATTTTCCCTGCCCTAGTTAGGTGAAGGTTGCACTCGACCGATCTTCCACCCAGTAAGGAACACTCTTCGCTGCTAGGACAGTTTAAATAGTTTACAAGGACTGGTGTAATTTCTGCAGCGCAATGTTCCAGGTGAACTGCTAGCTTTACCGGAGTTCAGTTGAAATCTCATTCCCTCAAGAACGCCTCTGAATTCGTTGCTGAGACGGGAGGACGCAGAGGAGGGAGTCAGGGGAAACAGCAAAATCGAACTTGCAGACGTTTGTTCGCAAGATGTGTCTCACCGCTATCCTGCTGCTACTCCGCAGTAGCAGGAACAGGGCGACGCGACGTCGAGTGCTCGGAATGGATGGATTCGAATTTGAGCCGCACCTTGCTTCAATGATAATCGATAAACCTATATATTTCCTCCCGCTTTCTAGAATTTTCTTAGTGGAATTTCTTATGTAACTTTGAATATGAATAAAATAACTGTTAAAACTTAAAAATTATTAATTGTATTGACATAAAGAAGGATGCTCATTTGTCTGTGTGAATTGAACAATGAGGAATCGAAGAGAACCACCGACTATAAAACTATATAGATATTGCCTTTCATTCATTCGCGTTTTCCTCATTGCAAACATGAGTTGGGGCAAAATACGGAGGAATTGGCAACACAATTGACCTTGAGCGACCGTTTCCGAAAAATGTCAAGCGAAGTCATAGGCGTCCCATGGTAATGATAATGTGTGTACTGAAATATTTTGCTAATTTATTTTTCGAATGAGTTTGATGAAGTTTAAAAACCAGAAAGCATGGGAACAGGGTATATGAGTAGGACAGAGCTAACAACAAATACTGCGAAAGAGTTTAGTTTTGTAAAAGTAGAGGTAGGTGGAAAATTACGATAACAAAAATAATGAAACAATGGATAAATGTAGTTAATCGTGTTTATTAACCATTTTGATTAACAGGATGCGAGATGAAGTTGAATTGTCGATTAATTTGGAAAAAATGTAATCGGACCCTGAGACTGGTAGTACTTACCTGTTTGGCTTACTTGAGTTGTTTTGCACGAGTAATCCAATGAGAAGGTATCTTGCTCCAAAAAATAACAGTGACAAAACCTAATCTTTTCAACAACTGACGACTCAAATATATCAAACTTCTAATTTTAAATTATGATAAAAATGATATAACAGCTGATTTGTATAGCCTTGTTCATACTACACCAATTAACAAAAATTCTGAATAGAAAAATTTCAGGAATGCAGCTTTCCCAACTGAAAATACCAGCACTGAATTATAGTTAAAGTAGTTTAACTAATATTTGAGATACTACAACTTATCTCAAGACAATAATGTTACAAAGCTTTTAGTTTTTAATGGAAGACCTGCCGACACTAGTACCCAGATTGATGCTGACCACTGTTTGTTTCGGGAAAGGGAAAATTCCTTAGCAATCTAAACTAACCAGAATGCATATACAAAAATTAATGAGGTAAAACTGTTTGCCAATGAAAAAAATCGTTCTAGCAAGGTTTTTTTATTCCTATCTACACGGAATCCCAGCATTCTCTTATAGGTACTTATTGCCTTGATTACAGCTTGAGTGTGACAGCATATAGTAATACGCCTTCCTGGACTTGTACTGGGTCCAAAAACCCGACACCGGAGCCCTCAGTTATCTTTGTAAGACAATTTCAAAAAGTCCATGACATAACTAATTATTTATGAGAATCCTGTTCGATACATATCAACACGCAAAGTCCTATGAGATTCTGTATTTGCAATAAGAATTTTTTTGCTCATGAACTGTAAGTATAATGCATTCAATAGATATTGTTTTTTACTTATCGATGAATGATGTTTAATGCGTATACAGCGGATTGTGTGAATATATCTCAGATATACAACGTTAATGAATCATTTTTCCCACCAAATATGCTTGATCTCTATACAAAAACTGTTGACACTCACCTGTGATCAAGTATAAGCGCTTTGTCAAAGTTGTCAACTGGTGCTTGTCACTCACCATTGACATTTGACGCTTTACCTATTGAATGAGCTCTACAGTTCGAATGTTGCCGGATGTCTCAGTAAAATCTTGTAAGTTGGGGAATTCAGTGGAGAGCAAAGAGATGGTTTTCTTCGGCTCTTGAGGACCCAATTATTCTCCGTCAACATAGTAACTCACGGTATGGCAACTGTATATCTATGCAATGGGCTTGAATAAATACTCGTAGATTTGTCTATATAGTTTTATAGTCGATGGTTGACACCATTACCACCGAAGAAGTATATAAGATAATAGATTGAATATTGTCAACAACCACACTGCACGCATCAACACTGAAATGCTGCGTGAGGGCCTGACAGAACGCTGAAAACCGGCTGGGACCGACAATCACAGCACTCCTGATATTTATAATTAATGATCATCTGCTCTCCGCTCAGCTTCAATCGCAGAGCTAGGCCGAAAGGCCGACGGCGGCTTTTTACGTGCTTCTAGCGAATGGGCGGAGGAACTATATGGCCTGCAATATGTAGGGGGATTTTTTGCTCAGATTTCAAGGATAAATTGCAGTATTGTCTAAACAGTTGTTTAGTAGGACTGGTCTTTTTTGGAAGCTTTACGAGGTTTCTGGTTCCTCACATCGAGACGCAAGTATATATTGGGACTTATTTATGAATGTTATATCGAATTTAATAAGGCATAGGTTATCGTTATTCGTGGTAGATTACAATAATTATAGGAATGTGACAGCCTCAACATAGGTGATTAAACATTGGTATACTGTTATCATTCCAAAAAATAAAGCAACAAGCGTCAGAGTGAGTCTTTGATAATGACTCGGGAGAGGATCATGAAAATAGTCGAAACAAAAAGATGATTACCACTTTTTTGGAATTACTGGGCATGTTTCCACTGTGGCTCTGGATGATAGAGGTATTATTAACATTCATAACACCGAGCGGGGTACAAAATAATGTACCCCAGACATATATTTTTTGTTACACAAATATTACTTCTTTTTATTTCTCCGAACATCTATCTATGATCTATAATACAGTAAATCCTATCACTAAAATTTATGTCATATCCTAAACATTCAACTATAAGTAAATTTATGCAATGTAGTATAAATGTACGGTACTTGGTACCGAAACCATGTGTCTATTTACGGTAACGTTAAGTGCCAATCGGGGTACATTATAATCCTAAGAACTATGTCGGCAAGGAAGCGTTCTGTTGTTGAATGTTTATTACTATTACGTATTGTTAAGCACTGTATAATGTATACTTTTTATATAATTTCATTGAAATGAAATATAGTTGGTAACTTGATGCTTGAACAAATGAGTATTTGAATGTCGAAAAAATGTCATTCGCCGATTAGTCCAAACCTAGCACCTAATGACTATTGACTCCCGCGAGTGAGAGATAAGGTACGCAGTTTACGTTTCACATCGATCGAAGAAGCGGTTGACGCTTTTAAAAATAAAATGAACCAACTATGGCCAGAAGATTTGAGGCCATGGCGCTGCGTTACCCACAACAGAAAACACCAAACAGCAGTAACCAAACTACGACTCGGAGACACCCAACTCACCCATCGGCGAAGAAACACTCACCGTAAAACACATTACTGGAAAGTGAAGGACTACAACATAATATTGAAGGAACTCTAATGAATGTGATGGGAGACAAATGCAATATAAATAATCTACTGATGTATCTTGGCGACATTCAGGCTCTACATAACATATAATCACATTCGGCGCTAATAATCCTTAGATGTTGATGCGGCTATTTATTTCAATAAAAAAAATGGAGAAAATGTTTTGGAGAATGGTTTTTGTGGATGCAAAACTTGATTGTCTGTGGGGGAGACTACCTTGAAGAATTATAAATAAGCGTTTTTTGTAAGTAAGTATGTGTTTCACTTTACTGAGCCTAGCAGTAAGAGAACAGCCTTCGCATCTGTCAGATAATTATCGAAGAGTCAGTTCCTATGCATTGAAGTAAATATATATGTGGTTATGGTTGTTCGTTCTAATTGAAATACGAAGAAAAACGTTTCGCATTATTGTTTCTGTACCAGTTTTAGCTATTTTCTGAATCTCAAAATAGATTACAATAAATACAAGACAACAATACAATCCTATTGAAACAATTGATTTCAAATTCCGGATACATAACATAGTGGACACTGTTTCAAAGTCAGTTGAAAGTAGAGAGAGTAATAAGTATAGATTAGTCAAGATAAAGAATTCTACAATTTTTTATAAAGTAGCATGTTATATAACTCAGATTAACAGAAAAATCAAAAAATTCTTAAAACCAAATAACAACTTATCCCCAAAGTAAAAACTGAAGATAAATGTTTGGGAAAAGAAACATTTTGCTTAAAGGTAACTGATTATGGTTAATGTGAAGGAACTTACGTTGGTGAAACCATATTTAAGAAGCAACAATCATAAAACCCCGATGCTAGTAATAACAATCATGCTACTAGTTCTGATGTACGATTTCGATCATGCTAAAGGGACCATACAAGAAAATATCATCATAGGAGATGGACTAAGAAAATTTTTATATATAAAAATAAAAAAGATCGATTGATTTCTTCGTGACATTTAAAAATGAGGTATAATATTTTTGATAATCTAGTTATATGCGTCTTTCTAAATCCTTGTAATTTGCAATTTTTGCTTGCTGTATATGATTAAAGCGTGGGGTTTTGGTATCCTTTGCATGTATCTATTATTCTGTTAATTCTTTTTGTTTCGTTTTGTATCAGTCTAATGGCATAATCTCATAACATCACCAGTAACAGTAACAAATGCTTCCTCTCCATTCTGCATCTCAAGAAGCATGGCTCAATGATAAAATTAGCTAGAAACCGCTACAAACGGTAGATACAGTAAAGTCCGATTATTGGAGGGAACAAAAACAAAATACCCAGCAACAGTAGACCTGTGACTAATATGGATCATGTCCAAGGTTATGGAGACTATCATAACCGTATGCAGCGTCCGAAGTTCATGAAAAAAAATCTATAGATAGGGTATCTATAAAAACACTATAGATTTGATTTCTTCAAATTGTTCAAGGCTTTATACAGTATGCTTCTTACTTTATTATTACTCCATATTTCACCATAGGCAATGTAATCCCAGTGATGGTATAAACAGAAAAAAATTAGATTGCGTCCATTAGAATTGTGACAGGGCAGCATACTCAACAACAAAATCTATACTTTATTCAAATTTTTCATGAATACAGAGTGTTGTACAGCCAATAGAAACACAAATCACATCCTCACAAATAGAATTGCAACGAAGGTACGCCCGAGGATTCGATTATCCATAATAAAAATCTGGTAATAAAAGACGAACAAGCCGACTATATGATACCTCTGTCCGAGCTTATTCACGTATATAATCAATTTCAAACAGCGACGGCACCAGGCGTGTTTTAGTGGGAGCCAGATTTGCTGCGGGTATTTTCAATTTCCAAATAGCTTGGTATAGACAATAACTTGTGATTCGATGACATTAACTCATTTTCTGTACATAATGTGGATATTATGATAATACCTATAGATGCTGATTGGAAAGCAGTCATGAATTAAATGCTAAGAAGTAGCAGATAAGAGTCTCCAAGATCCAGATAAGTTTCTTCAAATATGTGACTCACTGGTAACAAAAGATTAGTTGTCTTGAAGTATACAGATCGAATGAGGAGCAGTTTTCTTTCGGCCCACAGAGAATCATAAAAAATGGGTTGGAAAATATATCGGTTATATACCTACTGATAAAAAATTCCTTACTTACTGATTACTCGTCGATAGGAGAGATACCTGAAGTGACACATCATTTTTTTTGTACATAAACGAAATGCTAGAAATAATACCTAATCAACAGCTTAGCAGTCCCTTAAATCCTGTATGCAAACCAGTAAGTCACTATCATTCCGGGAGACCTTACATGGGCGATAGTAACATGTTATCTACATCAACGAACTCGTCAAAAAATTGCAGATAGGAGATATACAAATACAGTTCAATTACATACACGGTAACACATATAGCTACCATGACAAATAAATCACAGTCTGGTGTGCTTCTGAAGGTTCTACATCATCAATAACAAATCCTCGCCCGACTATGTCATTCTTCTTTCTTAATCGGTTGGAGGTTCTTTTCTGCTACAAAAAATTGTATTTAACGGAACAATTGCTACCACTCTACATAGATCGAATCTTAGGAACTTGTTCGTATGTGAACTCCACCAAAAACAAGAGAAATACTACGTCTATAAGACGTGACTGATACTACGAAGGACTTCCGCAGTCCGATACATTGGAGAAAATTAGACGAATAGTCCCTAAATTATAGGTTCTACCAAGGTAAATGTTAGACCGAGGTGTTTGGGATCACAGTTTTAAGAGCTGTCAGGTCAACGAAAATTAGAAGGACTGTGCGAAGCCGTCCTCATCAGGTCAAATTCCCAACTGTTCCCCAGCAAGACTCTTCCCAAAAATAATTATTTTAGAGAATTCCAACGTTGTGGAATGAGATGCCGGAGCGTTTATTCCCCGATAATTACAGTTCAAAGCATCTTAAGGTCAACGTGGATAGACATTTACCCGTTCACATCGTTTCTGCCATTGCGATCTATGAAAAAATCTCACGGCATCCAGCCTTGATCGTCTAAGACTTAGCTTTGAAGCTGGGTTTTGTCATATAGCCTGCTGCTTCAGGGATAATAAATTGTAATACCAAAGATTTGGAATATCCGTTACATAGTGTCACTGGAGGTACTCAGTAAATGTCTCATGTTTGTTGCAGAACCTGCATGTATAAATCATGTTTAATTTGAGGACATTTTTTTCATGATTTTACGAAGTTTTTTATAAATAACCTCTGGCAAAGGTAGCAAGCTTATCGCTCTTCAGAAGCACTGCGAGAGGATAAATGTCTATTTATATTGACCTTGAAACGTTGTAAATAGTAACCATCGGGAAACCCCGGCAGCTCATTCCACAACGCCGAGGTTTTGCAATAGAACGACTTTAGGAAGAGCTCGTTCTAGTCTTTGCTGTACTGGCAACTCATGGTGTTATTATGTGAGACAGCTCCATCGAAAAATTGTCATGATCTGATCTGTAGAATAGTTACTGCACTATGGCTTTAATTTCTGTGGTAGTGTGACATCCAGAAAACACCTACATCACACTCGAGATTGAAGACATCTTCTACACTCGACAGGAGTCATGAACTTATTTCTTCTTTCACATTAGTTTTGAGAAGATGTACATGTAATAGTAAATCATTTTCACTTAAAATTGAGAAATTTGTCAATAAAGATGCCATAAGATTCCCGTTTTCTGCATTACGATGTCGCACGTTCATAGCTGACACTCAAACGGATTAAAATACAGTCTATTATTTAACCATGCCACAGCAATTTATTGTACGAGGTGAGAAACAACATTGTAGTTATTTCGTTTCTTTAAGTACCGTTGTTTGAGATATATTCCAAACTCGTTGACGCTCTCAAATCACGAACAATTGGAACAACTAATTGTACACATTACTTGCTTAAGGTCTAAGCTACCAGATTCCAGGACCCAATCTGTCTTAAGGTGAATCTGAACTGAACAACAGCGATTAATAATATTCATTATGTGGAAAGAAGGTCTAGTTGTTAGTGTGTCCAAAATTTGCCTCTTCGTGGCAGACTCCTGAAATACCGAAAACATCCGTTAAATGTGTGGAATCGCAACACTGAGAGCATCGATTTCAAAAACAAATTCTCGCTATTTTCCTTTCTTTTTGAGTGTATTGGAAAAATACATAAGGAAGAACAAGTAAAACTCGTAACGTAGAAAAAGTGGCATATAAGTCGGCTGAGTACGCCGCTGTATGTATATTCCCGTATATAATCAAGTCCAAAAGTCAATTATCAGCAGGGTACCAGTTGTGCTGGGTACCATTTTCAGCTTTCGAATCCTATTGGTCTTCAAAGCATTTTAATATTGAAATGGCGTCTGCGTGACATTAAGTTACACCCCTCCTGTGCGAGATTGCTGAATTCACGTGCATTTTTTGCTTGCGCCTGCGGAATAATAAGTTTGCTTCAGTATATGTTACGTGATGTATGCCGCTTAAACGGAAATATGTATATAGTTTGGTTGGGTGTTTTTATACAGGGGGATTTTTCACATAATACTCCACTGTTGAGCATATAGCAGTGATTTTCAACCAACGCACCGTGTTGCAGAACTCTAGTGTTACTCGAAGCTTTTTCAACTGCTTCGCCGAATATTCGTTATTAATTTATTAAAAAATATTCAAATACTCCAAATGGTCAAATTTTTTTAGGGATAATTGCGCAAAAAATTGATATGTTTCTATTAATTTAAAATGAACATGCCAACGAAGTTATTGCGATACTAACGAAGCATTCACCCCTTTTACAACATTACAAGAAAAAGTGGCTACATATTTTCCATCCGTTGATATATAAAAATATATGACTGGGTACGCAATGCTCATAGAGAAGAAGATCTTATTTTTTTGCCTCTTCACAGCATTTTAAAAATGAAGTTCAATGCAGAGAGTGCTGTAAAGTTTTGGATTCTTTTACAAGAAGAATATCTAGCTCTTTCCAAAAAAGGACTTAATATTTTTTGCATTTTTATACTTTCATATACGTGAGATTGAGTTTTCAACATTGACCAATATAAAGATTGAAGAAAGGAAATATTAACTTATTTGGTGGATGAAATAAGAGTAGAATTATCTCGGTAGAAGACTAGACATTTCGGAAAGCCGATAGACACAAACAGTGAGAATGTTTATACCATAAAATGATTTTTTATTGAATTTCAGCATACCTTTATAACAAAATTTCTTTTAGACGTAGTCTAGATGAACATGTGAAAATAATTCCAATCGCAGCTCCCGTACATAGGACAGACTTAATTGCGAGAAGTATCAAATTTACTGTATATGAGCTATTCAATTCGATATCTCAGGAATATAAATCATAATATCTTCAAAAAACAAATCTGATGGTTTCCAAAAAATAATATTTTATATGTCCCTAGAATAGTACCAATTGCCCGTCTTTTACAAAAATGTTTTGTTTGGTTTATTCCTCCTTATAATTGTCAATATTAACAAGCGCTTTGTGGCAGTGCACCTTGTTTGAGTTCCTCTTGGTGCAAGGAAGCTTCTAAATGTCAGGTCAAAGTGAGGGGGCTGGAAGTGGTGTGTATTTCAAAACCCTTCTCATGAACAGTAAATGGCATATATAATCACCCATAGGCAAATCATGTGCAAAAAATTAGAATCTGCACAGACAGCAGACAGGCTTTATTGACTCACAGGTGTCACAAACTAACAACGAGATCAGCACTGCCACCAGGCACTTGTGAATGACTCTACCAATCACAATATAACAGTTGGTTGGATAAAACGACAGTCACTTTCCAAAGGCAATATTACGGATGAAAAAATATGTGGGCTTACGCCAGGCAAGAAAACACCTCTTCATCATAAGGTTGAATGAAATGCCCCTATGCAGGGGTTGAGATGAGACGGTTGAGCATTTGTTGTGTAATTGTTCAGCTGTCCTATCAATTCGAGAATCCATTCTAGGGGAGCGCTGGTTCTCTATGGCAAACGCAAGGAATGGTATGCTGCGTCGTGTCACTTGCATCTTCTGCCAGTTAGGGGTTTTGAGCAACTCCTGTTGAGGACGCACAAGGGGTCCAATGGGGCCTAAGTTCTGTGATCACGACAGATTACCCTTCCACCAATACACAATACAAAATACAAAGATTAGGTTATTATTATTATATATCGAATGAAGTGATGTATCTGCTCGACGTGGAAGGGAGATGTAGTTTTCCACTAGTACACCAGGTATATAAATTCATGTAGGAGCAACAAAACCATTCTTAGCCTGCCACGAAACTGCCGTCGGAATAGACAGATATGCAAAATTTAATTGTGTAAAATTACAGTACCTACCGAGCGACAGCAAAAATATATCGCATAGAAAATAATTTGCCTTTTCATGTTTGATAACTCCGTCTGTTTCTGCTAGGTTCCGTGAGATTCATTTTCTGATATAAAATGCGAGGCTATTAGACTCGCTTACCTCGCACGAAGCAGAAATGGGAATTATTCAAATTTTCTTATGTGTGCGGGTGTAACTAATCTAAGTGATGTTTGATTAGAGAGTATGGAAGTACTTCCGTGTTATGTGCATACATTCCGCAAAGTAAATATTCGTTTTGCTAATGCACTAATTGCGTTAGATAATTATAATAAAGGTGAACGTTGCGTTTCTTCCAAGTTAGAACTGTTATAAATGCGCAATATGTCCGACCAGCAGAAAGTAATTAATGCAAATATAGAATGACCGCTATAATGACATCAGGAGGAAGAAACTCATCTACATAGCGGGATTGTTATGTCAAATCTAATCTCGTAATTGGTAAAACTCTCCCATCGTGCAGATAAAATAATTGTGTACTTAAAATGCAGTTTCACAAATAAAACTCTTTTTCTTTCAGTGATGCGTTTAGATTTATATTCAAATCATCGTGAGACTGTCAGATTTGACTGTTAAAAAAAGACTACCCAGATTCCTTGCCAGCTAGCTAACTAGTCCTATCATGGATATAAAACTAGAGCTCTCAAATCCAGCAAACTATTTATCCTGTCTAACTATGTTTCCATTAAATTATTTTTTATTTCTTTTGTCTGTTGAGGGGGAAATATTTTTTTTTACGACTGCATTTGCACTACTGTTAACAGAAACCCCTAAAAATTCTCAACCATCGCCGTCAAAATGTCTTTAAAATATTTCATGTTTCACGATACTGCAATTTCATTCTTCTTAATACATTCTATTCCAAGCCACCTAGTCCCTCTTCCTTTCTTTACATCATCATCACATGTGTTTACTTTTTTAGGAATCGAAATAAATATGTGAGTGTAAGATTAAACATATCGATAAGGAACGAAAACTAAGAGGAGCCTGGACATTGTTCTATAAATATAACAAGATTTAGTTTCTGTTATTGTCACTTAAGGTCCACACAACATAACTCAGCGGTCCATATCAACACCATGATCCGCCATTTGATGACCCCTGACCAATATATTAATGATAATTATTAATGATAATGATTTTGTGCATAAATCAGTTCAATCCCATCGGAATGCCCACTTTCTACAAAATCAGGGAAAGTAGGTGAAGAGTAGGTGTGCCAGGCATTGTCAGGGAGAAGTGGGGAAAACACTAGTTCACTCGAAAAGCTGGAATGCTGTGTTACTAGCAGAGATAAATAGGGTACTCAAGAGTTAGCCAAGCCTATAGTGCATGTCATTTGGTTGGCAAAAGTGGTGTCTGAGGGTCGAAGTATGATATCGCCTCTCTATATAAATTTGATGTTGGGGTACACATACACCTTTTTGATCGAACAAGTCGGTTTGATCAAAAACTATGCAAAACTGAAGCGTGTGGTTGGAAGTATGTTGTTTTCCGTCACTACACACTTCATTTTTGCATCGTTTTTGATCAAACGGGTTTGTTCGCCGAACAGAACCATTGAGCAAAGTCTCTGGGGACTATTAGCCTTGCTGTTAGTGCCTTGTCGAACAAAAAGTGTAATGCAATTAATCATAAAGGTAGAGATACGTCCATCCGTTCAGATCGTTTTCAGATGATCCAGTCAACCCTAAGATCAATTTGGATCGTCTGAAGTCGATCTGTTTCATATGATTGAGTTGATCTAACTCATTTTGTATCAGTATATATATATATTAAAATATACTTCTGAATGCAATCGAAGTATGTATTTGAACACCAATATTGATAGAGGAGAAATTTGCAGCACATCTGCTGCTTAATTAACTTATTAGCTTAACATATTTAATGAGATTCTCTTGATAACTGCAACCAGCGCAGATTGCTAACACGATGATGAAGGTGCACAACCATTAACCTAAGAATAGATAACATAAAAGTTAACGTTGTATAACAGATCTTGATCTTGTTGGAGTAAACAAATAAATATTGGAATATCCTAATTGAAATAATGATTAAATAGACTAACAGTGAATTTAGACGATAAAATTCTACATTTGTTACAAATCGTCGGTTATATACCTTACAAGCTAGTTAATTATTTCGGATCTGCTCTTTGAATGTTGTTATCTATAAAGTCTATGTTCATGTGCCCATAAGGATATAGACTTGATGCATGCGAAGCAATATTGTGAAGTAGAATGCTTGAAAACATTGAGATAGTTCAAGCGTACGTGTAAACCTTTGACTTTTTTATCACATCTCTACTACTTCAACCTTTTTTGAGTTGCTTGTGAAGCAACTACATTGTGCTGCCTGCGAACTAGACATGTGTCTCTATGTATTCAAAATACTTACAAGACGCCGCACCACCATATGTATACATGGCATGCTACAGACATGCATTTCGGTCTTAATATAGACACTCGTCAGTGCAGCTCATCAACGTAAACTCTGCAAACTTCATTAATCAATTGGCGATATTTTTAGAAACTTTACATCATGTCAATTCCATGATATTGATTCTCCAGACTTACTACGCTCATGTATAAGTTTCAGTATTTCACAAAATCTGTTAAATAAGCATCACATTCAACTTCAACACGTTACACGTTTAAAATCTTTGAGAATAAAACTGCTAACTGAGGTGCTTAAATCATGGTAAGCCTGCTTAAATTGAAAAATCAGGAATAAAACTATAATTTCGTTGATTAACCGACTGTGAAATTCTATTATTCAGTTGAAGACGATCTGAGGATACCACAGAAATTGAAACGTTGTGGAACACAAAAATCAACAAGACAGAAGCAATGTTACTGAAACATCTACATTATCTATAAATTTCGAACAATATTCACGGAATTCTACTAACAATACTTTATCTTTTGTATCTCCTGAATTGAAAACTATCAAGTATGGGGGGAGTTAATGAAGACTTTTTATTTCGACATTGATAGAATTTTCAATTTTTTTTCAAGGTCATATGTTTTTAGATAGGAACATTATGTTGAAACCACATACTTGCCCTTTCTTGAAGTGGTATATCGTCTATTAGCTCTGGTAAATGGTGTTATAGAAAGTCTCGATTTTTTTGTCCATCCAATGTTCCTTCAATAAAATATAGTCCGATCAACCTGTCATCAATAATTTCGCACCATACATTCACCAACGAAGGGCGCTGATGTTCCATTTCTCTCAACCATCGCGGATTTTCCACACTCCGGTAGCGCATATTATGTCGATTCACTTCACCATGGTTTGTAAAATCAGACTCATCTGTGAACAACAAAAAAAAACAATAGTTATATTCAATTCCTTGCCAACTGAGAAAATACAACTCAGTCAATAATGTTCCAAAGAAATGATAACGGCGTTTCTACCGTCGCGGTATGGAAATATTTCGAAAAAGAACAAATATTTTATTTTTTATCTACTTGAGTTGCAATGGGATTGAAACGTTTTGTGAGCAAAAGATATTTATTTCTTCTCTTAGATTAAGATTTTGCAATAAAGAATATATATGACCATTAAAAAAGCATGGTTGACCTTGAAAAAAAAACCTTGAAAATGCTGTCAATGTCATCATTAACTCTCCCCCATTCCACCCAAGAACTTTCATCTGAACGTGCTCATCAAAAAGATTACACGTGTATCAAATTCGAAATTTTTCGCTATAAGAATACTTCCTAGCTATTTGGCGTAGGTAAAAAAGATACTAATCCAAATCTCATCATCTATTGATATTCAATGGCCAGAGGAAGAGCGAGAGAGTAGCAGACCAAGCGTCGTCTGCGCCGCCTTATTCGCAGACTTGGCAATCGCATGGTCACATTATTGATATTCTACTTTGAGAGTCTGGTTCATGTCTTTACCACCTCCCGCTCCTCTCGTCCTCTGTCGGAGCCCCGGCGCTCCGGACGATTTAATTGCTGGAAGATATTGTTGTATAACGGCACCGAGAAACAAAGTTTCTCCGGGATATAGGAGGAATTACGTTAGAGAGCTCCGTCTGGGTCGGAGAGGCTGGGAATAAGACGCTTGAGGAGGTTGAGGTTACAGAAAAAGCGGGGCTCAAGGTTGTGCCATGTTTGCCTGGACGTAATTGTTTGGAAATGTTTCTTTTCTTCATAGTTTATAAGCGACATATTTTTAATTCACAGGACAATGGGCGTGATATCAGTTCAAAAAATGTTCTTATCAGATTATTGTTTGGAAATGCTTATAATCACCAAATATTTGAGGTATTTTTTCTTTGAAATAAAAAAGATCGACTGGCCGAACATCTGATTCTAGTCTTCCGTGGAAAGTAGAGCGTCAGCCTTCTTGATACCATTATTTGTACAGATAAAAAGATTGTGTTGTTAACATACAGTTTCACAACTTAATTACACAATCTTTTTATCTGCATCCTGGAAGAGTTTCACCAAGTAACAGCATCTACCATCTACGCCATTATTTATATTGTGTGTTTGTACTTTTGTATTTCCACTACCTTTGTCTGGAGGTTGAGTGGTAGAATATTTATCTGGATAAACTTGCCATTCTCATTCAAGTTATTAATACATACCTTTTTAATTATAATTATTATTATTGAAAACTTTGTGATGATCATTTACGTTGGTCTGTTTGTCTGTCTGGTGTATGTACTCGGTCATTCGTACTTAGTTGAAACTTTGGTATAGGTACAATATAGTTTTCGAATAAAAAATTAAAAAAACACCCAAACTTTGTTTTTGAACGTATCTGAGTGCCCCACCATGATTATCGAATTTTGTTTGATGACGCTAAAAATATGTGGTGGGAAGGGAATATTTAAAAAAAGTAAGTTGGATGTCAAGTGCCAAGTCAAAGTTAATTCTTAAGCAAGTAAACAGTTTTTTTTTACCCAAGTTATCATTTATGAACTGCAAAAGAAGGCAGTCAGCATTTTTGGTTCACATAACCTCAATTTATTCAGATACCTGGTATCGTAGAGCAGTTCTAAGGAAAGATTTCAGTTTACCATCTCAAAAGTTATATGAAATGCCTACTAAAATCCAATTGACAGTTTTTGAGTCTAGTTTCTTTGGCACCAGCAGAAAAAACTAAAATATAGTGACTGCGAGAAGATTGCGATTTAAGGGAAAATAGTCTTGACCTGACTATAAGCAACCATTCAGCATTTCACTCATTCAACTTCAAGAGTTTTATATTGTTAAACGTAGAGTAATAATTAGTATTTTCTTAGTTCAACTGTTTCTTCAGTATCTTCAAGATAATTTATGCTCCTCCCTGTATATCATGCTGAAAATGATAAAATATGATTGAAAAATAATAAATCATATACTTCGATTGAACGTATTTGATTGATTTAGCTGAACCAGTACAAGAAAAAAACGTGCTTCATATATAATTTTAATTTCCGATATTTGAAAACAAAAGAGGGCGCCCAGAAGGCGAGTGCATCGATAATGAAAATTAATACAGAAACGTCTAGTACCTGGGCAGGTAGACTCCGAAATCGATTATTAACAATATTAATTTCATCGCCGTCATCCAATCATCATTTTTGTTTTAACATTCAATATGTTCTTTTTCAGGTGCCGACTATAAAAAATCTGGTTTTCTTTTCGATGTATAATTATTACTTTATGTGAACTGATGGAAATGAGGGCTTTAGCGTTGATGTTGAATAGTAGGGAGTTTTATATCCTAAAGCTGAAGAATTATAAAACAAAGACTATTCCGGTTATAGTTTTATCCATAAGAGGAAGACATATCGTAAATACAGTCATAATCAGATAATCCCATAAAAAATATAATATATTCTAATAATAAGCCGGAAATGTAAGTTGAAATAAAGCCACAAAAAGATATTTTTTCAGATTTCCTAATAATGAGTTTAGATTCACTGGATAATGATGCATTCCTTTGAAAAATATTCAGGACTATCCAAAATATATAAATATTCTGTAATAGACAAAGGGTTTTTGCAAAATCACAGCACTTAGACCCTATTGGGCCCCTAGTACCTACCTTCAGAAGCTGCAAGATTTGCTTAGATCAGACAAAGATTGGCGTTGCCCATTGGCAACTTACGAAGTCAAAGGTCCTAACACTTGGACTGCCTTGATGGATATCCCTTACGACATCTGTCAACAAGGGTGAACTGGTTCACAGCGACATCCCTTGTTCTTCGTGAACACTATTTACGATGTACCGTTATCTCGTCTCATTCGAGTCAGAAGCTGACAACTGATATTAAGAGTATGCTCTCCACTATGTATCGGACCTGCTATAGACATGCGTCTTTAGCCTAGACTCATCTACCGATGTTGGTGGTCTAAATGTAGAGAGCAATTGAATATAAGCATCACTTTGAGATGAGTGTTGATGTTGCTATCACATACTGAACTGGGTTACGTATATAGCACCCAATTGCTCTCTACAGTTAGATCGCCAGGCTATACTGACGAGTCGGCGCATCTAAAATTCCCAGTAAATGATCAAATGAACCAAAAAAGCATCTAAACGTATTGATACTGACTTTTTATGCTTTGCATAATAAATGTCAAAGGCGCTCATGATAATAGAGTGGTCTTTCTTAGTTCCTCAGATTATAGCGTATTAACTACAATCATATATACGTTGATCACAGCTCGCTGAGTTAACAAAGCATTTATAAACAATTGGTATGTTATGATACGAAAACCTGAGCTCAAAAATTGTGTTTGATTTTATCTTAACCCACAAAAACTTGAAGGAAAGTGACTCAAGTATTAGTCGTCCTTTCATCTCTACGACTAGAATACCAGGATTCAGTCCAGGTGTTAGGACCTTTGACTTCGTAAGTTGCCAGTGGACGTCCCAATAGAGGGTGACACTTGGTGATGAGTTGATGTTGCTATCACACCCTTGACTGGGTTACGTATATACCACCCGATTGCGCTCTACAGTTAGACCGCCAAGCTATACTGAGGAGTCTAGGCAGGTCTGATGCATAGTGGAGAGCATACACTTATTGATCATAGAGGTTTTTCCGATTCTTAAACTTTTCATTGTGATAGTATTTGCCAAGTGCATTTGTCTTTTTTGCTTGTATCAAAATGCTGAATATACCATATATAAGCTGATCGTTTTATAGGGATGCACCTAACTGCTTATTCTAGAAAGCAGCGGCAGCAGCTTCTGCTTTTCCGAATTACAGCTTCTAAAAAGCAGCTTCATACTAGCATTTTTTCACACAGAATTTAGTAACTACTGTGATAATAATATAGGTTATTACTAGTTACAAGGATGCAAAAAGTTTACTTCTAGTTTAAATGTTGGAGGATAGCATGAATCATGAGCCTACTTGATGATACGATACGACGAAATACAGTAGATATTACAAATTGGTAACTGGTCACTTATTCATATTGGTAACGTAAACGAAGTGACCAAATAACTAGTCGCTAAGCTGCTATTTTCTTTTCACGCAGCACGGCAAGTTCTATTTTACAAAAGCAGAAGTAGCCTCGAAAAAGGATGATCATGTCCAGAACGTTTTGTTCCAATAAAATACTGTTCTTCGTTATCTCCGTAAGCAGCTTTACAGACATTTGAAAAGCAGCTAGAAGCTGCTTCGTCAAAAAAGAAGTTATGAATTAGCAGCTTATGAAATAGCGACCCACCCCTACCGTATTGCAAAGCCTCAGATACAGAGGAAACTAAGCTGGTGATGATTTTCTATCAAGTGCTGAGTCTACTGATCAGCGAAGGATAACAAATTTAAAATATAACAGAGGTGAGCAGGAACAGGGGACGAATATGAAATGTGACGGAAAACTGCAGGCAAGAAAATTTCTAAATCCGCTTTTGTAAGTGCGCATGCACATCGATTGATGCCCATGATTCTCCGCCCATGACTGAGGCTGCTGGAGGTTGAGTATATGAAGCACACACTAAATGGGCACACAATTTCATTGTTCATATACAAGGCGAAAAGCGATACCAGCAAACGGGTCCGCAACCCCAACACACTTAAACGGGCCAAATGAAGTATTAATTGCATCTTCCAGATTAAAACCTTCACTGTATCCCAGTGAAACTTATTATCGGCATGATATTAAGCTGCAACCCTTTGCCGTAATCGCAGCGTAAGGCCAAAATAGTAAAAAAAGTTGCAGATACCGTGCCGGGAATCGTTTTCTAATCTCTTTTAAATTGAGTCTACTTGGAATTATAGATTTGTGTAGAAGTCGTTAAGACGGACAAAATTATCTTAAGGTAGCCGCAGTTTTGCAGTTTTGCGAGATGAACAATGCCATTGAGCTTCATGAACAGTTGTGAAACATCGCGCTCAATATAGGTATATCGAAAGCCTTCGATAGGGTGCATCATGAGAAACTTCAGAACAAGCTTGCTGCCACAGGGTCTATGCCATGGTTTCTCAGGTATGGTTGAGGATGTATATGCTTACGTGTTTACCATCAATGAGCGCATTTGTCAGGGATATGTCCTACCTAATCACTACCATCCATAGGAACCTTACCTCGACGAGAGAAGCCTGCTGTTCAAATTGATGTATTGAGATAACTGTCATCAACAAATGGAGTTCGGTTTAACACGTAGTAGTCTCAAACGATAACTCTGACAAAAAACTCATATGCTGGTCTGACAGCCGTGACGATAGACTTGAATCATCTTCCACCAGGCCTCTGCGGATTAATATCAACAATAACATGTCATATCACGATCATGTTGTCGGCCTCGCTAGGTCGGAGTACCAGAAACTGAGGGTTCTCTCCCGCTCCAGGAAATTATATTCTTCAGAACAGCTACTGCTACTATATAAGACCCAGATAAGACCATCGCTGTAGTACTGCTCAGTTTAAGAACAAACGATAGTCTAGTGGGTGCGTCTGACTTCACAAAGGATCTCCAAAGTCTAGAACATCGAAGGAGGATGACTGGTATGTTTCTACTTTAAAGATATTCTCATGGCATACTCGTACGTTCGACCAAGTTATCTCGCATAGTAAAATCAAGAGTTGCCAGTACAGTAAAGACTGGAGAAGTCTTGTTCTGGCAATTTTTGGAAGCATCGTAGTCTTCGATGAAAAGGCATATCATAAGATAGCCAGTCTTGATTATGATTACGTGATGAATAAACAACATAATTTTATTTTAGATTCCTTCAATTCAATCCAAACCTAAGGTTGTGACACCCAAAAAAGGTATTTGTTTATGTATAGGAATTGCAAACAGTGAACGATAAAGTAATTTATTTTCCAAAGCGTGGGAATAAGAGAAACAATGAACACCAAATTTTCGAGTGAGCAATACGTTTTAACAAACGACTGAGCAACCATTAATATCCATTTGAGATAGGTATTCTCATTAAGAGAGATACATACTCAAAAAAGGTCATTAGTCATTAAGCATTACGAAGAGTAATTGAAAAATTCCTGAACCAGTTTTCAAGTCACTCAATAACTAACAGCATATATAATCCACAGATGTCAAATGAATCCAGTGAGCTTTGCTATAAGAAGAACTAATCAAGGAAACTTTTGCCGTATCACTGTTTGCATTTCTCCATCGAGATGAGTAAAAAGTAGTCAGACGATATCTTTTCTGCTTGTCAGGTATGGTGTGGTATTTATCCGGCAGTGGCGTATCTAGATGAACTTTATAAAAGGTGGTGCAAGTAAAATGAGAGCAGATACTTGTCAAAAAATAAAATAACTAATATTCGAAAATGGACTAGAATAGAAGACTTATTTCAGCTGTTAAGGATGGTTTGACAAAGGAGTAGTGTAGATAAATCATTTAGTTAAATAAGAGGGCATTTTTCACACACCTTTTTGCCTAATAGTAAAAGCTATGAGAAGGAAATAGTAAACTTGTACACTGTTCATTATGGTCAATGTTGGAATTCATGGTGCTGTATTTAACTTCATTTCGCCTAAGAAGGCTATTATGTGAGAAGAAAAAATACGTTGGCCTTATGAAGAAAATGAACAGCACGGCAGTCAAAATTACTACACAAATTCACTAGAATGAAAACAAAATTAGAAGGTTATCTGTAGGTATATACATTTTTCAAAGATAGTCTAGCAAAAAAAGTCAATAGTATTAACGCGGGAACATTTCTTGACCCAGAGAATCCAGCAATCACATCAACTTTGACCACTTTTTTCTTCAATAATTAGGAAGTGTGAACTTTTAGGGTAAAAAGCTATTGCGCTTTAGGAAAAGTTGGATAGAAAGTAACAAAATAGTGAATTTAAGCTTAATTGAAAAAGGGATCTTTCCTAGATTTTTTATAGCTAGCCTTTTGAGTATCGTCGAACCCTTGGGTGATCTTCACGGAACCCCGGGGCTCCGCAGAAGAAACGCTGTTCTAACGCATTCGTAACTATGTGAAGTTTTTTTTATTCTCAGCTATACACCACACTATTTGGCAATTCCGGATTACATAGTTTTTGCAGTTCCTCTCAAACTTACATAATCGGCGAATCATCTAATCGCTTGTGTGGTAGGTTATCTTCAACGTAATATATGTTTCACAACTGTTCATGTGGATATAATAAAAGTAATTAATGCATTGTTTATCGTTTTCATGATTGATTATTGTGAATCTAATGGAATATTCAAGTTAGTGTTTTTTAGATTCATAGATAATAATAATAATGATAAACTTTTTATTGGACTTAGATAATTACAAAAAAAAATCCATAGACTGATGGCGAAGTCTAGCCAAGGCTACTCCACTCAACCATCAGAGGGCTAATGGCTCAATACAATTCCATAGCATGTACAATAAAGTAAGAGCTAGAACACATAATGAACACTGATTGTTTGTTGTTATATACCACGCCGTATTCACATATACAACCTACATATACCCATTATATACCTGCAAAGCTTTTTTGTTTTTTTTAATTGATATTCCCGTTCGACATCTGCCAATCCATGAAATATTTTTTTAGTTTGTATTTGAACTTATTGATGTTGAATGATGAATAATTTGAACTCTTTTGGTAGTAGGTTATAGTATTTTGTTAAGTTATAAATGAAGCCTTTTTGGAATATAGCTGTTCTGTACTGCTGCATGGTGAAATTGTATCTAAAACCTGGTATTCCTAGAGTAAAATTGTTCAAGTGGATTAATCTCCTATTTGCCATATTCAACCAACCACATTCATCAATTTTATGAGAGATAGAATCGTATTTTCTTATTCCAAATATTAACCTGCAACAGCTGTTTTGAACCTTCTGGATATCCGAGCATACAATTGAGTTAAGCAAGATTCACATATTTTTTTTTTCATTTTCATACTGAGGCTGTATCTATTACTATAAATTAGTTTAAGTGACGCATAAGCTATATCTGTTACACTTTGTACATGATGGCAAAAACGCATATCGGAATCTGAAAACAGTCCTAAATTTTTTACAGAATCATCAACACAGTATTATCGACTTTGATAGACATATCAGATATTGCTCTAAATTGATAGGCAAGCAATATAAGTCATAGTGAAATCATATAGTGGGTCGTGTAAGTGAATTTATATGCTCCAAAATCAATCCAATAGGCAGTTCAAAATGATACACCACTGGATTGGAAGTTATCGGTCTTTTTTTAGATTTGATTTATCGATAATTCGTGATTCGTCAAGGTGCTACCTTTGGCGCCGGCCTTTTTAATATGTATTTCGATTATGAGAAGAATAAAGAATACGAATAACGTCCTGATGTATTCACTACTGATGCGAGGTCCATGACTCTTGAATTTTAATTAAAGATCTTAGTGTGTGAGGTGCTACTGGAATTTTACCATTTAATTTTGCTAACAATGCATCTTTCGTTTTCTCTTTTTTTGTTAAAATAGAGTGATCCCATGAGAACCAACTCTAATGGATTACTTATATGTCTGTCTAGATGCCTTTATTTTAAGCCATATTGGTTTTTCTGCTTACTAAATCCCTGAGCTGCATTGAAATACTGATTTGATGCAGTTATTTTACCATGTTGCTGAAAAGATAAAAAATATTCTATCTAGGGGAAAAATATCTTATCATTTTATCAATTCAAATTTTCTTTACAAGAAAAATTTTCCTGATCCTTTTTCTTTTACAAAGATATGAAGCTGGTCATGCTCCAGAAGTGCAGTGAACCAAAACATTAATCTTGGCACCCTGTAAACTTTAACCCTTGTGGAATAAACAGCTCATTCCACAACGGTGAAGCTTTCCAAAAGGAACACTTTCGGAAGGCGCTCCTTCAAGGCATTGGAAGTGTTTGGCTTTACTGGCGAATCTTGGTGTCATTATTGGATACACCAGGGTCAAACATTTGTGACGCCAACCCAGAAAGGCCAGAAATGCAATCATCATAGGACATGTTATTCTTCATGTTATATGATGAAAGAACCTGAGTCCCTCTATC
Organism: Bruchidius siliquastri; assembly: GCA_949316355.1. Classification (NCBI taxonomy): domain Eukaryota; kingdom Metazoa; phylum Arthropoda; class Insecta; order Coleoptera; family Chrysomelidae; genus Bruchidius; species Bruchidius siliquastri. Next base: position 18,531,347 of record OX438536.1, on the reverse strand, counting down.
ATGACGGCTGGCATACCAGCATCTTATGTTTATTCTGTGCGTTGAATAGACATCTGTAGATCGACATTCATCTGATCCTGAATTATATGCATTTTTGGCTGCACATTACTTCGGCATCGTTGGTTCCCTTCATAGTATTTAATAATTAAATTACATTTATTTACTTAATTTTAATATGTACTTCTAAAGCTCTGATCTATGAATATATTGGTTAATCGCAACTATTTCTGGATCGGTTCGAACAAGATACCCATCTTAAGCAAAATAGCCTCAAAACCATTTTTTGCAATTATGTTGTACAATATTCCATCTTAGTGTGTCTTCATACTGTTTATGTGCATGTTTGTGTCTGTATCATGTTTCTAACTGAAAACAGTGATTTTGATTGGCATCCGAACTAGTAGAGTCTCAAAAATAATCACCATACTTAATTATAGAGATATAACCGTATAAGTAGCGCCGTTACAGTATTAGATCTATGCAACAGGCACGTACGCAGAGGGGAAGGCCGAGAGGACTCCCCCTTGACCTTTAAACGAATATAGTTGATTGTATCTTGCCCCAAGACTTTTGAAGACAATTTTTTTTTCAGGAAAAATCATTTTGTCGAAGTTTTACTATCTCTGTAGTTATATACATAATTTCTTCAATTCATTTGTTAGGTGAAACATTACCACGTATTGGAACGATCATCCATAATGTCACATTTAGATCTGCAACCCCCCCTCCCCCAAACCCATCCCGAAACTAAAATCTAGCACACTTTTGAAATGAAACTGCGGGCCCTCCCCGAAGGGAAATCCTGGGGGCTGCTGTGAAGCTATATTCAGGCTAATATTTATTGATGATTCAAGTTAACTGGGGTAAAGTTAGGATTGCCAGGGTGGTTGAAGTATGTAAAATTGGCAATTCGATATATCAGATTTATATATATCTGATACTGGGAAGCACTAAAAATTCAACATACTTTGTTCAAGGCCAAGATTTCCAAATATATCTGCCAGTCTAACAGCCTAACATTCTCACGTGTGGTGAGCACTCACAAGGACGAGTTCTGGCTATGTAATGATGGTAACATAGCCGATGGTTCGGTACTTCTACCTAATCCGAAATCGTCGCTTCTACCATAAAAAGTTATTCAGACTATTCTATCATGTAAATTTTAGCTGCTGTCAAACGCCAATTTGACAATCTGACGATGCTTTAAAATGAAGGAAATATCAGAAGCAGCTTTATTTGTTGAACTTTGAGACCAATATAAGCAAATTCAATATTTTATGGTACCTTTGACGATATTCAGTGACGTCCAATGCATTATATTATAGAGACTAGTGAGAGGTTTCATAAATTAAGGTTTATGTATTCATATATTACAGCTAATAGATAACATCTACTTTCAAAGTACCCGAAGATATGCGTTAAACGAAATTATATGTAGATATTACCTTGTACCAAATAAACCTCTCATTAGCATTAGCGGAAACTTCTTGATATTGCATTTGAAGACAGGTGCTTTTTATGCCGTATAAGAAACACATAAATATTTATCTATGATACGGCAGGGATATATTGAAGGTAGTATGCAAAATGTATATCTATCCACTTCAACCCCTTGCTAGATAACAATGATCGTTGTTTCATATTATCCCGCCAATTCCTATAATCATGAAATCCTCAAATAACCTGTCATTATGGGGCAGGTATAACATTTCCAGCATAGAAATCCACCAAGCCATCAAACCGCCGTTTATAAAATGGATAAACGGTCTTGCTTTTAAATTATAAAATTGTGTCTGTAATAAAATTTAAATCCTGAATAAGGGATTCTTAAGGTTACGGACTGACTCTCTGTAATGTTTTTTTCATATACAGTGATGACATATTGATCGGTCTTTAATTTTTGAACCAAGTTTCACAAAAGTTGATTTTTGGTGCATACCCTCCACTATAGATGTGGCCTGCTATACAGATTCATGTTTCGTCTTCGCCCTATGATCATCAGTGTAGCTCGGCGGTCTGACAACAGACAGCAATATTAGTAAATTTGATTTTGTTTAAGATCGTATTGGTTATTTCTTGACATGCTTGTGACAGTTCTAAATGTGACCATTTTGTCTGTTGGAGTGAATCATAACTATTTTCCTGGAATCAGGAAATAGAGTATGTCATTATGATATCTAAATTTAATTTTTCATTTTCTGTGCTCTCATAAAATCTGTCAAGATAGCCGAAGCATCAGTAAATTACAAAATAAAATAAAACAGAGAGACACAGATGAGTTATAATTTGCATTTATAACCTTTTTCAATGCGGCTAATGCAATGTTATTAGCAAAAGTGGCTATTTTGTATGCAGGGTCTTAAACAATCACTTGTATATGTGGGGTACAGAACTGGCCCCAAAACGGTACCCTGTGGAACTCCACGGCATTGACTTCCCTGTTTCACCCTCAATAATCTCTCCGATATTTCAGGATTTGAGCAGCCCCGTTTATTATTTGGAAGATAAATTGTCTTGATTTGATATGAAAATCTGGTGCAACGACCATCATTCCATGCCGACTAGGTAGAACACAATACACATTACCACAGCATAACTAAGAAGCAAACGTTTCATGGCAGACTTCGTAACCTTAATGCATGTCTGTCGATCGAACCATAAAATGCTATAGTGAATTAAATCCGTGGACGATGGATGGATGAAAGAAAAAATCGTTTCAAAATGACGAATCGTAGATGGCTTATCGGCACAGCTTGGCACAGCCCTGGCACAGATGTGATGGTGGGACCGCGGTTGATTTTCATAACAAAACGGCCTGAATAGAGCTAAATGCCTAATTATATATAATTTGTGGCGTAGGATGCTATCTTCCGAAGAAATCGATTTGGTTTTCGAGGATCGCTGTTTCTTGTTATGCACGTAATCTTGAAATGCATTTTTTCTTCTGATGATACCTACCGATGGATCGTCGTAGCCGCCAAATTTAAATTGATTGAGTGCTGCTGGTTGATTAAGCCTTGATTAAAATCGATTGTTTTGCTTTTCTTGTTTTTGGCTGTGAGCTTTGGAGGACATCGGACCTTTTTAGGAAACATGAATAAACCTTGTATAAGTAAAGATTATTTGGTGGATCTTTGCAGAGGTGTGGCTTCAGCTTCACATAGAATTATAACAGCCTATTAGACCATCTATTTATTCATTGTCAGTTATAGTTGAGCAATAATTTTTTTACAGATTATGAATTGGGTCAAAATTAGATAAAAATATTGTGCGTCATTCCCACACAATCAGAATATTGTTGATGTTAATTCCTAGAAGCTTGATTGAAGAGGTGGTGGTATGAACAAGTAACTGAAGGTTAGGCTAATAGTTTTGGCTATAGAACTGAATAATCTGAACCAGTTAGAATATCTTTCTACTTTTCTAGTTGTGATCCTCCTTCCTGTTATCGATGATCCGTTTACAGTTGCGCTGCCTTTGAGTGCTTGGATTTGTCTTTCACTCCCTATGGCTCCGGTCAAACCAAAGTTCGCTTTTGAGCACTCGCCAACGTGAAAAATGTACCTCGGACTTAGAGCCTTGCTCCTTGGTACCTTATAAGAAGCCGCCCCTGCCATTTTCATCGCATGTATTATACTTGCACAAGATTTCGCACATGCTAAACCCGAAAATCGCTCGCCTTGTGACGGGCCGGCCCCGGTCGTCTACTACCATACTTCAGAAACATCAATCACAGTTTTTTCTTAATGTATTTCAGAGATCAGCCGGAGGATTCCAGTACCGGTTCCAGGAATTTTCGTGATGTTTGATTAGTTGACTCTGCATATTTAGGTGTGTGAGATTTTGAGTTAATCTGAAATTTTGGCCAATATGAAATACGTCTTTCAAGTATTTTTAGTATCCAGGCGGCAGATGTTCCAGATGAGATGTTCTGTTGACATAATCGTCATTCAACAAAGTGAGTATCGTTTCTAATGTGGATCCGCATATTAAATTATGCTTGCGGTTTTTGAGATACTAGTTTTCAGAACTGCATTTCTTTTTAGAGCAAATTCCAATTTTTGTTTTGACATTTCAGTCGTGCGTTATGGTGTGATTTTACTAAGCCTGATGTGGTTCGATCATGTTTTGAACAATTTTATTATAACGTGAAATTAAGGAAAAATATGCTACAAGCCAAGGCAAAAGTGACACAGCCAGATCGTGTAGCTGAGGCTTTCTTCCACCCGGGCTTCCACCATATTTCAAATATCAAGGAAAAGTATGCTACAAGCCAAGGCAAAAGTGACACAGTCTCGTGTAGCTGAAACATTATTCGACCCTATTTCGGATATCAAAAAATCAACTTTTTCAGTTTCAACAGTTTTATTAAATTATTATTGGTCACAGTGCTGCATACTGTTGATTGTTAACCGTTTTCTAAGTTAACACCGACGTAAAAGTGCATAATTTTATTTTTTGTTCCGGTAAATTATTCACTATGTATCCTTAATACTCCACTTCTATATGAATAATTCACGGCTATCACTCAATGTCAGCACCTAAGCAGACGATAATAATTCAGAACATCCAGAAAAATTTTAGGTGCAGACGGGACTTGAACCTGTGCCTCCAGCATTCTAAGCTGACGCCTTAGTCGTACGGCCACCACACTACGGCGTTGAGACGATCCAAGTCAACCTTGTAAAGTCCGTTCTCGCTCACGCTGTTTCTTATGTGCTTTTTTCACTCCTAATTGCACACGATCTGGAGAACAGGCCACCCAGGTCAGTAATTCGAAGAGCGTTGAAGCCAGCACATGTTTCTCTGTTGGGTGATGTCGCGTTCTTATTTCCCAACTCTTCATGTCATCATATCATCCGTACTCAGAAAATTGAACGTTTTAATACAGACAAGGTTGTTCTCAGCTTCGAGTCCGGTCCTGTAGCACAGACGGCGCGCGATTCGCAACCCGAACAAAACCAAAGAAACAACAAAAAATCACAATGAAACTCGACTTATTTTATTAAAACGTTTTCGAATTACGGCAAGTAGTAATCAAAGCTATAAAAACAAATTAAATTCCATAAAATGGGCCCAGTTATTTAAGGCAGGCCATTATGAGAGCACCTAACCTATCATTATGGAGAAGGACTGATGGCATCTCGCAGTGTGTCCGTCCCGAGACGCGCATCATTTATATATGGAAACGGTCTTATTCTGATGCATATTCCGGTATATTTTTATTGCCCTTTATCGAGAGGAAAATGCCAGGTAAATTATAACCCGTCCCTGATATTTGCCAATTTACTGAGATGGTACTTTCCGATGTTTCGGTACTCTTCTACTCACTAAGAAAAGGCATACATATTATTTGATCATTATGTGTTGTACTCAGTAACCGGTTGTGATTTTTGTTAATTTCTCACATCGCTTTACTTTATATATACACAGAACGAGTGGTGGATGAATTTGAAAGATAACGAATGCAAAACTACCAAGACTAACAAAGCGAAAAGTAGAAATGGTTCAACCTAGCTAGTACCGTCGTTTGGAGTGAGATTGATAAGCGAGGGTAATTTCCATTTCAATGAATTAAAATTTAAAACGAATGCCGCCTGTTAAATTTGTCCTCCGCCAAGAGGTTTATGTAGTTAGATCCATAACTTTTATACATTTGATTGGTAAGTCACATTGTAGTTTAAAGCTTGATGACTCGACGTTATGGAACAATTTGTTGATCCTTCCTGTCGCTATATTACAAAATTCAGTTATTTTTGTTCACACAACGGGTTTATGATTAAATTTATTTACTGTGGTCAAATTGATCACAGATGGGTGAGATTGATCATGAAATTTTAACGCTGTAGTGATTGAGATGTCCACGACTCAGTAATCAATGATAATTCAGATGACGAAACTACTGATGACCTTCAAAAGGTTGTGCGACAAGAAACTGAATACCTCGACCACAATTTGGAGAAATTGAAGTTCGAAAAGATACTGGACAAACTTATGCCTTCAAGGACGCTTCATCCGATTTTGATCATTTAAACACCCTTTGAAAAAAATGTTCAAATAAGACGAACAATTATTTTTCGGGTGAGATACTAAAGTGTTCTTCCTCACATCTGGCGCAGAAAAGAAGATCGTATTCGTGAATTATTGCCCGAAAATGACATAGGAAACGAGTTTCAACCTAGAGAACGCAACCTCGTTCCTCAAATTACCATTGGATTCAGCAGAAAATTTAACATCGGATACAGTCCAACAATGGGAAGGCAAATTGTTTTCCGACTCGAGATAGGAGCACCCAAAATTGGGTGAAAATCGTAAGAAACAACAAGTCTATTATTTTTCAAGAAAGGCGAACAATCGCTTTTAGGGCTGTTGAGAGGCGCTGATGACGAATTATGGGAATTATGACGGGTCTTTGGGCTTATCTTCTTCAAAATGAGACTTCAATGACGAGGTACACTTTTCTAATGATCATATTCGCATTCAGCGTCAAATACATGAACGTTCCTAGTTTAGTTCGCTCGTTTCCAACGGGGGCCGCTCTTGAAGAATTTGTGTCCCATTTAACAAAACCATGTAATTATTGGAAAAATTAGAAAAAAATAAATATTGTATTGCTTAACTACTTAAGCTGCAATCGGATTTCAAAATTTTGTGAATCAAAGATATTCACTTTTTCTCGTAGAGTAAGATTCTGCAATAAAAAAATATGTTTTGGTTTGGGGACTATAAATACGACCCTAAGAGCCTTAGAAGTAGTTTGCAGATGGCTCAAATAATGTAAACCCGATTGTGATCCTGAAAACATAAAACTGAGATGTGAACCTATATTGAACGTAGTGCAATTCGATCGACAGCGATACCAAAAGAATATACGGTCCTTGCAAGAGGCATCAGCTTTTGTCTCTAGAATATGTTTCTAAAAATCTCCATTTAAACGGCCCCGATGCCCGGGCGTACGCTAAATCTCCAATATATACTCGAAAAGAGATTTGCATGCAAATCTGTCACAAGCTAAGCCGGAATCGGTATGGGAAACTTCTATCTCTGATCGTCTGAATAATAATGCGCGTTCTTACGACATTCAGTCGTATATAGATCAGGTGGTTTAGTTAGGAAACTTCAGAAGCACACTTACTAAATGCGTTTTATTGAACGTTCCAATCTCACTTTCCATGCCAATTGGCGTGACATATTTTTTTGATGTTGGTAAATCACGATCTATCGTCTGTATACTTTTACCCGGTAATTGTCGGTAATTATCGAACATGTGATGATATTTTCACCCCCTTAAAAACGTCAGATTAAATATATCGACATGGAACTCAGGCCCCGTAAATGGAGGGAATACCCTTTCAGACCCGTTAATTGAGATCAATTGAAGAACGAGTATAATTCCTGCACACAAAATTGCGGCTCCAAATATCAAACGATGAATTCTATAATAAGAAGAATAAATTATAGTTCAAGAAAACCAAAAAGCACACTTTTATAGTTAATCAAAATAAAAATTTAAAAATAATTGTGACGTTAGGTTTCAGACTTTTGAGGGAGATCATGTTTTCGAAGAAAATCTTATCTTTTTATGTTAGAGAATTTAGCTCCGGTTTTGTTTTGGATTTCTGTGGCATCCAAAACGTAGTTAAATATTATATCACTGTTTCAGCTCCTTCCACTTTTTATTAACCAAAATAGATTGAAGCTTTTTAGAACATATATAAATGGAGCTTCGCACATGCTTTCGTTTGCTCTGTTCAAAATCATAAACACAAAAGAATTTATGAATTGATGTGATGGTCACATTCGCCTGATTTTTTATTCATAATAATTCAATCGGTGTGTGAACACTACAAGTGCCAAAAATGGCAGTTTTATCTGATATAATCAAGATGTGGAAAGTTCATTGGCTTAGTCGGTATAGTCTGGCGGTCTAAATGTAGAGAGCAATTGGGTGGTATATCTGTAACCTAGTTAAGGGTGTGATAGCAGCATCAACACTCATCTCCAATCGTCGCGCACTAAGGCAGTGCAAGTGTTAGGACCTTTGACTTCGTAAGTTGCCAATGGGCAGCCCCATAGAGGGCGACACTTGGAGATGAGTCGATGTCAAAACATTGGCTACTAGTGATGCTATAGCCTAGTGATCCTATAAGAAATGTCACGTACTTTCAAACTAATCAAATCAATTCGAAATAACTTGTGAAAGAGGCATACCCAGAAGCTGTTCAAGTTAACATGAGGTAGATAGCTGAGTTGAGCAGCCTATATCTTATTTTTGTGACGAAACCGTTCAGATTTGCATCCATATTATTTCTTGTAAAGAGAAAAATTGAGAATTCTAAATGACTGTTACAAATAAGTATCTTAATTGATAATCATTAAAGCTATACCATCATTTTTCAAGCATCCTTTTCTAATCGACTGAAAAAATGGGATACCTACAAGTATTTTTTGTCAAATATATTTTTTTGCATTTATTTCTGTTTAAATTTATGTGCGGATTTTTATAGGTACATAAGTTCTATATCTTCACAATACATACTTAGGCCTAATAACCCATAGGTTTCCTTCAAAAAAGTATTATTTGTTTTCCACAAAATTTGCGTTTTGGAGATATTGGTATTTCACTCTCCGATTCAATTGATCCGCAAAAAAACTCTGATTCCCAAGATAAAGTACAGCTACCTATAATGACACCACTCAAACAATAATACACCTTAACTTTACTTGCTATTAAATTAGTCGTTCCTATGATCAAGACAGAAAAATTGCAACAGACCGACATATTAAGATACATCTGAAAATTGAAGGTAAAGGTTAACATGTATTTTGTGATGATTATATCGTCCAAAATACATATCACCCCAAATATGAAAACTTCAACGATTCCACTACTTCTCTTGCATACGTAAGGCTTTCACACCTACGATTAACAACAAACAAAAAAAAACGAGGAGCGTTTATTCCACATATGGGGCTGAAGAACAACGATCAAATTGTTCTTTCAACTAATCTGTCAATATAATATGCATCTCGATTAAGTCTAAGGATTAGATCTGTGCGGTTAGAGTTACGTCGAACAACTGAATGGCCACTATCAGACTCCATCGGCATGTTCCGTGCAATAAGTTCGTGACTCAAAAGCGGTCATCAGATAGAACATTCATGCCATTATTTGGCTGGAATTAATAGCAGTCAATAGGGCACGTCCACCATCTGAAACTGTGTACCACACACCCCATTTTCCTGTAATAAAGATTCTAAATATAGAATGACCGGCCTATTGACTGCAAATAGCTTTGCTATTACGCGGCCATTTTGCTCATCTTTCACGTTTCTTCGATCACAAATTACTTGGTAATGTCAGGAAAAATATTGTGATTTCATACAAAGGATATTACAATGTTTGCTGCTTCTTTGATTGTGATATACTGTAAATACATCTTGTATTATTATCGTTAAACAGCAGTAACATTCAAATTATCTAAACACCTATCTAGTTCTGGTTAGTTTTAGACATCATTTACCAATTCCTAACTTCCTGGAGCAATTATCCAATATTATGCAGATTGTAGATGAGATCTTACTTAGTGCAACTTTTATATCAAATTGTGTAATTTAAACAGGTTTCACAAACAAATATAGTTTTGTGATGCTTTTCCAAATAATCTTTAAATCATTGTCAGACCTCCGAAACGGACTATGGCAATCTAGGTTACTTGGCAACTTGCTAACTAAACCCGATCTTGAATACTAGTTGACTGGTAACCTAGGTAGCCAGAAATACTTTATGATGGTGCTTATAATCAAAATTTTAGTTAAGGCAGTAGGGATACATAATAGACTAAATCAACATCATCCAAGTGTAGTTCTCATTTAGTTTATTTTGTCTTATTGGTCTATAGGTTCAATTATACAGTATCTTTTCCGGCTTTTAGAAGCTTTTATTTAACTTGCAATGTTTGTATGTAACTATGTTTGTTCGGTTGAATCTTGCATCTTAATTTTGAAGCAGTCTTCAATCGATTGTTCTAAAATTTTGTATATACGTTTCGTTTGGATGACACTGGCATGGTTAGCTGTGTGACGTCATTCTAAATCCCACATGGCGGTCTAGTTATTTTTGAAGCATTCCTACAATGTGGGTATCAAATGAAAGGGATTGCTAACCGTAACTCGAAAAATAAAGTGATGTCACTCTAAATCCAATACGGCGGACCTCTAAAAATGGCGGAATAAGTTTTTTATGCTTTCCTTTAATATGGGTGTTAGTTTTATTCTTTTTAGCGCGTTCGAATAAAAGCTTGTTTTCAAAAAAGTCTTTTACCTCTCATTTAAGCACCTGTAAAATAGAAATGTCAATGTCATTATCAACTAGGCTTGCCCAAAGTTATCGAGATTTGGTGTTACTTGTAAGAATTACAGGAATTTCTCAATGTGCCATGCAAATGGGACTAGATTAGCGATAAGAATTGCATCATAGTTAACCACAATAGTACGTATATGTAATTGTCTATTGATGGAGAAGAATTGTTATCACGGAAAATTTCGAATTCAAGATACATGTTACTCATTTCTGTCGGTGTATCTGTCTGTCTGGATCCCGTCCGGAATTCCGTGACCCCCCTATAACCTAGAAAGTACTTTTCCTTTGATACTAGGTTACTAGTATAGTAAGGACGAATAAAGCTTTCTTGTTTTTGAAATCGGTTCAGTGGCGGTGGAGTTACCATCAAAAAACGAAAAAAAAAACTTAAAATTCGATCTATCACCTATTAAAATTTTGACCCGGTAGTACTCCGTACTATTTGAGATATTACGTATCCATATAACGATAAGCATTAATTTTTAAGCATTTTTAGTGATTGCTGTGAATAAGAAATAAAACGGTTGTGTCATCTCGAGTCACAAGGTACGTGATTTTATTACAAGAACATCTTTTTGTTTTAAATTGTATTTTGGATTGTTCATAGGAGTACCTCTTAAATCCTTGACGTCCGAATGAAAATGAAATATGAAATCTCACGCAGACTATTTCGATAAACGTTATAGTAGCTATTTAAAGAGTTTTTATAGGTATCGAATCTTTTACAATTCCAGCTGTGGTACCAGTTTGGTATACATTATTTTTCATATCTAATATCGTACCTACAATGTTATTTCCTCACAACTTTCTCGGCTTGAAAAAAGACACGGGCATTCTCTCAGGCCCACTCCAGTTTTCCCATGAACGGCTTTTAAACTCATTTTTTAAACATTAGACAGATCCAAATCTGTGTAGGTACCATTAGCTAGAAGAGAAACATCGTGCCTGGGTTGGGGTTGTGAGTCGATTCCCTTTTTATTGCCAAACAGTGACTTGCACAAATTCACTTTAAATCGTTGTAATTCTCTGATACAATTGTCCTTTACTGCCATGGCGCATTAATAAAAAACCGTTTCACACACACAATGGATATAAATGGAAAATGGAGAGTCATCTTCGCCACTGTTTCGAATATTGTTTTCGATGACTACCGAAGGGGAGGGCGCTGTACAATGGAAGCAGAAATGTATGAATTTTCAATGTGGTATGGGATACGATCCGAGACCACCTACCACTCTCTGTATTCCATAAGAGGATAATCTTGAAGACTGAGAAATGAAAATAATATCTGGTTAGTTTCAAGCAACGAATACACAAAGCAAAAAAAAAATGTAGATCAAACCATTCGTTATAATTATAATATAGACTATGTGTGTTGTAAATGTATTGGTGAGTCTTCTGGACCTATCAAGTGTCAAATCAAAGAACACGAAGATTATATAGCTAAAAGTAAAACGTCCAAATCAGCACTCAGTGAACACATTCTGCCTTCATGAAGTTGAACAACGATTCTAATTCTATTACCTTAGTAGACTTTGCCTCAGTTTAGTTTCAGTTGCATGCGTAGAAGGTTCAGTTTAATGCGGACAACAACTGCGACGAAGAAGTCGTGGAGATGGTGAATCATTTTCCATCAAGCTTCTGGGAACTGAAATCAACAACAACATTTCGTGACATGCTCATGTTGCTGACCTCGCTAGGTCCGCGTCCCAGAAACTAGAGATCTTCTTTTGCTCTAGGAAATTATATTCTCAAAAACGCTACTGCTACTATACGAGGCTCAGGTCATACTATAGCTGGAGTACTGCTAGTATGTGTGTGGATGCATACCCTGAAGCTTCTTGACATGATCAAAAAACGATTTATACGTCTAGAACATCGATGAAGGGTGGATGATCTGTCCATATTGTATAGATATCATTATGGCAGATGTTCGACGGAGATGTCTTGCAAAATAACACCAAGAGTCACCAGACAGCAAGGTCTAGAGGAACTCAAGGGGTGCATCCTCACCAGCTCGAGATTATAATGCCTTAAACAAGCCTCTTCCAAAAGTCGTTCTTTTGGAGAATTTCGGAGTTGTGGAATGAAAAATCTACAGTGTCTTAAGGTCAATGTGAATAGACATTTATGCTCTCGCAGCACTTATGAAGCGTGATAGGCTATATCCCATTGTTATCTATAAAAACAAATGCTTCAGAGAAAGGTCAATGTTCTTCAAACTTACAAATCCAGGTTTCCTCATAGTTTTTCCTTGGACCACAAATGTAGAGTTATTGTATTGCTGCCTTAGAAACGCACTGCTATTTGTTTCGTTTTATCTCTTGAGATATTGAGTGTCGCGCTTTTGTTCTGGCAGTGCATTATGTCCTTTTTTTTGGATTTTTCAACAATGTAGACGCATCATCCGTATTTTAGCTTTTCGTAATAGCTTTTACTAAAATCTTATTAGGAATTTGTATCCTGGAAGCAGTCAAAAATATCATTGTTATTATAATGTCAAAATTTATGTATTTCTTGTTACATTTGATGCTGTATATCTATCAACATCCTTTCAGTGATACATAACTTGCTTCTCTCCGCAAGATGGAGTTTTGGATACATAAATTCGCATTTAAAAATCCGAAAAGAAGACCCAGTGCCGGATTGGAACCCGCATCTCCCGATGTCATGTCGGGCGCTCTGACCAACTGAACCAACTGGGTAGCTGGTCAGTCGTTACAGAGCGCGGATGATATGTTAGGCAGAATCCCCCACAAAGCCATCCTTCCGAATTTCAAGTTTTAAAGAAATGTATGCACATATCCAGGAACTCCTGGTAATTCATTCAGTGGGCTTATCATACATCGCCATGTTGTTCACCCTTTGAAGAAACTCCAAATATTAAATAGCATTTAAGTAGTGAAACATAGAAACTGAATCTACTGGTGGTCCGATTTTTTTTATAGATACATTTTATTAGCAAATACCTGAGTATCAGGTTTGCTAGGATGAAACGTAAAATGATCATTGTGATGCAAAGGATTATAAGTTACAACAAAAATGTTTCGCTAGTTGTTGTGGAATCTGTACATATATTTTAAGCCCTCATATTGCTTCTCACATCATTTGCTTTCTGTCATTCTCTATCAAGCTTCTAGGGATTAACATCAACAATGATTGTACAGCTACTACTACCTTACAAAGCTCAGATCATACCATCTAGGGAATACTACTTACATATATGAGTATGCACCCTGAGGGATGGCTGAAGCTACCTGATTCAATCCTGAAAAGGGAAAAAAGTCTAGCGAATGCACTTCGCTCTACAAAATTTCCAACACCTTGAATGAGCAGCTTTTAAATGTCATTCTTTCGGAGAACCTCGGCGTTGTGGAGAAGGCTACGGAGGAGTGTGATCCCCGATGGTTAGAATTTACAGCCTTCTAAGGTCGATATAAATAGGCATTTCTCATCTCGTAACACCTTTGGAGTGCGAATAGCTTTCTGTCTTCAACAGAGGTTATCTATAAAAAATACATTACATTAATAACAAATAATGTGTCTTAAATGTTGTTAGACACCTACAGCTTCGACCTCAATTCACTTAAACAAAATCTGGAACCTGTAATAATAGAAGAAGCATATAAACAATACGGTATGAAATAAAAGGGGGATATGCCGACCATCTAATAAATTATCAGACAAAACCGATTTCATCCGCTTTTTTAGGAAATGAAACCGAAGTGAAACAGATTGCTTGTCAGAGAGCGTTTAGAAATAATAAGTTCGTGTGTAGCCCACATCAGTCATTTTTTACCAGATATAAGGAAATTACAACATAACTCCAACGAAAATCGATTGGATGTATTTTTCGTATTACCTACGGTGGACTTATAGGTGTAACTTTCTGTATCAGATAGCCTGGAGAAAAATTGCTTTCCCAGCTTGCTTTGCTCTGAATAGACGATCCATCATATGCAGTTTTTCTTCGTTTAGTTTGCGATTCGCAAATGGTTCTATGAAATATTCCATCTTTTTGATTTATGAATTTGAGAGCCGGCTCGTGGAAATTTAAATCTACGCTCTCTACGTTTACGTAAGCTGGAGTAGACTGAAGATAGTGGTTCACTCAAATTATTCTGAAGGAATAATTGATTTTCAGATGAGTATGTGGAATAAATGGAAATTTACAACTATTTCTGGTATAAAAAGCTTAACTATGTAAGATGATTCTATCTATGGAACAAGTATCTCAGAGTAACAGAAGCAATAGAGATCATTCTCCAATAAGGTGCTATCAGAAGACCCATTTAGTTTCTTAGATTAAGAGTGCACGATGTTTACGCATTTTTGCGAGTCTGTAGTTGAATAAGATGCCTTTTTTGACGTAGGAATTTCTCAAGATCTGGTTAGGTATTGCTAGCTATTGTTGAGACGCAAACAAAATCGTGGAATTTGAAAATTGATGTATAATTGGTACGAAATCTGGCTTGTATAATTACAATCAGCTCAAAACTACCCAAAATATTGTAGCTTATTATTTGGCTGTCCATCAAATTTTTGATGGAACCCACCACACAAGAACAAAATATTGGCGTAAATTAGGTTGATGCTGCACTACCCACGCTTTTTATGTAATTGAAGACATTCTTAAGATTTTCCAGATTTATAAAACTTCAGTGTTTCCCAATATCTTGAAAATCTACTTCAACGGGATCAAAAGTTCTAATATCTAATAAAAAATACCAATAAACTGATACATTGGTAAAGTGTTTATAAATGATAAAACATTCTTTTCCAACCCCCCCCCCCCCTCCAAAGAATGGGATTTCCCCTTCCCCATAGCCCCTCCACTAGCAGTTATTGACCACCTAAGAATTTTTTTGGAAAATGACAAGTACCACATAAACGTCCGAGAACGAGCTTTGAACATTTTCATTTTAATTGTTATTTTTTGTTCGTTTTTTGTCCTTAACTCGCGACTACACTGATTTCTAAAAACCGCAGCTTTATAATAGAATATCTTAAAAAATTAAATATCTTGAAAGACATCTAGATGTGTTCCCTAAACAGTAATGCAAATGGAGCCGCAAATTTTTTTTTTTTCAAAACAGACAACAGAAGGAAGAATTTAAAACTCTAGTTTTGTTTTCAAGATAGGACATAGTTAGCTATTTAATAAGTGAATTGAGTAGAGTTTGTTTTGGTCGCATAATTTATCATTATTAATTTATGTTTTATGAAGAATGAACCTATTTATTTTTATTTTATTTCTTTCATGTATACTTTTGCAGTATTCTTGCCATTTTAATCATACCAAGCATACGCAAAAAGAAGTTTTGAGGCATGAGTGTATTTGATACTAGCTTCATATTCTTTTTCTGCTTCTTGCTTCTTTTCTCCTTCTTCTTCTACTTCACTTCAATTATCATGTTGGAAGGTTATAGAAAATCGCTGATTACGGTTTAACAATGGAACAACTGATTACCTGCATTGCTCTACGACAAATCATAGCTGAGTTGCAATGCAGGTAACCAGTAGCTACTAATAACCAATCGAAATACCATCAAACTTACAATCTGTATTCTGTATTAAAGGAAGTGTAATCTACCATGATCACAGCACTTAGGCCCCATTGGTTGCCATGGTTCTCGTCCTCAGGAGTTGCTCAAAACAGGGTGTTCAGCCACCATGAACTGTGGAAGTCATAGAGGGCTAACACTTCCCCAGAATGGATTCTCGGATTGATGGGGCAGCTGGGAAATCACACAGAAGATGCCTAACAGTATTATATTCCCTGCTCACAACCCCTGCATAGGGGTACTTCAACCAACCTCATGTTTAAAAAGGTGTTTCTTTAGTTGACCGTGTCCTTTTGCAATGCCCGTTTCAAAGCATGGTTATTTTCTAGACATGGACAGATAGCATTTCGCTAATTCTTTACTGGGATATCAGAAGAATTCTTTAGAAAATAGGCATCCCACATATTTCCAAAACCTGAGTAGGCGTTTTCCCTCATTGGACTTTCCATATCAGTGACATACAGAATACAGTTTGGTTCAGGACCAAACATTTTGGTCTCAGCAGCACTCTTTTCCAGTCAGTCAACTGTCTTTAGATAGTGAGTCTCCTTTTATTCAATCAACTGTTATGTTGTTGTTGGCAGAGGCATTTAAAAGTGCCTCGTGGCAGTCCATTACGGATCTCGTGGTTAGTCAGTGACTCTTGATAGTCAGTAAAGTATGCCTGTTGTCTGTGCAGATTCTAATATTATTACCCACAATGTAGGGTGATGTACCTATGGCTGATGTCAACTTGTAGCACTGGTTATGCTAGCCAGCTCCAGCTGCTTCATTCATATGCCATTTAATGTCCATGTGGAGGATGGTACTATACATATATCCACATGTCAATTCGACGTTTTATGCTTCCAGCTTTTCCGATAATTCTGCGGCACTATTCTGGTGCTTTGCGCTTTTTAAACCTCCGGTCTCCGTTCGCATATGTATACATGTATACTCGTACTGGTAATTTATTTAATTTTGCCTTATACTAAATTCTGAATTTTATACCAGGTTTTTTGTCGCCACATCGTTTATTTTGTCATCTGTCGATTTTGTTTTGCTTCTCGCGGTCACCGTGTTATCCAGAAACTTCAGCAAAAGCACACGCCGTGTACGTCTTCGAACATCAGGACCGGAGGCGCTTCTGCACTTGAGACCTCATACAGCAGTTTACGTAATGGTTGCTGAGCTTACTGTAATAATTCCGGGGCAACTCCATGGGTCTGGCATATACGTATACACATAGCCGAGGCACATCGCAAACGACCAATAATAACAAGCGAAGCCGAACAATATCTGAAACTTGGCTAACTCCATTAGACCGCGCTGCCTTGGATTTAGTTTCGGTCAGGATTATTTGATCTTGATCAGCTCCTAAGTTCCCGGACGTTTCCCAGAAATTATTAGATTAGATGTGCACGTCGGACTCCGGGTAATTGATTTTGATTTAATGTCTGCCGTCGATAGTGGGCGAAACACAAAAGGGGTCGATTCGAATTTTAGCTGAGTGCTCCAAACGGTACTAATTTATAGGGCGACTGTCGGAGCGAAATATGATTTTATGTAGAGCAATAGCAATAGCAAGGAACGTTTATTGTTAATTCTATCTTGAGATTAAATTATGTAGGTGATTCGAAACGTGATACCTAATATAAAAACCCTAATTATAAAAAGTATGCAGTGGTTCAGGATCTCGTCGATGGTTTTAGTTTCAGATACTTGAGAATCGTACAAAAAAGAGAGTTTGGAACTTTCAAAAATTGTTGACTCCCAAGAAGGAGAGAATAGAAGGAGGAGGTAGGAGGGGGTTATGTTCACAATGACGCAAGATAAGGAACTTGATCTAGTCTTTCAAATAATGGTATCATGTAAGTTGACTTTGTATTTCACGTGCTATGGTGTCACTTCGTTGAAGGTTGTAATCGCATTTTGGAGCTGCTGATCCATTGAAACTAAGTTACAGAAATTATGGAATTTTCTAAAAACCTAATTTTTTTGATTGCTTGAATCAATAAGATACAATTTTTTATTAGTTTTTGAATTCAATATAATTATCACGGTTACTTACTAAAATCGAATTCAAATTATTTTTAAACAGATAGCATTACGTATGAAGTAATGCATTAACCTAATGCCATTCTCTTATTTTTTGCTAATTACTCTTTAATGCACTGATTTCCAAAAACGTAGCAGCTCCTTAAACTTTCACAGAATCAATGAAGTAGTTACTAAAATAACCCGAAGACAGACGGTGATAGATTTTCGTGATGTAGAATTTATAAAATATACAAACAGGCATTCAAAATTCGAAAATGTACGTTTCTATACTACTTCCTTTTCTTATGGGAGAAAACCGGACTTTTTTGGTTTCGTGATAATTCCCTCAATGAGCACAGGTTCTGGACTGTGCATGAATCTAAATACTATCTTTTACGTTTCACACTGTTACCTACCAGTTCTGCTGAGGTCTCCAGTAGGGTTCGGTTTTTTTGCTTCTTCAGGTCTTCAAGGGCGGCCGAATTGAATTTTGGTGCGGTATTATAACTTTAATGTTGTTAATGGACACCTTAATTTTTTGACGAATTACACAATACCGTGACTGTAAATGTTACGGATAAAAGCTACGTAGAGATGTTCCGAGCTTATAATTTTGAGTGTTTTACTTTTCGATCTACCTTCGCAACTATTTACACTCATCTGGCTGGAGTGTCGGTTGTGTGACTAATTCTGATTTGTTAAATTGGTTACATTTATACGCTAGGTTTGCTATAAACGTGGTCGTTATTGGCAATGGAAGCTGCCTCCTTGAAGTTTCTTCGATACCCGCACGGTTCCTTCTCAATGACCTTAACGTCATTCCAAATTATTTTATGGTGCTCTATCCGTAATTGGTAAACTATTCTGGAACTTCCTCTCTCTGCTCGTTGTATATTTTGTCGGTTTTCCCTAATTATTTCTTCTAGTTGTCTCTTCGTTTCTCCAACGTATATTTTGTCGCCGTCGCACGGTTCTTGATAGATAAATTTCTTGGTTATTGATGTTCATTCCTGGATTTGAGTCTGGTTAAGATACTTCGGAGTGTAATGTTCCTAGGCAATCTTGTCTGAATTTTGTTTTGCCGCCCTAATGTTCAAATCGTATCTGATATTTCTTAAACAGATTGTAGGATAAATGAGTGCTTGGGCTTTTCTTGGCTTGTTTTTATATTCGCGATGTTTTTTTTGTATTTTTATTTGTACCATATTCTTTGGATATGTGTTTCTTTTCCAATCTTCTTTGATGCGGCGTCCTGATCGAGTGTTACAAATAGTCCTAGTTCAGTCGACTAGAGTTCGAATGACTCCCTTTTTCTAGGACGCTGGTCTTATTGCTAGATCATAAAAAATGGGAAACCGGTGTTGCTCTCTTCTTTTGAACTTTATTGATGCTCTTACACTGTTCAGATGTTCGAAGAACATCTTCAATTGGTTGTCCCCATGGTTCCATATTATAAAAGTATTGTCTACACAACAAATCCATAGTTTTGGTCTAATGGCTGATTTCCTCGAGACACTCCATGAATAGGTTAGCTACAATCAGAGATAATGGTGACCCCCATAGGCAGACCTTCTTCTTGTATGTAGAACTAAATAATAAAATTATATAGACATGTCGAAAACAGAACATTTAAAGAAATATGTTCCAGTTTCAGAAGCACGTGGTGTTGACGTTATTTGCTTGATCCGCCACTGCACCTATTCCGGTATGTTCCGGAGCCGTCCCAAAGCGCAATCCGAATGACATATCGTGCGGTCCGGTGACTTGCACTTCTCACCAACAGCGCCAATTCCGGTGATAGATGGAGTCACTGTTTTATGTAAGCGAATCCCGTTTCGGAGAGGAATGCCAATACCACCATGACGAGCGTTTCGATTGTTGACGACGACATTCTACTCCAACAACCCCCTCACGCTGAGATTGCAGCTCAGATTCGTGTTGAGATTTCTCGTTTGTATATGATTCTGCTGCAATCAGCATGATTAATTGAAGAGTGAAACTGTAAGAGACACTTCTCAGCTTCCATATCAGTTTAAAGCTACCCTTGTAGTTGGATATGTCCTACCTACTATTTGGAACTACATATTATATACAAAACGCCCAAATAGTTATTTATAAAGAGCTGTGATACGATTCCCAAATGTCGTTATCTTTCAGTCTACTTTTGGTGTTTGAATGACAAGTGCAAGCCATTATGTCATAACAGATGTATCATAAAAACAATGGGATCAACTTGGTAGAACAATAGTAACAGTTCGAAAATAGAGATTTGAAATGGATTTTGCAACTGTTCATATTTGGAAGAAATAAACTTTTGAAGGCAAATGTCCTAATAATTATCTATGTCTGACAAGTAAAAATGTATAGGTGATGCCTGTATAATGTCAATTACCGAAAACGACATTTATTTTGACGTCTTCCCTAAGGCATCCCCCACTTTTTGATATGTCAAAAAAACTTTCAAAGATAGGGGCTGAACGATTTAATTATTTTTCTTTTGTTGACGAAGATCCTCCAGCACTGTACCGATTTTCAAAAACTACAAAGCATTTTCATTCTTGCTATAGTATAGTAAGCTACTGCCACAGTTTCCGTAAAATCAGAATGATAAATTGTATAGGGGAACAAAGATTACCGAACAGACAGGCAGACAGAGCGATGAATGAGGGACATGGGGTTTCTTGATTCATATTTCATGGAACGTTCAAAAAACACAGTATTTCGAATTCGAAACTTTTACAGTGCAACACGTTCTTCAGTGCTTGCTGACATTCTTCTTCCATAGGAATACTGAGTGGGAATCTTCTATCCAAAATTATGTGTCAGAACTTGAGGAGTAGGGTTACTCCCCGCGAGGAAAGGAGGAAGATGCAGCTCAGGTCACTTTTTTGTTTCCCAGTGACCAAATCCAGTACAGAATTTTCGTATCGTGCACTGTAAGTAGGTAGATCCATTCTCACTGCAGAGAGGTTTCGACTACAGTGTATCGAAGGTAGAATATCGCAACATAACTATACATTTTTCAGAATATTGTTCACCAAAACCCAGTATCCTGAATATGGCTTGATTGCTGATTCCAAAACTCTCAACGATTTTACTTTCCACGCCAATTTTGAATTCACAATGTGTATTTTCTTGATGTTTCATGACATATGCATCACAAAAACCATGTCACTTAGTTATGTCTGTCTGTATTCCGTCTGATGCTTGACCCTTCGTAAAGTACTTTTTGGATTTGAAATACTGCTGGAATTTTTTGGCCGTCTTGGAGGTCTCCGATCCCTTTCTAAGAAAAATTTGGGGAGAGGGTGGGAAAGAAGATGATATTTAATAAATAAGTGTTGCTAAAAAATATTTTATCATCAATAAAATTTTGACTTCTGTAGTACTTTTTGCAATATTGATCCAGTGGCAGCAGGGTATTACTTAAGCTACGCATCCATATAACAACGCGCGATATATTGGTCAACATACCTAGTCGATACTGCTTGAAAGATCGTATTAGACGTCTATAAAATGTAATATGTGTAGACACGCCCGGCTTTTGCCAGGCTGCAAACGTATATTCTAACAGTCTAGTTTGTCCTGCTTCGATTGCAACAACTCCTAATATTACTTCATTATACCTGCATAAGGATAAAAAATGACTACAAAAGTTATAATTAGCCTCTGAAAAATGGCATCAAGTAGATTGATTCTGTATTTCACGTGCAGTGTTATTAGTTTACTGGATATTGCTATCGGGTTTCAGGAAGACTGTTAATGCAGTTCAGGTAGATTCTGGAAATCATGGAAATTTTG
Source organism: Bruchidius siliquastri (assembly GCA_949316355.1). Lineage (NCBI taxonomy): Eukaryota > Metazoa > Arthropoda > Insecta > Coleoptera > Chrysomelidae > Bruchidius > Bruchidius siliquastri. The sequence continues at coordinate 18,509,600 of OX438536.1, read as the reverse complement.
GATTTTTTTTGGACTATAGAAGTGTAAGGTTTTCATATGCTTCAATATTTTTGTATTTATATTCCTCCTCAACCTACTTGACGTAATTTTTTAGTGAGCAACTGTGACACTAACTGTTCTTTCAGAAATGGTGGGTAATGAGTCTCATAGCATGTAATATCCACTCTCATCATAATATATTTATCCGCTGCTAAATCGCTTTCCTGAGAATTGAATTAAATTCTCACTGCAAGCACTTGAATCAAAGGATGCAAGGTGGCAGATTGCGTACTATATGATCAGTGGACAGCGTTTCGTCCATAATTAAAGTGAAAATATTACAATATCTTCAGAGTTGATGGGGCCATGACAAAGAGGTGTAAGGCCTTGTCGCCGGCATATCATTACATCCCGTATTACTGATATAATTTCCAATTTTTCGCGAGGATCCAAAAATTTATAAATGCCTTTTTATTCCGCGACAATCATACAGCTGCATTGCAACATACTCTATAGTTTAGTCGAGAGCGTTTTTTCGTGCACCTGGTGGAGGAATACGAATTTTTTGCTGTTAGTCTATGGGATTTTGAAATTTGGGCAATGCAGAATTTAATTAGTTAATTTTTTTTTGAAAGATACCCTCACGCAAAGGCAGGTAGCCTATCGTGCTTCATAAGCACTGCGCGAGGATAAATGTCTATTCACCTTGACTTCAAAACGCTGAAGATTGTAACCATCGGAGAAGACTGTCCCCGGTAGCTCATTCCACAACGCCGAAAGAAAAAAACGAATTTTTAAACAGGCTTGTTCAAGGCATTGTAAGCTAGACCTGGTGATCTGCCATGATAATATCTATAGAATAGGGACGAATCAGCCACTATTCTTCGATGTTCTAGACTGTGGAAGTCGTTTGTGAGGTTAAGCGCATCCAGTAGTCGCATTGCCCGCTTCTGGATTGTGTCCAGAAATTCCAAGAGGTGCTTTGGGTTCATTCCCACACATGAGAGCAGTACTCCAACAAAGGTTTGATCTGGGCCTTGTAGCTGTTCCGAAGAATATAATTTGCTGAATGGGAAACGAACCCTCAGCATCTGGGATGCCGACCTGGAGAGGCCAGCAACTTGATCGTGCCATGAAATGTTGTGGTTGACGAAGATGATTCAAGTATTGGGTGTACATCTGGCAGACCAGCATGCAACTTTATCTGTCAAAGGTTGTTGCCTGAGTTAAACAGAACTCCGTTTGTTTACCCCATTCCACAATCCTTCTCTGAGGAGCGATTCCTGAGAAAACTATCCAGCCAGTTGCACAGACCCGGTGGCAGCCCATAGACAGCAAGCTTGATCAAAACTCTCTTATGCCACACCCTATCGAAAGCCTTCGATATATCGGGTGCAACGACTCCAGGCTCTCCATGAATCTCTATTGCTCTGCTCCACATGTGTGTGACGTAGACCAGATGATCTTCCGTGGATCTATGCTTGCGGATACCATGTTGTGTAGAGTTGATCCCAAAGTGAGTTTAAACTGTGATCTCGGCGTGGGTGGCTCCTCCTTCTTTTGACGCTATCTTAAAGAGATCATAACAGATTTTGTAGCTAATGAAATTCACTGCACTCATTTCTTATATACTTAACATTGCAGCGAACGTTAATCAAGATATTTGATTCAATCGAATGTAGCCACAATTAACTGCTAATAGGAAATAGTACGTTTAGAAGTACTTTAGAAATCAAAAATTAAGTTAATCATGTGTATTGCAGATGCTCTTACTTGGGGAAGCCCTTAAATCATTCAGAGAAAAATTGTGTACTTTGAATACAAGTTTCGAAAAATATAACTCTGTTTTTTGAATGAAGCATTCCGATTTAATATTAATTTCTATCATCTTTCGACTAGATATGTCTTACAGTCCGACTATTATTTAGATATTAAATCGGAACGAGTCACCCAAAAACAGAGTTTTATTTGAGAAATCTTGTGTTCAAGGTGCGCAATTTTTATCTTAAATTGAGAAGGTAAGAAAAATATTTATCGAGCTTTATGGCTCATTCTTTGTTATAAATTTCGTGGAGAAAAATACCTGATATATTTTTTTGTAGACTACTTCATGCTGTCATATATAACCTCTCGCAAAGGCAAGACACCCTCTCTCACTCCAGAAAAGCAACGAGAGGATAAATGTCCATTGACATTGTCCTCAAAAAGTTGAAAAATGTAACAATCCCATCGGGGAACAAAATACACCTCTGTAGTGTTTGTAGTTCTGATGGCTCCTGGTGTCAATGAGGGAGACAGCTTGGTAGAACAATTACCATATATGCAAGCCATATTGCAATGATAATCTCCAGCTTCTGGAGCAAAACCGGAACATGTTATTGTTGATTTCAACACCAAAAGGCTTGATGGAAGATGACTCTAGGATTAGGCGTCTTTTCCTTTCTATGGGCTAGAGACTAGCATTTGGATTCCTTGTCCGGATTGTTGCCTGAGTCTTTACTGAACTATATTCTTAGATACCAATTAAACAATATTTCGATCTTTTTCTTAATCTACATTATGTTGCTGCCGCAGATGTAGGCTCTTGCGGGGTGGTGATGGTTTGATCGGTGTCATGCAGAGTATTTTTAACATTTAATTGATTTACAGCAAGAAGAGGAAATACAGGTCTCTGTAGAACACTGGCGGCAGGTAAATACATCAGGAGCAACTTTCTCCATGATCATCAATTATGATCGTTTCTTGATAACATTATCTAAACAGTGGAAGATATAAATGTCTGGTTGAAACTATTTCTCCTGAGAATGGATAAAGGGAAAGACTGTAGTAAACAGTTTGTGGAGACGGAATTATCTACTAGACTATCTCAAATAATAATCATCTTAATTGCACCTGGAATTGTTGAATTGGTGCACTTATTTATTTTCAGGTTCCATTGTAGCGTACGAGCAATCAAGATACAACATAAATTAGTAGGTGAATTTTTTCCTCAACGACGTGAGCAGTTTTTCACCGATAATCGATCGAAATTATCTAAAATGCAACAAAAATTATGTATACAAGTAAGATGCGTCCACCTTTTCCCGTAATTGCGCTGCGATTAACTGAGGCAGACGAGTTACTCCGATATGTAGATGCTTAACAATGTCCGACAGAAGCCATTTTTCACTTTGGCATACGTAAGTAGCAGAATATTCAATTACCATATGCGTAATGGTAGCGAACGCACATTTCACAATGCTTAGGTGATTTAGTGAAGGAAGCAGTCTGCCTTACCAGCGTGAAAATCGGATGCATGTACTTATTTTTGACACCCCATAATAAAGATGTGTCTGCTTTGATAAACCTTTCTATCGGATAAATGTTAAACAAGAAGGATTAATGGTGATAGCAACGAAGTATGAATAGCTAGCTTCATTTAGATCTTGTGATTATCCAAACCTCGTTCGCCTTCTCTATTGAGAAAAGAGTTTGGTTAGGATCAAGTAGATGCAGCATCAATATGACTAAACCAATTCGCACCAGCAACGTGTAACTGCTTCAAGATTATACTGGCACTATTGTTGGAGGCATTTGAAATGAAAAATAAGTAAATAGTAAAACAGATTATATGATCTTGTCGCGAAATTTGAGTCTTCATATTTGCTTAGTTTGAAAATTTAAAATATTAAAATCAATCAGATCAAGTTATATAATTTACTTGTTTATCTACACAGGTAAACCTTGCGACAAACTTTTATATCATATAAATTGTGTAATGACGTTATAAGTTGATAGTAAAAGTTTTGAAGGAAAATTTTATTCTATTTAGCGAATTTAAATGAAAGCTTATTTTCCTTTCATTTGATATCCATATTGTATAAGTGCATTAAAAAATAACTAGTTCTTCATCTTGGGTGTTCCGCCATATTGGATTTAAAATGAAGTCACACAGCTAACCATGCATTGCCATCCAAACTAAACGTGTATACAAAACTTCAGCTCAATCTGCTTCAAAATTGAGTTGCAAGACTTCATCCCACAAACATAGTTACATACAATGCAAGTTAAATAAGCTCGTAAAAGACAATCGTTAGATATAAAGTATATATCCATCAGGATCTATAAATATGGCTGGTTTTCATTACCAGGTTGCTGAGACCAAAATCGTTGGACCCGTGCTATTCTGCCCGTCACTGCTATGAAACCTCTACTGAAAGGAAACAACCACTCAGTTTAAAAAATATGTAGGATAATACCATTCACTGTCTATTTGCTTGAAAATTCCTCGGACGTTCTACTGAAGAGGTAGAGAAGTTATGTGTATGCCAACAACTGCGTTTTACTACGGGCATTGCAACGGGACCCAGTTACCTAAGAAAACACCTCTCAAAGATGAAGTTGACTGAAACAACCCTATGCAATGGCTGTGACCAGAAAAATGAGAGATGAGAAGCATCTGCTGTGTAATAATTGACATTGTCGATCACCATGCAATGAATCTGCATGGTACAGATTGAATTACACCACTATCCAATCATAATACCTGCTTCACTCAAAAGTTAGAATTGAAAGGTACAGACACCCACGTCCAATACACGTCAATATTATTAAGTAAGCAATAAATATAAAGTACCCTACTTTTGTAAGTAAATAACTGTCTCTCAGATTTCAAACTATGTTCCACTTTTGATTATAAATCCAAATTCTTCAAACAAACTGTGTGGATATTGTGCTATATCTCGCTTGTCAGGTTTCCATAATTATTCGCTAAACATTTGCTCGTATACATTACAAATTGCAGCGTAATTTTATTTGCAGCTTATTGATTAATAATTTCATCACTAAATAATTTGTGTACGAGTTGAAAGGGGAGGCGCGGCATCAGATGGAAACATGGGAGCGTCGAGCAAATTTCCATCTAGATCTCATTGGCGTATGCGGCTTCCCTAGTAGAAAAGCACAACTTACAGGTGTTCCATTTCATGAATGTATGGTCTTCATTTTTTATACTAAAAATACTACTGAATTTGATTAGAGAAAGAATAACATAAAATATTCCTATAAAGAAACACAAAACACATTTAAGCGATAATCTACTACCATGTAAGTTTCACAAAGCCATGGTTGAATATTCTTGCACCTTCCTAGCATCAAAGCTATTCAATAGGTATACTACCAAATAATCAGTGTTGTCGCGAGGATTTGGTTAAAACGCTCTTAATTCTCACTTTAGATGCTCTCAAATGCATTGTCTTTCAAATCCTCACAGAATCATCACATAATATTTAGTGACATCAAACCATTGTTCTAAATTGTTTTGTTACGATTATCTAGTAATTTGTAAGTGCGCTCGAATGTAATGCACTCTTGACGGTTAGACAATCAATGATACGCTATCAGTGCTTAGGAAATTTGAAAAAGCATAGAAATATTAATATTTTAAACATCAGTTTTTCACCAGCTCAGATCCTTTTCTAGGTAGAAACGAACATACAGTAGGAGAACAAATCAAATATCAGGAGGGAATATTCCAACTAAGCAGTCGATAACACATTTTAAACACTAAACCACAGAAAAATCGACTAAAGCAATTTAATATTCATGAATAATAATGGAAGCAAAGCTTTATCGGTTGACTGTATGAAAAACCTATCATTAGCAGTTAAATTCAATTTATAATTCAAATACGAAACACCTTTCACTGCCGAATCAAGGACTGTCAATTAGCTCACAAAATTTGATTTTGGACGCCGTTTTGGTTTTGGTTTTCTTGGATGGGGCTGATTGAGGGAGTCTCACCTCCATCTATAAACAGACAATCCTACAGACATACGGACAAAAATACAGACTCTGACAGTATCATTATGTCAACCTCTGCTGACCATTCTATCACCAGCTAGTGATACTTTAATATAGTGGTAGATTCGAGTATTGCCAAATAATCTATGATACGGTGAAATTTCATACAACAAAGCAAATACATACTACTGTTAAATTATAATAAAAATGTATAAACGTTTTCGTAAAATACCACATGCAAAATAGCTTGACCTACCTGGTTAAATGTCAATTAGCTGTTGTAATTGCAGCTCTTCGATCTGGGGTAGTACAAACAATTTGGTGGAAAATGTTTATCTCTTCAATTATTCTGTCTAAAGTGATTAGCTTCTTCTCTACCAGTTAGTGTAATTAATAATATCTCATTATTGATGCAAGGAAGTACTCCATTCACTACCATCAGCGTGGGATAAAAAATTACCGAAGTTACTTCCAACACGTAGATATAAAATGCATTCTTGTTAAACTAAACTTCAGAACAGCTAATGGTCCATATCAAATACCAGTAGTCGTGCTTACAAGAGTCTTTTGCAAGCTTTTTAAGCTCTCCTAACATTGATAATAACATCATTAACATGCAGGTTCTGAGGTATCTGGACAAAAACTGCATCGTCAGCGATCAGCAGTTCGCTTCCCCAAGGATAGATCCACGGAAGATCTTTCTGCCAAAAAATCTGGTTTCGATATATCGTAAGCTTTCGATAGGCTGTGACATGAGAAGCCTCATGAGCTCGGATACAAATAGCCTATACACAAATCTTCCGGTTGAAGAGGCATTAAAAGCAATCCAGAAGAGGCTAAAAGAAAACCAAACCCTGAGAGAAAGAACAAATATTCCACTGGATGGAGTGATATGATGCTAAGGTTCTATCTAAAAAATAATTACATCCAGGAAAAGACTGAATTCTCCGGTTGTAGCTAATCTATATGTAACAGTGGTTCGAGGAATTTGCGTTCGAAAGCTCAGACATAAAGCGAAAATTATGGCTTCGCTATGAATTCGATACGTTCTTAATATGGAACCATGGTGACTTTATTCGAACATCGACGCAGTGTAAGAGCATCGATAAAATTCACAAAAAGGAAAAAAAAGCAACAATAATGTAAGAAATTACTGCCAATATCAAAAAAAAGTTAAGAAGAACCCAGGCACTCACTTATTCTGGCATACTTAAGGAATACCAGATGCAACCCGAAGATTAAGACTGCAGTACAAAGTTCAAACAAGATTTTCTGGCTACATTACACTCCAATGTACAAAAACCAAACCCAAGAATGAACAATCAAGAAACCAAAACCTAAATCTATCAAGGACTGGGCAAGTCCGGTAAAATGTGAGTTGGAGAAACGAAAAAACCACTTAAAGTAGAAAGTAAGGAGCACCAACTGTACACACAAGTCATTGACAAAAAATCGCACTGGCATCGACGAAAAATCAAGGAAGCAGCTTTTATCGCCAATATCGAGCACTTTTATAGCAAACCTAGCGGATAAATCAAACCACAACTGCTCCAAACGAATTTGAACACGAAATTACCATCGAACAGTCATGTCAGCGGGTTTACATAGAGCAATCGCCGTCCGTGAACTACTAATAACAGTTAAATGCCAGAAGCTGTCCTATCTAGGTCACATACTCAGGGGTGATCGTTGACATATCCTTCAACTTATAATGAAGGGCAAGATAGAAGGCTGTAGAGGGGTCGCTAGAAGACAAGCCTCGTGGTTAAGGAATCTTAGAGAGTGGACCGGAATTCAAAACGCAGAACAACCCTTTAGACTCGTCGAAGACAGTGCATAGTTCGCCATTGTGATTGCTAACATCAGGATGGCACTAAAAGAAGAAGAAAAAGTCATGTCTGATGAAAACTACGTCACTCAACGGGAACGCCGTCAGAACCAATCAGAACTAGCCACACAGACGACACGCTTGTTAGAGGAATATATAGAGCTGCGAAGGGCCTGTTCTCCAGTTTACCGGAAGAAGATTAAATATAGTAAATCAATCGAAATGTCACAACACTCAAAATTATACAGAGAATGGAGGTCCGAAACACAACATTTGAAATACGAGTTAAACTCAATTTCTATTAGGACGCCCCTGAATCTTATACGAATCCAATCGCAGCTAAGATAAAACACATTAACAAATTGTGCTCTAATTAGATTGGGCAGTAATCTGACGTGTTCTAGTATAACTAACAGGAACGACGCCGATCCAATTAGTTCATATCCTCGTTAGTGCATTATCATCCCTCTTGCGTCTCTCGGCACCTCGCCTGGCGAAGGCATCAATCCCACTTCGCCCTCCTCGTCCCAGATGACAATTTTCTGACGGATACTTATACAGGAACGGATCCTGTTACGTTATTCTAATTTATATAGCTATCGCTTTATAATCTTATTACTGTCATATACTAAGTTCGTTCCAATGAAAGTTCAAAACGGTTGCGAACTTCACTGACAAAGAACTCGTATGCTGGTCTACTGGCCGTGTAGATGGAGAGAAGCCCAATATTTGAAATAGTTTCTCTACGTCACACATGTGGAACAGAGTAATAGAGCTTCATGGAGAGTCTCAAGTTGTCGTGTTCGATATATCGAAGGCTTTTGATAAAGTTTGGCATGAGAGACTTTTGATCAGGGTTGCTGCCCATGGGCTGTCACCGAGTCTGTGACACTGTCTGGATAGTTTCCTCAGCGATTGCTACTTATTTGTGGTAGTGGATGGTTATGCTTCCGATGTACTTAATGCGGGAGTTGCTCAAGGATCTGTCCTTTCTCTAACGCTCTTCTTGCTATACATCAACGATTTGTTGGAAATAGCATCCAATCGTATCTACAGCTGATGACAGCACCTTAATTTCCTGCATGGAACTGGTTAAATCATTTCCATCCCGAGATATAGTATTTCAAACAGTACAGCATACAGTTCAGATCAATCAGAACGTTGAGATAATTGTGGAATGGGGATATGCAAATGGAGAAAAATTGACATGAGCGTCTGTTAGCCGTTAGATGGAGGGATACCCATTATTTGAATCATGCTTCATCAAGCATCTGTGAATTTACATTAACAATAAAATGTCATATCACGACAATGCTGCTGGCCTCGCAATGTTGCCTTCTCAGGAGCTGGGGGTCCTCTTCCGCCTTAGGAAATTATATTCTCCGGTACATCTGCTGCTACTATACAAGGCTCAGGTCAGATCATCGCTGGAGTACTTCTCGCATGTGTGGGGATGCGACACAGAGCACTCCCTGAAGCTTTTAGACATAATCAAGAAGCGAGCAATACGGCTACCAGATGCGCATGAACTTACGAATGATCTTCACATCGAAGAAGGGTGGTGGATCTGTCTCTATTCTCTATATATTATTATGGCATATGTCTCGCATAATAACTCAAAGAGTTGTCGGTACAGCAACTAAAATAGGAGCTCATCGAGCGCATCCTCACCAGGTCAAGTTTACAATGCCTCGCCAAGAATCTTTCTTTTGGAGAACCCTGGCGTTGTGTCGGAAAGTTTGTTGCCCGCTGGTTTAGGGTCAAGGTGAATTTATTTATTCTCTTGGAGCGCTAATCAGTGTAAATTCATGGTGAAAAAATTAAAAGCTAGCTTAGGTCAAGTTCTATAAACCCCAATTACCACTGAATGGAAAGATTTAGTGAATTTCGCAAGTGATAATGTTGAACATATTGAATCGTATAGTATATCCTTATAAGGACCTACGCCTTGGATTACTTATATTGATCAGTTAACAAATCGTGCGTTTGTTCTTGATCTAAATAGATTTAACTATCTACCATAATTATGTTTTACTTGAGAAATCCTCAGCTGACCAAATCACTTTAAAATACCTGTGAATATTCCTAAACAGTTAAAATTTCAAACTCCGGACAATAGCGCTGTTAGTAATAAGTCACTGCGTACAGTATAACCACTTATGATAAATCTGATGTCTTCCATCAAGCTGCTCTCGAACCAACGTAGTCATGTCTAACGTGTGTGACACGTTATGAAAACAATCAATTTAACTGAATGCAAGCTGAACAACATCAGAATCAGTTCTGTGTCCGGCGGAATCGATAATTTTCTCCTCATCAATCGCCCTGAACACGCAATGTTCACCCAATCCGGGCATTAATACTTGTACATGGCCAACCGTAATCACCCATGGGCGAAGGATTCCTCGAATTACTTCGGGTACACGGCTCGTATCTGTACTCTTCAGAATGTATTTATTGAGTATTATTTTGTTGGGTTGTCCGTTATTCGCCTTGCTATGTTCTAATGAATAGTATGTAAAGGCAGTAATCGAACTTTTCAAAGCTACTGATCTTTTAAGTTTTAATAAAAAATATCGGAACTACTTCAACAAGATTTGTTTTGAATATATGAGTATCTTTAATGTCGAGTTCACTGAGTATTGTTCTGTATTAAACTACGTAGCTATAACGTCATAGTATTGCAGGTTAAGTTACATCCATTGTTTGATTATGATCATGATTTAGGTTCAATAAAACTCCAAACTCTAGTAATCTCACTGCTCCACAAGCTTATAAAAGACAGGGGAACAGAAACACGCTATCGTGACAGAAACCGCAAAAGATAATCGTCCTTCTACGATGTCGATTCCCCTCCATATCATCTGCTGATAACGATGATTACTGCTAGCGCGGATAGTACAGCAAAATGTTGAACGGGGGTTGTTTTCTGTACTGTCACAGTTCATAGGTTTGTTATTTCCATCTCCATCTCCAAGTCTATGGGGACGACCATTGGCAACTTACGAAGTCAAAGGTTCTAACACCTCGACTGCCTTGATGCGGCAACAGATGTCCCTTACGACACCAGATTTACAGCGACAACCCTTGTTCTTCCCCTTGACTGGGTTACGCATATACCACCCAAATGCTCTCTACAGTTAGACCGCCAGGCTATACTGACGAGTTCAGTTTAGATACGAAACGTGCATGTCTAAGCAGGTCTGATGCATAGTGGAGAGTAGACGCTGGATTATTTCTCTACATTCTTGAATTTTAATTAAAAAGGTAAATGGTGAAATTGAACTTGCATTAGGCCTTTTAGACTCAATATGTGATGAACTGTCAACATAATAATGAATATATCACCTTGTAGCTTGCTTCTAGTCTATACTGATTTTGAACTTCCATCAGTGTTCCCAAATCTACGGAACATGTCTGGGAAACTTGACAGAAAAGCATGAGATCTCAAAAAAAGCAAGAGATTGGCATCTATATGATTTTATGCTGCAGCTGTAGCATCTCACTTGCTTTCTAACGGATAAGTAATACATTTTTAGTGCTCCAGAATGTATCTACAAAGAATACTATACATAATATGTATTTTCAATATTTTATAGAAAGCTGAGCTTAGTGTTCTTCTAACCTATAGTGTACTCCGCTCAAAAAAATCCAGCACAGTAATATTGACTTTAATCTTGGGAGTGTTTTTCAAATTTTAATAAACGATAAATTCGCTCAATCTAATTGAAGTTCTACATCTCCAATTGCAGCAATAGAAAGCGGAGAGACTAGTGCATCAAAATCACTATAGCGGATACTGAGATTACGCGCCTACAAAAACGGTGACAGGGTGAGAAACCGACAAACATACCCACGGAAGTAAGTGACACCTAATTTTGTGAGAGTCATTATAAAGTATGCAAATAACTAATATCAGATTTTAAAAAAATGCGATCATAATACCTTCCTTGTGGGACCTTTGGTCCTTTTTACCGACCGCCAAAGACCATCATTTCTCGTTACCTGTCACCCCGCTGTCACCAGGGACCCACATGAGGGTCACGTTCTTGGATTGGGCTAAGCATTGGAGGGCGGCACTGCATGTCTGGATCAGTGGTGATCTGATCCTAGGAGATGCTACCGCTCTCAAAGCTGCCTGACTATCGGAGCATATATAGACGTCCTGCTCCGTGCACTTCCTTGTGGGAAGTAAAACATAGAAAAACCTTCTTTTATATCTTTTTTGTTTTTCATTGCGTATAGCACCCAGACTACGCTTTGTAACCGACGCATTTTTCCATCGGATTTTTATTTGTAATAACGACAGCTTGGCGATAATTCGCCCTAATAACTTCTTCACGCAGCCGCGCTAGTAATCGATGGAGAGCAAAACTCTCTAATGGTTATCTATGGTTTGAGATATTTTCTGCCACTCAGGGAAACATGGATCGCAAAGAAATGAGATACTTTTATGGCGATACGCCCACCCTTACTCTCCCAATTACCTTCTTAAAAACGTACCAGGACAACGTTTTATCAAGTTAGTATTCCTACATATGTAAATAATAATACAAGGCGACCCAAGCGTGTGAGGGCAGAGTATAGCTTCTAGACAAAGGTTTTTGAGGAAGATTATTTATAAATTCTTGTACACTTTAATTGGAGGAACTTACTACTTCATATGTGGATTGTAGATGCTCTTGCTTGATGAAACTCATCCATCATGCAGATCAAAGGATTATGTATTTAACCCAGTTTGACAAATAAAACTCTTGTTCTTCCAGTGAGTCATTTTGTAGGGAGACCACGGTGATATTTTTTGGACATACCGTTTCATGAATATTGACCATACCTCGGGATGTTTTTTTGGAATTTTGAGAATATCTACTATAGTTTCCGATTAAAAAAATCGAAAATTCATAATTTTCCTCCCCACACAAATTTTCTCTGTTTCATAAAGTGCGTTAATAAATTTATGATTTATAATCTATACCTTATGTATATCTTTATACTCTTTGCAAATGATTTTTTGGAATGATTTGGTCTGCAAAGTCGTCGGACATGAACCTGATAGAGCATGTATAGATCAACCTCACATTTTATTCAGAAAGGTTAAAAATATCAAAATTTGCAAGAATTCGTAGACGAGATAGTGCGTGAATGGCAAGCTATTCTCCAAAACTTCATTGCCAGATTTGTGGATCCTATGCCCGAGAGAATGAGGGACGTTATTTGAAATATAGGCGGCCCAATAGGGTGTTAAAGGTCAATCCAATCAATATTTTACCATGATCCAGTACAGACTATTAATTTGTTCTCATATTTCACATGAATCATTATGGTGAGCAAAAAACTGATCTTATTGTTGGTTTCAGATCTAGAACAAACCATTGTACATGTTTTCAGGGTGAGTTCTTTATTTTAAAAGAAGAGGAATAGAAGTTTTTGGAGACTAAATTTATAAATTCACTTTATAAAGAATTGATGTAGAATGGACAATTAAAATTTTTCGAAAAACCTTTTTTTGGTAACCATAGTATATAGTCCAAAAATTCTAAAAACGTCCTGAGGTATGGTCAATATCTATTAAACGGCATATCCAAAAAAATATCACCATGGCCTTCCTACAAAATGGGGAGCCAGTGATTTTTTTTTCAAAATGCATGCCTGTTTTACTCCCGTATTCAAAGCCCCTCACTCAAAATTTTGTAAAGTTGTTGTCATTGATTCAAAAGACCATAAAAATACTTTTCGAAATCTTGTCTGCATTTTTAAATCCGTTCAGTGTCTTAGGAATTAGAAACTATAAAAGTTGGTAAAAAAAATTGCTTGTAGCGATAATTATGTTCAGAAGTTATTATAAAGAACTTCAACCTCTAAGTGATAGGGTTGCCATTTTTTGTGGTAAATATGGATTGAAGTTCAAGATCACAAAGACAAATTTGATGGTTGTCAGTAAAACGCCAATACAACCAGATGATATGACAACAGCTTATGGAGTAAAACTTGAGAGAACCAACATCATTACTTACCTTGTTTGAAATGGGAACTGAGACATTAGCAAAGAAGTTGGAAAACCGATAGAGAAAGTCATAGCTGAACTTATCAAGGTGAAGAAGACAAGGACGAAAAAGAGCTCTGTAGTTTTCGAGCACCGGTTCAGTGGTGGCCTGGTGGCCGACATCATCAGAAAAACATTAAAAACCTTCAAACTTTGTTTATGGCCTTTTTAGAGGCAATGACGGTTCACCAAACCTTTTTTGAGAGGTCAAAAATTGTGGGTGCCGGTGTGGGGAGGGGGAGATCTCCAAAAAGTGTTTGTTTTGTAGGATACGTTCTATTAATACTCTGTACTTAAACACATATTCATGTAATATACTTTTGATACAATTCATATGTTTCAAACAAATGTATATCATATAAAATTATTTTACAAGTCATATTGCATTCTAACGCGTAGTTGAGTTCTCTTGCTAAAGGTGGCTAATTTGTTCAATTTCTGTTTTAGGGACATTTATTACAGTTGACTGCATTCCAACCGAATAGAGATCATGAATAGTGATCAGTTTTGTCTCCTGAAAAAGTATGTCGAGTAGTTTGACTCAGTATTTTATATACAAGTGTATCAGTTTATTGATCGGATTTCAGAGCTCTTTCTATACTTGAAATAAGTTTTGGAAATATTGAAAATTATGGATATTTTTGAAAACTATATGCAAGTTTGCTAGTTCAATAGCAAAGAAAATATTTATATGTAGCTATATCTGTTATTAGGTGCAGCTAAAGATTTTTGATCTACAATGCAGTGATTATGAGCTCGCATTCTACCAATCCAGCTTGCAGCGACGCAGTCTAAACCAAATGAATTTTACACCGACCGATGTTTGAGCACGATAAATAAGCTATATATCAGGCACTTCCAGCAGGCGAGCCTTTAGAAATAATCAAATGCGTTCTATAGTCTCTTAATTACTTTCTACCTTGCCTTATAATTCAACCTTTAAAAGGAAATTAGAGTCTTTGAGAGAATTTTGCATGACCGACTCGTCGAGCTAGGATCTGAGGTTGACCAAAAACAAAATATCTTTGTGAGAAGACGAGAAAGAGAAATACTTCAATTAGAACTAGTTGTGTAAGGTGAGATTTTGAGTAATGAAGATGTTGTCTTGAGAAATAAAATTGCGTTTGAGAAATATAAAGACATTTATTCCTATAATTCAATTCTCAAACACAATATAACAAGCTAATAGTAAACAAACTGAGACTTTATTCATTATAAACATATACCATGACTTTCAGTAGTATAGATGAAGTTATAGTTTCACAGTTAACCTTGTTAAGAATGCTACTGAGAACCTGAAGTACTTATTCCAACGGTTGCTGTTTAGGAGGAGTGGGGTATTACTTTGCCGTTATACCATTTTAAATAAATTATAGCTTAAGACAACTGTAAAACACGGTTTTATGGTTGTTCGAAGTAAAAAGTGAAACATAATTCTTAATATAAGGATAAAATGATAAAGAAAATTAATGTCATTTGGATAAAAGAATTTCAGCAGAATATACATTATTTTATTTGCATGCCATGTCCTGTGCAACTTATGTTACATTCAGTGATTTAACATCAATTTATTTCGAAATGTTGGATTAACAATAATCATATATAATGAATCAGTACGGCTAGAACATCATGTGATTTTTTTGTACCTTTAAAAAGCCGTCTCTAACTTGCGTCACATCCGAATCCTCAGTACTTTTATATTCCTATGAATATCTCTCCAGATTTTTTTTGTTCCATTTTTGAGCCCTCAGTACGGCCGCCCCCACCATCCAAACTTGCCCCCATCATCACGTGAGGAATGAGACTGTTTTTGACATATCTGCAAGCCCACAGATGCTCCCCCCACGACTGAAGGTGTATATAAGATAACTTCTTTTTTATTTTTACCATCTAATCTTCTAAGTCCAATATGCCTCACGACGCTCGAGTGAGTCCCTATTTAGCATCGTGGCCTCCCATACTATTAGTTTCTATCTGCCTATTTGCACTAGGTCCCAATATCAGGTATTCGTTCTCAATCAGTGGGTATTTCAGAAATTATCTTATTTTGCTGAATAACTAACGAATATTTGACTTCATCCAAAGTACAGATCATTGTTCAAGGTACTTGCATTTAAGCTTCCGTTTCATTGTAAAATTCATCATTTGTCGTCGCTGCGTCTCTTATAATAAGTGATACCTTCATATAGAGTCTTTAATATCCAACATATTGTATATTAAGAATTTTCTGCACAGATCCACTAATACAGTCTTCCCCAAAAGAACCTGGTGCTTATATTAACGCCGCTGAGAGGTGCGGCGTGGAGGGGGGTATAAGGCATAGTATGCGTGTACTTTTCCCAAGGAACGCATAGTATAACGTTATGGAAAACATAGGGAAAAAACAAATAAGTAGGGCTAAGTCACATACCGAGATTGGAGTGACGTATTTCTTTTTAGACAAGGCGTCTTTTCAAACATGGACACGCATAAAGCTTGCATGGTCTGCTCGTGGTTGTCGATTGTTCCAATATAAGTGGTTTCGGGAGCTTTGGGCTTTTCACTGAAAACCTAAGTGAGAAAATCTATCAGATATGCCTGCTGGCCCCGCTAAACAGTGGTTTGGAATACAAAAATCCAATCGGAAATTCCAAGAAAATCTTCTGCTCAGCATAGAATTAACAAAATGGCATAATGGCCTTCGACTGGCCTGCCAAATCACCTGATGAAAATCAGATGGAGAATATTTTCTCCAATATACATATGCAGAAAGAATGGTTGAAAGAATGTCCAAATGATGTCAAGCAACAATCGATAATGATTGAGTTTGTGTAAATCTACTAGGTAGTTGTGCTTTAGTGTATTGTAAGTACTTTTCCTTAAAAAACCCTTTTTACCATGGATAATTCAATTTGTAAATATTCTTGAGACATACTGTAGGTGACCTTTGCGCTACAATGCACGCCACTGGAATTTTAAAACATTTTCCAGGAGCCAGGGCGAGATTCTATTGCCGCAAGAACAACTACACAACGAGTCATTCATAAGGCATTATTAATTAAAATCTAATTGCACCAGGAGCAGTCTAAAGTTCTGGCCCTGTTTTTCGTTGGAGACATTCATCATTACTTTGACAAAGGAAGACGTTAATCGTTCGCCGGGTTTTGCAAACCCCTTTATTCCGTCCAAAGAAAAACACCGATAGGGATTAAATGTTTTTCCATGAAATTTATTGCTTACTTACTGAACATCCTGCGGGGGGATCTGGAAGACTTCTTTAGTTATTTTAGATGGTTTTCTTCATTCAAGGATTTTCGATCGATAATAAATTCGAGACGGAATAGATAGCTCTACTTTTTAGATTATTAATACTTATAATACATAAAAAAAACTGCATCGGACTTCCCTGAAACTTTGATCAAGTCGTTTTTTAATCACATGTTACCAGTTTAAGTATAAGGTGAGTCAGAGATGCATTGTCATCATGCAAATAAAAAGATTGTTTAATTAACACACAGTTTCACAAATAAAAGTCTTTTTCTTTCAGTGCGCATTTCGATTTATATTTAAATCATTGTCGGACTGTCAGACGATGATTTAAATATACATATATCGAAATGCGTCACTGAAAGATATGAGTTTTATTCGTGAAACTGTGTGTTAATTACACAATACTTTTTTATTCGTGAAACTGTGTGTTAATTACACAATACTTTTATCTCCAGAATTTTAAATCTTAAACCCGAAAAAATATCGTAAAATTAATTACTTTATGCAAAACAAATTCAAGTGATAATTGACCAAAAAATAATAAATCGATATATAGATGCACATACTGGCTTTGCAAAATGAAGTAAATCCATTTAAAAAAAAGATAGATAAGGAATGAAAAATCGTTTATTTAAAACTATTATTCCAATAATTGTTGTTTCTTTTCCTTCGTTGTTTTATAAGTTTAACTCATATTAAGAATGTAATGCATTTCTGATAGTTTCTTATCAATTGTACGTCTACAAATGGAGAATACGTGTAACATGTATATGAAAATAGTATGAAAAGTACACGTTATCCAAAATGCAGATTTAAAATCATCACTCCAGACTTATAATAAATCGTTTAAGAAGAAACAAGTCTATAACTACCATAATTTTGTTATGCAGATAAAAGGATTGTGTATTTAATGCACAGTTTTACAAATAATTTTTTTTTCTTTCAGGGAAGCGTTTCGATTCATCTACATGATGGAAGAGTTTCACCAAGTAAGAACATATACAATTTACATAATTTTATAAGGTTTTATAGGTATTTGAAATATTTTATATGTCTTTAATGTAATTCACTTTGTATGTTTCGTTTTTGATATTTATCATCTATTAGATATTTCTCTTGAATTAATAGATTCCTTGTCCAAAACTTTTTCTATATTTTGAAGTTAATCTTATGATTGCTTTCTGTCACATAGCTGCATAGGAGAAAATATTGATATTTTATATTATTCTTTTGATTATAAATTGTTTTGTTCAAGCGATGTTTAGTTTGTCCCACATTATACTATAGGGTATTTCTCAGAAGTCAGCCTATTATTAATGTAATGATTGGTGTAAAAGTTTTCACCTCAAATGAAACATATTTGGATTGCTGAAGACTGAATATCAATAATAAAAGCTCATTCAATTTTTGATGAGTATAACTGATAATTAATGTTATGCAGGCAAACATCGCCTGTTTGCATGGAATAAACAAAACAAATTGAAGGCAGTCGGGGGCTCATCCTCGATCTACAGGACTGTAATTGGAATATTTCTTTCTTAGTATCGACTTCAATTCACTCTCATCTTTTATTTCCCACTTCTGGGAGTCTGGGAAGTATTGTAATGGAAAAAAATCAAATTCGGGGTTGTGTTTTTTTTAATGTTTATGAAACATGGGTGCAACAAAGACGAGATATTCTCTCTTTTAAGGCGGCGGGACACAAAGGCAACACTGTTAAAATCTAAAAGAGTCACTCACCAGTGGCGTAGCATAAAGTGTTATGTTTAATATAATACAATTATCTTTTGATGTCTCATTAGGTATATAATGAATATGTCAATACCGTGATGATTTAGGATCATTTCAAATCTTTAATTCTGGTTTATACTATCTAAGTCAGAGTTCTCAACAGATAAGACATTTTTGAGAATGAGATTTTCTGAGAACGGTGAATTAGGAGACTTCACATTTTCACTAATCGGGTCGTGTTATTACAACCTTAAGAATTAAAAAAATACTTTCTTGAAATTAAAGAGGAAGTGTTACCTTTTTTAGAAACTGCAATCTTACTTACTCGAAAACGAAAAAGGTATATTTTCAATTATTGGAAATATCATATAGAATATACAAATAAAATTTAGGCGACTCATTTTATTCATTTATTTAGTTTTCTGTATCTAGTGATCAATATTGAACAGCAAATTTACCTTGATGATCTTGGGGGTGATGAGAATGAGACACCAGCGGTAGAGTCAGAACTAAAAAAATAATTGTAGCATTGAGGTCCGAAACAGAATCTGCTGTTTTCAATTGTTTAGTAAAGATATCACTAGAATTAAAAAGATCTGAACTGATTTCTGCATATTTGGGAAAGTTCTTTCTTTTTCTAGTGGTTTTTCAAAGATCTAAAATAATAAATCATTTTGATAACTTGTAACCATGTGAATACAATTTTCAATTAGAATAAGGATTGGATTTTATTCTATTACATCATAAAGAACAATGACACACACAAAAATAACCTAAAATTAACTTACCTGAGAAACACAAATGCGAATCCAAAGGAGCCGATATCACGCAAAACTTGCAGTGGCGACCCATGTCTTACTAACGTTGCTCACGTATTTATTCAAAAACACAAACAAAACTCAACAATAAACAAATGAACTCGCATGAAACTAGTTCACACTGGATAGACATGAATGAAATCGTATGTTGTCGTATTTCATGGCACTCAATACCTTGAAGTAGTGTTGTCATAATTATTTCAATTTCGTATTTAACCATGATTTTCATTCAAGATGTTTTATATCAATCCAGCGAGGTACTAACAGACTATGGAGCGCACGCCGCGCCGTTTGATGATGGATTGCCTTTAATTGTACATTTATTTTGTGTATGCTGGTATCTTAGGCCGTTCCTGCCGCACTAGCCTCCCCGACCGCCTCCAAGAAGCAAAGGGTGAAATCTTCGAGGGTCCGGATAATGGAATCAGACTTAGCCTAAATGGAAGCTTAACACTTTCGGCGGTTTCCGGATTGAATGCTCAGCGCTCTCGATTCATTGCTTTCTGAATACACATCGACCACTTCGCTGGCGACTTAGGAGGGTACGGGGGGTCAGAGGCAACCCGCCCCCTAATGCCCCATTAAATTATTTGAATTTCTCTCAGTTCCGGATGGAAACGTCAAGATTTGCATGTTTAAGGAGGGCGCGGATGACTTCCTCCGGGAATTTCTAGACAAAGGAGTAACGAAAGGATGAAATCATCGGTAAATTGATCGACTCTACCACCTATTTGATACTAATTCAACATGACTGGTCGAGAATGAACACTAATAATGACTAGATAAAGAAATTTTCTAACGCTTCGGATGCTTTGGGAGGCTTTCTTAGTATCAAGTAGGTTGACGCTGTATCGCCCACGTAATGGTATCAACTTAAAAATATGTAAATATTTGGGTCGGAGTTTGGAACCGCTGATCTTTCTGGAATTCCATTTTGAAATTTTCGAAATATTAAGGCAGTTCATAAATTTAATTGAAATCGAATTTTCCAAAACATCCAATACTTTCAATATCCACTTCAAGTAGATCAAGATTTCTGAAATCCGTTCAAAATCTTTATTGAACCGATATCGATGGATATGAGATACGGAGTTAACCTACTAGATTATTTTCTGAATATTTATCATTTTTGTGATTTGAATGCAAATGTTTGAACAATACCCATGTCTAACAAGCAAGGAGTATTATCGGAATCAGAATTTTATAGGAGTTTGAATGGATTCTATCAACATATATTTTTTAGATTTAGTCCTGTCCCTCTCTCCTTTTGGCAGTAACTCTGCCACCGCAATCGATCTTAGAAAACAACCAAACCACTAATAGTCTACTACTGACAGTGATAGACAGACAGACCGACTGAAATGATTTTTTATGATGTAGGTACATGAAACATCAAGAGACACAGTATTTGAATTCGAATTTTTTTATGATTACAGTAAATTTTCGTTATTTTTTTATACATAACATCACTCAAAGACACAAAGCCTATCAGGTTTTATAAACGCTGTGGGATGATACATGTCAATTCACATTGATCTTAGCATTCTGTAGATTATGATCGTCAGGGACAAACCTCTTGGTAGCTCATTCCACAACGCCAAGGTCCTGTTAAAAATAGGCTCGTTCAAGGCATTGTAAGCTCTTGTTTGAAACTTGTAGACAAGGGGGATTTATCAAAAGTTTGATTTCGGACTTCTATTGTCTATAAAATTTTGAATATCACGACGTTTCGATTGATGTGCTATCTTTAATCGTCTTCAGTTCACCTGATTGTAAGCTCGACCTGTTGAGGATACTTTACTCGCGACCTGCTATTATGATATCTATAGAATAGAGCCAGCTCAGCCAACCTCCTCCAATGTTCTAGACTATGGAAGTCCCTTGTAACCTCATGCACATTGACTTGAAATATTGCTTGTTTCTGGATTGTATTCAGAAGATTTTCGCGCGGTACTCAAGCGATGGTCTGATCTGGGCGTTTTAGCGTAGGAGAAGCTGTTCTGGAGAAAACTATTTCTTGGAGTGGAGGAAAGCTCCCAGCTTTTGGGACACCAATCCTGCGAGGCCAGCGAGCCAGGAGCTTTATAAAGGATAGTTCAAGTAGTGGACGTCTCTCCATCTCCACGGCTGGCTGACCCGCATACAACTATCAGAGTTGTTTGAGTCTTCTGCGCGTTAAACTGAACTCTACTCTTAGATCTCCATATACTGCCCTCGCCGAACTAAGGTTTCAGTAAGAAAAAGTTGGACAAAGGACAGATCCTTGAGGAACACTCACATTGAAGCATTTCCATCTACCACCACAAATAAGGAGCAATTCCTGAATAAAACTATCCAATCATTGGCATAGACTTTTATTTGGAACGCGACCACTGGAGGCTCTCCATAAGGCTCAATGGCTCTGCCCCACATATATGTGAGGTAGCCCATAAGGTCTATGCTTGGCGTATGGAGTAACAAGAACCTCCAAAACAGAAACAGCAGCAGTACAGACCAGTTGGTGATATGGAAAGGAGAAGTGATATGAGTATAATCTCGACAGCTAGCTGAGCCGGTAAGATGTGCCGACACCTGCTTAGCATATCTGTCTGGAGCGAAGGCACGTGTTTGTAAGGATTAACATGCAAATGGATTCATCGTCGCCAGCAAGTGGCAACCGTAATAAAAACACAATCTAAATTTGGTGCGCATTCAAATGAGCCACCAACCACCGGCATGGCGCATGGCGTCAGAAGATGTTCCTCTGGCAATTTGCGTCTGACTTTTGATCAGTTTTCCAATGTCGCCGGACGACACATTTCCCAACTCGGTTATGATAATCGCGAACGTGTAGCGCCTAGGACGACTTGCTCTCTATCCCGCCGTCCCTCTCTCTCCATTTTAATTACATTTTCTTTAATTAATATGCTAATCATTTTGCATAGTAATTATCGGGAGCAATCTAGCGCGACGGACGATGTCGCTTTGATGTGTCGCTCTGTGTGTAACTCGTCTTCGACGTTTGCCGTTACAGTTCGCTGCCAATGCTGGGCGTGATGCTTTACTGTAATGCTGATGCTGTATTCAGATTGCTGGAAATTCCTGCGTCTAAGTCGTATTTGTTTCACAGAATGTTCTGAAACAGCCTCAAACTGTGGTATGCGTATCACCAATTGTACGTGAGACCTCAAACAACTTATCGATTTAAACAGGAAAAATAAATCAGCGTTTGGTACATGACAAACAGCTCCAACAAATAGTTAAGCCGCTATTCGCAATTCTTTGTAGAAAACTACCAATTTTGGTAACAAATTTCCACTTTTTGGCCTATGAAGATATCTTGACAAACGTCCGAAAACGATTTTTGTTTTTCCAAAATTAGGAATTTATTACCTAAGTATCGCCTTCACAGATAATGACCCTGAAAGTTATAATTTTTGGTTAGGACTTGCTTAACTTTGACCTAATGTATGCCTTCATGCGTTAGAAAAATATTGGTTAAACAACTCTACTAAAATTTCACTTTATAGCATCGTCAAAAATTCATTCAAGTTTCAGAACATTGTGAGGAATGGTTCAGGTCAATGAGGGGTGATTTTTCAACTAACTTTCGCAAGATACCTAAAAACCGAAAAGGAAAATCCTTAGCTTAAAATTATATACTTATTACATATATTTACCTTACCCTATCTCTTGTGAAGGAAAAAATACATCATATATCTTATCCACATAAGAAAAAATGGTCTAGTCGAAACAATTGTCCAAGTTTGAAGTGAAATTGAATGATCATATTTGTCTGGGAATGTCACAGTAACTGAGGAAACTGACAGAAAAAAGTAATCTTGGGGTGAGTGCCAGGGCATTCAGGAATTATTGCCAATGAGTTTGCAAGGGAGTATCTTCCCCATTCACTGGCTCAGAGCCAACCATGGAGGTCGCTAAAAATACAGTAACGAACTAAGTCAAGGAACAGGTGACTTCAGCACAAGGAATACTCGAACTGGATGACTGGACGCACGCATCGGACACAGTTCATAAAAGCATTATGTCCAAAAGCGGCCAGATGACCATTTTTTCTAAATAGGAAACAGCTCCGTAAGCCCTTCACAGGAAATTGTGGCCTGCAGGAGGTTCTGAACAATCTAGTGCTATTTGGGAAGCCTAACTTAGAATCAGAAGAGTTCAGTGCAGTACTGGCAGGTAACTGTACAAACCAGTACAGAGTTCAACACTGTTAGAATGGGCGGTGTTGTAAGCAATATAAGTACAATAAGCCCACTAGCTGCAGAACTAACGAGAACATTACGTTTTTCATAAATAGCCTCACGCAAACGCAGAAAGCCCATTATATTTCATTACCGCTGCGAAAGGATACATGTTTCTTCACATATACCTTCGAACGTTGTTGATGGTAACCATCGGGGAATAAAGTCCTCGGTAGCTCATTCCACAATGCCGAGGCTCTCCAAAAGAACGGCTTTTGGAAGAGGCTTGTTCGAGGCGTTGTAAGCTCGACCTGGTGAGGATGCGCCCGATGAACTCCTCCAGTTTTTGCTGTACTGGCGACTCTTGGTGTTATTATGAGAGATAGCTCGATCGAACATCGGTAATGATAATATCTACAGAATAGAGATAGATCAGCCAATTTGCTTTGATGTTCTAGACTGTGGAGATCCCTTGTGAGGTCAGGTGCATCCACTAAACGTATTGCTTGTTTGTGGATCATATCCAGAATACCTTGGAGCACATCCTCAGACATGCGAGCAGTACTTTTAAAGTAGCAGTTGCTTTCTTGGGGTGGAAGATAACCCACACATTTTGGGACGCCGACCTAGCGAAGCCAACAACATGATCGTACTTTGACGTATCATTGTTGATGTTGATTCCCTAAAGCTTGATAGAAGATGATGACGGCTATCAGACCAGCATGCAACTCCTTTGTCAGGGTTGTTGTATTAGCCTTCTGCGTGTTAAACTGATCTTCATTCCAAAATTCTCCCAACGTCCTCATTGATTTGAACACGCATGCATTCCACCCTCGCAGAAATAAGTTCTCTCGGAATGGTAGTGGTTTTCCCGGTTCTGTGACGCATGACGTGATAACAGAAATTTGATATGCTAGACTTACCATATCTGGTATGCAATGAAGTCATATGCTATTGATTATAAATAACATTCAGAGCCACATGTCAGCAATTTCATAGAATAACATGAAGGTTCTAATTGCATTCTAAAACGTGCTGTGTAAACAACATCCACTGATAATACCGAAAGCTATCCGCACCGGGATGAAAAATGCGTCAACGTTGATTAGGAAAATTAAGGCCCATTAATTTCGCGAAATTCCGGTCAACATGATATAGCGCGATTACATCTAAAAGGCGTATTAAATTTTCGCTAATCTGCATTAGCCTGGAAATGATTGTACAAAAATAGCGTTCGTTCGAATTCCGTATACATCGACTCTTTGTCATATTTGATTAATGAGTTTGCTGATTGCTCCAATAAAACCGGACTCGTAATTACTTAGCGTTGTTGGCTGGGATATCGGTGTGTATAGCTAGTCGTTAATGTGCTTTACGTTCACTGTCGAAATTTTTCTAAGTCTTCTAGGGAGGTGCTATTCATTTAATGGTAGTAGTTGTAGAGAAAAATTGAATTTAGTAGAACGATTCAAAACTTTATGATAACCAGTGGCGGCCGGTCAGAGGAGGCAAAGGCACAGCCTCCCCATGATGTTTTGAAAGAAAATATATTTTGTGCTATATTATTTTTTCTGTCCAAATTGAACCTAATTTTAACTAAGTATGGACTTATTTCAAGTAACATCCAGCTATATTTCATATATCAATGACTGACCACCGCGGTGGCGCGCTTCTAGCAATATATACCTTTACAGTACCTTTGAACTAGGCAACCCATTATGCGTAGGCTCAGATTTTACGTACCCAGAGGAGGCTGCTTTCCTTGACCAATCAAAAACGCGGCTGTGCAGTGGATTGGTTTTCGTTATTTAGTTACGTCTGAATTGAATCATGAAGCAGGTTGAAATTAGGTAATGGTGTATTTATTGGATGAATTTTATTAATCATACTCATGTTTAGTGTTTGCTTGGATTTATAGTGCATAGTGTAGCATCATCCATGCTATTGCATAAATTTCTTTCGGTGTTAAATGTTGATACTAAATTGCATTTAGCTAATAGTCTGAGGTGCTTATGCCCCAATTTGATAACATTGAAATTTTCCGATGGTAAACAGTACCGTGGTTTCAGTAGTAATTGATTTAGGAAATGTTGACCCAGACTTTTCATGCGGAAAATTCACCGTCCGCTGCTGATGATAACAAAGGTCGACAAAATTTTGTTGAGTTTATGTCTTACTCTAACGTAAATTCATTTCACAGTAATGTTAAATGAATTTCTGTAAAAAAAATAATTTTCCTTAAAATTCGGAATTACGCTCTCTATTCCACCCTATTTGTTACGTAAAGGCACATTTCTCAACCCCAAAAAAATATTGTTACACAGCGCCCTTATACCATCGAAAACTTGAGATACCAACAAATATTTAGTGGGTATATGTCATTTTTTGACATTACGAATTTTTCAATATGCTTTAAAATGACCTAGTCCTTAAGAAACATAAAATAATGAAAAATATGCTTCAATCAACTAACAATAAGAACAAAATGGATCCAGAGGCTTATATACATGTTGGATGAATGCTGTTCAACATCCAATTACCAGTATTGGTCATAAGAAAATCGGTATGTACCAAATTGTTCGCGTTAGTCTGTACAACGTCATGAAAAATGATGGTACCTACCAGAATTTAATCATGGGTTTGGAATGTGGATGATGATGTGAGTAAACCGCAGTCTGCAGCATGCCAGTTAAGAATTGAACAGTACCGATAACAAACCATCAAGCTCTGAACTCTGTCCCATTTTCTGATTTTGAGATGTGAAGAGAGATGTCTCAAAATTTGCAAGGTCTCAAATAACTTCAATGATATCCAATAATTCAATTCGAACAGCAATTCTAAATTCCTGTCATATTGTATACCAGTGATAAATCTTCAATCTTACTTTCCAGGAATAATAACGGTAACCTTTCGCTACTCTATTTCACAATAAAAAAAAAGGGACTAAAACAATTTCATTAAAACTCCGTAGGAAACATAAAATATAAATTCCAGCTCGAAGCAATTTCTGCAGCAAAATAGATATTCTAATACGGTCAGAGTCTATAAAAAATCCATCCATCTCCGGGATCTCTGAGGATTGGGGCTAGTGGGTATTGATAATAGCAGCGCAAACAATAAAGAGGCACTGCAGATAAGCTTCAGTGACGGATGAGGGCTGTTGGAAAGCTTATCGATATATTCAATGAAATTATTTATTCCATGGCACTCACTGAAAGTGAGAATGGTGATTAAATTACTTATAGACTGCAATAGATGAAGATAAAGTTTTGGACATTTTCTCAGGAAATCGAGAGTACGATTTTAGTTTTGAGATATACTACCTCATGGTTAGAGTTTCACCTAGTAAGGTCATCAACAATCAACACCAATATGGTAATTCTGTGATTTAATTATCTCGGGTTATGAAAGAAATCTTGACCGGGCTCAGACTTTAGTGACGACGACTGTGCGTTTTTTGGGGATCCGGAAATGGTAGGCACATTCAACATTTTCAGCTTTTCACACTGTATTGTAATCGCGAAAAATTTATAAATCGAGATATTGTGTTTTCTTGATATTTCATAACATATATAAATCACGACAAATGATTTCACTCATTTTCGTCGGTCTGTACTACGTCCGGTAATCTTTGGGCACTCTACAACTTGTAAAGTACTTGACATCAGATTACTAGTGTGACAAGGACAAAAATATTTGAGGAAATCGGTTCAGTTGCGTCTGAGTTATCGACAAAAAACAAAAAAGATTTGGCGGAGGTAACTTCGTATTGATGGGGACCTCAAAAAAATTAGCTGTTCATAGAAGGCTATGCCAATAGATGTACAACAAACACTAGAGGGGTCCAATAGCCCATCCCCACCAAGTCGAACTTCCAACACCGAGCGAGACCTTTCCTAAGTCATACTTTTGGGGAACCATAACTTTTTCGAATAAGTTTCCCCGACGACTATAATTTATAGTCTGCTATGGTCAATGTGAATAGATATTTATCCTCCCGCAGCGCATCTGGAGCACCATAGTTTTTATGCCTTTGAGAGAGGTTACCTTCAAAAAATACCAATAATATAAATAAATCTATCACTATGTGATTTTCTTATATCTCAGTAACTTCCTGGGTTTTTTAGAGAGCAGTATGGATTGAATAATATTTTCTAGAGATACATTCTACCAACAATTGATCTCATCTCATCTGCAGCGTAGGTAACCAGTGCTTAACTTTTAGTTAGCAAATGACAGAAATAATGACACTGCCATTTTGACACCATTGTCAGCAGCCGTTTTCTTCTGAATGCCTGGCGCTACTTTGCTTCATTTTTGGGGAGGGCAAAAAATTTTAAAAGTGAACTTCAAATGCACTTGTTTTATGAAGTTATCTAACGAGTGATACACAAACCATCAGCAGGATGATAACCTTTCACACTACTAAGCTACTGGTAAGGATTTCTTATCAGTGTAGTTGATCATAGTGCAAGCCCGTTAGAGATTCATAAGTGAAAGAAATCAACGTAGAAGCGGTGTTATATCGGCTGCTACTACCGATAACTTAAGAAGCTAGGGGTATTCTTCTGATCGTGAAAATCGTATTTATCAGAAAAATCACTACTCCACAAGGCTCAGGCACACCAAAGCACTTGCTGAGGTCTCTTTACCCAATCCATAAAAGATTAGTACGTCTAGTGTATGCTTCTGACATTGATAAGAATCTGTACACTCTGAAATATCGAAGAAAATAGCTGTTTTGTTCATATAGATTTCACTATAGTGAATGTTAGGCCGAGCTGTTTTGCATAATAACACCAAGACGCATTAGTAAAACGACCACTGGAGGAGCCTAGTGGTAGTTATTATTTTTTGAGCGTTATATAATAATGGGTTGCTCGGAGCATGATCTCCGATGGTTAGAGTTTACAGTGTTCCAAGGTAACTGTCAATAGATATTTATCCTCTCGCAGCACTTTTGGAGCGCGATAGGCTTTCTGCCTTTGCAATAGGCTATTTATAAAGAACGAATCCCCTGTATTTAATGAATACAGTAGTAGTAGAATGGGGAGGCAAAGCCTGCCAAGTAGGTCACCTTTGGCCTTTTCTGCTGACCCCGAGGACCATCACTAGAACAATGGCAGACCTGGCAGCTCCTTGGTATCGAACGTTCCATACTTTTTAATAAAGGTCCGACCATTCCGCTGAGTGAAACTCTTCTCTGTCAAACTCTGATGACGAATACCTCAACTTTAAGGCCGCTTGCTATAGCACACTCATCCGGGAAGTGGAACGAGGTCTCGTCCTCCTCCCAACACTTCTGGCAGTTTGGGTCTTCGAGAACTCCTATGAGTTTCAGGTGACTATTCAATCTGCAGTGACCTGTGGGGATCCCTACTAACAAGTGGACTGAATCTCCTCTCCGGTTCAATAGCCATAGGTCCCTACGTTTGTTGGAGCCTGCTATGAACCTCTTGGACTGCCTGCAGTCATCTCTCTCCAACCATGCTTTCGCAAGTTCGTTATAGGCCCAAGCATCTAGGGCATTACTGATCTGACCTCTGCTAATACCCAGCAAAGGTTTGGGGCTACTGTATGTGCCTTTAGCTCCTATCCTCGCTAGGCAGTGTGCTTTCTCGTTATCTGGCCCCCACAGTGACCCACAATGCAATGAATATAAATATTCATAAAAATAATATTTGGTTTGTTACTCAATAAAATAAAAAATGATGGAATCATTTATCCAGCCTAGAGGCATTATAACGTTGAAAATTACTTATAAAGTAATCATTACTACAAATAGTGAATAAAGATATAGGCAGTGGTGATGAAAATGAAAGGCATAATTCGCCTGGGTTAGCATTGAGCATATGATAAGTGATAATAATGTTACTGATAAATTTTCAAGCGAGCTGGCTCACTTATCCAGCCGCTGTTGCTAAGACAACGTATAGCACCTTGCTGCAACATGCCGACAGACGTTCAGACTCTTAAAGAGATTGCCACCAGAATCAGGATACTAAGTATAGAGTCGACATCAGCGGCTAATTCTGGGTAAGTTTTTACTAGTACTCATGTTTATGTTGAAAACTGTCAGACTAATTAGTCGTGAATTCACCGATAGTAGCTCAATTGGTAAATCGTCTGACCGGCAATCAGAAGATATGTGAAAGTTTTTCAAATGGGATTTTTCACATGTTTGTCTTATATATCATATAAATTGTGTAATGTGGTTGATGATGAACGTTTTGAAGGAAAAGTTTATTTTATCCTTTTTAGCGCATTTAAATAAAACCTTGTTTTCAAAAAAAAATCAATTTTTATTTGTTTCCATCTACGTGAAAAGGGAGAGACGGGAGACGACCCGCTTTCATGGCTTCGGACCGATTAATTGATTATCATGTAATAGTTGTAGGTGAATAGTTTGATAAAAATTCTTGATTATTCTAGGACATTACAGTGCATGTTGAAAAAAATTGGTTAGATTCAGAATGTATTTTTTATATAACGTTTAGGTGGTTTACTGGAAGCGATATGGCGTGGATTTTGAGGCTTTTGCTGAATGTCTTGCTCACAGTTTAGGGGAATGTTGGTTTGAAGGAGTGAAAGTGATCACGCAAAAATGGTTTCGATCAGAGGTGTATCAAACTTAATAAGAGCATTTTACCATTTTTGTGTCTCGGAAACACGAAGGGCAAATTGAAAACGTAAACGTTTCACTTGAAATTTTAGAGATAAACAGCATTCAGCGGTATTTTAAAGCCTGTATAGATAAATATGAAATTTGGAGGAGTAGCTAAAGTAAGATAAAAGCAACGTCAAATTCAATACTGCATCCTTCAAAATAGCGGAATCGTACGTTATAAAATTTAAGTACTTTTCAGATGAAATATCTCAAAAATTAATCAACAAACCTCTTAAGGCAGGTTAAACAAAACTCCTATTTTTAAAAGGTTTTATCCAAATACGGAATAAAATTATAGGTCATTCCATAGCTTTGGTATGGGGCTTAATAATGAAAAACCCTGTATGTAAGTGAGCAATTTTGCAATACTTCTTATAATACGGTGTAAAGCTCAATGAATACTCGTTTGTCCAGGAGCAATATCCTGCTCACTCACTAATGAGCCACCTTGTATGTATGCTTCTATACCTCGAATATGTGTGATATAGCGAAGCACATTTTTCACGTCATGGTTAATTCATTATAATAAAGATGTTATCAAAGACTAAGCAGGTTAAGATGAAGTTAAGGTCATGATAAAGAGACAGTAACTTATAATGAATAAGGTCAAACATTGTACGTGTAGGATCTTAGAAGATAAATAGAATTGGTTGTTTGTGTGAAATAACAACGTTAGGTATTTGATTATCGCTATATTTGAATTTGAATTATATATATATATATATATATATATATATATATATATATATATATATATATATATATATATATATATATATATATATATATATATATACCGTGCGCAAACATCGTTACCGGAAGAATGCAGAATACAGTGATCTTTGTTTTTCTCCTTCCACTTAGGGCGCACGTTACATCTTTTCTTTTTCTTTTCAATATTAAATAAATTTATTTTTAATGAATTACAGGAGGCAAGATTCAGATGTAAAGGAATTCCACCACCCAATTGATGTTATGCCGGGTGGTTAATTTAACTTGAGGCAGCCGTATAGCGCAAAAACGGTTCAGATGAACGTTCTTGGGTGCAATGAGGGAGAGTTGATGTTTACTTTTATTTTATACCTTGGCTGAGTTTTCAAGGTCAACCTTGTTTTTCAATAGAAATATATTTTTTCTTATTACACAATCTTACTCTACAAGAAAAAACAAATACATTTTGTTCAAAAAAATTGAAATATTGCAATTCAACTTGAAAATAGATACAGTAATTATACCTGTATTTTCCACTAATTACATGGTTTATTAGAAATGCTTTTCTTCTCAGGAAAGCATAAATAACGTTATTATCATAAGAGGGACCTTTGAATCTATTGATAAAATTTTAAAAATGATGCCCGCCAACTTCAATACACTAATCAATCCGTTTTATATAGTCTACATGACAACCATGGACAGTTTCTCCATTGATTCCTCTAAAAGCATTTCTTATGCATTATATCATATTTTCCAGTATAGTGGAAGTTCCTCTAATAAACAACTTCTTTTAGATGGCTTCATAAAAAGGAACCCACAGGTGTTAAATTTGGTGACCCAGCAGGTCACATAACGGGACCCCCTCATCTGATTAATCGATTAGGGGTTTATCGCTATCACGCTGTCTAAATTTAAATGAATCACCCGGTATACACCAGCAAAATACTGAGACTATCTTTATGCTGCGTTAACGTTGACTCACCATAACAGGAGTATATTATTGTATCCGATAGGGTTAGTTATCTAACCCGATATTGGTAATGGTAAATATCGATTATTGAAACAAGATCTATGACAAAAACAACATTAATATATGAAAACATCAATAAGGCAATATTACCATTGAATGAAAAAAACAGAATGATGTACTTCAATGACCTTATGTTCAAGCTCTATGAAATATGATGAGATGGCGTCTCGTCCTTATAGTAACGTGAAAAACGTTGCAAATTTCGATAAAAAAGTGAAATGGAGCCAACTCGGTACTTCCTCTATGTTTTGCTTTTGTTTATATATTTTTCTGTCGATTCACTCGTTCACAGCTTTTCGTATAACTGAAGAGTACTAGCAATCAGTTTTAGCTTGTATCAGCTGGTATTTCTTTGTTCATATAGTCATTAACTTCTGTACTATTTCTCTTTTTCCTGATCTTTAATTGAAATTATCTGTTGAGTAAGTGTACGATAGGATGAAATGATAAAATATGGTATAGAGATAATCCACACATCGCACTGTTTGATTGCAGTCATCCTACAACATGTTCGTCCATAGCCGAGATCATGTCAGTGCTATTCTTCAACACCATGAGGTACAAGGTGGACGAACCAAGGGACCCCGGCAGTGATCGTTTGGTGCTGTCCAAAGGTCATGCTGCTCCTGCATTGTATGCATGTTGGATGGAGAATGGACTCATTCCCCATTCAGAAAATAAGAATGTGAGGAAACTAGGCAGCGACTTAGAAGGTAACTCAATAGTCCTATTAATTTGCTGTGGTGTTGGTAGAAGTTAAGGTGTAACTGGCCAGAATAGAGTGTGTATGGTTACTCCCACACACAAATAGGAGGAGCATGTATTGTGATAGCGAACATTTTAGAATTAAATATAGTAAGTAGATTGTTGTAAACATCACAAAAGTCCATGCAACTCATTTGCATCTTCTACCTTTTTGTATGTCGGTCTAACTGTTGTGTGTTTTGTCACAGCGTTAAGTTATTTGAATCGATGCACTGAGCTCGATATTGGGTGAGTGAGCAAAAAACAAGTTCAAAACCTCCAAACCTTTTGTTTCAAAAGGTCGAGTGTTGAAAAATTGTACATGACATACTCGAAATTATTGAAGTCTACGCGGCTTCAACTAAGTTTACCAACTTTCAGAAACAGAGTAACATTATTTTTTTAAATCCTGCCTACTTATCGGCTTGCATGCTAGTTGCTGTTTACGCGACCATGCAATCTCAGTATCCGCTTCACAAACTTTGATGAAATATCGAAGCACATGTCCAATTTTTGAAAAGTAAAGAGAGTAACTGCATAATGACGAGTAGTGGCTATTTTAGTCATGATATGCAATATGAGAGTTTGAGATGTTGAGTTTCATATAATCGATATGTCGATAGAAAAATTCTAGATACATTAGTGCTCTCCAATTCTCTCCAAATTCGCACAAAAATCTTATTTCTATTACTTTGAATTTCTTTCCATCTTTGATAAGTTGTCGTAGCGAATAATGTACACAGGAAAATGAAAAGTTTGATGAAATTATTCTTGTCAACTTTCTCCAAATTATAACTCTCCAAGAGGAAACTACAAATCCTTGAGGTTACTTTTTGTTTGACCGCGGAGAAACTCCGTAATTAATCTCCCGACTAAAAGATCTTTCTTCCACAAGAAAGCAATTAAGAAATCTATCAACATTCTGGGGCGAATTTGGATTCCCTCTACAGTTTCCTAGCAGGGATGCAAGAGAAGCGGTGCCAGATGATGTGTCATGGTTGCCGAACCTGAGAGAGTAGTTTGGATGTACTTCTAACCAAATTTTTAAACCTGCTGTTCCACTGTAAAAATATTAAATGTTCATGACCATGTAGATTGTAGATGCTCTTACTTGGTGAAACTCTTCCATCATGCAGATAAAACGATTGTGTATTTAACTTATCTTAAGGACATTTTGACGGCGATGGTTAAGGTTTTGTAAGGGTTTCCCTCAACACTAGTGTACATTCAGTCGCCAAAAAATATTTCTCCTAAGACAGACACAAGAAAGGAGAAATTATTTCAATAGAAAAATAGCTAGACAGGATAGATTGGAGAGCTACCAGTTTTGTATCAATCATAATACTAGTTAGCTAGTTGGCAAGTAATCTGGGCAGCCTTGTTAGCAGTCAAATCTGACAGTCAGACGATGATTTAAATATAAATCGAAACGCAATGAAAGAAAAATGATGTTGCCCACCTTCGACTTGAAGTTGGCATTTGAAAAAAGATAGCACACGATATGCTTAAGTATATGTTTAAAATGAATATCTCATCAATCAATCATCAAGTGTCATTATTACTAGTTCACTCATCTATTATAGTTCACACCTATTAACTTTCTACTTGCAGCCTGGTCCTGATTTTGTTCGATTAAAATGATAACCAGATCATCATGTTGAGAATGGAGATGCAATGAATGTTTGGATTGAACTTCTGGCTTAGTTTTCGTTATTATGAAATTTTGAAGTATTATCCAAATTAATCTTTGTATTTCAGGTCATCCCACCCCACGACTGAGCTTTGTAGATGTAGGAACAGGTTCGCTTGGCCAGGGACTCGCCATTGCCAATGGTATGGCCTACATTGGAAAGTACTTGGATAAGGCTGACTTCAGGTAAGCGTGCAATTTAGAAAATATAGACCCTTCAACGGTGAAGCTTTTTCAATCCTGACCAACTGCCACACTTATACTAAGATACAATTTTAGGCTTCATCTCTATAACTTCAAGCTTTTTATTACTAACAATTCGCTGATCTTTATCGAATACGGTGTAGGTTTTAAGATGCTTTGTCATGTTATCTTTTAAATAGCATGCATGAACTTTAAAGCAAAATAAATCGTGCAAAATAATGAGAATTTTTGTTAACAATCTGGAGAGTATTTAGTTTTTGTCTTATTGTATGCTTTGACTGTAAGGTGTACAAGGTACGTGTATAGGAGCATGTATACTTAATGTTTATTTTTCATTGTTTAGCTTACTTCTGTTCGATCATGTTTTTTTATCGCTAACCCCTGAAATATGGAACAGCATGAATTTTCACCACTGGCTTTTACAACTTCGATGGATGCATAGAAGTTCGATAAATAGTTTTAGCACACTTATAACAACACTGACTTAAAAAAACTGAGTTCATAACCTTAAAAATGTGATCACCCCATCCAAAATACAACTACCAGGATGACATGGCAGGTCTACCACAAAACAAACTGAAAAATATTTCTTTTTGTAAATTATTTTACATATTCTGGAGGTGGCAAAATTTTGGATTTAGCTTTCAAAGCTATCATCTTATTTTTCCCCAACTATTCCAACTTTTTTTTGTAGAACTTTTTTCGTTTTCTCATGAAACTGAGAAGCAAAAGTTGAAAGAATCACCCAAGTACTAGTAATATTTATTACAGCAGAAACCTGTGGTTGTATGTGACTATTGAGCCCATATATGATTAATAAAATAACATTACCAACATTTTGGCTGCCCAAGCGGAGTTCCTATATTGCCGAGACAATTAAAATGTTAGTAAAAGTCTTTTATCATTATCCAGTTATTATCAAACAAGTCATTTACAGTCAAACATTGTGTATTGTTATCTAGGACGTACTGTCTCATTGGTGATGGTGAAAGCGCGGAAGGCTCAATCTGGGAATCAATCGCCTTCGCCAGTTTCTACAAGCTGGATAACCTGGTGCTCATCCTTGATGCGAATAGACTGGGTCAAACCGAACAGACTATGGTTGGACACAATATGGAAACATATAAAAAGAGACTGGAAGCTTTCGACTTCCACACAATTGTAGTGGATGGCCATAATATTGAGGAGCTGATCGGAGCTTTCGATTGCGCGGCCACGGTTAAAGGAAAACCCACAGCGATACTGGCAAAAACGTTCAAGGTGGGTACAAGCATTGATAAATTATGGTTAAAGAATAAAAAAACACGCTTTTCGTTTTTAATCCAACTGAAAGGTATAAAATAATTCTTAATATAAGAATAAAATGATTACCGAGAAAATTAATGATATTGTGATAAAAGTATGGGGTGTTTTGTACTACTTTTCTACACTAACTCTGCTTTTTGGAATATACCTTATTGGATTATAATAATTGATATGGAGCACCCCATACTTTTATCACAATGACATTAATTGTCTCGTCTATCATTTTATTCATATATTAAAAACATATTTTCTACTTGGATATTTGGAGCATCACGTGGCTGCTGGAATTTGATTTACTCTTCAATGGATCTTATTCAACGGTCTGAAGGGTATTCTCTCCGTTCACGGGGCTTTGGCTGAGTCCCGTTCCGTTATATTCTGTCCCCATAGATAAATTGATAGAAGTGTGTTAAAAAGAAAGTATGAAATTCCACTTGTATTGTCACCTTCTAAACGTATTGCTTAATAAAAATAAATAATGCTTATTGGTCTTTAATCGGTGTGCAATATTTAAAATTAATGTGACGCTTTGAAATGGGTCAAAATAGCGTTGAGCGTCCCATTAATAACATATATTCATACAGCAGAAGCTAATAAAATAATATAAACATGAAATAAAAACCAAAGCGTGTTAAAAAACTAACTACATCCAAGTATTAACCTGACGCGGCTTGGCTTCGGCGATCGCACGATACCCTATATCCTAGTATATAAACTTTGAATACAACTTTCACTGGAAATAACTTGGAAATAAAAGGGAATAATGGAACAAACTTATTGAACTGTTATACTATTATCGGTTCTTGGTGAGTGTGCAAAATTTGAAATGACTCTTACGTTTTGAGGTGGGTGAAAATAGCATTCGAAGAGTGTATCACAAACATACATACACGTGACGCTGATAAGAAGCATTTTAAAAAAGTATTTCCTAGTTGCACACCGGGCAGAAAAGTAAGAAATGTAATGCAATATAAATAATTTATTTGTTTCATTATAGGGCAAAGATTTCCCTGGCATTGAAGACAAAGACAACCATCACGGCAAACCATTGGGAGCAGCCACAGAAAAGGTACTACAACACCTAAATTCCATGCTGAAGTGCAAAGGTCCACTGAAGTTCAACATACCACAGCCAAAATGTCTGCCACCTGCCAACATAAGCAATTTGAAGCTCTCGTCTCCCCCATCGTACAAAATTGGTGACAAGGTTGCGACCAGAAATGCATATGGAACAGCGTTGGTAAAGCTTGCTGAGAAGAATGATAGGTAAGGGTTAGAAAAATATCGTTTTATTACAGGTTGGAACAAGTAAAGATCAAAATGGTTATGGGTCATATTTATAGTCATTCCTCATGTCTTCCTTGAACACTACGGAAATTTCATTGATGAAATGCAATTTATATTCAGATAAGGCTTCCTTAGAGCGTCCTTAAGGATATGGTAGCTTTGTTGCTACCTAGGCTGTCATTAATACATTTGTCAACTGCTGTCAGCTGCACCTAATGTTCAGTCGGAAATTGTTTTATACTTCTGTTATTATAATAGTATCTCATAGTAATTTCAATTTTATGGAAACTCTTAAATTTTAAACAGCTAGAATTTTTTTGCCTTTAGCAGAGAAGTCTAATGTTCGAAAACTCGAACAAGAAGGTTACTTTTGGTTTCACCAATACTCAATATCTCTAATTTTATTATTCACTCAATGAATCACAAAACTTCACAGTAAAACCACAAACCAAAAAATAAACCCATATAGAATGGATAAACAACAGAGACTGATTTGACAAAAACATCAAATTTGCTATTTTTAGATTTTTTCAGTGCTATGTCCTAAGTTGTCAGATGTTTTTCCTTATTTGGGAAAATCTCAAACTTGGACCATAAATCAGGAATTGTGAGGTCATCTTGTTTAAGGCATCCTTATTGTTAACTCAAGGTGGGGACTATAAATACAACCCTTAGGCACTAGCGTGGAGAGTCGTACTAGGAAATAAATTAGGAACATATCTTCGTTAACGTTATATAAGTCTTGTTACAAGTTAATTAAAAATAGACTGAAATACTTGAAAACGAGTATCTCACAATAAAGAATTATATGGTTTGTTCAAAACGAACAAGACCACTATATGTAATTTTGAATCAATAACAGAAACATCAATTATTGCTGGTGGAAAAGTTCCCTATTCTAAAACCAAATTAAGCATTTTCGTTCTTGATTTCTTCTGTTGCACTATACGTCTCAGATAAAACGTGGTGTAATTGTTCTAATTATATGTATTTCCGAATTTGCTAGTCAAACTTGCTCATAAGAATGGTAGGAGAGTATTTAAATCACAATTTGTGAAATTTTCCAAATATTTAATATGGGACATTACTACATAGTCTGGAACATCGAATCAAGCTGATAAGTCCCTATTCTATACATTATACCATAGAAACCGACCGAAGCTGTTCCGTGATAACATCAACAATCATCAGTACCAGAAATACTAAAATTTGTCGCCAGTGGGGATCGAACCTACAACTCCTGTATTCTAAGCAGATGCTTTACCGTTGGGCCATGACTAACTCATAGGTAGAACTAAAAATACGCTATGGAAGGTACATCCCGCCGCGCCTACTCTTCATTTCAATTGTCCAACCTGTACAGCTCGATCTTTGGTAGACATCTAGTGCCAGTGAGCGATACTAGTCAAATAATTTTTCTTTCCAATTCTTTCCAACTATTATCAGTTCTCCACTTACTAATTGTAGTGTACTCCGATGAAGCTGTGTAATGGCATTTTCTGAAGGTTTTGTGTCAGTTGCGGCTGAATGTATTATCGGACATGGCCACTAGATGTTTAACCAATGATGGTTAGAAATTTGGGGAAAAGGACTGCGCAAGGATGTACCTTCCATAGTGTATTAGCTATCCTGTCTGACAAGCTCGTCATGGCCCAACGGTGCCTAGAATGCAGGAGGTTTTAGGTTCGATCCCCACTGGCGATAACCTTTTTCATAATTTTTCTAATTATTATTAGATATCCTCACCTGTTCGAGGTTCCACATCGAATGAGTTCCTTTAAAAGGTAATTGTTTCGGAGAACCTCAGATTTGTGGAATGGGCTGCCGATTACTTTATTATAAATAAAGCATTTTTAGGTTGATGTGAATGAACATTTATACTTTCGCAACACTTATAGAGTGGCTTAATGCCTTTGCGAGGAAGTTATTCATGAAAAAATAAGAAGATAGGCTTATAATAACGAAATATAGAAAAAATGTTTCGCTGGTGGAGATAAAACTCGCCCTGCGTATGTTGAAGCCTTAGGCAATTTTTTTAAGGCAAATCGTAATTAAAATTTGTGAATACACTAGCATGCATTGGTGGTTTCGAATTTTAATGTGAATGGATCCTATTGGAACGAATCTTCAACAAGTGATTTACTGCGTTATCTTTTAAAGCGAGTCAAGTGAATCAGCTAATCCGATAGCATCTTAGCAATTCATTATTCATAATACACATAGTTGAACGGTGAACTGTCCGCCTAGTATGCTGGAGGTTGTGGGTTCAAACCCACCTGGCGATATATATTCCTTTATTTTTTTGAATCATCGGTTAGTTTCGCTTACAGCAGTGGAATCCGATGAAAATCTGAAACAATTCATGGAAAGTCTAGAAGCCTCAAATTGAAACTTTGTTCGGGTTTTGCTTCCAGGGTAGTGGCGTTAGATGGTGACATGAAAAACTCTACATTTTCCGAAGCATTGAAGAAATTCGACAAGAATAGGTTTATTGAATGCTATATTGCCGAGCAGAACCTTGTTGGTGTAGGAATTGGAGCTGCGTGCAGAGATCGCACTGTAGCTTTCGCATCCACATTTGCAGCGTTTATAACCAGAGCTTTCGACCAGGTAATATTGCAATACGACCTTGCATTCATCTCTGAATTTAACAGGCTTCTTTCAGTTTGACATGTATACATGTATCTATCAATGTAGTGGAATCTTTAAACGTAATCTTTACCGATTTCAAGATGTCCCTTAATGACCGATGACAACACAGTAATTTGATGAAATTTTCAGTTCAACTCAAATAATTTAGAATAGATAGATAGATTTTTGAAACTAATTTCATTTCAATAATTTTACACAATATTTTATAAATGCTGTCTTAAAATTTGGAAAAAATGAATCTCAAAAACGTATTGGATTTTCGGTGTTTTGCTGTCGGACAGACTGACGTAGATCTCAGTCGGTGGAGGGTCATTGAATGCTATACAACTTGGTTGCTCAAAATCAGTTAATGATGCATAAGATGGAAAGGCTAAGTTACGAGAACTAAATGAAGTAATTCAATATATCTTATTTGATCTTGAGGCTAATAAATGAATTAAAAAAATAATTATAGTAAAAAAGAACGAATAAACGCCCTTTAATATCAAACCGAAGTAAAAGGTTAAAAAAAACCTGTCAATTATAAAAATATTGTTCATTAACAACAGAGAGTCCACTAACTCAATATAACTAAATCGCTTTTATAAGGTTTAAAATAATCTTGAAGTAATAAGAAAGTATTTTATTGTAATAAAGTTTCAGTGCCTGATATCATCTCATAGAAATATTTTTGATTGGTAGTGAAATTGTAGTTGGAAAAAATATAGTAAAAATCATCCATTTAAATTTTCAATGAATTTTAATTAATTACTTTATTCTGTTATAGAAATTAAATCATTTACTCCTATTGAGTTAGTGTAATTTATATGGCATTTGGACAAAATGTTAACAAATAAAAATTATTCAGATAAAAAGTGTGTATTTGAGCATAAAGTTGATAAACAAAAACGCGTCACTAAAAATCAGAGCGTTTGTTTGAGAAACACATACTACACAATTCTTTGTGAATGATGGAAGAGTTTTATTTAGTAATAGTAGTATTAATTATTACATCTACAATCTATATGAATAAAAATTAATTTTTACTGTTTTGTCCGGTTTGCTACTGAAGCATTGTATATATCCCTTGAAAGTTATTTAGTTGTAGGTACTTTTCGAACAATAAAAATAGTGTTCATAACATGCCGAATATGGCCAATTATGACGTCATCAACTTTATTACGTAATAGCCGTTTTAGCAATACTGTCTATTAAAATCATTTACATTAACAAAATAGTACAACAAATTTTTGAAGGGGATACTCTAAGGTCAATGTTTCATAGAAAAAACGCCCTACTATAGCAAACATTTCCGTTACTGTAAATTTGTCCATCACGACGTATAGAACAGTTATACACTCTCCGCTCTATAAAAAATGAGGAATTTCGCTGAACAGAACACGTAGTACTGGACACTAAAGTCACTTCCTATCGTAGATTTCCATAAATTACCTCAATTTGCTCATCAACTCAACTTCAGATTCGTATGGGAGCTATCTCGCAAACCAACCTGAACCTGTGCGGTTCTCACTGTGGGGTCTCTATCGGAGAAGATGGCCCTAGTCAAATGGCTTTGGAAGATTTGGCGATGTTCAGATCAATTCCAACTGCTACAGTGTTTTATCCATCTGATGCAGTGTCTCTCGAAAGAGCTGTCGAACTAGCAGCAAACACCAAGGGAGTATGTTTCATCAGGACCAACAGACCTGCCACACCCGTCATATATCCTAATGAGACTCAGTTTGTTGTAAGTATAGTAAATCGACTCTAGATGCAAAATTGAATAGTCAGTTATAGATGCGTTATAATTGTTGATCATAGAAATAGCGGGAGAATAAAATTCCTATTTAACTCAGGTATTTCGTTTTAGATTGGAAAAGCCCATATTTTATGTAGCAGCGAAGAAGACAAGGTACTTGTAATTGGTGCTGGGGTAACACTGATCGAAGCTCTGGGTGCAGCTGAGCAACTCGGAAAATGTGGAGTCAAAATAAGAGTTATGGATCCCTTCACTATAAAACCAATCGACAAGTGTGGGATCATCAGCAATGCAAATGAGGTAAGGACTAAATTCACATACACAATAAATCTGACTATCATAGCTCAAATTTCTAATCTAAAATTGGCAGAACTTTAAATAGTGGAAATGAATTGAATGATGTGTGTTGAATGATGCACTTAGATATGCTCATCTTCACTTTCGCTGGCCATTATTTTCAGCGAACTGGATCTCCTTTTAACTGTTTGCAGAATTTTCTTTTCGTTTATTTCACGCATTTCTTCGAACTGATTTGTCTAACGTAAATAATTGTAAGAATGTCAGATTTGATTGTTTACAAAGGTTACCTTTGTCACATGTTAACTAGCTAACTAGGTCCTATAATGAATACGAAACTATAACCAGGCAGGATAAGTAGTATGCTAGGTTTGAGAACTACAGTTTTGTATTAATGATAGGTCTAGATAGTTGTCGAACCTGGATAAGCTTTGTAAACAGTCAGATCTGACAGTCCGACAATGATTATAAATTGAAACGCTTGTCTTTCTTTGTAGAACATTTGTTAAATACACAATCTTTTATCTGAATCTTTCAATTGGTCTGGCCGTAATAGTATTTCGTATAGTACTTACAGTTTTCTGTGCTTTGTGTTCTTATCCTTATAACGTCCAGCGCAACTTCTATAAGAATTTGAACCGGAACTACACTTGTAAAACTAGTTGGCTGTTTGAGCCGAATAAATAGCCAGTCCCTCATTTTGTTTACATACAGGTTACATCGCTACAGACTGGATAAAACACAACTCGGTATTGCGTTCCACCGCGCCGCTGCACTATAAAAACTGCTAGCCATAGTTATGTTTGTATGTGTTTTTTTTATGTTGTATCATTGTATTTTCCAAGAAATGTGATCTGTCTGGTACGCAGACTCTATGTGATGGACACTAAAGGAGCCCACACATTTCGTTTTCACGGGACTGTCTTGTTCGGTGAAGTTTAATCGATCAAAATGTGCAGTGGCTGTTGCATTAGCAGTGAAATCAAGATACAAGAGGAAATGGACGAAAAAATGGCTTTTGACGGAAGTCATCAAAATTCCATAAATTAAGGATACAGAGGTCTTCACTTCGGGTGCCGCTTCTTTTTGATTAATGAACTTTCCTCAATTCTCTTCTGTAACCGATTCTTTGTTTTTTTTTGTTGATAGCTCTCCATATCATTTGTCCTTTCTATTACGATGACTGTATTCGCGAGATTTTATTTTCCATAAATATGGAAAACTGCACAACAGTTCTATGAATTCTGATAAAAAACTTTCTACTAATCTGTACGAATTCACGTTTACCTTAAACTGTTTTGTATACAAGGAAAAATGACTGACTTCCAACCCAAAAAAACACACATTTCGATTTTGCGTCTTTTTTGATCGACAGAATCTTTGAAATATGACGGGACTGATCCAAAGCCCCAAAACGGAGAGACTACCCTTCAGACCCGTTAATTGAGATCCATTGAAGAGCAAGTCTAATTCCAGTGCCACGTAATTGCGGTTCCAAATATCAAAGTAGTATAATAAGAATCAAATAACGAGAAAATCAATTTCATTGTGATAAAATCTCGGAAAACTCGATATCAATGGTAATAATCTCTTAACGGTTCTACTCAAAATGCAGAGTGTGTAGTACAAAGCACCCCACACTTTTATTACAATGACATTACTTTTCTCGTTAATCCTTGTATTCTTATATTAAGAATTATTTTCATCT
Source organism: Bruchidius siliquastri (assembly GCA_949316355.1). Lineage (NCBI taxonomy): Eukaryota > Metazoa > Arthropoda > Insecta > Coleoptera > Chrysomelidae > Bruchidius > Bruchidius siliquastri. Next base: position 18,465,951 of record OX438536.1, on the reverse strand, counting down.
TTTTACCTCGAGTAACCATTTAAGCCTATGTTTTAGTTTTTTTAAACACAGTGCCGTAAAAACAAAGTCTGTGGACTCCGTTAACTTTAATACCATTATCACCGATCGTCGGTAATGAGCCGAATATTTGGTACTTTTTTATTATAATACGGAACTACACTCTGCTACAATAGTTGTGTTACAGTCCTTACAACATGGAAAGTACTAAGACAGTCTGCGTAGCTTATTTTTTAAAACAACACTTTTGCATTCTATATGCCGGAAAATTTTTTGGTCTCAACTTTTGACATTCTTGTTACTCGCTATATGCTGATATAAAACTATGCCATGAAAAGGAATGATTTGAACGCGTTGTGTCAGCACGGTATGCCAATATTAATAGTTTCTCTGTAACCTTGCTCATCTGGTTAGTATCCAATTAACCTTCATATGTTGCATTTGGGTTTTAGCCATTTATTTTCTTAACATTGCCCTTTTTATATGTGAGTTGCCATACCAGATATATTATTTTCCAACTATTCTACATAATAATGATTTGCTTAACAATACTGATATACTCACAGTTTCTAAAAAATATATATTAATATAAACAACAATAGGTATTTCATCAGAGATAATATTAATACACTACTAATAAAGAACACAGAAAACAATCAAGGTAAATTGTACTAGGACATCCAAGATCGTCCCAGTCAATCGTTTTTCAATCGAAGGCAGACTAACTTACCTAGTTAATAGATATCGCTATCTTCAATGACAACAATGTTCAAAGCACATTTTATGGCAACATATCTGAATATACAGATCTGGCAATAGAAACTAGACGACTCTGGGAACAGGAAAAAGTTACTATCACCCCTCCCTCATTATGTCAGTCTCGGGTCTTACGCCAACCTCATTCGTATCATACACCCAATGATTAGGACTAGAAGAAAAGTTACACAAACCTTCAAAAAAATAAATCATGTTCTTTTCTAATGAACTGCCAGATTCTCATTTCGGAAAATTTTACAATTAATTCTAATCCGTGGACATGAGCTTTCACTGCACAGGTCAAAATTGTTAACTGTCAAAACAGGCAAAACTATTGTTAATTTTGTTACTTTTTCGCATAATATCTAAAATGAAATCAAAAACTAATAATTAGTACTTAGACTCTCCAGTCCAAAGATAGTAGACTGGAAAAAATGTAGTCCCTACTTTTTCCGAAAATATTTAAAACACCGTTATTTTTGTCTAGTTCCAATAGGTAGCGTATAATAATCATTAGAATACTTGATTGTTTATATAGTTGAACAAATACGAATATGGCATTCATTGATTTTTTTTAAAAGAGTTTTGATAAATGTTGAAAGAAAAGGTTTCTTATAATCCTTTTTTGAAAGATTGTGGCAGACTTGTATACCAAAACTAAGGATAAGTACTAAAATCCATATATAGATACCATATTGTTCAGTAGAATAAAATCCCATGAAACAAAGGTCACAAAATTTCAGCTAAGAATCGATTTTAACCCAGAAAGAACAAAAGCATGTCATTAAATCCATATATCGAGAGACTTGGCGAACATAATTTTTTGTCAGTTGATATATTAAACAATGAAAACTTCTGGTAGTCACTACTTAAGTTTACTTGAGTAGCCCAGCATTCAAAAAACAATCAATTTGCTCATGATTATGCAATCCAACTACTTCATTAATAAAATGAACTTGAACAATGCGAGTCTCCATGTTAGCATTAGCCATTGTCAAACCATAATCTTTACAGTGTTGCGGAAGGATCCTGGTTGTTGAAGAACACTACTACGAAGGAGGAATTGGTGAGGCGGTTTTGTCAGCAGTCGCAGAAGAAAGGAACATCTATGTGAAGCATATCGCTATACCAAGAGTGCCCAGGTCTGGCTCTCCAAATGACCTGCTTGAATACTATGGTATCAATGCTAAACATATAGCAGGCTATGTGAAGGAAATAATGGATAAGTAAATAAAGACTGTAATTTGGACTAGATATATCAATCTAGTACAAGAAATAGGTGTTTTATTTATGATATTACCAGGAATTAACACCAATAACATGTCTTGGCACAATCATGTTGCCGGCCTTGCAATGTGCACCTGGACTTAATCCAAAAGATAGTTATACGTTTTGTGACAGCTTTGCGTCATGAGAGTGCAATTTTAGTAGAAAAGTGATATGCTGGTCCAGTCTAGGTTTATGAAGATAGGCTTCATAGCAGCAGAAAATAAATAAAATAATATATATGCATAGCCAACCTATTTTCTTAATCTCCTAATTTTTAATTAAATGCTATATATATTTTTTATGTCGCTTCAGTTTCCCAATGACCGTGATTTACAGGTTCTCGCATTCCGCTGATCAGTTGTAATTGAAAAGCCCATAATTCAAAATCTTATTATCACGTTTCTCTTGATCCGTAATGAATATGTGAATGACTTCATGACTCCTCCCTTTTAGCTAAAGCAAATATACCCAATGTAACATCTAATGATTATCCTATCAGTATTCTCTAGATACTATCATGGCAATTGTTCGATTGATCTATCTCGCATAATAACACCAATAGTTGAGTATAAAAAATCCTCTGCTTGTCTCTGGCTGATGTCCACACCAAGCTTATCGTTGCATGATTGTATAAAATTTTATCATCCTGGTACTCAGAAGGTTCTGAAAGAGGGATCTGTGTGAATCTTCAAGTCGGTTTTAATTCGATCGGTGGTAAGTACCAAACAAACTCCGACTACCGTTTATTCAAAAACTGTTAAATTTCTGAATGATAGCTACTTGCAATCTATGTGGAACGACCTAAGGCTTTTGTCTCCAATTGACTTAATGCACTGCATGATCCTACATTTTGACATATGCGCTTCTACACCACCAATGACAAGCGAGTAGATGTGGTTCAATTTGCTTGTCATTGATGGTATGCAGACTAAACTGTCAAATTGACGCCTTGCGTCTATTGTAGACCAACACTCCTACATTGTTACTTTCTATCGAAGAAACGTGGCTGATCTGACCCTGTTCTATAGACTCTATCATGGTAGATGTTCAAAGGAGCTGTCTCGACAAATACAGTCAATACTGAAGTTTCTCAATGGGCGTATCCTCACCTGGTCAAACTTGCAACACCTCGCACAAGCCTCTTCCAAAACTCATTCTTTTGCAGAACCTCAGGGTTGTAGAATGGCCTGCCGGGGAGTTTGTTCTCGGATGATTATAATTTTCAGCGTTTTAATGACAACGTGAATGTATTTTCATCCTGTCGTAGCGCTTCTGGAGCGCGATAGGCTTTCTGCCTATGTGGGAAGTCATCTATAAAAAAATATATGCAAAAGCTCATGTGACGATGCATACTGTTAAGGCAGGGCATTTCTATATTCTTCGCATATTTTATATATCTGAGTTACCGTTCGAAAAAAAATTGTCCCCTGAAATACTCCGTCAATGAGTGTAACGATATTGGAAGCTGCTAGCAGAATTATCAAAGTTGGAAAATAAATTTGATGACAGTAGCAACGAGATCGAAAGCGCACAAAGGCGACAGTCGTTCTGTTATTACAAAAATGGCCTCGTAAAACTGATTAGAATTTCACCCCGCATCGGAGATGCCAAATTGCTATTCAAATGTGTCTTTCACAGGACCGGCTTAGGCGTTTTATAAGAAGAATCAAACTTTTCCAGCTCTACAGGATCATTCAAGGTGTATCAACGAATTCGGAAAACTTCTTTTTCTATTTCTAGCATATTTTCAGACGGTATTGGCAATATCAAGAAGTGATTGAGTTACTGTTGTGTAAACTGTCATCTCAGAGTCGTATTGATTACTAGGTCTGATTTGTTTCGGCAGACATCATGCAGATCAAATAATTGTATACTTAACACACAGTTTCACAAATAAAACTCTTTTTATTTCTTCCGACTCATATATTTAAATCATCGTCGGGCTATCTGAAGTACACAATTATTTTATCTGCATGATGGAAGAGTTTCACCAAGTAATAGCATCTACAATCTACATGTTTTGTCAGACACTTTTTGCGTTTCTCGATAAAATAGAAAAAAAGTAATATAGATGCTTAATACTCTATATTTTTCGATGGAAAAGCCTGCGCAGAAATAAAATCATAGTTTGATGTGTGCGAGTCCTCCATTGACTTTGACAACTGTCAGGTAATGCCGTAATGAATTTAAACATTGTTGTGCATTTGTATTCGATGAGGAGCTGTCAGAAGACCCAGCAAACGTGCTTATAAGGTCCAAGACATGATTCTTACTCATCGTCGTACTGAAGCGCATATTGTACCAGAAGTCCCAGGGGCATTCTAAGGTAAATCAATGTCTCACATGTTAAGTTGAATATGAAAAGCTTTCGGCCTAATATGTGTCACGATGCTCACTGTGGACAAGCGGTAATGACTGTCCCTTCCAGAGCATCTGAAAAAAAATGGAAGTAAATAATACGATAATGTTAAAATGGTATGGATGCCTGCAACGAATGATACCATTAAAGGTTTGGAACTGAACATTAGAACGAAGAAACAAACGTAGAAGGTCATGGAAGAAAGTGATCGGTACAAAAGAGACTGGAACGATATGAAACGTTTGCGTCAAAAACTCACCATAAGTCAAATTTATAAACCTCGCTCGTAGTTCGCAATTTGTATTTCACCTTCACTTCGGTTCGCCGTTCGCTGGACAATGGATCAATCAGGAGGAGTTTATGGATCCAGCTGTAGTATACCAAAAAGCCCCGGTCCGTCCCTGCGGTAGCTATTGGCGGTCGATTTATTCTTCTGCCGTTGATGTAACAAGATTTCGGCAGTCAGGGCTCACCGCCGTTGAACTCCACGGAAGAAAAATGTTTGTTTTATTTAAATTTAAGTGGCGGACAAATGATCATTATATTTAAATTATACGTGCCGCTCTCTCTCTTTGGATGACGCCGCGTCGAAGCCGACCGAGCGATCTGTCGTAAGCAGAATTTTTATCTTTTTCGGGGAGAAATTTTATAGAAGACGCTTCCGCTGCGGCGGTGGGGAAAGCAGATAACATTTTTAATATATCCTTGATGCAATGTATTTAGCGGCAGATGGGGATTTCACTGGGGTTGGAAAATATTGTTTTCGGGTTTGCTATTTAAATGCTACTTCTAGTGATGATTGCTTGCTTTCCTTGAACCAGCAGCAGCTGTAAAATTAGTGGTAGTTGTTCCAGTCAGTTTACTATTAAGCGGGCTGCTGTTGTGGTCGGTCTTTAATATCGTTTGTAATGAAATTAATATATCAACTCACCTCCAAGTATCTCGGTCTATGGTCCCGCCATTGGCAACTCACGAAGTCAAAAATTAACACCTGGACTGCCTTGAAACGGCAAAACATGTCCCGCACGACATCTGTCAACAAAGTTGAACTGATAAGCACTATTTACGATGGCCAGTTATCTCGGCTCATGCGCACATCAGAAGCTGACACTGATATTAAGTGTATGCTCTCCACTACGCATCAGACCTGCTATAGGCATTTATGTTTCGTTAGTAAAGCCTGGTGGTCCAACTGTAGAGATCAGACAGTCGGGCCAGAATATTTTACATAATTTCAAAACCCAACAAGCGGCTACAACTGTGCTGTGATGCTGTCAAGCTACTATAACTTGGACTTAAACTAGTAATTCTAGCCGACTATGAAGTTATATAACACTACTGCAGGTTCTACTGTAGTTGTATTATACCATACTGTATCTAAAATATAGCCCATGAAGAATAAGAGAGAGGTCCGGACACTGAATGCAACCAATCATTGCGTATTCTTTCGGAACGTTTGACCTATACATTTATCTCTCTTCCCTCCTCTACTGGCGTCTGTAAAATAGAAAAATATAAATCGCGGAAGCGATATAGGAGTATACAACATAACGGATACAGGGCGATAATTGCGAGGAATGATGACGCTATACATCAAGAGAAATGCCGAAAAAACTGACGTATTATTATACACCCTCTCACTGCTGCATGCTTGCCAATGGCGTACACCTATCCAGTTCTCTGAAAAGATTATGATTCTAGCGCCAATAGGCGGAGAAGTATTATTATCTCGAAAATAATTCGAATTCGAGATTTTTCGTTTTCTTGATGTCCCATGACATATACAACACAAAAAACAATGTGGCTCGTTTCCGTCGGTCTTTCAATATTGTTTGTATTTTCTCAGGTTATCCTTGACCCCTCCATAACTAAGAATGTACTTTTTGGAATTGTGATCAAATTTTGAAGCTGGATTACTGTCATCGGGATCAGAGGTGTTATTTTCAAAAAACAAGAAAAACAAAAAATACCTGAAATTCGCCTTCAGACGTTTCCGGATTTTAAAATTTTTTTTGGAGGTGGATCAAACAAGTCAGAGTGGAGGTACTGGTGGATGTCAAAATTATAGGTGTTGGTAGGATATGCTCCATCATCCATAAAGTTTGTTGGACACCTATTGGTGATCACGCTTTTTTTTATGTTCCAGACTGTAAAAGTCCTTTGGACGTCTATCTGCATCCAACAGACATATTACTATTTTCCGGATTATGTCCAGAAGATCAAAAGAGTAACTTTAAGCATACTTTCATACATGCCAGTAGTATTCCAGGGATGGTCTGATCTGAAGGTCAATGTAACCCTTTGGAACGGAAGCCAGCCCAGCTTCCAGGACGCCGAGCTAGCAGGCCCAGCAACATGATCCTGTCAGGACATATTAGTGTTGATGTTAATCCCAGTAGCTTGATGGAATATCACTCGTGTCTTGGGCGTGTGCGATTTTCTTGTCAGGTTGCTCGCCTTCAGTGGGTTGAACTCCCTCTATTCCACATTTATTCTGACGTCTTAGTTGATCTGAATAACATGTTGCTCCCGTCGATGCAAGATCTCTCCAGATGGTAGTGACTAACTTGGTTCCGCGAAAAAAATAAGTAATCATTATTGCATTCACGCTAATGATTTGATTTGATACTGTGATCAGCAAACATTATTTTGTAGGTTTCTCTACTACATGGGTCACCAAATTTTGGATGAACCTTCGCTCTCGACGTAGTGTACATAGGGCGCAAAATCTGGGAGGAATGGGCGGGAAATTGTCAGTCGGGGTGTTTATTTCTAGTCTTCATTTTCTTTTGGACAGGATAAATATCCGATAAGGTGGAAAGTGGTTTCTGTGAAAAGGTTTTTCCTTCTTGAAAATTTTCGAGGGGTTATTTCCACAAAGAAGCGCAAATTGGGAAACTGGCCCTTGACGCCACAGCTCCTTCCTACGACTCTGTTTGTAAAAAGTACAAATGGACAGTTATAATATTTTAAGAAACGGACCCCGAATGAAGCTTGTTGATGATTCCTGCCCTACTATCATCTTTGGTAAATCTAAAATAAGAGATATTTACAGCTACTGCCCCTTCAGCTCTACCCTGAATACATGCTACGCTCCTGTATCTCACACCGAGCAAGGGTCTGACCAATAGTTGTATTGCTATCTACCCGAGGATGTATCGTTCCCATGTGGCTCTCATTTTTCAATATCCTAAAACGGTCGGATATGAAATTGACCGAATAGGATATTGACGGGAATGGAGCGGTCACTCTCTCTCTTCCTCCATCGACCCCTCTCGTCGTTCTGCCCTTTGTTTCCACCGATGCGACCATGCGACGTGTTTATTTTCATCTTTATTTAGCAGATTTTTAGTCATAACTCAAGCGATGTAGATGTTAGACTTTATCACTTCGCGAATCCTTTATATAATTTTGGTTGAAGCTGTATTATTAACCGACCTGGGCTGAGATTGAAAGAAAGTGAAAGGTATAGTGTCTAGTGTATGTTGATCATTTGAAATGCCAACTTTACTAGACTATATCGCCAGCATGCAAAAGGGCAGCGTTGCCACGCGTTGGGGGGCATTTATTCCAACATTTGTGCTTCATCTCCTATCCTTTTCATGCACATTGATGCTACATGCTAGAAGAAATTATTTCATTACTGTATATAAAAAGATGTATCTAGGATCCCTTGTTTCCAATCATAAGTAGATCTATTCCAAGTAATCACTGAATATGCTAAAGCAAGCAGATTGATCCATACCGGCAAAAACATCTCTTTATATCTTTTGGGGTTCGAGCCGCGCGCTGGCCGCGACCGCTTTTTAGCAGTGTTAATGAGTTTCTTACCTCCAAGTGGAGAGAGAGAGATTCTTATTACATTTTAATTGAGGTAAGTATTGATGCACAACAATGGCGCCGGGGCCCTTTGTACTTAAACTTTTAATAGATATTTCTTTCAGTATTCATTATCAGCGATGTGGCAGCCCCGAGTTGTTAATCAACCGAATTTCCAAGTTATGTTTTTGGTTTGCCAGCGCAGAAATTGAGATGGGGGGATTCTTAATTGATATTTTTGCCGTCGAAACTGTTAGTCATCTTTACTGTGTGGTTATATGTTACTTCCCATGCTTATTGGCGAGATGTTTCATGACACAAAAAATAATGTCACTCATTCTCGTCTGTGTGTCTGTCTGTAGTGTCTGTTACCCTGTCCGTTAATCCTTGACCGCTCTGTAACTCGGAGAGTACTTCTTGGACTTTGATCAATTTTGCAAACACAAAATCACTACTATGGGGAGGACAAAAAAGATTCATAGTTATTGAAAATCGATCCAGTGGCGGCGGGGGTATCGCCTAAAAACTCTCAAAATTCGTTCTTAGACGTTTTGAGGTCCCTGTTTACCATTCCATTTTTTTGGAGGTATCAATAATAATTAGGGGCTGAGGGAATAGAGACGTCTGGAAGTATTTGGAATAGTTGAATCCGTTCTATATTCGATAGACCGGACACCTCAGTGATTCTCCGTAGTTACGACTAGCGAAAAAGACAAAAAAGATTCGTAGTTTTTGAAAAGCGGTTCAGAGGCGTCAGAGGTATCGGCTCAAAAGGATATACCTCGTTCGTAGTCGAGCTTGAGCTTCATGATTATTTTTTTTGAAGATATCAAAAATTGGAAATCGGGGGAATAGGGGCATCTCAAAGTATTTGGAATAGTAAAAGCCGTTCTATAATCAATAAAACGGACACCTCAGTGATTCTCCGTTGTTACGCCTAGCGAAAAAGACAAAATAGATTTGTAGTTTTTGAAAAGCAGTTTAGTGGCGGCGGAGGTATCGCCTCATAAGGATATACCTTGTTCGTAGACGAGCTTGAGCTTCGTGACTGTTTCAAATTTTTTGGAGATATCAAAAATTGGAAATCGGGGGAATAGGGACATCTCAAAGTATTTGGAATCGTAAAAGCCGTTCTATAATCGATAAAATGGATACCTCAGTGATTCTCCGAAGTTACGCCTAGCAAGAAAGACAAAGAAGATTCGTAGGTTTTGAAAATTGATCAGTGACGGCGGAGGTGTTGCCAGAAAGAATAAACGCTCAAACATAGTTCTTGGATGTGTTTGAGCTCCATGATTATGTTTCAAATGTCTTGGGGGTTTCAAAAATTGGGGGTTGGGGGAATACGGACGTCTGAAAGTATTTGGAATCGTAACAGCCGTTCTATAATCGATAAAACGGACACCTCAGTGATTCTCTGTAGTTATGCCTAGCAAAAAAGACAAAAAAGATTCCTAGGTTTTGAAAATCGATTCAGTGGCGGCGGAGGTATCACCAAATAAGGGTAAACTCTCAAATTACGTTCTTAGGCGTTTTTGAGGTCCCTGATTACTTTTCAATTTTTTTTGGAGGTATCAATCATTGGGGATTGGGGGGATAGGGACGTTCTAAAGTATTTGGAATCGTAAAACCCGCTCTATTATCGATAAACTGAAGACCTCAGTGATTCTCCGTAGTTATCCCAAGCACATGAATAATTGTCATGAATATTCCTGTTTTACATTTTACACTCTATACAACACAATTTATCAATTCTCATTTTTTGCGATTACGTTACTACTTGGTTTAGTTTTCTCGTTTGCTCTCTTACACAGTAAATCCCTATGTCCGAACCGGCTATATATTCCAATAATAAAAAACCGATCAATCACGTCTACAGACACCATTCGCGACACCTCGAACACGCCGACAATACTATTGTCGTCCACGGCAACCATTTTTCATACAAAAAAATCATCTGGTCGCCGTCGCTTTGTGTTGTTCTGACAGCTAGATATGATGACAAGACAGTGTTGCCATATCTGACTTCAAGAAGGCCTATGGCAGAGGTTAGGTTTATTAATACAGGTTTTTGAAAAAGTGGTTTGGTGAGTGGTACAACTGTGAAGTGCTGAATATTTAGTTTCAAAATTTTCAAATTAATTGAGAACTCTTACAACGATTCCTTTAAATTGTAAAGCCTGATCTACGATCACTCAAACTTAGCTGGTCAGTGTTCTATTTACCTTACCGTCAATTCCAACCTATATTGCGCGGAATAAGGCAAATTCATTTTTCTTTTTTATTTCCGGTATAACAGGAAGATGTAGAGAACTAAATGTGAAAAGAAAAAGCAATCGGATGGTATATTTGTAACCCAGCCAAGGGTGTGATAGCAACATCAACTCATCTTCAGGTGTCGCCCTCTATGGGGACGCCGATTGGCAGCTTACAAAGTACAGGTGTTAGGACCTTAGGTAGGTTGCCAATGGGCGTCCCCATAGAGGGCGACATTTGGAGATGAGTTGTTAAAACAACTTACATTGGCGAGCAGAAGATCTTATTGGAGATACCAAAAATTACTTCGGGATGGAACTATGAGTAATAAAATAAAACTATGGAAGATGTACAAATTTTCAGTTAGGCCTGTGATTGAATATGAGCCAGATGACACGTTTGTGTCTTACAATGAAGAACTAATAACGACGAGCCTAAACCCAAAATCATAAAGTTGATATACTGACAGTTCTAAGTGGAGAAGATTTTGTTGAGTTCAGTAGTTCCCAGAGATTGAAGCAGATAAGTCACTTTGATAGGAGAAGCAACAAATTACGGATCTAAAAGATTACCAGATTGAAAACTCATGACAGATTGAATGAGAAGAAGTCCTAGAGTGACATTAAAAGTTATAGGTGTATATCAGGACAAAGCGGACTGGATCTCAGAATCAAACGGACCAGAGGTGCCCGAGCAAGATGACAATCATTCCAATAAAAATGACTGCCATGATGATGGTGAATAATGATACCATAATATCGGTAGCAATTTATTGCTAATGTTATTCATTGCAAAAAGCGTACGCATTACAAATATATTGAAAATCTGCTGAAGTCGAAACCCTGAACATAATAATAGTATATTGAAGCTGTTATGGCAACATCGCTTGTAGCTATATCAAATTACATTTTCACCACGTCGCTGGGGAAAATCTCGGCACACGTTTCGATACAGCCCATTATTGAATTTTTTTGTGCTAATGGTATCTGCAAATGTTGAAGACAAAACAACTCAGATACAATATGGTATACAGGATGGATATTAGCCTGCTTCGTATTTGCGCGTTATTTTATTGAAACTGCTTCCAGAATTTACTTTTGTAGAGAGGGTATTCGCAAACATTAAAATAAATTGATATTAAAGGCACATGGAAAGGAATATTTCAAAGATGCTGTAGTCTTGAAAATTTGGATAAATGGGAGATAAAAGGAAACTGGGATAACTTCTATATATTTTGTAAATTTTTTTATCGATTTCGTACCAGCAGCTTCATTAAATTTGAAACTTCACCCTAAAAAAGAAAAAAATATCAACGTCTTCGGTGGTTACCTTCCACCCTAATGTTACGTACACGATATCAACAAGGAATTCTAAGCAATTAAACGAGCAGATGAAATTAATGTCTCTCAATGATTGGCCACACAGGCAGTAAATAATATTAATAGTGTTAATTGCGACCACCTTGCAAGAAACAAGAAAGTGCTAGAGCTTTTATTACGACACATAAATAATCCGAACGGAAACTGGTGTCTCTTTTCTCACCCTCCCGCCACTGTTTTACTCGTTTTGAGTCATTGGAGTCTTTATTTATGGTTGTGTAGAATTGTTTCAGGCATACTAGGGAACACCACCACCGTTGAATCATGTTTTGTTCTGATCATTTAATTAAACTTTATTTCTGTCGTTCGGACATCTATGGAGGATACTGGTTATATTGAACTTATTATATTTTGTACGTTGTGTCCAACAAAATGTAGATATTGTGGTACATCTTACTTGCTGCAAATCTCTATAATTAAACCGAAATATCAGTAACCCGTCAATACTTATCTTACACAAGATATATTTTATCTCTATTGGCATCAAGATGTGGTCCCTATCGGATCGAAGATTGATCTAGTGCAACCAATACCTTGGAAGGGCAAAAAAATATACCTAACAACTATAGACATCTGACTCTGCTCTGCATCATATCCAATGTTATAGATATAGACTCTGTTATTAACGCGTATCTTCTGGAGTACCTTGACACAAAGAATAATCTCCAATACGAATTCCGCAAGTAAGGAGTCACGGGAGATCTTTCGGCCTACATCATCCATATGTGGAGCAGAGCAATTAAGCTTAATGGAGCATCTCGAGTCGTCGCGCTCCACATATGGAAAGTTTTTGGTGAGATGAAGTTTGCTGCGTGTAGGCTACCACCAAGTCTATACCAGTCCTTATTTGTGGTGTGGAACCTTTAGTTTCTCAGATAGCACCCTCATTTCTAGCATGGCACCAGGCAACTATTGCCATCTCTGAAGAACTAGTGTCGGTGGGGACAGTGTACTGGCCAGAGCAATGAGTATATTACAAGAATTGTCAAATTCTCATTGACGAATGAAGCTCAACGTACAGGAAACTTATACAACCACTATAACAACAAAAATCATGCTAATCTGCTAGCCGTGGGAGATGGAGGGATATCTTTCATCTAGCATCGAGCAATTGAGATCAACAAAGCAATGTTCTGGCATGCCTTGCCAGGTCGGCGTCCCAGCAGCTGGGGGTTCCTCTCTGCTAAGGAATCTTTTGTTCACCAGAACAGTCACTGCTACTCTACAAGGTACAGATCACACCATCGCTTGAGTACTGCTCACATGTCTGGGGATGTGCTTCAAAGCAGCAAGATGCAATGAAGTGAGCAGTGCGTCTGGTTGATGTTACTGATCTTACAAAGGACCTCCACAGTCTGAAACATCGAAGAAGGGTGGCCAATCAGCTGTACAGCAAACACAAGGGGGTGAAACGGGCGCATTCTCAACACGTCGAACTTCCAACGCCTCTTCCAAAAGTCATTCTTTTGGAAAATATCGCCATTGTGGGACGAGCTACAATACACTGTATTTTGAGGTCAATAAAATAGATAAAAATGAATGCACGTTACTGACTTTACTGTAACTAAAAATTGTCTACAAGTTTAACCATGTTTCGGAAAAATATGCATGGCTTAGCTGGTTAAAAATCCCTAAAATTTTCGAACTTCACTGTTTAGTTGTCATACACAAGATTTTGCTTTCCTCAAAACCCGAATATTTAAGAGAAAAATTGTTATCTAGGAGTGATACACATGATAGATGCATCAGATTTGGGAACACACTCACAGTACCTAGACATAGTACTTCTATGTTCCGTCGTAGCTTTTCATATATTGCTGCTACATTGTATAATTCGCTAGGTACATCGTACAAAAACCTTAGCTTGGGACGCTTTAGAAAAGCAGTAAGAGTTTTGTTTTGTATAAATAGATTTTGATAGAGCTCTGATATGTACACCTTTTATGCAAACTACATGCTACTTTCAATTTAACCTGTATCTAGTCTTACTTTAGTCCGAGTGAATATCATCTTTATATCTAGCCAATGTGGTTAAGTGTAAGAATAGCTAACTGCAAAACTTCGCCACTTGGGCCCTCTTGTACACCATTTCTCAATAAAGACGATTTTATCATTATTATTATTATTATTGACAGTCGCCAGTACGGCTTCTACATGATAAATTGAAAGCTTTTGGTAGGGTGTGAAATGAGGAACTTCTGGTCGAACTTAGTGCCTATGGGCTGCCAATGGATCTATGCCAATGATTAGTTTTCTCAAGAACCGGCCCTCGTTAGTGGAGGTGGAAGAATAAATGTTTCCAATGTTATGGGTGCCGACACAGAGCGCTGTCAGTAAATAAAAAGGCAACCTGCTTTCCTCATGCCCAGCATTCTCCTGAGGACAATATTCCGATACCTTAGCTGATATCATGCATAAGATAATATGTGTTCCAGGTTCACAACCTCTAGGTCTACCATCGACGATGCGTTATGATAGATTGTCAATACTATAAATACATACTATTACTAAAATGAGATCTGCTCATCCGCAGAATAACGAAAAAGCAGACACCTGCAATTTTTCCCCATTTAAAACGCCTAAAAGCCTTATGAATATTAATGTCCAATAAAAATGCAACCCCTGCGAAGATAGATTCGTCATCGGAGTGTAAGAAATGCGAAAGGAGAGGCCTCAGTTTGTGGTTGGGTTGGGGTTAATGTTAATATCGGACTGCAGTAGCGCTTCTCATGCGGTCTGATTGGGTTTTTTGACTACTCCTACTTCCCGTGGTCCCAGTGTGAAGATGCTTCAGTAGTACGTAAGCTCAATATTCACGTAGTGCATGGAACAGTTTATTATAGAATGTTCGATATTGTGATGTCCTGTATCACGCATGTCTAGATAGTGTAAACAGAATGCGACTGCAAAAAGTGCAAAACTCACGTTGCATGTTCGTTCATATGAGCTAGAAGGAATCATCAATGGGACTACTTCGGACTTCCACTGTCTTTGAAATTTTGCATTTTACAACGTTTCGATTGTTGTGCTATCTTCAATAGTCTTCAAGTGAAATAACTGGCCAGTTTCTTCCGATGCTGTATTTATATTTTCAGACAGCGTGGTTCGCTGCGATGACTCATTTTCCTGCTGGTAGTGCTTAGTAGCTGTTCTACCAGCCTTCTCGGATATCCATTCTGCGACAGGTTTTGATTCATTGAAGTTCATCTTCCAGACCGGATTCTGTATCGCTGGTATTCCTAATTCAATCCACGAGTGCCCGTATAACCAGTAGAAGGATGGGGATGTCTCGGTATTTGCTGACTTTGCCATATGTGCAATGAGTGTTTGATGCGATCAGAAGGATAGGCAAACGATTCGAAATCCTAACTAGGTAACAAAAAACATCCCCATCGCCATATCCTCATGGAAGCCAAGTCTTAGGATGAAGACGAGGACAGCAAGCAATCGCAATCAGTATTAAAGAACATCAAATTGAACACAGCGGGCTGAAACTAGGAAATCTGGGATTGCGGACCATACATGGACCGAAATATTGCTTGTAAAACAGAGCCAAATTGATAACGTCGAAAGTCCAAAGAGGTGGCTTTTATTGCTATGGCAATGTGTATAACAGACCTAACGTGGAAATCAAACCGATATGGTGGACAATAATAAATAATATCGATCGATTACATTCAATGCGAATCGATTCAGCAGCGCATACACATCCGTCCGGTAACATGAGTCATAACCACCGACTGCGATGTCAGTACTAGTATGAGATCGGTCGAGGTCATGTGGTATGTGATGACCAGGGGCCGGTATTAAACGGCATCGGAGTAACTATTCAGTCATTTTACCTGAAGACGATTTAAGATACCATATCAATCGAAAAGTTGTAAAACGCCAAAGCAATGGGAGTGCGATACAAAAATATTGAAACATCAACGATGAAGACAACTTTCATACAACATTCTTTTAAATGTGTCAGGATCGTTACGGTCTTAGAGTATTGGGGTCAGAGAACTTAATTTGTTAAAATTTATGATACTTTATTTGCTTTTCCATTACAGCATCAGATTCCCTGTCAGCAAACTACATTTATCTCACCATTACAGCGAAAGCTTCAAAACCCATGCGTGTTAGTGAGAATAAATGAAATTGAAATAAGAAAAGTTTCCTGAACGTTAATTCCAAGTAATTTAAACAAGAAGTACCGGAATGAAATTTCAGATCGAACCTGTTGAACGACCTGCCAAACTGCTCGATCAATTGTGATACTGATATAATGTGAGCTTAGAATGTGTAGTGACAGAAACTCGGAAAAACACTTGGCTTACTGCGGAATTTGATCCGCACTCCTTCTGATCGCTGCTAAGCAGAGTGTCTACTTAGCTTAGAGGAAGGGCATCTGACTGGCAATCAGATGGTGTTTGGTTTGAATCCCGCAAGTTTTCCAGAGTTTCTAAATGCGAATTAGTATAAATAACATTTACTTAGTTTATGATGATACCTGTTAAGGCACTGTGGGACAGAAAGAGATGTTTATAACATGAATCTTAGTTTTTAATCACTTTTTTAAAATGCTTGTACGCCAATGAGATATATGAGTATTTCTGGTCGAAAAAATCATGAATATGTTTCATTTTTATTGGCCATTTATATCCAAATTTGTACCAAAGTGAAATAACAGCGGTATCCAGCGTTACCACCATCCCTTCTCTGTCGAAATATTTTTCCGCTCTCCTTTCCCGTATATTTGCATTTTAATAGTTTCACTGGATGCAAAAGCGGCGCTATTCACTTCTCACTGTTTATTTGCCCGAACGTTATTAGAGGATTGCCGCCAGGCATACGTTTATGTGTATTTGAATACATTTGAGGAGTTTATTATTGGGGGCGGAGATCAATGCATATTCTTTGGCTCATAAAATAGGGGAAGAGGAAGTGATCATTTCTGCGAATAACTTTTGGTGAACCGTAATCCGTTCGGGAAGGCGATAAACTCGAACTGATTTTGATTGACTATACAAAACGTACAGTTTTCTTTTGGAGTGTAAAAGTATTTGCAAATTACTATCTGAAGGTGTGAATTCCAGTACTCATCTGAGTCTTATGTTTCTAAGAAAGATACTCTTAAGGTGCTAAAATTGAATAAAGTAGGATCTCATGAATTTATATAAGCTAATCCAGGAAAACATTGAGTGCTATGTAAAAAAATATGTTATCGTATTACAGAAAGTTAAAACGATTTTTTTGAAATTATTGCATATACATAAAATTGAATTTTTTATCATACAAGAAAATTAAGTTGGCAACAAGAAAAATGTGCTATAAATTATACCCCAATTCCAGCACGTAAATTAATTGCATTTTTGTCTTCTCCTAGTCGTCCTTTTTTATAGATACTTCTCACAAAGACAGCGAAACTGTTACGCTCCAAAAGCGCTTGAGAGGATAACTGTCTATTTATCTTAACCTTTAACATATTTAAATTGCAGCTGTCAAGAATAAATTCCCCAGCAGCTCATTTAACAACGTTGAGGTTTTTTAAAAGAATGGCTTTTGAAAGACGCCCGTTCGCTGTTTTGGACCTGATGAGGATGGGACTGTTGGGCTTCTCTAATGTTCGTTGTGAAAAGCATGATGCACTATTTTTTTTATTGAAAAACAACTGTATATAGATGGCTGAAAACTCCGGAGACGATACCTCTGTTATTGCCAAAATGTTCCTCTTTGGTGGTTGACAATTTTCAAAAATTGAATTTTTCAGACTTAATGATTTGTACAATTGTGGAAAATGTGCTTTATTTATATATTACGAGTGTAGTTGTTGATTGCTTATCAAACAGTCGACGAAATTGCGATTCTATGAAAAGCTTTACGGGATATCGTTATTTGATAGTTTTTTTTAATTTTCTAAATGAATCCCCGTTATAAGCTAATTCAACAAAAAAAAGGCACCACTGCTAATAAATTAAAAAAAAAATTGATGGTTGCTTATTCAACTTTGCTGAAGTCTTTTGCACATTATCGAAATAACATAATTTCCAGCACTTTATGTGCCGTTCCGCTAAAAGCTTTAATAACGGAAAAAATCTATAATAATTCTATTGATCTAATGTTTTAACCATCTCGTTTTGATAGACTATTATCCATCAATGTCAAGTAAGATCAAATTAATTTCCAATTACTTCGGCGACAACCACAGGTGCAGCTGGAACGTCAGTAAACTTGTCCTTCATGAGAGTGGAAAAAGAGCCTGTCTGTTTCATGTGCTTCTATGAGGCGAAACTTCATGAAACTGGTAAAGCAAATGTGTCTTTTATCGCGGTTTTTGGTCTTGGGAATGAGATATTCTACATTTCTGTATCATGGAGTTTGACAGCAAAGTAGTATTCTCAACGAAATGAACGAGTATCATGACCTTCAGCAGAAGGCTTTGGTCGGTTTGGCGACAAGAAACTACTGTCTACGAGGGTCACGCTGAAAGTTTTTAGATACAGAAAAAACTACAAGGTTCTTTAAAAAACTTTTTTTGCAACATAATCTCCCCTACCTACCTACCTCAATACATTTACGCATTCGGTAAATCCACTTGTCAAATTCTTGTGACCAACGTTCTTTTAAAAGGTTGCTAATTCCCTCCTCAAATGCAGCTATTGTCTCTTCATCGGTGGAAAAATGGCGAATTCGTAACTTTTCTTTGATCCTAGTGAGTAAGAAGAAGTCGCAAGGAGCTAGGTCCGGAGAATAAGGTGTGTGAGGCAGCAGTTCGACACCCTGTCCAGCGAAAAAATCGAATGTTCTAGCGGCGCTATGGGCGGGTGCGTTGTGATGGTGCCATTGAATACCCCGCAGGCCAGTCTTTGGATGGCTCTTGCATAGTTCTTGGAAGACTACAGGAACACATTATGTTATATACCATTCAGAAGTAACTGTCCTTTGATTTTCCAAGACTACCGTTGTGGTGTATCCACTTTCAGAAAAAAAATGCGTTCATTCTCCTCCCAACATACTTGGAACGACGAATTTTCGTTGGAGGCTGCTCAATTTCAAAGCACCAAACTAATGACTGCGTTTAGTTTCGGGATCATAATGATATAACCATGTTTTGTGTCTGGTTACTATATTACAAGTGTTTTACTGTGCCCATTATCAAATTTTTCAAGCAATCAACTCTTGTTCCTTTTTGCTCACTGGTAAACACATCAGCAAACCAATTAAAAACTGTATCCCTAGAAGGGGCTGAGTCCCCAAAGCAACTCACTAATTTTTAGTGAAATTTCGCTTGTTTTAGTCCCTTTTTATAGTCATACAAAGTCTTGGCTCGAAAATCGCGACTTCCTGATTTCACCTTCACGTTAAAATTCGGCCAACACTTAGATGCATTCGAGACTGTGGTAAGGCAACTACTGAACGATTCAAACGCTGCCTTTTCATGTAAGCACTTACAACTTTAGTTAAAATAGCTGCGTGCTCAAACTTGTGTAAACTTGTACAGATTAGGAATATCTAAAGACTTTCAGCGTGACCCTCGTATGTTAGTTCTAGTGCTGATACTCGGGGGTCACACCAGTCACCATTAATAATAAGCATTCTCAAAATAACTCCATTTGTTATTAGTTAGAGAACTAAAATTATAATATATTAGTATAAGGTATTCCACACAAATAAATACTTCCAGACAAATGTTTGAACAAGTCTCTATCTTACAGCTGCTCAATTCTCATTTCCAGAGAAGTTATTCAAAACGGCCAAAACTCTTGATTGGAATGCAACGAAATGGAATATATGACATAGGCGACGTCCATTCGGAAAATTCGATGAACGTAATGAAATTTTCCAACTAAAGATTGCGAATTCCGATGGGGGATGGAAAAATATGATTCGAGTGATTTTCGTTGCCGACCGCCGTTTTCCAATGGAATCGTGATTTCCACTGACCTTTTCCTTCAAAAGAATTCCATTTATTTCATATTAAATACTCAGGTTTAAAAACTAACCGAGGGATCACACGAGACTACTTTCATTCTTTCAGTTATTAATTGCATAAACAATCTTTATCTGAATAACGAATTTTTCAATAATTTTAATTCACCAAAATTTTTATTAAATATATATTATTATTCATTTTTCTATTCATGTTGGAAGAATATGTTGCGCCATTCTATTTATTGATTTATCACAACTGTCATGTGTGGCAACTGTATTATTCGAAAATTGTCATTGTGCCCAAACTGGTCAACCTTCAGGAATGACGTCAAGTGGCGCAACGGTCAGTTTTAGAAATGAAGGGTTGGTTCGAATTTTGGGATCAGTAAGTGGAAATCCCTTCAAAACCTAGCAAATTTACTACTGAATGGAAATACAAAGCCTGTTTAACGGCATTTATTAAGATGCTAGCCACCATTTTCCCGATTACTAATGACCCGTATTCAAATAAAATTCGGTAATTTGTAGTTATAGTTACTGAAACAGAAACGGCAAAAAAATCAGTTCGTTTCAGATAAAAGCTAACTAGGCCAAAATTACGTAAAGATTGTAAAAACTGAATAGTTCAAACTTGGTTAAAGCCGCGAAAGTGCATCGATTTTTTTTATCTTTATAAGTCAGACACATCTTTCACCTAAACACAACTGAAGATACCACATCAATCTAAGCGTTATGAAACGCAAATACTCTTAAGACAATGGAAGTGCGAAGCAATACTACTGATTATTCACGTAGAAGCGCCCGGATTTTGTCAGGTTGCCACGTTTGTTGTTTGGTGTCGAAGCATCGGAAATTTGTTTATCAACGTTGCCAGATTTTCATGTACGATAGTAATTATCGTGATAACAGACAAATGCTCAATAATTTTACAAGAGGGATGATTTGTCCTATTTTTGTTTTAGCGGCTTTTACTACAGATTACTGCATTTTGACTGAATGATGATCTCGGATAATCAGAAATATGCTATTTAGTCTTTTGACTAACTTGGCTCTGTATTACACCGCAGTTGTATCACCTTATTGAGGAGTTTAATCGAATCTTAGATCAGTTGATCTACTTGAATTATATTTTAGAAATATTGGGATATTTCAAAAACCTTTTATAAGAATTAAGTGTGTTTATCATTTCAATTCCAAGTATAACTATCCATCAAAAGTTAGTTCCAAAATCCGATTCTAATTTCTAAGCTGATACTATTTCGTGAAAAGTACACCATCTACCTACTTGACGCCATTTTTTTCTTACTATGCGTACATCTCCTCTTACGGATGGTATTAAAATCAGATATAAAAAATCTTTCAAAGCTCCCCAAAGCTCCCATTCTTCATTGAATCCTCTGTGTTGAGGGTAGGTAATGTTCTAGTGAGGATATCTGCGAGTTACCTAGACTGCCAAGAACTCCTTCCACTACATAAAGCACGTTTGCTATCAGCGTTTCGTGTTATTTAGCAGCGCCGAATATTAAAAGTAAAACCTACAAAGGCTGTAATCAATCCGTCCTCGCTTCGTTTCGGGAGTCGTATGAAAAGAATGAATCAGGGGGATCCATTACCGGATCTGAATTAACGTCATCTTGAAAAGAATTAAACGAATGGAATTAATTATAAGATTGATGGATTTCTCAAATGCATACAGCAGGGTACGTGAAGGATTCGCACTTAATCATCCGAATATAGTTTGATTTGAGTAAGTTACCAATAGTCAAGGTATGTAACTTAAGTGTATGCTCTCCATTATGCATCAGACCTGCTTTAGACATGCATGTTTCGTCTTTAGCCTAGACTCGTCAGTATAGCCTTGCGGTCTAACTGTTGCTTAATATTTGTAGACAATGTACGATGCCTCACTAACTCTGCTTTGGACATCCATCATCTTGAGAAATTTTGTATTTCACAATGTTTCGATTGATGTGGTCTTCAATCCTCATCGGGTATTATACTTTCCCCCAGTGCGGCCGATTGCGGTGATTCACGCTACCCAACGGATGTGTTAGCGCTGCTGAGTCAACTCGGTTTAAATGTAGTCTAGCGACGTTGCTCATTGTTGGCCGCCTTATTGGTTTAATTTCGAAGCTGGGTCTGCGGCAAGCATGGTTGTTGCTATATGCGATATCTTGCTACCGTTAATGGGAGGAAATAAAATGAAACAGATGGTGACTACATTTTTGGTTTTATTTTCTACAAGGCACACACATACATTAAATATTTACAATAAATACACACACGCCGCCTTCTATAAATATTCTAAAGCAATCTGTAATCGACTATTGCGTATATCGTAAGCCAGTTAGAAAAAAATGTGCTTAAACCTTACCTTGATTAACTATACGAGAAACTTGTACATACAGTTTGTTTATAGTTTATTGTGTATTGCACTAACTTTTAAATGTTTAAGATATAACTACGGAACGGCTTGAGTAATTTACAGTACGTTTCAGTCGAAACATTAAAGAATGTGACTGATTGTCAAAATGACGTATACCTTTTTGTCAGAGTTAAATTTGTACAGGTTTTTTTACCGTTGCAAGTCAAATACCTCATTATTTTTGAATCTACAAGATATTTCCTAAATTCTTGTATACTGCATGAAACAGAAATTAAATAACGATACTCTCACAAACATGTTTAGTGATGCCATTGATACACTCCCAGCCACTCTCAAAGAGAATTCCGCGAGCTTATGCTTCATTTCTACATGTCCACACTTCACATACGATTAAAATTTGTTGAAAAATTTCTCGAGTACGTATAGAATTATTGAAGGAATGGTATATAAGAAGTGAATGATGCATGTATACTGGCAGTAGTTTTTTCTGATATCTTCGCAATTACTAATTATATAAAAGAAACTTCCTAACGAGGTTCAATTTCCTCAGGAAATATGAGAGAAGCAGCACATATGTATGTGAATTTGTGTAGAGCATACATTTCCCTTTAGTATCATAAAATAAAAAAGTAAATGTTTGTTTCTATAGGAATAGAACATGTTCTATTGCCACACAATTTCAACACATTTACAAAATAGCTGGCTGCAAGCCAACATCATTTAATTGTTTTAGAGTGTCACTTTTTTGATAACTGTGAATGTTCAGGTTTATTCTTCCCGCATTATGAGATATTTGACTCTGAGGATATATAGAAATGTAACAACCAGCTTATATACATAAAATAATTATTGAAGAGTTCGCTTTTCAAAGTACCGAACTGTGTTTATTTATAATTGCATGAAAAAACTTCCACAATTTGAGCCTATTATATTACATACATTTGTTTTATATACACTTATATACAGTAAAACATTGATCTATCGGATCAAACTCTCTGAGACTCTTGTTCAGCAGCAGGTTAATGATTTTGTTGCTAGATAATAATACTTATGACATTATACTAGACTTCAGTAAGGGTCGGTATTATTGACCGAAGGTTGAGACTCAACTTAAGTTCAACCGCAACTTTCCCTATTATAAACGTCAACCGACGACTGAACCGCCAGTTAGGTGGCGTTTGATTGAACCCCAGGCTTCACCATGGTTCCAAAATGTCAACTAATAGTTGGAATTTCTTATAACCTAAATATCAAATGTTTGGTTCTCATCACGAAAACCCATTCCACTAATCTTCATCGTCTTGCCTATGGGTCTGTCAGATTGTACGTCCATTTTTTTGTTTATTTTTCTAGTGGTCTGTTAGCCTGTTCGATTGTCTATCAGTTGTGTCAGTTTATTTGTCTGCCTGCTTGTTTTGTCTATACATATGTGATTTTGATTATTTGTCTTTCTGTTATTCTGTTTGTATGTCTGTCGTCACTTCTCTCACCGTGTATTTACTGTGAGCGCTGTATCAACTTTAGTGGCAGGAATGTACTCTGCTATTATAATATCTACTTAAAAAAATCATCTCATTAATTATCGTCGGTTTGTCTGTTGTCATGCATGTCACTGAGTAATCTCAGTAGCAGCTGCATCGATTTTATGAATTTATTGGAGCGATATGGTACGTAGTCATGAGTAGGCAATGTTGCTATATTTTTGAACAGGCATGCATCCACGAAAAGGGTAAGAGAAATAGAAATAAATCATAATATCGCCAGAATACATTGTTGTATGTATTTAGAAGACCCGAAAATTGTTGGGCATCGTTGCAAGGATTTTTTGGAAGAGGTCATAAAATATAGACTTCCTCAAACCACTTTTGAATAAAAGTTGCACATTTTTTCAGTTGTACTTCAACAATTCAAGAATCTTAGACATTTTTTCTATTTTTTAAATTCACTCACTTATTGACATATCATTTTTGAGATGATAAAAATTTGTATTTGTACAGATTTGAAAATAGATTTGAATTAACTTCATTTATATTCGTATCGTTATTTTGTAAAGCCAATAACCGTTATGGAATGCTTAATTTAACCAAAAACGTCACACTTCTCTTCTCTCAAATATTTTGAGGATTTTTTATTGTTACCTGAAGCAGCAGTCTATTCTGAGTATATTAAAAAAACTATTTGGATTTTTATTTGTGAATAAATAAATATAATAGATTTATATTATTGTGTGTGAAGTCAAATGAGCATTTTTTTAGTTCGTTTTCAATATTTTTGTTTGCCTTGTTCAAATACGGTACAAAGATGGTTCAAACAGAACTAGAATAATTATCAAATGGCAGTTTATTATTTACTATATCGAAGAACAACATATCGTTTTGAAATATAGATGAAATGCATTGATGATAAGCTAATATATTTAAAACTTCAAGGTGTCACTGAAGATATGATGACTATCATGAATAATTATCATTTGGGCTTCCACAAATAAAATTCATGAATAACATTCATGCATTAAAAACGACATGAAACTGATTGAGTGCGTTGGTTAAATAATAAGCAATAAATCAACAGAAACATTTATATACAGAATAACTTCTTATTATGAAGATATGCCCGAATCAGTCTTAATAACAAATAATAGAAAGTTCGGTGAAGGAAGTACTCATGAGGTGGAACTGCAAAGACACTTAAAGCAAATTTATGAATAAAAATTTTGCGTTCGACTTTTACGTAACTGAGTCTCTGGAAGCTACAGTAATATACTTAACTTTAAAGACACATGTCATTATTAATTTTCACCATTATTCTCAATTATGAAATTGGTAAAGAGTTTTCGACAAAACTTTGGTATCATATACGGAGCAGCAGCTCTGACTCATCTTTGCGAATTGATATATTAAATTTATAGTAGAAGACTTACCTCCCCAAACTCAATCCTTACAACCTTCTAAAGCAACACATGTCGCAATTAAAAACATTGTCAGCCAACTGCGCAGTACCTTGCTTAACTGCTGCAGGGTTTCGAGTAAATTTTGGAAAATTTGGGAAATGTTTATTTGTCCTATAAATAATTGTATATGATGGTTGTTAATGATCGTATTATTTGAAAAAAATAGACAGTGCAAAATGAGGATAAACGGTTTGCTATTTTTTTTATCTAAGTATTATCTTAAATGATTGAGCGACTACAGGTCCACCTCTAAGATTTTCATGTAGACAAGGAAGTGAAGAAAAGGATATGGCCTTTTAGGCTTCCGATAAACTCAAGGTAGTGCGTGATGCGTGAATTTGACAGTTGCGGTTGCATACAACCAATCACAATCAAATGCACCGCATCCATGGTCTTGTCATTGGTGGCATGATGATGTGGCTGTCAGATTGACACATCAGGCAGCTCATCTCTTTGTGGTTATGAAGCTATTAGAAATGGCATGTTCATAAGCTATTCAGTTGATGAGAGGGAGGAATATTTTTAATATTATTAATATAAGGAGCATATCGTTAAAGATCTTCCACATATCGATAAATATCATTATGTATGAGCTAGGCCACACTTCGGTTTGCCGTGGTTGTTCTTTTACGCATGTTTTTGTGATTCAAAAATATTAATATAAAGCGTACACTAGACGAGTTTTGTCGTTACAGAATGGCAGACACCAAAAAGACGCATCATGTTATATTCGATCCAGCAGAGGATTCTTGGGAGTGCGGAGCTTTATCAAAATTGCCTAAAGTCCATACGCGCAATTTTAATCATAGTATCAGCATAGCTAGTGTTGGAACTAAAAAAAACATTAAATAATTTCGATTATTCATTATAACTTTTTTGCTTGAAAGCCCCTACAAAATCAGAATATTGTTGTCATCTTCCATCACATAGTGTAGCAAGTTAGTTTCTCCCATCGTCTATGTACATTTTGATTAAAAAAAAGAGGTTAGGTAACATATGAAGCAAATTCAAATTCAAGAATTCCAATAAAATCCCGGAAATGTAAAAACAGTTCCGAATCTGCTCGTTGATGGAACAGAGAAATGAAGATTATGATGTTTGATTCCGAATTGTTAGAACGCTAAAATGGGTTTGAACAGACTCAGTAAAGTTCATAGCCGTTCTGAAATTTTGTTGGAACTATCTCAATATATGACCTATTGAACTTCGCATACTGTTTTTTGAAAGCTCTTCACAAATATAACACCCGGTTAAAAAAAGTAAAGTGCGGCCTAGCACAAAGTTGAAAAAAGAATCGAACATTTCGAATGAACATATAGCAGTTCATGAGAGCAGTAGTGGTGGGGAGACTGAATCTGACAAATACCTTACAATCGGACGATTCTTCCAGATCCAGGAAACACTAAAAGTTTTATCATTTCATTCTCACGTTCCTCAACACCAATCTTCGTCTTCTGGACATAGAATGAGAATATGGAATTTTATATTCATTGCTCTCCAACAGGTCTATATTAAATCAAATCAAATGTGTTGATATGATAATATTTCAATAATGTCTAGGCTACGCTAGTGCAGTTTATACTTCCCAAGAGAAGTACTGCGATCGTAAGACGTCCTACTTTGAGATAATAAGCTTTTTGGACGTATTTTAATACCTACAGCACAATTAACTGTCATCGGTCTTCATATGAGACCGACGGTCTGTCTGTCCGTAGTTTTTGTCACCGATTTTGATCCACGTACGGTATGATAAAAACAGCACAATACTTACTGCCTTGTTCAACTTATGAAAAATTGACCATAAATACCAAACTAACAGCAATGCTGTTATTTTGATAGCTTAGTGGGACTGCCGAAGTTTCATTTTCTTGCAGTTGAATCACTTGTATCACCAACGAATTTTTGACAATTAATCTACCAACCCCTATAACCAACTTCGGTCTCCCCTATACCAGTACGTACTGGATAACATTGACTGACCTGATATGGTTTCATTACTGACTAATATATATATAATACTTTTATACCATAAGCATACTATCTTCATCCTTACAAAAGATGCTAGCTACATATTTTTACAATTTTATAGTTTTCTCAAAACTGTGTATATTAACTTATGTTGCACTGCTGGTGAACATTACTGAACTTTTATAATATCCAGATCTGTCCTGCAGAGGTGACTTCACCTCTCGTTCCGCTTGTTGCTGTCTGGACTTCCGTTCTGTCTCCAGTTCTTGGGCCAGAGAATCTGGAACAATGAAAATCAGTATTAGTCCAGGAAATATATTCGTAAATTCGTTGAGGGTTGAAATTTTCAGTAATGCATATGCATATGGGAAAGATATGATTTTATCTAATTCCCCAACCTCCTGATGTAATAATTTATTACTTTTAAGGCTATGAAAATACATCGAGAGTGAATATGTTCACAAAGGGTTTTAGTTTATAGAGAATTAGGAGCTTATTGCCTAGGTTTACGTCTTTGGAGGCAATGACCTCCAAAGTTATGATGTTTGCCTAATCTTTTGAACAATTTGTGTGATAGATGAATATTTAGAGAATGTCTCTAGCCTTATCGACTGCTTAATGAATAGTACAACTTGCGCGAACTAAATAAAACAGGAACAACCTAAACAAGTCACACTTCCCACTCAAAGAACGTATTAAGTCGCTATTCCCAATTCATATACATTTTTGCATATGAAAACGCCTTGACAGCGAAAATGTCCGCAATGAATCTATATTTCTCCAAAATTAGGAATTTATTACTTAGGTCTTAGGCCTTTCGAGACAATGATCATCAAACATGATGTTGGGTTATATATAAATGACAATATTGATCTAATTTAACCCTGCATGTGCTGAAAGTATATTTCTTGTAAATCTTAGTAAAACATTTCTTCATAGTAACCAAAAAAAACCTTCAAATTCTAAAGACATTCTTAGTTCAGGTGGAAAAGGTGTTCACCTACATTTTTGCTTGAAAGTTACAACAATGAGAAGCAAATTCACGGTCTCAACATAATGTACTTATTACTTATTTCGAATTTACTCTGTCCCTTTCGGAGAGTGGATGAAACGTTGGCTTGAAAGTTAAAAAAATAAAATTGGTCAAGCAGATATAATAGTACTTAACACACAGTTTCACAAATAAAACTATTTTCTTTGAAGCTTCCAAATTGAGAACTAAATATTCATAAAATATTCAAATTTACGCTCAGATAAGTCAAGATGGTTCAATAATTGCCCATGATTTGGAGTTTGGAATGATCTTAGATCCAAGTTCTAAAACCCATGCAGCGGAATCTTCAGGATCAGGCATTATGATGTTATCACTATTTTAGATTTGCCGATTTTTCGGGACGCGCTTGCTTTATTCTTAACATCCTGTCTAATATACATAATAAAATTTCCTGCCCAACATCACTTTGATTTGTAGGAATAGAAAAAAAGTCAGTTGTGATCCCATTGGGCTGTCTATAGGTTTATAACTCCCACGTTGGAATATCTCGGTGTTTGATGCTTTGTTGATATACCTAACAACTATGAACAACATTCTGATACCTGATGTGATTTACATTTTATTTCCTGTTAACCACATTTTGACCAATTGAAACTCATCTCGGAGTGTCGAACTCTATGAGGACGCTCATTGGCAACTTACGAAGTCAAAGGGTCTAAAACCTGGACTGCCTTGAAGCGAAAGACGA
The DNA here is from genome assembly GCA_949316355.1 of Bruchidius siliquastri. Lineage (NCBI taxonomy): Eukaryota > Metazoa > Arthropoda > Insecta > Coleoptera > Chrysomelidae > Bruchidius > Bruchidius siliquastri. The sequence continues at coordinate 18,437,153 of OX438536.1, read as the reverse complement.
GTCTAGGCTAAAGGCGAAATATGAAAGTCTATGTCAGGTCTGATACATAGTGGAGAGCATAACACTTAATTTCGTTTTGTTCCACAGTTTGGTGGATGTAACTTAGAAAAGGCATAAATTTGCCTAGCCGTAGCAGGGCCTGTGTTCAGCTTGAAAGTATATATAAGCGATTCTTACTTTGAATGTTTGTTGGGTGTCGTACTCCATAAGCGCTGTAAGGGCATTTCTGTCAACTCACATTGACCTTAAGATTTTATAAACTGTAATCATCCAAGGGTAAGCTTCCCGGTAGCTCCTTTTACAACGTTGAGATTCTTCAACGGAATAACTTTCGGAAGAGGCACTTTCGAGGTGCTGTAAGCTCAAGCTGGTGATGATGAGTCCGTTGGGGTTATTCAGTGTTCGTTTGAGGGATCCATTTACATTGTTGATTAATCCAAGTTGGATCGCAAGTTGATCTAATTGATCTAATTTTTTGCAGTTTCAATATCTTGTTATCATGTCAACATCAAAGATTATCTTCGACGTTCCCATCCCCAGTAAGAGCATCAGTGATTCACAAAAGCAAATAAACTGATGAACACGCACGTTTTCAAGCAATTCGCTCAGACTAGCTTTGGAGGTGCTATAAACGGAGGCGAGAGAGTTAATTTAGGGCGAGCGTTGGCGAGATGGCATTACATCAACTGTGGCACTGGCTTTGGTCTGGCCCGCGGCCATTTAGCGCGATGTTATCTTTAATGTCGCAATTTCTCGGCTCGTTGTTCCCTTGTCACCGGAGCCTCAGGATTCACGGCACACAGAAATACGGCCCCGACTTAATCCGTTTGTATTTCCTGCAGGATTTAATTAAGAAGTTTTTAGTAAGTCGGGTCTCCGCGCCGCCCGCGGGGTCTCTCCCGTACTGCTATAGTATTTATAGAGTAAGATTTGGGGAGGCGAAAAGGGGTGCTCTGAAATTAGGTCTGTTAGCGGATTATTTCTGCGTTTCATTAACATTTCACTGTATTGTGTTTGCAATGGTCATTCTTATTTAGTTTTGTTTAAGATTAGGCTTTCAGCATCCTCCGTCGTAGCTTCAGATTGATGTTATCATTGCAAAGTAAGAATTGGAAACGGATTAAAAATTTGTTAAGCACGTATAACATTTGACTTGTCACTGTTATTACTTCCCTCGAGGAGTTAAATAAAATCAAAAACATCTCTCTGTTTGATTACAAACTACCCCCTTATAGATATTGCCGTTGTTACAAAAAATAATCTCCAAATGAGTTTCAATATCTGTTGTAAGTTTGTGAATGATAATTGGATATATGAACGTATTACAAGGCAATGTCTTAAAATGAGAATTGGAAACCTGTATAAAGATTGACTACTAAGTTTTAAAGATAGCCTCACGTAAATGCAGAAAGCGTTTCGCGCTTCATAAGCGCTGCGAGAGGATAAATCTATATTCACATTGACCTCAAACGCTGTAGAACAAAGGTCTTTAGACTGTTTTCCCCAGATGCGAGCAGTACTGAAGCGATGGTCTGACCTGGGTTTTGTAGATTAATAGCAGCAGCTCCGGAAAGTACAATTTCCTGGAGCCGAAGAGAACCACAGGTTCTGAGACCCCGACCTAGCCAGTCCGGCAACATGATCAACATGAGTTTTATGCAGGGTTATAAATTTGAAAAAGCTTTCATATCTAGCAAATGAATTTACACCCGGAGTTATTATGTCCGGACAAATTCATGCAAACATTCAAAACTTTGATGATGCGCGTGTACCGTATCCTGGAGTAAGTATTTAATCAATGAGTTTGGAAATTATGTACACATGAGTATGTTTTTCCACAAAATTAATAGAATAAAACTTAAAGGGGCCTGTGAGCTCTGGTAAAATTGATTGTTGCTTATAATTTTCAGTCTAAATGCTCACCCGTAAAAGGTACACATTTGAACACAAATATAGTTTCAAACAAAAATGGCGACATTTTAAATTCTCCGCACAATGGTAATTGTAACTGTCTTTAACCCTCAACTCCTAAACCCTCAAATTGAGAACCCTTCCATAAACTTCTTAAAGCTTGTAGGGACCTCTGAAATGTCAACCTTTTTTTTAATATTTATATAATTACTTTTTCACTAAACGTTTCGGCCGATTCCTAAATATGAAAAAGCAGCAAGTTTCGTGAGCATTATTTAAAACCAAATATAATTATTGAATGTACTTCACTAACGTTTGGTATATTGGAACATCATTTTTCAGTATACCAAACGTAGATTATGATTGAATTCAGTAATCATGCGTGACTTCAACTAGTTAGTATAATAAATATACTGAAACGGCAATGTTGGTCAGAGATTCAAAATGTTCGTTGGCATCTCCACACATTCTCACTCCGAGGCTAGAGTTATCAGAAACCAATCAATCCTCATAAAGCCGTTGATATTCCTGAGGGCGGCATGTGGCTTGGGCGGCTGGTATGTTCGTACGAGCAAGTTGGGGCGTATCCATTAGGAGGGCTTCCGGCCTTCGCCGACGTTCTGCCGCGTCTTACCTCACTTCCGGAACTTGGCCTCCGGTCCTGCCGAATAATTCACCGCCAACTTGCCACTTTAAGCCTTAATGAATAGGTAATTAGTTGATATTTTGCTCGGCTTCCTCTTGTCCATGCGGACGGCAAGTCCGTCCACAACTATGTATACCAACCTTACACGTGTATACAGGGTGATTGGTTTTGGACTTCGACTACCTATATAATTTTGATCTCCACGACGTTTAGTTTAATTGAATTGGCCAAGCTGTTCCATCGATAGCTATTTATACTGTTATGATTGGTTCAGATGGCGTTCGTGTTGAGTGGCGTTGTTTTCTGCTAACATGATATGGTCATTGCATGTCAGGTTCGTATTTGAGTTCACCTATTGGTTTTATTTATACGCTAGGTTTGCTACAAACATGGCCTTTGTTGACGATGAAAGCTGCCTCCTTGAATGCTTGTTGATACCATGCAGTTCTTTGTCTATGACCTTAGCGTCGATATTTTATAGTGTTCTGTTCTTGCATGGTCAGCTACTGCAGATTTTTGAGTCTCTGCTTACTAGGTGTTTAGTTTCTACTCCCAAATTCTTACATCTAGTGGCATTTTCGTTTCTCCGACGTATACTTTGGCTCATTCGCATGCGGATAAGTTCTTTTAGCGCCGATTGAGTGTCGAAAATACTCCTGCCACTGTCAAATGAAGTATAAACGATTCCTTTCTTGGTTGATGCTGGGTAGCTTGAGGTGTGATGCAGGGATTTACCTACATGCATTTGCTTATTGCGTACTGTAATTTCTATTGCGTTGTCTCCTGTAGTTACTATATAATCAAATAAATTAAAAGCAAAAAAAATATCTTACTTACAAGCTTTTATTTGAATGCCCTAAAAAGAATAAAATAAACTCCAATGAAACGTTCACTGTCAACGTCATTACACAATTTATATAATTAAAAAGTTTGTCGCGAAATTTAAATACTCGCATTAAGTTAGTTTAAAAATTTTGAAAATTAAAATCAATCAGATTAAGTTATATAATTTACTTGTTTATCTACACAGGTAAATCTCGACAGAAGCACTTATATCATATAAATTGTGTAATGACGTTGTGTATGCAAATATTCAGCTCAATCGGTTGAAGATATCTGCCCCACAATTTCAAGATTCCACCGAACAAACATAGCTACATAGTTACATAGTGACATAGTTACATAGTTACATAGTTACATAGTTACATAGTTACATAGTTACATAGTTACATAGTTACATAGTTACATAGTTACATAGTTACATAGTTACATAGTTACATAGTTACATAGTTACATAGTTACATAGTTACATAGTTACATAGTTACATAGTTACATAGTTACATAGTTACATAGTTACATAGTTAAATAGTTACATAGCTACATAGTTACATAGTTACATAGTTACATAGTTACATAGTTACATAGTTACATAGTTACATAGCTACATAGTTACATAGTTACATAGTTACATAGTTACATAGCTACATAGTTACATAGTTACATAGTTAAATAGTTACATAGCTACATAGATACATACATACATTGCAAGTTAAATAAAAGCTTATGAAAATGGCAGCTTGTTGCTGCTCTCGTCTTCTTTCGTAAACGTATCGATGATCTAACACTGTTCAAATGGTTGGAACAGTTCAATCGGTTGTCTCCGTGGTTCCATATTATGAACATATCTTTCACTTAATGAAGCAATGATTAGATAGAATAAGTTTACAACGATGGTATCTTGTCGAGTCAGCATTTCTTTTTCACGCGCCAATGGGGGAGAAAGTGTTTTAATGGCGAAAATATTGGAGTTCAAGACATTGTCTTTTTATGACTTATGGATCACAAAAAGGTATATCACCCATATCCTTTAGCCGGTTTGTCTGTGTGTCAGTCCGACAATGATTCAAATATGAATCGAAATGCATCACTCAAAGCAAAAGAGTTTTATTTGTGAAACTGTGAGTAAATTACACAATTATTTCATCTGCTTGATGGAAAAGTTTCACCAAGTAAGAGCATCTACAATTTACATGTCCGTATTTTGTCCAGAAATCCTTGGCTCTAATATAATTCGGAAAGTACTTCTCGGGTTTTGATGCAATTTTAACTATGGCACAGAGGACGAAAGCTTTATAGTTATTTAAAATCGGTTTCACTATCATGAAAAAACTTAAAAAATAAAAAATAGCTCAAACATCGTCTTTGGATGATTCTAGGAGCCCGATTCAATTTTAAGAATGTTAATCAAAAATTTAAATGTCACGTGAAATATTAGTTAATGAACTGATATCACTACGTGAGAAGCACAGAGTTAATCTACTTGACGCCATTTTTCGGTATCTGTATATATGTTGATGATCAATTTCAGTATCACCCTGTATGAAGTATATACTGCTGGATACGTATTCCGTTGAGCCGTCTTGGGAGCCATTACAAGACCCTACCCCGGACAACTTTGTGCTATTGTTCTGCTAAGGAAAGGATTTCAATTGAATTAAGCACTAATCAGAGGAGATTATTATGGATCGATCGGGACTCCTACGCTGGCCCTTTGCTCCTGAGGGACCGCTAGCTTCTTTAGTCGGTTAATAGACTAGTGTAATGTAGGATACTATTTATCTTCGGGGCTCAGTATAGAACTTCAGGATCACACGTTGTTAATGTTTGGGACTATATACCTATATACCTTTTGGGGCACCTTGGAACATACTACAAGTTGGTTAAGGTGGATCCAGATGTTGCTTCGGTCTGACAAGTGTGCAAACTGTTTTTCTGCGTCTCAAAAAACTTTTGTACACACACGTGCAAAATATATGGCGTCCATATTTCCCTACACTTTTCACGAAAACTTCGGAGACCACATAATCCTCAGCAATTTTGGTTATAAAAAATATATCTATGTGTGTCCTAGTTCTGAATAGGCGAAGCATATTCTCACGAAATTACTCAGCAAACCATATTTCTGCAGAGATCAAAGCTTATGCATTAGAACGAGAGAAGAAAAATCGCAACTATCGACTTGTGACTCTCATATTCATTATGCTCAAGATCATGGATACTTTCATTATCGTTTAGCTTGTGAACATCATAGTTATCCATATGTTGAGCAGATCGATTGAGATTCATGGAGAGACTCGACTCGTCACGCTTGATATCTCAGGGGCTTTTGATAGGATGAAGCATGAGATACTTCCTCAGAGATCAATCTTTATATGTGGTGCGGGATGGATGTGCTCCCAATGTATTTACCATCAACGCCGGTATTCCTCAGGGATCAGGCCTTTCGTATACGCCTTTCTGGTTAAAGTCGACGAATTGTTTTACATTACATATAATCCAATTTTCAAAATGAAATACAAGGCTTAAAGAGCTGTTTGACTCTAGTGGGGATGCCACAAATACAAAAGCGTTGCTTAGCTCCGCCAGTCGGTTGAATAAAATTGGTCTAGCGAGGCATAAGTTTACCTCCTCCATCTGCTTGCTCTTAAACTCTAGTTGTTCGAAAGTTTTACTGGGTAGTTTAAGTGCTATGCCGTAGTCCTTGGTCACTAAGAAAATTGATGCTGGATCGAGAAAGTCTTAGCAAACATATAATTTGGTCCAAGATGGGACCTAACTTAGTTAACCACAGTTAAAGTTTCAATGCATCTTACTAATTGGGAGTATGTTAGGAAACTTTGAAACTACCAGCTTATCTAGTTGCAAGACAAAAATATGAAAATGAATGTGAGAAAAATGAATCATGGAAAACAGTATTATTTATTAGATTAATCTAACTTCTTATCCTGTGATTATGTCTCTGGTTTTATTAAACTTTACTGGCCGCTAATCAGAGCCACATGTGATTGATGAAATATTTATACTAACGTTGCGGCTGCTCCGACAGCAAATACAAAAAGAATACTACTTATTAGGTTTTCGCACTTTATCATAACTGATTAAATTTATAAGAATTATCCAGAATCCATGTTGTGGGTTAGAAAAACACTAGCGACAAATATTTTCTTCCAATTTTTATAATTATTAGTTGAGTCTCATTTACAGGTTGCAGTAGAATCCAGAAGAAATCTGTCAAATGACTCAATGACTGAAATCCGTTTTTGATGAAATAATAAAAAAAATATTACGCCAATAATGTCAACAGCAACTCATTAAATACTACTGGACAATGCATTCTTTGAAAAACACAACAATCTCATTACATGGATAAATTCTAGTATGAGTAAGGATAGTCCGCTTTTATATTTTCCAACCTTGATTCCCTGTCCTACCTTTATCTCATTTTCTCTTCCGTTAAAAACCGTCAGTCCTCATTTTCATGGTTCATACGCATTCTAAAGCTACTGGTGTTGGATGTCTTTTGTGGTGATGAGAACAACAGTAAATTGGCTGTTTGATATCTCCCGCTGCATTGATGTCTGCATGTTTAAAATCGACCGACAGGTAGACGGAATTGGTTGAGGGTGATTAAAAACGGATCATTTCATTATGCCAGATGGGTTCTTTTGTTGTGCTACGCGCCACAATGCTAGAGCGAAGCCGTATCCAAAATAGAATAATCGGTCAGTATAGGGATCTTTACTGCTTTATGTGTGCTGAAAATATAATTTGTTACTGTATTGTTGTTGGAGAAGGTTAGCGTCGCGCACGGTGGCGCTGCCCATTGGCATTTTACAAAATCAAGGTCCTAACACTTGGACTGCCTTGAAGCGATTAGCTTTCGACATCCTTCAACAAGGGTGCAATGATTTATAGCGGAATCCCTACCGTTATCTCTTATAGGCATTCCTGCTTCAGTTGATTGAAAATATTGGTCAATTATACGCTTATCCTGCTAATTCTTTTCAAATGAAACATAGCCTGATTTACCAAATTTTTATACACCACGCCAACTTGCATTCATATAAAAAACATCGACCTCTGAAGATACTAGCCACGCGTGCTTCCAAAACGTGAGGACATTCTAGCAGACGACGGCATAAAGAATTCTGTACAGTTGTAAAAATATATTGGAGAATATTGTGAATTGTTAAAATTTTAGCGGCAAATGAATATTCGATTCGATTTGATTGGACTTATTTCACAGTAAGATCGCTAGGCTAGACAGACGAGTCTAGGCTAAAGATGAAACATCATTCATTACATGCAATGTGGTTTGAGTCTCATATATATTACAGTCTGAATAGTTAGATTAGTAGTTTGTGAGCAGATAAATCTATCTGATTCATGGAAAATGCAAAAAAGCCTCGATAAAACATTTCTGTAACAGGTTTGCTTAGTTCAAGCGACCAAGAGCTGACAATCATAACTCTTTTCATAATATTTTCTCTGTCATGCGGTTAGATAAGAGAGTTTCCGAGTTCTGTATTCAATCATCTTTGATATTTGGAGCTGCAATTAGAAGTGATTTTCAATGAATCTCAATTAACGGGTCTGGAGGATATTATCTCTATTTACCGAGTCCCCGGATGAGTCCCGTATATTTCGGGGATTCTGTCTCTATAGAAACATGACAAACTAATAAAACTTTGTTAAGAAGGAATGTTGAATATCATTCGTATTGTCACCTTTCAAACGTATTGCTTCAAGAACTTCTAAACGTATTGCTTCATGAAAATAAATAATGAGACAAATTTATTAAAGTGCGAGCATTATATTGTCATCGGTCCTTGATAACTGTGCAAAATTTAAAATTAGTCTGACGTTTGGAAGTGGATGAAAATAGCGTTCGAAGATTCTGTAACAAACATACATACATACATACACGTGAAGCTAATATAAAGCATGTTAAAAAATCAACTTCCTGCAGAAAAAATGTTATCAATACATTTCGCTGGCCAATAAAGTATTTACATTCAACTAGATCTAATTAAATTAGTTCATCGATAACTGGAAAGCAAATATTTTGGATTTAATACGTTTTGCTCAGTTGCTCCTCAACTGTCAGCGTCGACCCCGTTGCCCCTGAGGGCACAACGAAATCTGGCGCCTAGTGCTTAAGCGCATTAGAATACGTGTCGCAGAAAGAGGGGTTGGAAATATACACACACTCACACAATTTTCCGTTTATTTAGTTACAGCGAAATGACTTCACTTTGTAGTCATAGAATCGCCGTCTCATTTCACACACAACGACAATAATATCAGAATTTAAATCGTTTTCGCCTGGAGCGATAGAAGGGGAGAGAGAACGTTCAAAAGGAATTCATTTCGGTTTGGTGATTACGTATATTAAGCAGGGTGACAGGTTCAAGTCAGAAAAGATTTATATTGTATGTTAGTGTTGATTTCAGTTACTATGACTTTATAATAATTATATGAGCTTTGATCCAACTCCGTTTGTAAATTTGATTTATTGCTAATTGATAATAAGGTGCTGCGCCACAGAAACGGTTTGAAACTCCCAAAAAGCTGGCTAAAACTTTAAATTCATGTTGGTTGATTTGAAATTTCTTACTCACTTTCAGCACCCATCTCATCAAATAATCAAATAAGTATAGCTAATAGGTCAGCACCTAACTTACGATCATATTTAATAAATGCAAAGTAGAAAGAACAAGTATGCGTAAGTCAGCTGTTTATAGGATTTCATGTTCCTTCTGTAATGCTGTTTATATAGGTCAAACAGCTAGAGGATTTACAACAAGGTATAGAGCACATATAAGTGCCTTCAAAAACCACCATCCAGAAAGATCAAATTTTGCCAAACACTTACTGGATTGTCATCATAAAGTTGGAAACGACAATAGAATGAGTGTACTTCATACTTGTAATAAATAAAATACACAAATAACTTCATGGAAACATTAGAGATTCAAAAATATCCGCGGAACCTTGATTTCATTGTAGTATATGGACAGGCTGATCTTTTAAACACAATTTTTATCGATGCACTTCTATAAGTTTCCACCTATTTGTATTCTAGGTTAACTTACTCCTGAAATATCTTAAGTTATAGAATGTATCAAGAAGAATGAAATAGCTCAAGGAATAAAATATTTTAAAACATGAATTATCTTAAAAAATCAAATAGTTTATCACATGAAATATTTTAAGGACATATTGACGGCGATGGTTAAGGTTTTGTAGGGGTTCCCCTTAACAGTAGTGTAAATGCAATCGCAAAAAAAATATTTCCCTCAAGACAGACACAAGAAAAGAAAAAATAATTTAATAGAAAAATAGCTAGACAGGATAGATAGCATGCTGATTGGAGAGCTCTAGTTTTGTATCCATGATGGGACTAGTTAGTTAGTTGACAAATAATCTTGGTAGCCTTGTTAGCAGTCAAATCTGATAGTCCGACGATAAATGTAAATCGAAGCGCGTCACTGAAAGAAAAAGAGTTTTATTTGTGAAACTGTGAGTTAATTACACAACTTGTTATCTGTATGATGGAAGAGTTCCACCTAGCCAGAGCATCTACAATCCACCACATATTTCATAACATAATATAGTTGCATATCAGATTCGACGTTTTTAGGCTCACTGATTACAAATTTCATGTCACACTAACAAAAATTCACCCTTTTTCCCGTTAATGACCACCCCTAGGCGTAAAATAATGTATTTTAATAGCGTTGGAATCTATAATTAATCAATACTAACTAACTAATTTTATAAAAGAAAATTTAATAAGAAACTTATCCAACGAGTCTTCAGTTTATCCGTTGTCAAACACTCCATGGTCTATGAATCCTCCATATATGCACTTTTATCATTCATTATTTAGGATAGCTGTAGTAACAGTTTTACAACATATAAGTATAGGACCAGGCACTCACATACAAATAAGTGAATTACGACGGGAATTGCGGAAAGTAGCACCTATTTTTTGTATTTTTCTTATTGTTAGACCTTTTTTCGCATAATGTCTCATTGAACAACGCGTATTATCTCGGAAACATAATTTTCAAGATGATTCTTGGGGAGTGGTTGTAGCAATTTATTGTTAGTAAGTTAATGAAAACCGATACATTCCAAGCTCGAACACAAACTCAATGACAGTCAATAACTGCAAATCCAGTGGTACATCCTCCAAATTCGAGATGAAAAAATTTTCACCATGAATTGTCATTTGTCCACTTTTATTGATTCTCATCCGAAAGGTTCAAATTTTCTTTCTCTCTTTTTTACAAAAACGATACCTTCAAACTCGTATAAGTTAGGGAAAATTTAGAAAATTTATAATCCAACATCATAACTTTGAAGATCTTATTCTCCAAAGGCGATACTTGGTTACAAATAAATTTTGAAAAACTAAAATCCTTTGTAGACATTTTTACTGTTATAATTGGTAAAGTCATACAACATTAGGTGATTTTATACAAAGAATTGGAAATTTCGGCTTACATTGCTTGTTGAGGGAGTAAACTAGTGTCAAAATTTTATAACAGTCATGAAAACAAATTTACAAAATTGAATGATTCATCTGCTAAGCCATAACATTCAGTAATCGTTTCTCTGTAGAAGCTTCAAGTTACAATATCAAATATTTTTACATCTTTCATCGAATTACAACTGGCGGTACTTATTTCAGATACAAATACAATAATAATGTCAATCGTTTTTGCCTGGAGCCCGAGCAAGAGGAATTTATTTCAGTTTGATGATTACGTATATTACTGTTTATGCTAGGCCAAGGCAGGTATATCATTCCGCTTGTTGTGATGAATTCTTTTCCCGGTGTGCAATTAGAGATGTATCTCGCCGCAAGGGCGATGTGGAGAATTTTATATTTTACGTTTCAATATTATATTTACAGGGGCAATACGTGATAGTGTTGATCTGATATTTTGAATTTAACTGATATAGCAAATATCTTGATTACGTAATGTGTACATCCGTAATACTCGTTCTTGTCAGACAAGGACCAAACATACAATCGGCATATTCTATTTCGCTTAACACTAAGGCATTGGAATATTGAAAGAGTACAAGGCTTTTTAATTTTTAATTTTCCATAAGAGCTTAGGACTATTTTTGTTACGTCGTGAGTAGAAAAGCACACCTACATCTTCAATTTGTAGCTTATGGTTCAGAGTTTCACAAATAGACAAAATAACTACACTATTGTTAAAATTTCTATACTTATATTTGAACGTGATAACTGTGGATTTTTTTGGGTTCATGTAGGTCTTGTGATAGTTCAAGAGTTGCCTTGATTGTTGTCATTAAAATCAGGTATAAATATAATTCTACCCAATATTGAACCTTGTGGGATTTGTTTGGTTATATTTCGTCTCGATTATTTTTATTTTTCTATCTTGACTATTTGTGACCTACCTGACAGATAGTCGGTGAACCAAGTAAGCGATGATACAGAATACATAAAATATGAAACTTTAGCCAATAGAAATTTATGATTAGTGCAATCGAAGGCCTTGGGCATGTCTAACATAATATATTCTACTGTCTTCAAATCGTCGTTAGAGATGTCGACCAAGGCAGACACTGTGCTATGAGGTCTGAAGAATGACTTTTCTCACATCACTTGGTGAGGATACGCCTTCTAGTATTCTCTGTATTGGCGATCCTTAGTGTTATTATGCGAAACAGCCCATTTGAACATCTGCCATAATAATAACTAAAAAATATAGAAAGATCAGCCATCCTGCTTTGACGTTCTAGACTATGGAGGTCGTTTATGAGGTCAGGCGCATCCACTAGACGTATTGCGCGATGGTCTGACCTAGGACTTGTATAGTGGCAGCAACATGATCGTACCATGACATGTTGTTACTGTTCCAAATGGTTGATGAATCCGTTGATTTTTTAGCGCGATTATTTTTCTATAACTATCGTGTCTATTATTTACAGTATTATTCACCTTATCGCCCATGTTGGAATATGGACGGTGTTTGAATATGCTTTTCACGCTTAATTAATATTACAAATATGAATGGCATTCTGCTATCTAAATAAACCACTTTCTTCTTTTTGTTTTACTACAGGGCTTCATTTAGGAAGATTGTGGGTATTAACAACCATCTATTCACCAATTTTCTTCTTTTGTTAGGACAGTTAGCACCAAAATGGATCTTGTCTGTATAATCAGAGAAGCTATAAGTACTTATTTTTGGATTCTAAATTACATTGGTTTCATTTACTACTTTAGTGAAATTAACATTGCAGCGAGGTAAATTTGTATGGTCCTAGTATGTTCTGTGTCTAGCTTGGAAGTAAACAGATAATTATAGCTTTGCAAGTGTGTTGGGTGTTGGGACAGAGAGGTGAAAGAATTAGTGTCAAGCGTGATGTTAAGCAGGGATGTGTACTTTCGCCCTTGCTATTCAACATAGTGCTAGACTGCTTAATGAGAAAGGTGTGTGATGGTCGAGGAGGCATTAGATGGGGAATGATGGGTAGCCTTCAAGATCTGGATTACGCTGATGATATCTGCCTGATATCGCACAATATTCAAGACACAAAAAGGAAGATTGAAGTCCTTTAAATGGAAGCAGCAAAAATGGGTCTAAGAGTAAACGTGAAGAAGACAAAAGAAATGAGAATTAATATAGTCAACCAAGAACCTCTCCTTTTTTACAACGAAGTGATAGAAAAAGTTGACTACTTTGAATATCTAGGCGGTATAGTTAATAACACACGAGGGACAGATCACGATATTCAACAGCGTCTACTGAAAGCAAAAAGAGCATTTGGCTCCCTTAATAAAATTTGGCAATCCACCACATACTCAATCAGAACCAAATTGCGCATTTTCAATAGTAACCTGAAATCAGTGTTATTGTATGGATGCGAAACATGGGAAAGCTCAAAAGCCAATGAGCAAAAACTCTAGGTTTTCATAAATAGATGTCTACAGAGGGTCTTACGGATTATTTGGCCAAGGAAAATATCGAATGAAGAACTGTGGAAAATATCAGGGTTGAAGAATGTAGGAACGGAGATCAGACAGAGAAAGTGGAATTGGACAGGTCACATTCTGCGAAGAGGAACAGAAGAATCGGTAGCAAGGAGCAGACACATTGGAAGACCCAAAGTGACCTGGAAAAGAACAGTTACAGACGAGGCAGGAAGAATGGGCAAGAAAGACATGGAGTGAGATAGAAGCGCTTACGAAGAACAGATGAGACTGGCGTCAGTTTGAACAGGCCCTATGTTCCTTAATGGAATGATGGAATGATATATAAGTGTGTTGGGTAGCCTATATAAAACACTACATGTAGCACATAAAATATACCCCCGTATACATATCCCGATATACAATCGTAGAAATACATGTGAAATGAAAGGTTCAGCATGGCAATAAAATATTAAAATGTAAAAACGTGTTGCCCAAAGGGTATGCAGATGTACTTAAACGGTTACATATGAAAACGCGGTATTATTACGAAACGCTATAAAATATATGGATTAGTCGTTCAGTGATGTATTGCTGTTATTAAAAAGCGTTGCTCTTTATTTCCAATTTTAAGCCTATTATATCGTTTTTTCATATGAGTTTACTGAAATTCTATTAATCTCTATTGGCATTTATTGCTGAACACCACATTTATTCTATTGATGTTGTTATGGTATAATGCACAACTTGTCCGATAAAATTGCTCGTTTCTCGTTCGGTCATGATTGAAGGAGCATATTAGCTTGTTTCACGTGTGATCGCAACAGAGTCCGAAAAAAATGGTTTTGTATTTTCTAGTTGAAAGATATCGAATGTACGGATAGTACAACTTGTTAAAGATACAAATATGCGTGAACTAAATTAAATACGAACATGCTAAACAATGGAATTGAGCCACAATTCCCAAACTAGCATTACCTAATTTTATCTTTGAATTGAGAAATAGACAATTTCAACTTTAAACGTTTGATGTAATTGAAATTTGATGGCCATCTACCAAAGGTTTCAGCATAATTTGAAAAGGTATAGAGTAAAAATACAATTTTCGAAGGTATTCGTATCAAGTAGATTGTAGATGCTCTTACTTGGTGGAACTCTTCATGCAGATAAAATAATTGTGTATCTGCATGAAGGTATTCATGTATTTGAAATTTAATTCTATGAATAATTGTGCGGACGTAACGAAACGTGTTTTGAAATTGAGTTACTAACAGTAACTTCTAAATATATTTGAAGCTCATTAGAGGGATCAAAAAAAGCCACAGACTATGAAACTGTGTTAAATACACCATCCTTCCATCTGCATGATGGATAGTTTAGATAGAATAAATTATAATATTTGTAATTTGTTTCAAGTGCTGTTTCAGCCTTCCATTGGCTATACAATTATTAGCATCACGACATTTCAATTTATTCACTATGTTCAATCATCTTCAGATGAACTGAATCAACACAATATTGGAATAATATCATACATTATCAGCTTCAGGATACTAAACAAAGTAAAAAGAAGGTGTGACGCCTCCTCAATTGAACCACCACAACGCCTGATACAAATTTCAAATATCATCAGAAGTCACACTGAATTCTTATACAAAAGATCCTATTCGGTTTTAATTACCGTTCACATATCGAACCTGGTGGACAGTACCTACAAAAGACATTTAACACCGGTAGCCGTAGAATTCGCATGAAAACGAACCATTGGTGGTTTTTAATGGACCCGAAGGGACTGAACAATCGAAAACGACTACTCATTCTTGAGTTTAATCTCGATATTTAACGCCTGTTAGGAGTAATAAAATACACTCTGGTATCGCTGAGAGAGTGAGATTGTATCCGATTCCATTTGAAAGGATTCAATTATGTATCCTGCTTTTGTGCATGTGGAGAGACCTTCTTCAGTTAATACGAGAGGGAATAACAGTGATCCCAAAGTGGAGTGTTGATATTCAGACGACAAAGAGGATTTGTACTTATGGGATATTGCTTTTGTTTTGGTTTGAGAGCTACTTGCGTTTGAATGCAGTCTTGCCAATGGTAACTTGGTATTGGGAAATAAATACGTATTCGAACAGATATTTTCTATCAATACGTGGTAGTGAAAGTGCCTTGTTTTATCCTATACTTGAACTGGTTGCTAATGTTTCGGCTGATTCGGTAGCCTTTATCAAAGTATACAATATGAATCAATTACATTTTGAAATTAAAATGACATTGAACTGTCTCTCAGGAAATAAGACAGCCTTATAGCGGGAAAACGGTGCGTTTTTTATGAAAACGTTCAGATGAAGGTTCTTGAGTGTTATGTGGAAGAGTTAATGATGACTTTTATTTTCGACATTGACAGCATTTGCAAGTTTTTTTCAACGATGTTTTTTTAATTTGAACATACATTTTTCTATTGCAGTATCTTAATCTACGAGAAAAAACAAATACCTCTTGTGCAAAATTTTTTTCTTAAGTAAATTAACTTGAATTTTTTTCACCTTCCTTCCATTACAGAGAAAGGGCGTGTGAACACTGAAGCACAAGTTGTAGTGAGATAATTGAAATCGATCTCAGATATCACAATAAGTAGTACCAGGTTTCTCATTCATCATAAATTTTGATTGGTCGTTAATTAAAACCACAATTCTGATGTCTTGGCAGGTTCCAATGAAATATGAATTGTAGCGACAACCACAAGATAAGTTTCGAGGGTGATATAGATCACAACTTTCTCAAAATCTATAGATAAAACGATTAACCGATTTAAGAAAAATTAATATTCCAACAGTTTCTAAAAACAATATCAACTAGACAAAGTCAAAGAAAAACTACGATGACGTTATCCCAATAATGATTTTGACAAACACAAACCAACATAGTGGAGATGAATTGAAAGTAAAAAATTATTTTGGAAATAAGTTTTTATTGAAATGCGCTAAAGAATAGAATAAACTTTTCTTCTAAAACTTCCACTATCAACTCATAACGTCATTACACAATTTATATGATATTTGGGCTTGTCGCTAGATTGAGGTTCTCGTATTTACGTAGTTTGAAAGTTAAAAGAATTAAAATCAATCAGATCAACTTATTCAATTTACTTGTTTATCTACATAGGTAATTCCCGCGACAAGTTTTTATCATATAAATTGTCTAATGACGTTATAAATTGATGGTAAAAGTTTTAAAGGACAAGTTTATTTTATCATTTTTAGCATTTAGATAAAAGCTTGTTGTTGAAAAAGTATTTTCCTATCAATGTATTTTCCACATTTTTGTTATCACTGGAAACGTCTGCAAAAATCCCAGTACACCAAAATTTCAGACGGGTTGCAGCAACGCAGTTCATGATCACCATCTTTTTTTAACCCTAATTCGTATTCTCAGCAACTCCTTTCATTTGTTACACTTTTTGTAGGAAAGCATAAAAAACTTAGTCCGCCATGTGTAGAAGTCTGCCATATTGGATTTAGAGTGACGTCACTTTATTCTTCGAGTTTCTAAGCATGCTCTTTAATTTGGTACCCATATTGTAGCAGTGCATTAAAACGTCCGCCATCTTGGGTGTTCCGCCATGTTGAATTAAGAATCACACCGCTAACCATGCATTGTGATCCAAACTAATCAGGTATACAAAATTTCAGATCAATTCAAAATTGGGTTGCAAGATTCCACCGAACAAACATCGCTACATAGAAACATACATTGCAAGTTAAATAAAAGCTTGTACAATAATAAGTTGGACTGCTGCTGTTTCTAAACAGCTACCGGTATTACGCCACCTTTGTGTGAATGAATTGGAGGTAAATTAATTGTATGGTGTCCCTACGGTACCATTTTGAGACTTGGTGAGCAGGTAAACGGAATTTTTAGAATGTAATTAAAGTGGATTCATTATATCTGATGGATTCTTTTATTTAGAAATGCGAACTAATTTTTCAATGAAGTAGTGGCTGATATTGAAGAATTAGATACAGAACCAGATGCTTTTGTAGTAAATTCTCCGTGTATAATTGAGAGAAGGAGCTTCTTGCATTGTTAAGGATATATAATATATTTTCGAGATATCAATCGGTAACGAAATAGTTAAGCTTTCAGCTTCCCTTTTGAAGTAACTTAGTTTATATAGAAATTAAAGATAAGATTTTTATGTTTAATATTTTAGTTATGCATTTTTTCCCCTTTCCGACATATTTACTATTACTAGAAAATAATCATCAACCACAGAAAAATATGATTTCGAGAAGCTGATGAACAGTCCTAAAAAACCATCAAATCCATGACCAGGAGACCAGTGGATAAAGTACGGACGCGTGTAGTATATCGGTCAGAGCAACGTTGAACGCCTGGCATACTTGGAATACCACACATGAAGTAATTCAAAAAACAGGTTATTTAGCTTTGGCACAAGTCTTTGTGGTCGGCGCTCTTCGGATATGCTGTTTTTGTCTCGGCCGAAAGCGAAAAAGCACTCCTTGACAAATCAAATCTTCGTTATACTGACAATCGAGTTCGCGTCTGCCTTGTTCGCTTTGCGGTTGATACTTTCCGTAATACAATTTCAGGATAGACATCAAGAATAGAGACAGATTTTTTTACGGTACTTTTAGGACTAGCTAAACAGAACATAATCTGAGTAATATCAAATGGAAGTTGAAGAACATAACTTTCATAACTTGGTGTAGAATCGTGCTTCACTATAGCATTGTACAGACATGACTAAGTTTATTAGTTAATAAAGTTCTATGCTCTAAATTGATTTAAAACTTATAAAATAATTGAATCTTGTAGATATAGATGCCTTTACTTGTATAATCTCTCCTATCATTCAGATAGCAATTATTCACAAGTTGTAACAAAATCGGTCTTTTATTACTAAAGCCTTGTAAGTTGTAAGTAAACTGCATAATTTTAATTTGTTTAAAACATTCGAAATTGAGAATTCTTATTGTCCAATCTATCGAAGACTCCAAAAATCCACAGTTGAGAATAAGTCTAAATTTTATGTATTGCGGAAGAAAATAGGGGAACAATCATCTATGTCTAACAAGTACGGTTGATTGCCAGGCACAAAAGTCCATAAATGATAGATCGTCTTCTACCAACATCACAAAAAGTTGAAACTTCACTCTCCCCCCCACATTTTCACCAATTGTTGAACCGACAAATATTTTTTCAAAATGATTTGAAGCTCCCGTGACGTTAAAAATGAAGCTATTTTTTTAATATTTTTAGTTTTTTTTATGTTAACTCGCGGCCACTGGTACTGCCAGATGATATTAACTTAACATTACATACAAGACAAACAGACAGACAGCCAGACAGACAGAAATGCGTGACATGGTTTTTAGAGATCTATGTGATGAAATATCAAGGAAACACAATATCTCAATTCCAAAATTCTTCGCGATTACAATACCTTCCCCGCCTATTGGCGTAGGAAGAAAAATTGTCAGTCAAAAGTAGCAATAAAAGATGTTTTTATTTATTTTGACCACAAATAACTATCCTTCCCAACAAGCAACCGTCACAGCAGACTTTGTCTGAAGATTTTATCATTAAATAACCTGCCACTAGATGGACTATACGATAGTTGGAGATTCAGAGAAAAACCCTTACGTAGTGTAAACCTTACATATATCCCCATTGGATTTATGTGCACATTGGTCGAAAATTGTCAAAACCTGGCGAAAAGTGCGAATTTTGCAATTGCCGGCACAAAATGGTACTTCTACTTTAAAGGGGGCATTACTGAGTTGGTTCCTGAAGATTATAGTGTCGTAATCTACATGTTATGTCCAGATCAACTGTTTCGAGTTGTCCGTTGTGAGTGTGTGGGTTGCCCTGTGTTTTATTGCTCTCACAAAATGCGTATTTTATGCATTGTATTAGAGCCTGTCAAATTAAATCATTAGGGTCATTGTACGGAGTATAAAGTTCTGTAAGTCACAAGACAAAGTTTCGGAATCCTTCAGATTAGTGCTACAGACGATTTCTTTACACTCACTTTCAGTCCGTGAAACCAAGTTGTACAAAAAGCTTTCTGCAATTCTGTATCTGCCACTCTAAGTTCCATATGTTTTAGACCTTTTTCGAAATCAGCTATCTTAAAAGCTCCCTTGAAATCAATTTCATGCGGTCAAACCAGTTGGAACAAAAAAACCGCCATTGTGCTATTTTCATTTCCAAATTTTTTATTTCATATTTGAAATCATCGACCTTGAAACCCCACTTTTAATTACAGTCCGTCGAACAAATATCTTCGAAAGCTACGCCGTTTTGGGTTTGCACATTTTGATGTCATTTCTGGAATCAGCACACCCAAAGTAAAGTAACTATGGTTCCAAGAAAACTTCTACTGCTTGTTTCGCCCAGAAATTCGAGATTTCAGCCTGTAGTGCGGAGTGGTGTAATAGACAAAATCTGTGGGTTCGAATTCTGCCAGTACCAGTTTTTTGTAGTAGTGAAGTTGTAGTCAGCACACGTATTGCCCTCACATCCTCAGAAATGGCCGGGTTTCCGTGGAGTTGCGCTTCTGCAGTGTGTCGAGGCACAGCAACGGCATTAGCGTGGAGTAATTTCCCAGGAGTTTCCCTGTTTACATAATATGTTTATGGTGTGCAGAGGCCAACGATGTTTATTCGTCCGTGCCTGGACGAATGTTATTAAGGAGTGTGCAAGCAAGCAACCTACTGCTTGTATACTAGCCAGGCTACTGCCAGGAATCTACTTATCAGAAACCAAACACACATTCTCGGATACTCTGATAATGTTTGGAGTACAACTATTGGAGGAACTCGAGTGATATGAGCGGGTGTGTACCCCGATGTTTATTAAATCGACACGTTCATAAATAAATAAAAAATATGATGAATAAAAAAAAGGTGAACATTGGAATTATAGTGACATTAATTTGACAATGGTACAATAGCGGATTTTTGGGTTTATTCAAGCACAGTAGATCAAGATATAGGGTATACCTCGCGGTGAGTACCTCCACCTGAGCCCTCCATACAAAGCCGATCGGAATCGTAAAAAAAATTGCTTGTTGTATACGTCAGACTAAGGGATGATGGATTAATTACGTGCTGAAAAGTGTGCATTTCAATGATCTGGCGAAATGAGCATCGCGAAAGGGTGTGAGAGCGTCAAAAAAATAATCTTGACATACCTTAGAGCGGTCGAATATTCCTTTATTTTGAAGCAAATACAATCCACAAGCCAAAGTAACCAAAAAAACATGTAATGCCCACTTCGCAGCTCTACCTTCCATTCATCTTTCTCTATCTTCCAATCTGTCACAGCGTCCCCAAGCTATATTCGATTTCCTAATCCAAGATAATACACTTTCCGTCAGCCATCACGCTGTTAGCTGATCATAGTTCTTATGATGATATGTACAACACTAGATAGTTTGTTTCTGTTTTAAGTTCTGTGTATTAAATAGGTATTCTGAACTTAATGACGATGATGGGTGAAGCGTGCTTTATGGATAAAATACATCTCAAAACATCAAAAGTTTGATTTCGGACTTCCATTGTCTATAAAATTTGTTCAGTTCACCTGAAGACGATAGACGATAGCACATCAATCGAAACGTCGTGATACTCAAAATTTTATAGACAATGGAAGTCCGAAATCAAATTTTTGATAAATCCACCTTGTCTACAAGTTTCAAATCTCAAAACATTGTGATTTTTTCTTATCCTACTATTTTCTGACATCTGTAAAATTATTTCCCATCAATAAGACTTTAATAAAGTTTAAGCCACTTATAGTTGGCCGGAATATCTTAACTAACGTTTATCAAAGTACAAAATAAGTTAATATATTTTTAGATTATAACGACATGAAAATTCTTACTATTTCAAAGGGAACCATTTTGAATTCAGACAAGACCTCATTCTGGCTATGGGACTATATTATAACTGAATCAATTGAACTCTTTCTAAAAATTGGACAGACCTTGTGGTCCATGATGAGTTCGTTTACAGTGGAAAAAATTAAAGCGAATGGTTCTCGGCCAGACTTATTTGAGCATTATTAAACACTGATCTAGACGTTGTTCAAGATTGCGTCTGATATCAGGATGTAACTCATTACACGTTTCCAATATAAACGTATGAGTCTATCACGTTTCTGGGATAACATAATATCTTGTATAGATTTTAATTGATCTCAGGTAATGTTCGGGCTATGACATAGCGATATCGGCTCCGTAATAAGGCCGTTTTCCATTTCGGGGCCGTCTTCGCCGGCCGGTCCGCGTTCAGATGCTGCACCGGCTCTCTCCACGAATCACGTAACTAATTAAGGCCTTAACTTGTACCCAGAAGATGTGTATGTGTATATTAATAGCGCAATTAGAACAAGCTACCTATTATTACCACTATTATTATGCAGCGCGCGTTCTATCGTGATTGCCGTTCACTATTCTGTTAGTTTTGGAACACGTCATGTCCCAGCGACCCAAGGCGGTCATAGTTCGGCAAAAATATTTCAGGTTATAGGAAATTCACGTCACGAGCATACAAGGGTTACCAGATTTACCGTTTTAAAATTGGAAGTGCTTATGTAATCGTATATTGTTCAGAGAAACACGGATTTTTGTCAGTGTCAGTATCACTGGCCCGACATAACGCCGCGACACTAACCAAAAGAGTGGGTGTTGCGCGAACGCAGTGTGGCCAGTGTGAAACAATATTACGTCGTGAGATACTACGCTGCTTTAAATATGTTTTCTTCTTTATGTGCCTTTTCCGGTCGCGTATATTTTTCAGTCTTCTTCTTGTCTATGGCTCTCCACTTTGCATCAGATCTGCCATAGACACGGATGTTTTGTCTTTAGCCTAGACTCGTCATTATAGCCTAGCGTTGTAACTGTAGAGTGCAGTTGGGTGGTATATACGTAACCCAGTCAAGGGTGTGGTGGCAACATCAACACTCATATCCAAGCATCGCGCACTATGGCGCAGCCCATCGGCAACTTACTTCAAGACAGTCTAAGTGTTAGGACCTTGGACTTCGTAAGTTACCAATGAGCAGCCATCGTGCGCAACGCTTGGAGATGAATGTTTGAGATGCGATATTGATCACCTGAAATAATGCCACCTAAATATAAGATTTTTAACATGTAGAACTTCATTTGATCGTTCGCAACCCTTTGTATTGGTAGCATTTTTCTATGAATCCACATCTCAAGAGCTTCTATTCGATTTATAGTGGCTGTCTTCAGAGTCTAGATTTAGTACCATACAAGATCGTTGGTCATTTTACCATCTGTCCTTGTTTGATTTTACAGAGCTTCATTGAAGACTTTGTTAGAATATATATTAAACAGTAACCGTTACAAGGCTCACCCTCGCCTCACTCTGCGTTCTATTTGGCATTCGGTACTTGTGTAATTGCCAATTGCAATTCCCTTTTGTCTCCAATATAGATTTTTGATTACGCATATGTCACGATTTTCGACTACAGTTTTTTTGTAATATTTTATCACAATCAATGATATAATATAATATTTATGTTAACTAATTCAATACGCCTCGCGGCAGCACATACATTTGCAAATTGAGCTTGGCTTTTTTATTTAATATATATAATAACCTATATAACCTCTGAAGATATCTCGTGATTTGGAGATTTGATTGATAGGTTTGATTACTTGACTCGTAGGGTGGCAACGACGAACTGTGTTGCTCTGTCTGTAGATTTGTGAGTCGTTATTTTGCGTGACATCGTCCACGAGTTGTGAACCATCTATTTCACTAAGATTACCTCACAAATGCTCAATCGCGCCAATAGAGGCCTGTGAGGACCTAACATATATTAATATCATCGTATACTCCTAAGAATGGGGAATCAGGCAAGTACCAACAACAGCAAACAATATTAGCAGAAGTAACCGTCTACATATTTTTATTTGGACACCACTCACCAGAATAGTTTTGCCAGAAGGCAGCTGCCCCCGTATTGATCATCTCCATACCAGCATACCCCCACGGCTTGGCTTCGGATACTGGAGGCATTGAAGGAGGGGGCGCCTCAGGTCTGCCCTGACCGTATCCCCCCTGTGACGCGCTAGGTGATGGAGATGGATGCTGTGAGGCAGGCGATGGGTCCTCGCGCTCCTGCTTGATGGATCGCATCTCCAGTCTTTCCATCATAGGAGGCGGTTGAGGACTATGTCGAGAAGGTTGATGATGCTGGGAGGTACTCATATGATGCTGTTGCTGCTGCTGTTGTTCCTTTTGTAGTTGTTGCTGCTGGTCTTGTGAGATTTTTTCTGCAACAAATCGGAAATAGTGATAAGTTATAACGACCGAGGCACATGATTAGTACAGATATTCAGTGAATGGCGGCCAGTAGGAAATATAATGAATTGAAAAACCTAGAGCCTCATTTAATTTCATAGAAACTGATGTGTGTAGAGCACTGCAACAATAGCAGCAGTGGTAGCTAGGAAAAGATCGCCCTGTATACACTGCACGAGTGCAGTCGCCAACAGAAACATCTAGAACATCGGAATCCTTTTAAATCGGTATGTTTTTAGTTATGAAACTTTCGCGATGGGTGTTGTGTATCTTATATGTTCTAGAGATAGTGTTGACAGCAGTCAGTCTTGAGACTTCTAACAGTCAAGAGAGCCAGAGCATGTGGATACAAATTTGCATACAATTTGTTGTGTTTATAACTGAAAGAACCATTACTAGTATGATTTTTGAAAGCATGGATCTACAAGAGATCGTCCATTTCACGTCATCCAGATGCGGTGCAGAGCAGTAGAGCTTCATGGAAAGTCTCGAGTCATCGCACTCAATCTAATGAAAGCTGGGTGTGGCCTAAGATACTTCTGTTGAAACCTGCTGCCTATGGTTCACCACTGGTTGGATAGTTTCTCAGGAATATTATTTATTCATGATGATATGCCTTCTACAGTGTTCCCCAGCGATGTTTCATTCTCAAACAATCTTTTCGCTACGTACATGATCGAACTGTTGGTAATAACATCCAATAAAATCAAAGCAGGAAAGTCTTTGCACCGGTCATAGCAGGATACCATCCAGATTAATGACGACAACCAAACAATTGCTGAATGGAGGCCTAAATAAGAGTTCAGTTCAACGCAGTGGAGACCCAACTACTTTGGCAGGAAGATGATACGCTGGTCTACTAACCATAGATATGGAGAGACAATATTCGAGTCATATTCCATCCTGGCACGACTGTGTTGCTGGCCTTGTAAGGTCAGCATCACAGAACCAGAGGATTCTCTTGCGCTGCTGTGAATTGTATTCACTGGATCAGCCACTACTACTCTGCAAGTCTCAGGGTTCAATCAAGAAAGGAGCCATATGTCTAGTGGATAAACCTGACGTTACAAAGGACTTCAACACTCTGGAACAGCGAATACATTTGTCTGATCTGTCTCGATTCAGATTCAACCATCTTAATTGTTCAACCGAGCTGTTTCGGATAATAACCGCGAGACTCAAGAGTAACGATGAACACTAGAACAGCCAACGGGATCATTCTCACGAAATTTGACCATCAGCACCTCAAAAATGTCTCTCCAAGAATAACTTAAGCTTTGTGGAATGAGCTGCCCATGAGCTCATTCATCGATAGTTGCACCTTACAGCAGTTTAATCAACGTAAATGCTTTAACACATTCAATCTATCACAGCGCTTCTGGAACGTAATATGCAGAGAGGTTTTCCATAAAACAAAACAATGTGATTCCTCGATGAAGGACTCAAAATATCAATTCTGTAGGAAATGTGCTTTGGTCGTTTCCAATCATACAGATAGTTTATAGTAAAGATTTGATGGTTTTGATTGCTACATCTGACGGGCTGAATATAAATAATATAGAAGCCGTCACGTCACTGCGAGCTTCTCGCAATAATTCTCAAAATTCTCAAGACCCCCGCGATCGGCGCAAAGTGGCATAGTAAGACGGGGAACTCCCCCACAGGGGGTTGATGTAAAGACCTGCTGCTGCTCGCACTCAGTCAGTGTGATTGACAGACGAAATCCAAACATCCGTTGCAGAGCTGCGCCTACCGCGAGGTTTGCTCTCTCTGCTGCCACTTGATCTGCGTTCTATCGATTTTCTTCCGATCCTAATGAAAAATTGGCATCACGATATGCCATGGTTGTAACTTCTTATACTGATCCTGTGGTTGTATAAAAACCAAATTCATGGTTCTCATAAAACAACTTAACCGGAAGTCTTACAATAGACAACGCGCCAATTGAGCGGGTAAGAAATTATAGATATTTAGGAACTTGGCTAACCGTAACTGCCGACTAATGTCAGGAAATAAGAGCTCGAATAGAGAGTGCAAGAACTGCATTTGTAAATCTGAAGAAATTTCTTTGCAGCAGAGATATAAATTTAAAACTCAGAATACGATTGCTGAGGTGTTGTGTTTTTCCGACATTGCTATATGGTTCCGAGGCTTGGACGCTTAAGAAGGTGGAAATGGATAGACTGGAGGCTTTCGAAAGATGGTTTTATCGAAGAATGCTGAGGATCTCTTGGACTGATAGGGTCTCAAATGTGGAACTACGACAGAGAATACAAAAGTAGGAAAAAATAATTGACACCCTCAAAAGAAAAAACTAGAGTACCATTCTCATGTCACAAGGGGACCCAAATATGTACTGCTACAAAACATTATGGAAGGTAAAAGCAAGGACATGAGAAGCCAAAGAAGACGAAGAACCTTTTGGCTGAAAAACTTGAGAGATTGGTTTGGAATGACGTCTAATCAATTGTTTAGAACAGCTGCAAACAAAGTCAGGATAGCCATGATTATATCCAACCTCCGCTAGGAGATGGAACCTGAAGAAGAAGAGGGTTGTATTTCTGGTTCATCACATTGGCCCTTAATTAAGACAACATATGATTCCTAACTGAAATATCTTTCCTAGCGATGAAATATAAAAAATGTACTTTGATAAAGGCGGCGAGGCATCCGAAACGTTGGTAACGATATTTCAGTCCATCGTATGTGGTTTAATTTAGCGGTCAGTAGAAAATATAATGAATGTTATGTCATTGCGTATCGCTTATCTCCCTCCGAGTTTTAACACTCACCAAAAGACTTTTTAAAAATAGCATATACGTGTCTCCTATAGGTGTTTCACTAACAAAATTAGCTTTTTCGGCAAATAATTAATCCAGTTTTTATCTTTTCCTATAAAAGGACATTGGAAATATCGCACTTAAAATTAATTTCAGTCCATTTTATCTATCTTTGATTCACAGAACAGTTGTTTTACTTTTCAATTATATTATTATTAATATATATACAATTATATATTTCATTAATTCTTTCTTACACGAAAACAGTACGAGTATATTTAATCTGCTTGTTTTGTTGTATTTCTAGGAAAAGTCTTCATTCTCCTCCTAGAAAACTGGTGTCCTGCTTCGGATGTTGTCATCGGGGTTTTAATGAATTTTTTTAAGAGAGCATAATGACTTTATGAAAATTGTCGCTCAAACCATCCAGTAAGACTTAGTACCTACTGCACTAGTTTCTTGCTACACCGTTGTCATCGCGGCAGCTCCAGATTGTCGTGAGAAAACTAAATGGTTTGTCAATTTTTAGTTATTACGAGATATTAACGACGCTCAAAATATAGCTATCCCTACCTCCAATGTAATACTAACTGCTGAGCGGAGCATCGAGTTCCATTTGCTCATCCGAGCCGCGGTGATCGAGGCATATACGTAATCATACCTAAGATTATTTTTTACGTTCAAACCGTCGCTTGACTTGTTTTATATAAAAACTCAAGGTGGTGCAATTGCTTATTTACTCTCGCCACTGGTTGTTCCTAGAACTTACCATTTATCACTGTGATCTGTTCTGACCCACCAGCGCCCCTGAGTGCATCCTCCAGTTGTGCTCTTCTTTTATTTTCCAGGTCAAGCTGATCCTGCAGTCTGCGGCGTAGTCGTTTCTCCCTCCTAAGTCGCTTTTGTGCCAGAACTGAAACAAAGTAGACACATGTTAGCATATTTAGTGGATAAACCAGGTATGAGGAATGCAGTCAACGTGCTTTATGTTAGCTCCACGTGCATGTATGTATGTTTGTAAGAGGTTATTCGAAAGCTATTTACACCCACTTCGAAGCGTCTCATTAATTTTGAATTTTGCATACTTATCAAGGACTATAGTTCAATAAGTTTGTCCTATAATTGATATTCATTTCCAAAATCCTTCTGACAAAAGTTGTCTGCTTTTGTCCGATCGCCGAAGCTGAGCATCTTCGAGCGCGTTTAGTACTTGGATGGGAGACCGCTTTGGAACATCGCGTGTCGTTAGCTGTTTTACACGCTTTTTCATAGGTATGTATGTATGTTTGTGACAAAATTTTCGAACGCTATTTCCACCCACTTCAAGACATCAGAGTAATTTTAAATTTTGCACACATATCAAGGGCCGACTACAACACAACAGTTTAATAAGTTTGTCCCATAATTCATTTTTATAAAACAATAAATTTAGGAGTGATGATACGAATTAACATTAATCACGTTTTTCATCAATCCTTGAAGCAAAACGTTTGATAGGTGATAATACGAATGACATTTAATATTTCTTGCATTGAAATGATATGTTTGCAACAAAATTTTAGTCTCAGAAAATATGAAACATTTTCAAAATTTGATCACCCCTCTCTACCACTTGAAAGGGACTGACGAAACACTAGGGTACGGCGGAACGGCGCTTGAGAATCACTGGTTTAGAAAATGCCAAGTAATGATAATAATAGTGTGAAAGACTTCCTACAGGTGTCAACAGGTAAGTAACTAATAATTGCCAATTTTCAGGGCAGCTGGTACCTGAGCCATGATCAGCAATAAGGAATCTATTTTTTGTCTCATTCTATCCAAATTTTGTGTTTTGAGGAAGTAGCTCTCGTTTTCGCGGAATAATAGGTATGAAAATGGCGATTATAGACGTACGAATTTATAGAAGAAAGAAATAGTTTTTTGCTATCAATTAGGAATCTACCAGACTACAGGTGTGGGTTATGTTCCAGAACCATGAGGTTAATTTAGTTATCCCATAGACGTTCATAGGAAAACGCGCGCGCCGCATGTCTCCACCGTATGTGACCTAATTTCCAAATTATGCGCTTATTTTGCAGTATTTATTTAGGTTACCAAGTACACAAATTACGCAACAACTAGAAGATCTTGAATCATTCTATGGGACAGAAAGAAGAAGTTTAGCTGAGTGAAATATTGAAACCAGGAATGAGTTCAAGATTCGGGGGGGGGATAATTACCCCTTCACCTCCTACCTTGTATACGCCCCTTTGTGGACGATATGAATGTCGACAAATGATGGGTATGGTTGAAGATCGATAGTGGGAGATATGTCGGAGGTTTTTTTTATTCCCCAGGTATTTTGAAGAGTTGATAGAATGGAGGTACCTACATCAACTCATCCAAGTATCAGATAACTGACATTAAGTGTATGCTCTCCGCAGTTAGACCGCCTGCCTATACTGATGAGTCCAGGCTAAAGACGAAACATGCATATCTATAGCAGGTCTGATGCATAGTCGAGAGCATACACTTAAAAATGGAGATAATTATGTGATTTTCAAGTTTAAGGTATGTGCTTCAACAATTGTTCTACGGAAATTTAGCATCGGCCACCGAAACAGTGATGCTTAAATTGGGCGCAATTGCAACAGATTTGAAATATCTATATCACAGTAGAGGGTTTATATCTAGTACTTTATTTCATAATAAAACCAAATTTGCCGAAGAAGAGACAGATAGACCCAATTGGATTCAAGTAGTATTTTTATTTATAATGCTTTAACATTTGTAGTCAAACAGTAAAAAAAATCAAGTGTGATAAAAAGTTTTGCTCGTATTTGCAGAGGTGCGGGACTGGCTGGAGGCGGTGTAGTTGTTTGATATATTTTGTTTATCTGTATTGTGGTTTTTGGTATTATAAGTGATTAAGTGCATACTCTGTAGTATGAACCAGACCTACTATAGATATGCATGTTCCGTCTTTAGCCTAAACGCGTCAGTATAGCCTGGTGGTATTACTGTAGAGAGCAATTGGTATATACGTAACCCAGTCGAGGGTGTGATAGCAACACCAACACTCATCTCCAAGTGTTAGGACCATGATTTCGTAAGTCGCCAACGGGCAGCGTCACCGTGGGAAATGAGTGTTAATTAGTACTGATGTTTAACGGCTCCTTGGCTCTGGTTATCGCCCAGGCTATCGTTCATCAAAAAGTGGTTGTATTTTTGACACATCTGTCGATTTGTGTGATTGAAATTGCTATTAACTACTTCTATAGACGTTTTGAGATATTTTACTCATTTCAACTGTCTATAAGTATTACTTTAGATCAAGTTAATCTTATTTATTGCTTAGCTCTAGGTGATACACACAGTTCAAAACTCAACTTTTGTTCAGGTCGAGTTTGATAGCACGCATTCGGTACGTTATGCCACAGATGTCCTACTTCAAGAAGAAGTAACTAAATACTAGCTCAGGAAGAAGTTCGTCCTCAGAAACAATCAATACATACAAGAAATTTTTTTGTATTTTATTTCGATATTCCACATGACTTTTACAAGTAAGCTAGATAGAGATAAATTGATACAATTTCGGCATTATGTCTCAACAACTGGCACAAGTTACATTTTTGTCCCCAGGCTCCATAGAAACTTGCCCGTCGTCCTTTTTATCTACCGAATTTTCTTCTTGACTGGGTTGGCAGCACTGGTCATGACCGATGTGGTGTTGAAGGCAGACACCTAGTGCGTGCGTGTGCGGTGTGCGATTTAGCGTGAACCTCGCTGGTCAGTAGCTGGGTGGGGCCTGCAAAGCGGTAAGGACGACTGTACCGGCAGCCAATCGCGTTGGATACGTAATGTCAGGTTTGGAATGCATAATGTGCATACACATACTCACTCACAGGTCGGTAATGGAAATGCCGGCCAGCCGGCCTTATCACCGCCGCGGCTCATTCTTCAAGATGGAAGCCGTCGAAATTTCGATTAATACCTGACTGCTCTGCGATCGGTTTTGAGTTACGCCTTGTGATAATTGTTAAGTAAGATGGGAGCGGGGGGATCAAAATGGACAATTCTCCTTACAAGAGGCAGTTATCGGAGAATATCAAAGTGAAAACAAAATATAACTAATTTTTTTGCTGTATTTTCGGATTAAATGAAAATTAATACTCAATATAGTAGACTGATCTTCATACATATCGTTGTATGTACTACTAAGCATTTCAAAAGTAGGGTCACCTTCAGTGCTGATTCTACATAACTTCGGGCCCTGGGCGCCGGAGATTTTGGGTACCCTCTATCGCTCTTCTTTATCAGTTAATAAATAAACACATGTGCTTAATATTAATATTTATTATAAAAACTATTCAATAAATTGTTAAAAACAGATTATTCACGGAAAATGGGCGAATATCTAACGTTCTTATATTTTTTTATCACTATGAAATCCAGGCCTCTACGGGCCCTTCCAGAATCCGTACCCCTGGACGCCAGCCACACGCGAACATGAAATAAACTGGGACTGGTCACCTTTTTTTATCAATCGGAAACAGAAATTGGCACGTTTTGATATAAAATGGCGGGATGGCACCCCAAAAACGAGATTAACGAGATTATTTTTATTAAAATCACCAATTTTCGGAAAATACATTGATATTGCAATGTCGTGTCACCTGAACGTAAAATTTTAAAGCTTTATGGTTGTATTTTTTGTAATATTTAGGTCAGCAGTCTTAATATATTCACGAGCCTCTGAGCGCCATCTGTGGTTGATCTACGATTGCATCTGGGTGAAACTGGCACCAGTTCTTGCTGAATAACTTGTCTCTAGTAGATGTTATAATGTTAGCAGCCTTTATTTAACCACAAAGTATGGCAAATTATATTAAAAAAATTTAATATCCGTTATTTTGCACTTTGATGGAGGCTTCCTCTGCAGCCAGGATGTTAGCATAGCTTTTTCAACAATACACGTGACTTTAATTAGCGGCGGTTAAATTTAAGACCAATCAGAGATATAACGACAAGTATCAAAAATCACATTAATAATGATGTTCAGACATATTTTTGAATGAACCCACCCCTAAAATACAAAAAATACCGACGCGCGTCATGAAAATTCGTTGGGCAATGTGATTTATCCACATAAGACTAATCACAATTATTGCCATCGGGGTGTTAGCAGCATAGCAAACATTGACCTTTTCTTTCAAAAAAAATTATAATTACTTCACTGCCGTCACAATGGCAGTAATTATGTATAAACCACATTACCTGGACATGATATATTAAACGTTGACGTAATATCTAACGAATTCCCATCGGTCAGGAATATAAAATTAAAATCCTAATAATAAATATTGCTTGGTCGTTGGTCATCGATAGGAGACATTTTCCTACATGGTATACGTATAGCAGGCTTGGGTCACTGTAGATTGATTAGGGGAAATGCATATTCGGATAAATGAATGTTGAAAAGTTGAGGTTATGACTGTTTTGAGGATCTCATACAGGTGAACAGGAGTTGATGTGATATGTAAATTGTGAATAAGCTCTGTTTGCAGTGGTGGACGTATATCTTCTGGATTAAGTACAGGTACATATTTTTTATTTTCTGTTTATCTGTACAATATCTTTAAGACTTGAGTGAGCAAAATAGTATATGGCACAGATAAAGATACGAAAGAAGTCATATTGGTACAGTTTTGACACTTCCTTGGTTCTTTTATTTACGGTTAAGGAACCAACAAGATTATGATATGCTTCAGTCAACACTATAGTATTCTTTTATGTTAAATTTTATCTGTTTTGTGCCAAGATTATCATATGCTCAATTTGAGATATTGGTATGCTCACTTCCAAGACTTTCCCAAGTTTGGATTGAAAATATTTACTTAAATTAACTCTATACGATCTAAAATATAGTATTCTCACTTTAAGATTATTATAGCTTTGCGCATAGATATAGGAAGATATGGTATACTTGAATGAAAGCACATATTCTTAGTCTGAGAATTTATTTTTATGTGTTTCCTTTCTGCAGCAACTTTTTAGGTAGTTATTTGAAATTTTTAGGCCACGTAGATGTTTACAAAATTTGTTTCTCGGACTTCCATTGTGGATATAGTTTTTGAGTCTCACTACGTTCCGACTGATTTACTATTTTCAATGGAAACGCCTTGACGTCTTTTCAGGGTGTCTCTTTGTTTACTATGAGTGCCAATTTTACCTAACTTCGGCCCTGTGCGCTGAAGAATTTGGGCACCCTTCATTGCTCTTTGTTATTAGTTAATAAATGAACACATCCTCAATATTAATATTTATTATGAAAACTACACAATACATTTTCAAAACCAGATTATTTTTAGAAAATGAGGGAATTAGCTAACCTTATTATATTTTTTATTTGTTAATTACTACGAGATCCGGGCCCCTGGGTGCCAGCGACAAGAGCCCATAGAATAAACGGGGACTGCTTACTATATATCTTTCTGATATCAATCATGTCATGTCTGTTCTTAATTCATAAAAACGGTGTTCAGGTTTTACAGTTTCACTTTCAATTTCTTCATGAAATCATTTTCGGAAGAGCCTGTTGAAGGTTGAATAGAAGCAAGAGAAACTCCATTTCGTATATATAGAGAATAATAACATACAATCCCGGCATAGCATTCCCACTGTTTTTCTGTAAATTCTGACTGGTGCTGTCATGTTAATTGTTGATACTACATTGAATTACTTCTATCATTCAGATAAATAATTGTATTAGACGCACCATTTTTTTATCTAACTGGTTTTGCTAGATTTCCCATGAGGCGTTTCAGCTCATTCTACGAATAAAATTTAGGGAGATGTGATAGGGATTATTTAAACAGCGTTTGCTAACCACACCTCCACTCTACGTTTATGAACGTAATGGCCACTGAGCTATTAAAGAAACCATCATATTTCTCTTATTACTGAAATGTGAACCAGCACATTTATAATTACAGACAATGATTCCTTGAGCCGGCAAGGAGATTGAAGAGTGGCTAGTGTGTAGTTTCGCAGCCTTCATACCGTATAAGCAGTTACAGATGGCGTACGTATAAGTATTATTAAGAAAACATGAGATGAAAGAAAATCACATTGTTACTGTACTGTGATTGGCTGTTTCTAAAAGGCAAACACGCAATGTCTGTACTTATAATGGCACCTCCATGGGAAAGGCTGAAATAATTCATAATGATAGTCACAGTCCTAACATACATACATATATTGAAGTTAAATTGAAGACCAAGCTGGGGACAATGAACTGAGGTACAGGATTTTTGTTATTTTTCCGCGGCCTGAGAATACGCCGTTTGACCAAGCTCATGGTGCTCACCAGCGCCGTCGTAAGTTTTTGCAAAGAGTATATCGAGCTCCAGATGTGTGAGGATAAATGTCTTTTCACATTGACCTTGGAATGCTAAGATGGTTCGGGCATAAAATTCCCAACAAGGCTCGTTCGGTGTGATCTTCGACCTGTGGCGCTGTTTTTGAGTTTGAGGGAGTTGACCTAACGAGACCAGTTTCCTTATTTGTGACGTTCCTGTATCCTTGAGAATATTTCCGATCAAATAGCAAATCGTTATTGGTCGTTTTATTTGTATTTAGGCCACAGGTATCAACCTGCTATTTATAACAACCAACTTAGCACATGAAGACTTTGGATATGGCTGTTTATTGGCCAAAAATCAAGCCATCTCTCCACTATTCTTTACATTGAATTTCTTTCTAAGACTGAAACGTTGAATTTAATTAAATAAACTATTGTTTAAAATCAAACAAAAGACGCTTTTAGTGCAAACCAGCCTGAAAAGTAAAAAAAATTAATAAATATTGTTGATTTTATTCTAAAAAGCGTGGAGTGCTTGATAACAAATGTTATAAATATTTCATTAGCTATTTGTGAAAGTTATGTTAGTTAACTAATGTAGTATTATGCACTTACAATCTATTTACAATCAACAATAAAAATCTGATTAATAAATAAATCTTTTTTCTTTTCAGTGTAGTTTGCTATTAAACCGGTTTAGTTTTTATTTATAGGATCCTTTAACTAAGCAACCACAAAGAAATCTTAATATCTGCCAAACCAATTTTTAATAACCGACTTGTGTTTTGGTAACTGCATTAAATAAACTAGTACCTTGAAGATGCTAACGTTGTTAGCGAAATATCCGTCGGCTATTTTTTAAATAGTGGCTTGCCGAGTGATAAAACTGTTAGTAATCATTACCTTTTGACAGATTGCACAATCAGTTCTAAGAGCGAAGAACTTTCTGAAAGTAGGTATCTAAAAATTTTCCAGTGTACGCCAATGACATCCACTTTATGCCATAAATAAAATTAGATTCGTTGGTAGAGGTGTTATTTGTTGGAGGAAGTAAAAAATAAAACCAAGGAGTCAGGAACGGAAGATGGTCATAAAGTGGCATGTTACACAATGGAAAATAATATTTGCTCTAAAACGGTAGCACAGAGTTAAATATAGAATAGGCGGTGATATTGTTCCTCGGTTTCTCTATAACAGGGAAATACTGCAGCTTATATCAGTAGAGATATACAGAGTGGCACAATGAAAACGCTCGGCTAGGTGAAAAGAACTTTTTGAAAAAATCCTGAAAGATCTCACATTTATTTTTCAGGGGAGTATCTTTTGAATTAAAAACCCCCTTCAACGCTCTAATAGGGACGACGTCATCTCCTAATTTCTTCCAAATAAGAATGGGAGCCAAGTGGATGTAGAAGAGAATAGATTAGAGTTATATACAAGATCACAAAATGATATGGGACACGTCAAATACCAGAGATGAATAGAAGGCAATTATATAAAAGGGTTAAATGAATCGAATCATAAAACTAAGATCAATACAACACAATGATGTCGAACAACAATTATGATAGAAAATCTGAATATTCATTGACTGAATAAAAACATTTGTTCAAAGGAAACTCGCTCGATCTACTTATAAATGCCTGTAAGGGTAAGACGCATTTTAAACCATTTGGAAATATATATTTATTCCCATGTACCTCGGGCCTTCTTCAAAATAAGTAGAAGTATGAGATGGAATGAGAAGATCATACCATGCTGAAGAAAGCTTTTACCAAAAACACTACACTTTTTCAGCACTCATCTCCAAGCGTCGCGCACTATGGCGCTGCCCATTGGCAACTTACGAAGTCTAGCAGTCAAATCTGACAGTTCGACGATGATTGAAATATAAATCGAAACGGGTCACTGAAAAAGAAAGAGTTTTATTTGTGAAACTGTGTGTAAATTTCACTACTTTTTATCTACATCTCAGTATTTCAAAAACTTTTTTCACGCAGTTACAAAATCCGTTCAATAAACTGATACCGCTACATGTGAAATACTGAGTTAACTAACTTGACGACATTTATTAAGATGCTAAAGGGCAGTTTAACAATTATTCATGGTCCTTATTCAGGCCTTACACTATTATACTTCTCATGAAGAAGACCTGGCAACACTGACCAAGCCAATACGATTTTTGTTGTTCAACTAAAATCGTGTTCATTCCCATGTTTTAAAGTGATTTTTCGTTCGTGGATTAATACTTCTAGGTCAGTGGTCCGCCATTTGATGACCCCTGGTCTAGAATGTTAAAGAAAATTGTAGTCGGTCACAATCCCAACACAACGAAGTCTGTGGGTCCCTTAAAGGCAAACATCAAACCGACAAACGCAAATGGCCAGCCGTCCACCACATTAAAAATTCAGTTGCCAGCGCGTACGATAGGGTTAGGGTATCTTTCAATCGTCAGAATGTAAACAGGAGCTGCGGATCAACCCAGCGTTCTCTCGCCGAATCAAAGTTATCTTAAAGGCCGTCAGTGACAGAGGGCGATAATTAAAGTCCAAGTCGCGTAGGGTGTCAAAGGGCCTCTTTGTCAGCAGAGACTGACCGCCGTAACGGACTTGGCGCCTTTGATGTCCACTGTCTTAGTGTTACACGACTATTTGGAGGTGTTGCGGTATTTAGCAATGTATGAACGCTTTGTTTGGCTCCCCAGCCGTGTGCCGGAGGTACACTTTGAAGCCGACGGACGTATCAAAGGTACATTTTTATGCACCCGGCACCGTTAATATGGCAGCTATGTCGTAGAGGAAAAGTCACTTGAAAGAAATTCGTTTTCCTCTGAGCTTTGTCCGCAACCGCAGTTTGCTTTAGAACGGGTGTAAAAGTGCTGCTACTTGCATGCACAAGAGCTCAGTGGTGTAGGTGATTGACATGTAGAAGGGGAAATATTTGGCTCAGACTGGCTATATGAAATGACTGCTGTTTTGGGCTACGATTTAATTGGAGGAATGCTTGTCCTGTTAAAAAATAGGGATGATTCAAATAAAAATCGAAACGCGTCACTGTAGAAAGTGAAACTGTGTGTTAAATACGTAATTATTTCATCTGCATGATAATATTGAGTTTTTTTTTTGATCGAAATTACAGATATTTAGACATTTGTCACTAAAATGTATGTAAAACAAAATGCCGATCAACAAGAAACTTACTTTTTTTATTTGTCACTATTAATACGGCATTGAATACTTAAACTGTCTGAGCTTACGCCATAAGATATTCAGAAATGCTCCATAGTGTGAGAGAAATAGAAAGCTGTATATTGATTTGTAAAACCATACAAAAGGTGGTCACTTTAAACACTATTTAAAATTATATCAATTGAACGTGTTACCTATTCTTATCTTTGAGTTATTTCTGATATTATTGATGTTTTAGTTACTGAATAAAATAGCCCCTCTATTTATTACGGCATAATAATAATAATTAGTAAATATGAACCTTCATTCTTGAGCAAGCAAATTCAAAGCACGAATAGAAGCAAATACAGTTCTTTCAATGGGAATTTGATATGGTTAAAGGAGTGGTTTTTTGTATACGTATACTTATCGATTCCTTAAAGGCGAATCAGGCCAAATAATGCTATATGCTGGACATAACTGATTGACTGGCCAATTGTAGATTTTTGGGGCGACTCGCCAGCAGCATATTTATATTTTACCAGGATTTTTCAGCAGAAGATTCATAAGATTCATTTGCGCAATTCAGGATTTTTGGATGCTGCCAATAAAAAGTGGTAATCCGAGGTTCTTTGATAGAATTCAAAAATACTATAGTTGTACTTTTTATAGATAACCTTTCGCAGATCCTATCACGCTCCAGAAGCGCTGCGAGAGGATACATGTCTATTTACGTTGACTTTAACGTGCTGTATATGCATCGGGGAACTTTTGGAAGAGGTCCATTCAAGGCAAAGATCGGCCTGACGACAGATTATGTTCGTTGGTCCATTGCATTGATAGCATCCACAGAATATGGACAGATCAGCCAATTTTATCCAAATTCCTATGAGTTTCCAGACTGTTGAAGTTATTTATAATGTCCAAACTGTTAAAGTTATTTATCATGTCAGGCTCTTCTGCTAGATGTATTGGTCTTTCCTGAATTGAGTTGAGAAGCCTTAGAAAGTGCTTCAGAGGGCACCCACAGATATGTGTGCAGTACTCTAGTAGCTGTTCCGGTGAATACAATTGCCTGGTGGCATACCATCAATTTTTGCCATTTCTTAGCACAGCTCGTATTTCTAAACCTCACACGCTTTGTAATTGGCGCCGCGAATGAGAACCATAAAAAGTTTGCTCCACAGAACCAATCAGAGAACCAGACCTCACGCAAACATTTTAATTGAGGAAAAAAGAAAACGGCAATGAGCGGCGCTAGGGAAGAAGCATTATAGAAAAGCTGTCGGGTTAATTATCGACGGTCTTTGTGAATTGCGCGTTTTCAATTAAAAGTTTGAAGATATCTGCGGAAGATGAGCCGGCCGCATCAACCGTCTTGGTCGCGGCCCCCCGCAGGGAGGGCGAGCATTAGGCGGCTCCACTCGACGGGGGCCCCACCAATACCTAATTACGCTCAGTTCATTAACAAACTTTATTAATCAACCTTAGACGTACGCCAACAGAGGACTGTTATTACCGGCCGCCATTGTGTTTTCCAAATCGGCGTATTGTCGCGGATCTACGTAGCTAAGAACTCTGCGACTTTATTGATGATATGCTTAGATTGAAGACTAGTCAGAAGGCTGAGCATCCAGAACAGGTAGGGTATATTTAAATCAATTCAATGCAACTATTTATTGCTTAAAGAGTTCCATAGAATCTTGTAGGAAGGAGTTTGGTTGAACTATTAGATTTAACATGGAACTCTTCCATCATTCAGATAAAAAATTAGAGATCCAAAGATGTCCTTGTAACCCTGATTGGATTGTCGTAAATGAACAGACTGATCTCTTGAAATCAATTTGTATCGATACACCACTACCTATAAGTTTCCATCGATTTGTGTTCTATGTTAACTTACTCTTGAAATATCTTAAGTCATGTAATGTATCAAAAAGAATAGAACATCTTGTGACATGAAATATCTCAAGATTTCAAATGTATATATCAACGACATTTTAACGGCGATGGCTGAGGTTTTCTAGCGCAAATACTGTCGCCACATAAAATTCCTAAGACAGACAGAAAAAAAAATTAATAGAACTATAGCTGGACATAATCAATAGTATGCTAGATTTGATACCCTAATTCCGAATTTATGATAGGACCTAATGAGCTAGTTGACAGGTAACCTGGATAGTCTTTCTGAATGATCAAATCAGACAGTCCGACAATGATTTAAATATAAATCGAAACGCTTCAGTGGAAGAAAGATTATAATTTGGGAACATTCTATGTTAAACACACGATTTTTCATTTGAATCTAGGTTAAATACATAAAAATTCATAGTAATAAAAAATCAGTGGGGAGAGTAGATTATGATATAATTTTCTATACCATGATCATGTTACACAGTCATTTCCGCCAATCGGACAAAGTGGACAAACATATATTGATATATTATAGTAAGCACCCACAAGATTTTCACATAAGTTGATAAAAGCATGCGTAAATCATTTTGTTTTATCACCTAGTATGATACAATGTAAAATGTATATTAAGAACATAAACTGGAGTAGAAAAAATCACATAGGTTTTTGGTGAGGACAGGACTCGAACCCGCATCTACGCCATCCCCCATAGTCGCTGTGCCATGATCGAACGATCAAAGGTGTCTTGTACGGAAAAGATTGCGGGAAAGCCGAAACGTTACTGAAGATGTTTCAGTCAATCATACGTAGTTTTATGACCAGTAGAAAGTAATAAAGGTTATTACACATTTTACAACTGACTTTTTGAGAACTTTTATAACCAGAATGATCTCGTTAGGTTGTCCCAGTTCAGAGTATTATTGATCTTAAATTTTTCCACGCGACCGATTCTCAATCTCAATCTTATTAGTATCAGACATCCGTATTATGAATGAGATAAAAGTTGCTTCCTGAAGTTAATGCATAATATGTCATTTTGAGACGATACATAAAGAACTGAATACCTCTTTAGACAGTATATATGCTGTTCAATGGTATGAGGGTGGCAAGTCATCAAGTGAACCTCGTACTTCTCTCAACCACCTTTTTACTTAAATATCCATTTTTTTCGAGAAGGGTGGCCTCCCCCAATCGAAACACGTGGTGTGGCCCGTAGCGTCGACATAAACATTCAATCAGCCGACAAAATCTATAATACCTATAAATACAGGGTTTCGATACCGTGGCGCGCTGTGCTACTAGAACCGACTCCCGCGAGACTTTTAAGGGTGGCCTGCTGTTTTATCGGCAAATGTACCGAAAAAAGTTATACTCCGCCCTCATGGACTAACTTATGCTGATTCATATCGGAAATATAGACTCTGTTAGATTTGGGATGTATTTAATGTTGAGAGAAAATAAGAGAGGACGTGATTGTGTTGCAGCTGTTATTAAGTGTATGCTCTCCACATATGTGCATGGTCTGACAATAGAGGTTGTATATAGCGTGGGTAGATGATAAGAATGAGGATTTGACCAAAGTCTTTAACTGTTTTAGTGAAAAACTTATATTATATTATATATATAAATATATATATATATATATATATATATATATATATATATATATATATATATATATATATATATATATATATATATATATATATATATACATATATATATTTCGTAAACCATGCATTCAGGGACGTGTTTTTTGGAGAGGAAAAATATGCATTAGGGTCGACAATGGTTTTAATAGAGAGTTTTCTTGCTCTTCACGTGTTTTGAAGAGGATGGATATCCAGTGGGGTAGGAAATGG
The DNA here is from genome assembly GCA_949316355.1 of Bruchidius siliquastri. Taxonomy (NCBI): domain Eukaryota; kingdom Metazoa; phylum Arthropoda; class Insecta; order Coleoptera; family Chrysomelidae; genus Bruchidius; species Bruchidius siliquastri. The sequence continues at coordinate 18,396,362 of OX438536.1, read as the reverse complement.
TTTCTGTATAGAGGCTCTTCATCCTCCAAGATTTTCTGGTGATGGAGGGGGGGCTAGAATTAACATATACATATACAAGGTGGCGCAAGTTACAGAACTTGCCCGATGTCACATTCCCTAGCATTTAACAAAAATTATTCATTCGAAACTGTTCAACAAAAGAAATAGGCAATTGAGCTCTTTTAAAAAAGGATACTTTCAGTGCAATTATATTTGCTGAATGTAATCAATAAACAATGTTTATGATCCATGTTTATCGAAGCGCCTTGTTCCAATTTGTGTCTCGAATTACAAAGTACGTTACTCTTTTACAGGCACATCTTTTTGTTTTACATTGCATTATATATGATAATAATAATTTTCCTGCAATCTCAGGAAGGCAGTAAAACCGTTGAACTTTTTTGGTAAATTTTGTATTAGCTATTTGAACAGCCAATCTTTCATAAGTCCATCTAAGGTACGAATTTTATATAACATATTCTTTCATATATAACACTATTCCAACAACATTATCTCCATACAATTGGCCTCTATCTGAGTCAAGTACATTCTTTAAAATAGTAGGATCCACTAAGGCGAGTGCTTAAAAGCAAAACATAGAGCTGTGTGTTTATTCAATCTTATCACTGAAACAGTTAATAGATTTGATCAAATAATTCACTTTATTTAGGAAAGTCACCCCACAGAGTTGTATTTTTAACATAATCTGTAAATTGATAATTCATCTTAGGGATTTGATTGAATCTCCATGTTCAGTTTTTTCTGTGACAATCAAAATGTCATCAAGTGTCACGCAACGTGGCGTTGCCCGTTGGCATCTTACGAAGTTAAATGGTCATAGCAGCTTAGACTCTGCTTAATAGCGGTAACAGATGGTCCCTACGACATCTGTCAATAAGGGTGAACAGATTTACAGTGACATACCTTTTCTTTGTAAATACATTTTTCGCGGATGATGTCGAGATAACGGTGCATCATACATTTCTTAAGTATAAGGCGAACTAAAGATTAGGTTAATGCTAATTCATTTGTTATTTTGTTCACTTTTGTTACCAACAACATTTTACAGTGAATCTAATAATATTATGGATGCTCTTAATAGTTTTTCGACATTTTAATTTATTTCCTTAAGCATAACTTCTTATGGATATGAATGAGCTAAATAAATAATATAAGCGTATCGCATACCAAGAGATATGAAAAGTCCTTTTTAGAAATGTAAATATCTCCAATACTTCATTCTAAGGCTTATGAAACTATTGATTCAGTAAATCATAGATGATAATGAAGTTCAATAACAAAACAAGAAATAAACCCGCATGAAGCGGATAAAACTAATTGTTTTGACAGAGACAGCGAATTCTGTGTTACAAGTTTTCTTTGCAGATATCTAAGAGCCATTATATCAGCAAGTCTCAAATTTGGGAGGACATGTCCTTGGGTAAAGTAGCCTTATCGTTATTTCAAGGTGGGGAGTATAATACGGCCATTAGAGACATACAATAAAGCCACTACGTTCTTGTCTGCATGTAAAATTATGTTTGCGTTCAGCCTTTGAATACATTTTTGAATAAATTGAATCGATCAAACGTAGTTGGCAATAATTTTACAGACGGTAACGCTGTATTCTGAAACATGATCTTATGCAAACAACTTGGACGTTTCGCAGACACGCAACGACGATCGATGTCGAAAAATCACAAAAAACATGTCGAAACCCATTTGGTAAGCCTTGGAGGGCATCGCATCAGTAAAGCACCTGGTTGTAGCATGGTAATGAGTCCGTTTGACGTGGAATAGAGAAAAATGCATACCGTTCAAACGTACGAATTATCGTCCGGCCCCGGGGCCGGAATCGATACAGTTCGGCCATTTGCATATTTATGAGATGGCCAAGTTCTGCTGGAAACGTGCTGATTTCTGATTTGTTGCACGATTTCGTGGATTGCGATGGGCGTTTGGTTTGTAGCAACATTGCACGCAGGTGCGGCCGAATGCGGCCATAAGTGCATATTGTGTTAAAGAATAGCCAATCTTTGAGCATTGTTCTTTTGACTAGTGGTTACTTTGAACACGAAGGCTCAAACGAATGTACATGCGCTTCAGCTACATATATATATGCACAACATCAAAAACAGTCCCTTTTACATAATATAATCTTTCAGTCTTCTCTCCATCCTATTCCAAGAACTTCCCTATCTTAATAATATACTTGGTTTCACTTTTCACACTATATGTGTCTTCTCCATAAAGTGCCATCTCCAAGTGAAAGGTTGGCAAACACCATCGTTATTTTTAATTCGGACACGGCCGCATTAAAAAGTTGGTTAGAAGTAAATCCAAACCACTCACTCAGGTTCCGCAACTATGAGATTCTGCTTCTACCTATACCGTGTTTACCCTGGATTTTGCCTTGAACAATCAATTGTAGCAGTTCGTATTTCTTGTCTCATGATATGGCCCCGATATTCCAGTTAACGTCTCTTGAATGTATTGATAACATCTCTTTACCTACCTTTGCATATCAGAACTTGAGTATTTGTTATTCGATCCACCCAAAATATTCTGAGAATTTTTCACACCCACATTTCGTCGCTCCATAATGGAGAGTTGGGAAATCGCAACATTTAGCTGATCGATGTTTTAATGCTACATCGAGATCTTTGATACAAAAAAACTTAATTTTAATTTGAGTCCGAAACACAACCTTTGGAACATCCATGTTGTCTATAAATTTTGAACAAAAGTCGTAATCTTATGATCTGAAAATGTGATTTCGATGTAGAAATGTAATGCGACCCCAACCCTAAGCAAAACATTGGACAATAATATCCATCAAGAGATTTAGGCGGACCGGTGATAATTAAGAAGGGTAGAAATTCATCAAAATGGACTTCATAAAGTAGATTTTCGCTGTCCGCATTAAAAAAGTATCTTGAGAGCAGGTAGCAAAGAGGAGACTTGTTTGGACAAGCGTTTCGATTCCAATTTAAAATTTAGGGACTCGAGTCCTTTTTTGATTATTATTTTCAGGGAGGACCCTTATTTAATTCTTTATGTAGATATAATGTGGAGTATTTGATAGAGTTGTGTTTTTGCTGTTGATTACAAAACGAGGACTCCAGAATGAAGCTCGCCCTGTAATATATACTTACGTTATTGTTAATCCATCTCACTATAAGTATTACAACAGTGAAAAATAGATATCACAAAGTCTACAAAATACATACAGAAGCTGGATTTCTCAAATCCTTTGATGTTCAAGCTCGCAATGCCCGTGAAGCGCTCCGACCAGTTTCTCAATCATTTTATAAGCAACAGACAGTGCCATCAAAGGCAATTAATTTCGACGCTGGCCTGTAGCTGTTTCCTGGCCTCGCGCGAAAGAAAAGGTGGAAGGAACAAAACGGTTCAACCGGCCGGTGCACCAGCGTCATTTATAAACTTTGGAAATGAAAAATGACCTCAGTCAGGGTAGAAGTCTCCCATCTCTTACCAGATTCTGAAATTCAATGATTATATCAAGAACCAGTCTATGGTCGCAATTATGCTTTTTCTATTCCTTCATGGTGAGAAACGTATTATAGCTGATACCAATGACACTTTTTGTCATATAGGCCGTTAATTGAAACCTCATATGAATAATAAAAAAAGTTATTAACGTCTCGGCCGCCTTCATCAAAGTCCAATATTTGATTTAAATTCCAATACACGGTTATATATCGTTGGTTTTTGAATTATTTTGGGCTCAACATACTTCTATCCTGCGATCCCTCTCAAAATTTTATGAATTCCGATCTGCTTCCTTCATCGACAATCTAATATATGACACGGAATATCCTCTTCCAGAATGATACAATATGCAGTTTGAGTACTAACCTACTCGCATTAAATTGCTTTCAAAGCAGTAGCTGTTTTGGTAATCGATCCGATCTATTCAAATCGAAGTCCTGATATACATCTACATTGGTTTCCTTCGTCATTTGATGTCTTCAGTTTCCTGACCTGCGCTTTTGTAGATTTCTTTTATTTTTGGTCAGATTGGTTCAGACCAATTAGAGGAACAGCAGGCCAGTTTGGAGGGAGGTACATATAATTCTGTAGGCAGAAATGGTGTACAGTGCCTCGTTCTGTCGACCTTTAAGCTTCAGTGGTTGGTAGTTTCTCCTTTTCAATGCCTTATGCAATATATCATGAGCAAGTTCACCAATCTATGCTAGTATTATTTCTCATCGGTTTCATGAAATATACTCGTACATCAGCAATATCCATGTCATTCATTTCCATTGGTCTGTAACCGGTCCAGTAAGGTTTGGCCTCTCTATAACTGGTAAGGTACTTTTCGGCTTTTGATAATAATCGGTGTAATAACAGTGTTTTGGAGGAAAGTGGAAAATTTAGGGTAGTGGTGGGGGGAAGGAAAGATCTCATAATAGACTTAAAAAAATACAAAAATTATATTGTTTTCGATATCTGTGGACCACGAAACATCCGAATTATGAACATAGTAAGTACATTTTCTATAAATTTTAAATGTCTCTAACATATTTAAGCAACAATTTTTTTCCTGTGGTACGGTAAGTATTTCAGAGCGCACTTAGCTTTTTTCGTTAAGGAGAAGACTAATTTCTGCTGTTTCTGTTTTAGCAACTGCTACTATCCATTATAGCATTTTTCACTAGTAGTGATCATGTGTAATGAGAAATTTAGAGCTTTAGATGCACATTCGGTAAGTTTTAGAGATATTGGAAATTATGGAAATATTTGAAATTATAAAACATGTAGATGCTAAGTACAGGGTCTAGCTACTTGACACCATTCGTTTAAAATTGCACTGTTTTAGAGGAATATTCATTTCTTACACAAAATAACCACCCGGTGATACGCGTGCATCATAAAAGTAAATGGAAAAGTAAACTGTCTCTCCACCCCTCCGTGTCATATTCCATACTCGATTCAATCTAATCTGAAATAGCACACCCCATAGCGCACACAGATCCCGCATTCATCCTCCGGAAACATCAAAAAACTCTCACGTCAGCTTCTCCCCGTGTCTACAAATATTTGCGACTTCGACATATGTTCATATTCCGTATACCATCAGTTGCACCATTCGTGTCTCTAAATACTGATTGGATGTCTACCATCAAACTGTTTTATTCGCCCTTGTTTCCAGTCGACCAAGTAAGGCTGAAGTCCGTGGAATAGTCTAGTCAAATCGAAGACAAACGGCGCGCACCGTCAGGTGTCTGAAACATCCAAAGAACGGGACCAGATTCTATGAAGGATCCGGATGTTCTTCCGTGAAATCCATTTTCTACAGATTTACATTAAATTTGTGATTATATCAATTATCAAGTATACAAGGTCGCGATTCTATCTACAGCATAGTTGTGAAGCTGACCACGCAAAAATGATTTTGGTGGTGTATTTTTCTCGCTTTTCCGTGATAGACACTGAACCATAAATTTGCAACGAAATCGAATATTGTATGAAAAAACAGATGTGTAAACTTTCCGCGTCAGTGGGAAGTAGAAAGTCGCTACGAAATGTGTCAACGCTGTCCCTTCTGTAGGTCCGACGGCGAGTGGTGCTACTAAATTCCGACAGTTCATAATGGATTAGCATCTAGATCCGCAAAATGCAATTTAAGAAATCGACCCAGGTACCTAACAATTTTTTGATATTTTGTGATATTTTTCAGGAAAAGAACAGCAACTGTCAAAGCGAGATTGAGGTTATATTGCTAAGTAGAGTAGCAAGTGAGACAGCCACAAAGACGGAAAGAAAAAGGAAAGCATTGTTGCCACTACATGCGACGTTATGCTAGTATGAAAATTAGGACCTTCCACAAAGGCTTTCTTTCTGTGGGAAACGTTATCTATAAGAAATATATAATACATCATATTTTTTGTAAAAATATCTATGAAATCCAACAAAATACGTAATGAAATTTTGTAACCACTTAACGTATCTTGCAATGTATCTACCAGTGGTCTATAGTTCGAACTGATTCTTGACTATTCTTTGTGACATGATTTGGTGATAATTCTTTAGTAGTACCAATTTCAGCAAGATGCATATTTTAATTTTTTGTTTTTAATCAAAATCATATGAAAATTCATTCACACATAAAAAGAAATTCTCAAATCAAGAATTTCGATATACTTGAAAAGATATACTCCCTACAAGAATATCTGATCATACCCTAAGACAATCAACGTGATAAGATAATTATTATTTATTTGAACCAAGAAAAGTGTATTTTCGAATTCATCACTCAATCTAAAGAAATATGTACTAAAGAAGAATATAATTTTCTTAACAGCCAAGATTTCAATACTTTCTAACAAGTATTCCATATTTCTTTTGTAAGGTTATCATATTTTCCAACGGAACACCGTTTACCTTAATCAAGAATACAAACCTCTTGCGATTCCCTCCAAGAAATTTATTGACCTGTCTGGCATCGCCATATTCGTCAACGGCAATTCAGCGCTACGCGTATGTCTGTTTCCGCTGGTTTCTATTGGATTTAATTTTTACCATCCACCTCTCAGAATAAATGTACTGTTAAAAAGTTGGGGTTGTGACTATTGTGAGGATCTCATACAAGTGTGCAGATATTGATGTGATATGAGTTCTATTAAAAATGGTTAACGTATATCTTTTGGCTTCATTATAGAGCAAAGTGTTAGTTGAAATGAAACAGAAAAATGAAGTTCTGATACAAATATGATAGCCTTTCCAATTAATTATTTATCACCTTCCTACTTAATTATATGGGATAGAATGAACAAACAAAAATTTCAATCGGATCCAATATTTTGAATGCTAAGTTCGCGCATTGAATCGAACCAATTCTGAATAAAGTTCTGAATTCCATAGAACTGTTGGAACGAAACTAATATCACCATTGTATTCCCTGAGGTCACTTCACTATAAGCGGAAGAACAAAGTTCGTCTGGACGACCATCAGGCAATATAAAAACTATCAGTCATAGAAGCTGGTGCGACGGTGAGAAGCAACACATATCTTTGGCTTTTCGGCCAATAAAACTCGATTCGGAGATATTCCGGCTAAATCGCCCTATTTACGAGGCCCCTGACTTCGGCCGATAACAATTCTATTTTTGCTGCTCCCTTCTTCTTACAGGTATAAAACGTTATTTACTGAATTTCGTGTGCGATACGCTAGACGGCTTTGACTGTCGAGGGTTATGAGAGAAAAGAAAGAAGATGAAGGAAATTCTTGTTGTTGTATTCGTGTATGGATACTACGAATGAGTATTCAGCAGAAAAGCTTGGAAAACATTGCATTGAATGCCTTAGTCATATATTATAATTTTGTTTTACATTTGTCTCAGGAGAAGTTCATGAGTAATTTTTTTTTTAATGGGAATGGTTCTTGGCTCATATAAAATTTAATTTTCAACCCAATGTTAAAGTTAAAATCGTTTAACTATCTAGGTCTTGAGAATTTTCCAACGTTATGCTAAAGTATGTCCAGATTATGTCAATTTGCCGGTTGATGTAGCTTATTCTGTAAAAGCCAGCTGGACAGACCAGTATCCAGGAGTTTTGATATAGGCCGTATGGTGACAACAAAGTCCTGCCATGTTATACCTGATGTTAACCTCGAGAAGCTGGATAGAAAAAGACTCAAGTACAATGCGCCCTTCCATATCCAAGGCCAGCGATTTCCCTGTCAGGATAGTTGTCTGAGTCTTATGTGTGTTCAACTGACCTTTGCATGGTTATATGCAGGATATTACTACTCGCTATAGCAGAATAACCTCGGGAAAAGAGATATCCCTGGGAAATAACGGCGTTGAAATACATCGAGAGTGTACTTAGCTACTTTCGGAGAGCTAGTGAGACTTCAAAGGCTGCTATTGCATTTTTAGAGAGTATCGAAGTTTTTTCTCTTCATTAAAAAAAGTTACCACTCCGTCAAGCTAAAATTAGAACCACGAAGTCTATGTTCTACTGACTGTTTTATAGTGTTCGGAAACAAATTACATTTTAGATATATCGTAACTTATGGTAATGACAAGCAAATTAATAAAGGGTCGACGACGAGCTCTATCGCCATTCAGTACACTAAATGTGATGATTCTATACTACATAGTACATTTGATTAAACATCCCATTCCATTTCAATCTTCAATGTTGCCATGTATGCATCCCTTATCATCCCCTGCTGTTTGTAATGCAATTGTTTCCAATACCCCTTTCATTGTTTGTACCTATATGTATTGGAGTCTACCAATATTTTAATGATCAACATCATAGTGTAATGCAATTTACATTTATAATTAAAATAATGCACACCATTCTCTGTTTTGGTAAATGAACTTAATTATATTTGCGTTTTATATCGAATGTTTGGCTAAAACATTATATTGTATCATAATTGAGAACAAATAGCCAGAGAGATAACAATGGCTCGGTGAAATCACTTCTATAAATATATATTTTCTGTCTAAAAACATGAGACAAATATTCAATCAAAGTGCAGTAATCTGTAATAAAAGTCGCAAAAACGGATCCCCCTTTAGAAAAAAAGCAAACTACGCCATGAAGTCCACTTATATTGACAAAATCCTGTTTAACTGTTTTGAAGAACAGGTATGCAGGGTTATCGGCATCAACAATATATAGATGAAATATTTTACTAATGCCAAAAAAATGCATATCTCAATTCCTCGTCCCCATTTTTGAGCACTCCAAAACAATTTTAAATAAGATCAGAACCTCAGAAACCTCAACAAAAAATGTGTTTCAGTTGTTGAAGATTACTCTTTCATCAATTTAAAAAAATATATACAAAGGTGTTATATTATTGTCATAGTAGTAAGCTAGTGTAAAAATTTGATCCAAATCAGTATGATACTTTCAGAGTTATACAGTATTCAAGGATTACTGGGCAGAAAAACAGACAGGCTAACAGCGGAAATGAGTACCATGAATGTATATGTCATGAAACATTAAGGAACCACAAACTCTTGAATGCTTTTTTTGTGTGTACTTCCCTGTCAATTGGCGTTAGAAAAGATGTTCAAGCTAACTGGTTAATCGCTGAATTTCTCGTTAAAAACATCCACTACTACATGCGTACACAGGAAACAGGATTCACAGGAAACAGGCTAACTTTAAATTAAAATTGTTTCGGAGGTTTATATGCCCCCCGCTCCTATCTCAATATCCGTATTATTTAAATTTCGTTCGGAATTAATCCGCAACCGAAATAAAAGTCAACAAAAGTCACGTCTAAAAATTAATTATCTGTTCCATATTTCCCATTTATCTTAGAATACGGTCTCGGTTCCTTTTTACATGAAATTCCCGGAAGAAAATGTCCATTGTTCGCAGAAACACAATGAAAGGGAAATATGACTGACGTCTTTTATGCTGGGAATAAGTTACAAATTTGATTTACATATACTAATACGAACAGTCAAAGAGGAAACATCCCTAAGAGGTTTTACTGCCCCGGGAAATTTTTCATTTTCATAAAAATTCCCCCCTTTCTTTTGTGCTGCGGTTAGGGTAGTGGGTGAATTCAAAGGTATTCTTGTTATTGCAAAGATATGGATTGTTCATAGGAAAGCGGTTGCCTAGTCAAACAGACATATTGGATGCAATACTGTTTTAAAGATTTTTGCATCACACAGTGCCCATTTTTAAATAACTATTTTAGCATTCTTTCTCTTTACGCATATCCAGAGTCTTTAGTTTTGAGGCGTATGATGTTGGCGAAGGTACGTGAATTGAAAAAATGAGGAAAGGACTTTGACGTAGGTACATTTTGTGTGCTGAAACTTTGAGGTAGAAAGTCAGTCTACAGACATGTAGGAAGGTAAACCAAAAAAAACTTAAAGAGTAATTTATTAAGAGGTAAGTGATGAGTCTATTATCACCAACTCACTAACTTAATTTGAAGGAAAACTGCATTTCAGGTAATAACTGATCTCAGAAATCAAGTTCATTTCAATTACCGGTGTTATTACTTACTTACTTCAAGTTTATAAAAGCTTCAACATTTTCTTATTGAAATTATGTTATCGCAATGAAAAGTTTCACAAGCAAAAAAGTATAATACGTACTGTCAAATTGATTGGTTGTGAGCAGTACTTCCAGAATCCTCTTCTGAACCTTGGAGCACAGTATCATAATTTGAATCAGAAAAATGAGTTTCACTAAATAAGAGCATCTAAAACCTGAGATAGTTCAAAGACTCAATTTTGAACTGATAAAAATTCAGTAAGGACGGGACTCGAACCAGCGTCTCCAGTATTTCGTGTTGACGCCTTAGATCTCGGTCACCGCACTGCAGTTTTATGACCTTCCAAATCATCTTATTGTCTGTATTCTAGGACGTCTGCAGGGGATGCTGGGGACACGGATTCGAATCCCTCCCGAAAACTTTTTCTGAATTTTTCTCAATCCAAGCTTGTGTCTTCAAACTCCCTTTATTGTAATTATATAGTTAGGGATGCTGATTCATCCGAATAATCTTCTAAAAGCTGGATGTGTAGACTCATACATTCCATAGCAGTGAGGCAATCAACTCTTTCAACTTATCATGTCAACGTGAATCAAGCATTTTGAGGTGAACGATATATGCATAGTATGCCACAACACGGCATCATGATTTTTCACCAAATACCACCACCGTATAATGAAATTTGCCTAATTTCATCTCGATCCACAACACAATGAAATTCGATTACCTCCTTCATTATATACTAAAGCATGGTGAACCAGCTGATAATAAATTAGATCATACACATACTACACAGAAAATATATCAGTATCACCGTGTATGGAAGATATACGCCAGTTTACTACATAACTGCTTGAAACACCATTAAGTAAATTGGCATCAATTCCAATTTGAGACTTCGATATTTCCCATTTTCACAAGCTTTTATTCAACCTTGCAATGTATGTATGTATGAATGTATGAAACTATGTGGTTCGGTGGAATCTTGCAACTCAATTTTGAAAAAGATATCTTCAACCGATTGAGCTGAAATTTTGTATACACGTTTAGCTTGGATGACAATGCATGATTAGCTGTATGACGTTACTCTAAATACAATGTGGCGGAACACCAAAGATGGCGGACTAGTTATTTTTAATGCACTCCTAGTATGAAACGAAAGGACTTGCTGAGAATACGAATGACAGTTAAAAAAGATGGTGATCATAAACTCCACTGCTCCAATCCGTCTGATATATTCGATGACCTGCCAGTGATAATTAAAAAATAAACTAAAAGTGAAAAAACGTATCCAAAAACAAGCTTTCATTTAAATACCATGGTCTGATTGATTTCAATTTTTAAAATTTCCAAAATAGGTAAATACGAGTACTTAAATCTCACGACAAGCTTTTATATCATATAAATTGTGTAATGAAGTTATAAGTTCATAGTAAAATCTTTAAAAGAAAATTTTATTTCATTCCATTTAGCGCATTTGAATAATAGCTTGCTTTTGAAAAAGCTTTTTACTTATAATTTATTTAGGGGATACTTACATATAGTATACTAGGCGTGCGGGAAGACAGAGAATCACAACTGCCTTCAGTCAGTAGAGTCGTCGGTAACTATCACAGCTGTCTGGTGGAACCTTTGGTCTTCTGCTAGAATATCTGTTCGTGAGTCTGTCAACTCTGAGAACTCAGAAACCAGACAACGCGTCTGGATTACCTCATTCAATACGATAATCTGGTGGTTGTTGTGATAAAATGGTCATCATTGCTGAGCAGAGCATTGAATTCACTTTTCTGTACGCATGGAAGGTCGGTTATATACAAGGTTATCGTAAATTAAGAATTGGATGTATTTCAGGTTTTGATGTATTTTTAATAAGTTAAGTTAACAACAGGATGTAAAATAAACTAGTAATTTATATCGAATAGTGGTTATCGCAAATGTTCGATATGTCGTTTATTCTGCTGTTCTACAATTATCAACCGTTTCTCCAAATTCGACACAGCATTATTCAGCATTGCTATTTGGGTTGATTGCTGCAATTTGCTAATTAACAGTGTCTTTGAATCCATCAGAATTCGTTACTCATGTTCTAAACATCACCATTTCTGTTAAAGAACCTCACAGTCAAGCCAGGAACTTATGCAAAATATCTACTTATACTCCATACTTCATCAGAACAACGGAAGTTTAATGACATCAGCAATTTTGCTTCATTTTTCCATGGCATAGATCCAAATTATATGATGGGCCCTTCTAAAAGATGCTTGCTAAATGTCAATTGTTAAAATGAAATTTATTCCTCCCAAAAACGAATTCAGAAGAAAGTGAAAATAAGTTTGGAGAGGTTCTGAAGTGTACGTATGTTTTTGACCAGTAGCTCAGCTGTCAGTGATTTTCTAAAAACTTAAATATTTTCGGTTGCGGTCACAATTTCCTCCCATTTCATTAAAATCGGGAAGATATCGTTCTGAACTTTCACTAATAACTGAGATGTTAATGGGTGCATCATTCTTTACTTACTTGTAATAGCTTTGTTTATCATTAGGGGAAGAGCTTGAACATCGTTCTACTTCTTAGGCAAGTGTACAGTTGTATCGTATTGGAAAAGGTATTCTGCATAATGGAGTTTGTTTTAGTGTTCCTACCAGATATCTGTGAAAAGGGCCAAAGCTGACCTACACCATGCTTCTCTTCCTCACCACTACTACTATTACATATTTTAGGAATGCTTATTTTTGTCTGAACATCCTGACTAGAATACCTTGTAGCAGCATTTCATACTTTTCCAGACTAGAATACCTTGTAACAGGTACTGAAAAGATGACGTCTATGAATAAGCTCTGAACAATAAACATATTTAAACAGAAAGCAATAAATGATAAACGACGACATTATCCTTGTAAAGTGCCGAACAATGGCAAACATCTGATGCGCGTTGTATGGAGGACGGGCTTAGGATTACAATATAAATAAGTAGGCGTCTCCCTCCGGTAATTACAGCTAATTATCTTAAATGTAATTGGCTGTTTATTCGGCGACTGGTGACATTGACAAATGCGTAATTAGAACTCCATTTTGAAACTTGCCCTGTTGTTATGGGATATCGCGGAATTGTGTACTGAGATACAAACCCGAAGAGAGGTTGTTATACGGTGAATATTTCAGAGCATCTTTGTTTGCTCATTCCCATATAATCAGCAATTCTTTGTAGAAAATTACCTAATCTGATAATAAATTTTTGCCTATGAACTACCGAGACAGACAGAATTAGGAATTGATTACCACCTTTGAAGACAATGACCGCCAAAGTTATTATATTTATTTATAAATAATTTAATATTGATCCTGCATTGCGCCCTAGAGGAATGTTCAGTGAAGAGGTCTACATACATAAAAATAAATTCTCAGACCAAAAATATGTCCTTTCATCCAATTATACAATAACTTCCTATATGCGCAAACCTATAGCAATCTTAAAGTAAGAATACTGTATTTTTCATATAAGTAAATTTAACTAAATATACTCATTCCTATAGTATTGACTGATTGCCGTTAACGAATACGGCGAAGTCAAACAAGTAAGTGATATAATGATAATAATATCTCAAAAAAATATGGATTACTTGTTAGAAAGGCATTGGAATCTTAGTTGCGACAAAAATTATATTTTTCTCTAGACTTTAGAGTATATTTCTTTAGAATGAGAAATTAATTTGAAAATATACTTTTCTTGCTTCCAATCAATAAAAAATTTCTTATAAAGTAAATTGTTTTAGAGTAAGATCAGATGTTCTTGTCTTGAGTATATCTTTACAAGAATATCTTTTTATGTGTTTAGTCAAATTTCAGTTCATAGTAACATCAAAATCCAAGGACATTCTAAGGAATCATTATTATTATTATATTAGTATATACTATATTATAGTAGCATTATAGTTTGGTCCAAGCTAAGGTATGCTGAGAGCACCTCAGTGAGGGTGTTATTATTAAGCAGTAGCATATGCATGGTACTTCCACCATATTTGTAAAACACCTATCCGCCATGTTTACAAAATATTATGAGCAAAAAATCGGGTATACTGTGACTTAAAAATTCGCCTGTGACACACCAAATAACCTCCAATCAACACAGGTACATGAATCTGGTCTGTCTAGGTTGCTCACATAGACACAAACCAATGAACTTTGCCACTGTTATTAGGTGTAAGTAGTTTTGTCTAATTTACATAAACACATTTATGTGAAATATTTCCGGAAATATTTGAAGGAACATTGTAAATGTATCGAAATTGTGGAAATATCGGAAACTAATTAAAAATATGAATTTAATAATAATAGTAAACTTTATTTATACTGACAAACAGGTATTAATCAGAACCACTTAAAGAATACAAAAAAGATACAAATTTATCTCACAATGCGAAGAAAAAAAATAATCATAAATTTGGGTTACATACAGCTCTATAGCTCTATCAAGTCATATAATGAAATACCTCTTATAATAATTAACAGCAGTATAGGAACAAGATTTCTTTAAAACATAAGTTTGATAAGATGTAGGCTCAATTTTGATTATTTGATTTACTAAGCAGATGAGGTGTAGGATCCATGCCTTTTCAAAACAATGAATTTCATATAGCTGATATAAGGGAGTAACATGGCGATATCTGGAGGTGATGGTAGAAAACCTAATGCAAGCATTTTGAATCTTTTGAATTTTGTGTTTCGGATTTGCCCAAGCAAGGACCATATTGCATTGAAGACATAATCAAAGATTCAGTTAACTTGATTCTGGTAGCAGTTGGAAGCACATATGAGAGAACTGAACATTCAATGGAACATTGATTTCAAAAAATTAAACACTAAACAGATGAACATGAACATAGTTTTAAATGCGGAAGAATATACAGAAGTTTCACAAAACAGACGTTTTTAGAAACCAATCACTCATGCGAAACAAGTCGAGGAAGAGGCATATCTTCATCGGTGTCATTATTACCTTCAGTGTTACTTTGTTTTATCCAATATCAAGGAGTCAAGACTATACAAAACAAATAAAACAGTATCGTATCTACTGTTTGTACTTATCCGCAGCACACTCGTCGAATAGCGCGTTGCGGGAAGCAAGGTTGCAAATAGTGGAGAATGACAGTGAATATCGGAGTCCGAAATATTCGTACTGTTCCAGACACTATTAAATTTACCTAGTGTGATACATATAGGAAATTATACGAGAATTATTTTAAACATATCCTTTCAACTTCTTAAAATGTATTTTTAAATTTTTTTTTCCAATATTTCCAACATTTCCAATATTTCTGAGACGCCTTTAGAAAATTCGAATATTTCCATTTAAAACAATAGGTAAGGCCTTAATCAGTTTCGTGAAATTGATCAATCGGTCTTACTTTAATGATAGTGCACTTTTTGATGAGCAGGGTAGTTGTTAATTTCCTCTCATTTGACATGATGTTAGAGATCTGCACCTAGTAGCTAATAACATCTATGATTCAATTCTTTGAAATTCCGAGACGCCATTGCACTTGATAGTAGATAACATACAGTGAACATTCCTGATCGGAATTTTTCAGACGTTTCTTTCTTGACATATTCCATTTCGCGTCATAAAGAAGGCATATTGAATTAAGGCAACGATTCCATTTCATCTGCTCTTTGTTATCTCTGCCAGATCACCCCCGCAGCAGAAAATAGAGAACTATTTATCGGTTATTATTCCCTCAGATTTGTCCCCGAAATCCACCCTCCTGATAGTTCGGGTCTTTATATTTTTTATTATACATCATAACACTGGCTTTTTCACAATGCTTATGCAATACTGTTTTTATGGGAATCTGGAAATGTTCGTTCCTTCCTCGGATTAAAGCTTTTATGTTCTCATATACGGGGGTGTTCGATATGAACGGCCAGGAAGAATGCACACAAATAAAAAGAAATCTCAATTCAAGGATTGTGATATTCTTGAAAAGATAGACTCACGAGAAAAACATCTGATCTCACTCTGATAAAATTAACTTGATGAAAAAAATTATTATTAGTTTGAACCAAGAAATCATATTTTTGAATTCTGTAGATTTAACCATAGGCTCTACATGGGTCAGATAATCGCTTGAACTTAAAAATGTCCGTCAGAGTAGAGTCTAGAACTTCTTATAAAAGACTAATCTCTCCTATAGATTCTAGCATACTGAAGGTTCAATCGAACTGTCTCAAATAATAACATCAAGAGTAATCAACAAACAGCTAAGGGACCCAAAAGACCGCATTGTCACTAGGTAGGTACTTTCCAACACCTTGACCGGGTCCCTTCGAAGAGGCATTCCATGAGCAGCTGGGTAGTTTGTTCTCCATTTAGAGCATTTTAAGATCAATGTGAATAGACATTCATCATGTTGTAACGCTTCTGAACTGAGTAAGGCTTGCTGGCTCTACGAGAGGCTATCCATAAAAAACCTACAGAGCTCAGAAGAATGTCAGCAATACGAAACAACGTCGATTTGGGATGGATGCATGAAATGTGACGCTACAATTTTGAGTGTTATTCTGATTTTTTCAACACAATCTAATTGTCTGGATTCACCTATCTGTCTTCCTATTCAGCTACCCTCGTATCATCTGACAAAATATCAAATATCACTAGGAGGGTAAGTTACCTAAAAGCTATTTATTTTTATGTGAGTGTTATCATTGATAGGGAGTGACTATTTGAACTTCGATGGCTTTTTACAGCTTTCACGAAATATTTCGACGTACATTTCCTCCTTTTTTATGTTGGGCTGTATTGTTCGATCAGCGAGTAGGATGGCGCATTAAAACAATGGAAGTAAACAGTTTCCGAGAATAGGTTGGCCGTCGAAGAAAACAAAACATTTTTCTTGGTGACTGCTTACAAGAGTAGACAATTTACGCCTTTAATGATACAGGGAGGAAGAACAAGAAAATATTGAACGTTTAGTAATGTGTGGATTTGTGAACAAGCTTCAGTTTACGATAATTGATAATTAGTATACAGGTCATAGCGCCGATAAATATGTTTTCAAAATACACGCATTCAAAGTATCTAAGACGGGACGTTAAAAAAAGTTTATTAAGATCAGGGCACTTATTCCATCGAGCCTGAAAAAAATCTGCCAGTTAAGGATATAAACAACTCATAAGAGGTACTTCTTGATTATTCTGTATTAACCCTGAAGGCTTCTCAAATATTCCATTTCTAATTAAAGACACAAATTGGAGTGAGAAAATCCTTTCAAATTCCTAACCAAAAGATTACTGGCCTGAGCGGCGTATTCTCTAGATCGGTGCACGGTTCGAGTGAGAGCGAACTAGATATGTTAGTGGTGTGAAAGAGAACGTGTTTTAGATCATCTGGCTATGTCGGTACTGTGGTCCAGCGGTAAGACGTCAGTACTATACGCTGGAAATACAGGTTCGAGTCTCCTCCGCACCAAAAATATCTAGATTTTTCTTTTTCACTTCGATTTGTGTCCTTCATTAGCTGCCTTTCCCGTGTTCACCTAGTTAAGGATGCTGTCATCCATTCTGCCTGGCTGTTATTATTTAACTACAAAGTAAACGAGCTTTTACGGATTCTCAAATGTGTGTCAGATTCTGTGTCTTTCAGTAATTTTTCAGAGGTAAACAGAATTTTATATAAGTACATTCTCAAAAACCAAAAAATTTTAGATGGTGAGATATATTTTTTAAATCAGCAAGGGAACTTTCTTGAATGCAAGATTTATGAAAAGTGAGATCTTACCATTTTTGGATTTTTAATTATGTCTACATCAGGGAAATCGGTGTCAAACATTTCATCGGTCTGCCTGTTAGCATTTTCGGCACCGCATAAACTCAGTATCCACTGTATCGATTTTGATTACAGTAACAAACTTCACAAAACGTATGTATATCATTTCATAAAATCTAAGTTTAAGATTCCATAATATAAATTAGAGTATTTGATATTCCCTTACACGACGTATATCTTCTATCAACTGCAGACGGCGTTTCATGAAAAGAGGGCTCCATTAAACTATAAGTACCTCTGATATAGCGAACAATGATTTTTTATCCAGCAAAATAAGCCATCGCGGACGCTAAAAGTAACAGTGAGAAACATGAGTCTATCTGATTAGTTCCATTTATGCGTTAAAGTTATTGAAAATATAAGATTGCTGACCATTACCATGAAGCCTTTCATCGCCGCTGTTGGTAATCCAAGGCATTCTGACTTCGTAAAAACTTCGATGGTTAGCGTCATTTCTCACGATTTATGAAGGATATAAAAAAATTGTTAAAATCTCCTATAAAAATATCAAAATGGTAAAAGGAATATACAAATTGGCATTTAAAAATTCGGAAAAAAACCTGTCCGACTGGAGGATTTGAACTCACACCCTCTGCTTGCCGCTGAGGTGCTCTGTCTCTAAGCTTAGCGGCTAGTAGCTACTCTCAGAGCAGTTAGAAGGTTCGGGTTCGAATCCTGTAATGGGCCAGGTTTTGTTTTCCGAATCTGTATATAATCCTCCATTTTGCGGATCAGCAAGTGAATAACTGACATGAGAAAGGGCAGATGAGACTCACCTGCCGGAAAGTCTTTTGAGGGAAATGATTAGAATAGCCGTCGCCATTTTCGATGTTCTAAACCAATACCAATCAAACAATGAAATCGAATATAACGCCAACACCGCGTCCGATACGCATGGGGAATCTCGTTAATATAATTAACTGTCTTTGTCAATTCGTTCCCGTACAGTCGGAGACGGATTCATTTCAATTATTCCCGACCAATTAATATTAGCATATGCGGCCAGTCGTGACAGAACTAAGACAGAATACGATACGCCGCCGCCACCAATCGGTCCGCTTCACTGCCGCAGCCACAGACAAAAGCGAATACCGGACAGGCTGAATAACTGTTGGTTTTCCGGATGTTGAACAATTGAACGCCGCTTATCGAATTGACGTCGTCGCCGTTGGACGTTTTTTTCGGCGGCTCCTGATTTGTCGGATGTGACTGAATGCACTTCGACGTTTCCTTTCTGCATACGTTTCGCAGACTTCCAGTCATTTGGTTGCTTTTTCCCGATCATGCTGGTCCATTCAATACTACAGCAACAAACATTAGAGGAACGTGTCCAAATACAAGTGCCGAAATTAGTGGCACCAGGAATTTGCCGACTATCTTGTTGATTTTTTTATAAATAGCCTACTGAGTCATTTTTTAGGAAAGCAGCCTATCTTGCTCCAGAAGCGCTGTGACAGGATAAATGTCCAATCATATTCACCTTATAACGCCATCGGGAAAACGAGGTAGAGGCTCGTTTGAGGCATTGGAACTTCGACCAGGATGTTTAGTGTTGGCTTGACTGGTTAATTTTGATGTTATTATGCAAAACAGCTCGGTTGGATATTTACATCATATTATATGTACAATAGAGATAAACCAGTCCCCATTCCGCATCCCCAAGTATGCGAGCTTTAAAAGCGCTGCGAGAGCATGAATGTATATTCACATTAACCTTAGAAAGATGTAGAACAAAGTCCATCAGACTGTATTAAAAACTTACTGCTTCAATTCCGCGTTTCTCAAGATTGTAATAGTTATTAATACATAATCTCAAGACATGTGATTCTAAAAATATTAGCCCTTATAGTGTTTGTAATCGGGTGTGGGAACCATATTGGAATCACTGTTTAGTAATGCATATTTTGTTCGAAATTTCCAGATGACAGAATAATGGAGCTGTGGATCAAATCTTAGATATTTCAGCTATTAAGGTCATTAAGTATGTTCTAATGCAGAAAGACAAGCTTCTCATTGTGACTCATTCAATAATGTCAATTAGTGTTCATATTAGATTAATGAAATGAGCTTGTGGAGTTCCCAAGTATTAATCAAATAAAAATTGTGCAATGTAGACTAGTTTCACAAATAAAACCCTGTGTTTGTGACGCGTTCCGATTTAATATGTGAATTATCTTCTGGCTGTTCTAATTGAATCTTTATATAAGAATGGCTAGGGGATGACGATGATCAATTGCTGTTGAAAAAAACTCGATAACATCATGTCTCGTACTGCTATTATATTGAAAGTGCAAAATTATGCCAAAAAAAGCGTGATTAAATATTAAAAACAACCTGTGGACGCCTTTTATCTTGTAAGCTGAAATGAAATTTGATTTGATTTACCTTTCTTACATTCGTACCATTATGAGAAATCAGAAAATCTGCAAAGGCAGAAAGAAGATCAAAGCCAAGAAATGCCACGAGACAGAAACGTCCGCACACAACTTCTACAATTGTATCAAAAACACTCACGTGATATGCGATGCAAAGAAACAGAGCGAATCACCACTTCGCAAATTACACGTAATCATATATTTTAAGACAACATTGTACATCCATATAACTCTGGAGATGTAACATGAAACCGCTACATCCCCTTCTTGTCGGCCCTCAATCTACCGACCGACCCTCTCCTCATCCCTATTGATTATCGGGTCGATGAAATTTTTCAGATGAAAGTTATGTAGGTCATATTGTGCGTGTACTCTTCTTTAGATATGCAGCTGAAGCGAGAAGTGGGAGGCGGTGAGTAAAAGCGCGGAAAATCGATACTAGAAGGGATGCACCCAACTTTCACAGATTGAAAGTTTCCTAACGCACACACACCACCATGTTTGTGACCTTAATTTTACCGTGAGGGTTTTGACACGGTTACCTACACTTTCGTTTATATTAGTCAACACACTGCAGGATCTTGGATGACAGGGAATTTGACGATAAATACTCTGTTACTTTGTGGATACAGGATCCTCAACTTCGATGTTTGTTCTAGTTCAAATAAAAATAGACAAAAAAACCAAGAATACTCTCAATAATTTACTACGATTTGTTTTGGAATAGTTACGAGGGTTAGTGAGGGAAGCACAAATACCATTGATATGAATTTTAAAAGGACGCTACGCATAATGATAAAATGCAGCTAGTACCACCGTGAATATGACAGACTTTTGTAGTCTTTCACTACGGGTAACAATTCTGATTGAAGAATTATGTAGTTTGTTCGGGATGTTGCGTTTTCTTGGCGTTACATGACATATACATCACCAAAAAAATGTCACTCATTTACATCGCTCTGTCTCTGTCTCTCTGTACTTTGTCCGTTAATGCTTGGTTCCTCTATAACTAGAAAAGTAATTTTTAGATTTTGTTGAATTTTGACAATAGGCTAATAGTGTGACAGGGACGAAAAAGCTTAGTAGTTTTCGTAAATCGGTTATGTGGTTTTGTAAAATAATGAATGAAAAAAAATCGATTAAACTTTGCTTTTGGACGTTTTCGAGGCCCGTGACCATTTTAAAATTTGTGGAGTGTGGAGGTAGGAAGAGCCCCAAACAAATACATTGAAGATATAACCATATAACAACACTCGATGCATCTGGTCTACTTCACAAGCGATACTGACGAACGTTCTGTACGTATAATATAGATAGATGCTCTCGGCTTTAGTCAAGTGGTCACGTTTAATTCAAAACTCAAGTTTGTCTTGATTATATTTTTATTTGATATTATTTCATATCAATGCATTCTACTTGAATAATGGTTATAAATAATAAAATAACTGATATTTAGAATTAAAAAAATAGCGTCAAATAGCTTGAATCGGTATTTCACTTGCAGTGATATAAGTTTATCGGATTTAGAATAATTAATCAAGTTGGATATGGATTGGATGTTTCGGAAATTTTTTTGAACTATATACAAGATTTAGTCTTGCAGTAGTTTTAATGTTTTTTTTTAATTTAAATTCAATATATTCCTCAGTTTTAGTTCTTATTCATATACTTATCTGTCTGAGTGCATTTATAGCACATTTAAAATTTTTAATATGTGCGTGACCAGATATAGCGTGAAAATAAAACTTTCAGTCTACAAAAAAAAAATGGTATTTTATAATTATTTTCTTCTCCTCCATACTACTAGATGTTTTATATTCCTTTAAATAAACTGCTTGAATTTGTTGTGATGCTGATGCTGATCACAAACAAAAACAAAAAAGGGTATGCGTAATGTCCTTGAAATATATATATATATATTTATGACATATATATATATATATATATATATATATATATATATATATATATATATATATATATATATATATATATATATATATATATATATATATATATATATATATATGTCAAAAGCAGAATCATAAACTATGGAACGAAATAAAATATGTACCATCAGGAAATAAAAAGCTCTTAGTTACCATTAAATATCACTAAAAACGTTAAACTTGCATGCCCAAATGAAGCACATCTGAATATACGGCGAACATTCCCTTGAATACAATGTTAAATTTAATTTGAAAGCCGCGAGGGTCATTAGTGATAGGAGAAGTAAAGTGAAGTAGAGAACCTCAATTGCATACCAAAGGGTCGATTAGACAGTTTGTACCTGTATCATGATCGTTTCCTTAGCGATCCTGGAAATATTACAGCTTTGAGGGGAGCTTCACATTGTGAAAGGGTCCATTACTATACAATACGACAATTAAGATGAAGAACCAGTTCCTTTTAATACTTCTAGTTCAATTGTTTTGCTTCATGACTTGCAAAAATGAAGACACAAGTCGCAGTCTAGGAATGGCAGACAGCCAAAATGTAAACACCAAAAAGTATAACGAAGAAGGAACCGCGCAAAGCAGCTTCGATAAACAAACATTAAGCAAAATCGCTAGCTGCTAGTGATAAAATGAGTAACGACAGTGGGCAATTTGTTGAGATGCCATAAATTATAAGAAAATGCAGGATATTTGTATTGCGGCCAGCCATACTATGGTCAGTAATAACCAAACAACAATCTCAAATTTATGCACCATAAATTCCCGTTCCTGATGGAGACATTCGGAGATGTTTCTCCATCCCAGGTAGCGCTGATTTCAAATCTACGCCTCTTTTGTCTTTCTCATCCAAAATGCGGCTACTCCTAGGGACATTTCAGAGCCTAAAAAAAATATTTCAGTCTTGCCCTCACTACTGCGTCTGTCATTTCATTGCAACATGTCCAAATTTCTAGGTACCTACTTCACTGGTGTTCCACTGCAATATCATCGACAGTCTCCCTACATTATAAGGCGAGTCTTGATGTCATCTTATGAACATTTGTTACATTGCAAACTAACTGGACTTGTCTTGAAAATAGCTATGCTTAGATATACAGCTGGAAAACCGTAGTGCAGTTCCCAAGGAAAAGTGATTGTTCTGGGTCGAAGACCCCGGAACTAGAAACCTGGGTGATTTGGAAATTTTAGCTTTCTTGTGATTAATCCACATTGAATCAAGTGTATGTTGAGATAAAACTTTTTTTGTAATGTGTTTCGATTTAATATTTAAATCTTTGTCATTCGATAAACGTGTTTTATCTGTGAATCAATTTCATTTTGAAATAGCCTGCGATTGCTTAATAGCTTCACTAACGTTTCGGCTGACTCTACAGCCCTCCTCAGAGTAGTTTGATAAATCATTAATTGGCCGCCAGTAAAAATATAAGATGAAAAACAAAACTCCTATATATTCATCAAATGAGAAAACAGAAAACGTTTATATATACGGTATTGTCTAAACTTATGGAAAATATCCCATTTTCAAGCAAGTTTGATAGCTCTTTGCTCGTAACCGAGACTTAAACAGTCCATTCCAAACTATTCTTAATCACACCGATACCCTGCACGTGTTTAAAATAGGTAACGACTATTCCAGGGCCATTAGACCATTAGGCGCACTGCTCACCACATGGGTCCTTCTGTTATTGTTCCCGATATCGTCCGCAGACATTACACAACTTTATAGCAAGATTATGACGGGATATAACCAGATGATACAGAGACAATATTGGATTCCCTTGGGACTGAAGTTGCTTTAGATCGGTCATTATATTGTTTCGCTATCAATAATATAAACATCTATCTTCTGTTTTATATATGGCGCAGATTTTTGTTCTTCATATATTATAACGTACAGGATTCGCATTAGTTTTTTCCTTATTATGCAGGACTTGATTTTTTTAATAATGGTCCAAGATATCAGAGCATCATGACCTACGTCACTTAGCAGTGCTTATACTTTAAATTGAAATATTATTAAAGTTTACAGAATAAATGTAAGTTTTTAACAATTAATTGAGAGCATATACGCATTTGACTTGAAAGCGATATCCTTTAAAATAAGAAAGGTACAGAAGGTACAAGAAAAGCTGCCTCACGAAAAAGTACAATATCCGGTTGGATACTGGTTTTGTATCCAGAGTTAAGCACTTTTGAAGCTATGAAACAACTACATTTGAATATATACTGATATTGGACTAATTAGCTGTTATCTGCTGCAGGCTGTTCATGATAAACAGTACCTCATGATATGGCAATACAACTGCTCATTTGACAAACAGACAAACATTCCATTCATTCTGTTGGACATCCCATTAACGAAATGTAATGCATTTTAATGAAAATATATAATTGGATGAAACTTGCATTGTTTCAGCGTATTAATGCTGAAACAAAACAATCATAACTCCTAATTAGCTAATCTGCAATCCATCGTACACATCAATTAAAGCCACACTATGTTGAACAAATAACACGGATAGAATAGAGGATCTGATCACGAGAACGTTGTGGTTATTCGATGGAAAGGCATATGGGACCCTAAGAAGCACACTTATATACAGACCAATTTCTATCATCGGCGAGGGCAAGAGGTTGTCCAGATTAACGAGGGCACGCTTAGATGACTCGAATAATAACCCTGGCAATAAAATTATATGCTGGTCAGCCAGCAGTGGAGATGGAGGACGCCCAAGATATACCAATAATATGTCCTGGCATAAGCATGGTCTTGGCCCAGCATGGTCTGCGTCCCAGAAGTGGGGGGTTCTCTTCTGCTCCAGAAAATTGTATTTACCGGAACAGCTGCTTCACCCTACAGGGGTCACATCAGACCACCGCTGGAATACTGCTGGCATGTGTGGAGATGTGCTCCGAAGAAGTCCCTGAATCTCCTGGACATCATTCAGAAACGAACAATACGTATTGTAGATGTGCCTGACCTTATGAAAGACCTTCACAGTCTGAAACATCACATGCCAATTGGAGGGTGGCTGATTTGTCCCAATTCATAGCAGATATTCCACCATGCTGTCATATGATTACATCAATAGTCCTCAGTATAGCAACGACTGGAGACCCAACGGAAGCATCCTTACCAGGTCGAGCTCCTAACTCCTAGCACAAGCCTGCTCCAAAAGTGTGGGGTGAGCTGCTGGGAAGTCTGTTCCTGGTGGTTATAATGTACAGCGTTTAAGCTAATGTAAATAGACATTTATTCTCTCACATGTCTTCTGGATAGTCTTCCTCATTTTACGGGAGGTAATCTATGAAGAAATCCTGCAATAGTAATAACTAGAAAAATTGTGTCTATTTGGAACTCAAGAACAAATCATAAGAAAATCTGAAGAAAAATCTTATAGTCTATCTGTAGTCAATTGAACAATGATTATATTCCTTCCTGAAACAAACACAGCTCAGATGGTTGACAATCGACTATGAAAATCAAACAATAATCAGGATTCAGCTCTATAAACTTAGTGACATTTCTTTCAAAATTATGAATATTTGCTTCCAATTTACTGTGTGTTTTGATCCCATACATGTTCACTGCCATCATGAATTTGAATCATAATTGTCTTCCCAATTTCATTGTGGAGTGTGACCTAGTCTGGTTCGATTTGTTTCAAGGTAAAATCCAAACCTATAGATGGACCTTTTATCTAGGTCTTATGGTCTGTTCTAATATCCCAAATCAGTGACTAGAGAATTGCAATATTATATGTAAATACATTACAAAATTTGATAGTAAAACTAGGTACTATTTAAAAAACCGAATTGTTTTCCTGAAGACTGTTAAGCACTGTCAATTTCATGATAATTGTTCAGATGAAATTTATTAATTGGGTACCTCGACTATGACTACCTAGGGAAGAGAAAATTTAATAAAGTTCATTCAATGTGTCATATGTGGTGTCAATCACGACCAGGGTAGGTAAACATGTATCAAGGGTACAAGTACTAGATGAAGTGATGATTGGTTGTGGTGACACAATCAATGCCATTAATCGATAATCAACCTGTTCTGTTCTGAGTGTTGCACATTTGATAAAGAACGATATTTATGGGAGGTTGGCACACTTTATGCCCTTGGATCATGCTATTACGTAGGTTTGCAACAAACCAACATAGATATCGTGCCCGATAGCCTTCGATTAATTGAAAATTATGGAAGCAAGCGCGGTTATGTAACGTAACCCGTATTTAGAGGTTGCTTCGATGGCTTATGTATTTATAGGCATAAAAAATCCGATGAGAAATCAGTTGAGACTCCTCCTTTTTCTCCAAGTAGTGTCGCACTGTGTAGATGGTTTGATGTTTTCAGAAGTGAAAATTATGGTAAAGTGGTTTGGAAAATGTTGTTTTAGAATGAGGCAATTTCCAAAACAATGTATTTGATGGAATACTGATATTCTGCTTTTTATAGTCTGTACTGGGTATTTTCACAAAAATCAAAAATAAGAAAAAATTCGAATGAACCTAATAAATTAATACTAGGTTCGCATTATTATTCGTCGTTTTGAAGCATGAATTTGGAATATTTTTTTAATCGAAGCTTCCCTGAGCACATATACTTTTTTGGATCATACTTTTTTCAAACTTTGACATTAGATAGTATGTATATTGTAGACGCTCTTAGTTGGTGGATCATTCAGACAAAATTGTATAAAATTAAATAATTGTGAACATTGAATTTACTACTACACTATTTTGTCTGAAAAAATCAACTTTTAAACTATTAAAACGCCTTAATATAAAATTGAGAACTATATAATAATACGTCTCTTATTCTGTCTCAGTACGTTATTTAATATTATTATCATTATCATTATTATTTCAGTACTCTTGTTTTGATAATTGGAAAAACTATGCAGACGATTGTCGTCAGTGGGGATCGAACACACAACCTCCTGCATTCGACCATTGGGCAATGACGAACTGGTTTGTCAGAATGGCAAATACGCTATGGAAGGAACTTCTAGTGCCAGAGGCTGATATCTTCGGCAGTAATTGACATGATTTCATCAAGCTGAGCCGAGTGCGGAAATTCGTCGCCTTCAGAAAATACTATTATAGAGCTCTATCGGATTACTCTGCAGTCAGTAGTTTGTCGCCAGTGGGTATCGAACCCACAACTGGTTGCATTACCGTGCCTTACATTGGTATAACCTGTACAGCTCGGGTTGGTTCGAACCCCACTGGCGATAAGTTTTCTTTCTAATTCTTCTCGTAATTAGTAGCTGTCCACTTACGGAATACAATTTCATCCAATAAAACTCTGTAATAGTACTTTCTTGTTGATGTAGAGAAGATCAAGTTCTTCATCGTAACATTATCTACTTTTATGCAATTCTTCAACAAATTTATGTAAATACTGATACCCTCAATAGACATCGATTAATTGAGAATTATTGAAGCGCACGCGAAGTTGCAACACACCTCGTGCTCTGAGCTTGCCAGAATAGATACAGGTACACAATAAATCCGAGGAGAAATCACTTAAGGCCGTTGTTGCGTCGTGCGGCAATACATGAACTCATTCTCTAAGCCGTAGCAATTATTAAATTTATGCTGATTCTGTGTCTTAGTCGGCGAATTACCGACAAGATTTACTGGGAATACTGCTAGAGATGCGCCTTGCCTAATTCTAATTTATCTGAAGGGAAACGGCAGTCTCTGCCTTCAACGGTGAGATACGACTGTGTTGTACAGCTAACAGTAGTATATTCGCAACAGACATTGTATGATCAACTAGATGAAAGGGAAGGTTTTAGAAGTAGGGCAAGCTTTTTGTTGTTGTATGCCATAAGAGTTTCCAGTTCAAGCTCTAGACTTGTATACACATAAAAGTAAATTCTCAAACCAAGAATATGTGCTTTCATTCAGGAGTAAATTTAAGTAAATATATTCAATTCAAACCTGGGGAAGTCTTGGATACCAAAATCTCAAATTGAGCATATCATAATCTAGGAACAAAACAGAGAAAATCTAAGCAAGAAAAATAACATAGTGTTGTCTGAAGCATTTCATGACCTTGGTGCAAATAGTTCTTTACTCAACTTCATGATAGAATTTGTTATTGGTATCAGAATTCTGTAATTTTCATGAGCTGTTATCAAAGCTATTGTTGGAAGAAGAACCAAAAAAATATCAAAACTGTGCCAATGTGACTTCTTACATTTATCTGCGTCGTATAGTATTTTTCCTGATTCAAGTTTGAAAGGTCTTGTACAGGTAAGCAGAATATAAAAATATGTACCTGTTACTAAGCCAAAAGCAACATTATAATTATTGGAAAATTTATGAAAAGAATAAATATTGTATTTTTCATCTGCTTAAGTTGCAATCGGATTTAAAAAATTTGTGAACAAAAGTTATTATTCCCATCAAACATCGTTGACCTTGAAGAAAACCTTCTGAAAAAGCCGTCAACGTCGAAAATAAAAGTCATCTTCCGTAAAAAATACACTCAAAGCACATTATAATTTGTAAATCAGTATGTACTGATTATATTTACAAGTCCCCAGCACTCTAGACAATCAACGTCTAGAGTCTGAATTCGCGCATTACAATCGTAAAATTAAATTATGACATTTATAATGGGGCACAAATGATCCCTATCCGACCAGAAAGCCGTAAAGCCTTAATGGCGCCTCACTCTCACCTGATATTGGATGGAGGCTCTCGCTCTCACTCTACGCCCGTTGTATTAAACAGTCTCTCCATAAAACCACACAATTACTTTGCCCGATTTATTGCAACCAGCCTGTCAACACTTGGTTGCTTTAATTATTTTTCCGGGAAGGACTCCCAAAGACACACACACACATACACACTTTGTAAATAGACCGTGGTTGTAAATAACGTATACTTGATCGGCAAATCTCATAAACTTGAGGCTCGTGGAGCATAAGAAAAAAGAGCAAGAAGTCCATTTGGACAGATCTCAGCTTCATCGGTATTTATTGGATTTTCTACTGACCGCTAATGTTGAAACCATATTTGATTAACTGAATATCTTTACTAACGTTTCTGCTATCTCAGCATAGTACCAAAATGAAAACAATAGATTTTGAAATTATGACATTCATACTTTGGACTGCTTCTGGGGTGACCGTTTTGTTTTCAAACTAAACCTGGATATGAACTATTAAGGGAAGGGACATAATGCACTACCACACAAGAAACAGCCTGCGTGTTCCATGAGATAAACTCGAAGCATACAGCATTGCAATTCCAAGAGAACAATGCACAAATACCACAGTCCTCATTCGAAATCCAAGAGGAAACCTATAGAAAAATGTATGGTACATCTATATGTTTGGATGACATCGACTAGATCTTTCCATGGAGCATGTTTTGTGAGGTTATCTAAAAATATTTGGTGATATCACGAAGATCAGTGACTATAAATCCGTTCACTATTCGTTATTCTTGAATGTGAATTGATATTTTTACTGCTCACGCGTAAGTGGGAGAGGAATTTATGAACATCTTTAATTATAAAACATTGCACTTCTAAATATGGACTCATCAGAAAGAATATGGACTATAAAAGGTTTGGGTTGACTCCAATTTGACCACGTAACCAATGGCAATACGTTATGCGTCTTTAAATATATTCATCAAGTTCCTGATGTAATTCAATGTGATATGAAAGAAACTTATTTTACCGCCTTGTTCGGTTCGGTATTGATTGTGACTCACCACAAATGATAATGGACGATTACCAACCTGGGGATTCGCCTGACCTTGAAACAGTGTGTCTCGCTATTCTTTTGATCATTTGTAGCTATTCTATTAACAACTTTACGCTTTGGACATTCCATACTGTTTATTGTAAGAAATCGATTAATCACATTTTGAAAACACCAAAGGCTGGGAATTCGCCACTCTGGATATATTTGATCTTGTATAACGTCTCACCTCAAAAGCACTTTTTATCTGCCTCATCCGAAACAAAAATCTTATCAATTAATTTAGTTTTTGAATAATCCATTCTGAAACTGCAGAATCAACTCGACAAGAATGTTTGACTTGGAAATGGATGTAATTTGATTATAGGCGTCATCTAGCCATTTTTTTGTATGGTCAACTATTAACAAAATTTAATAACCGTAAACATACATACAATACTAATTTTAGAATAGATAACTTTATACAATAATGAGCACATTTTAAATACATCATGAAAAATTGGAACTCTGTAAAAAAATATTACCTTTCACGTCTTATATGTTTAATTTTTTTCACTTTTTATCAGTCTGGATTAAGTTATTATCAAAATATGAACATAATTATGTAGTATATTCACATATGCCTCCGTCTACAAGGAAACCAACCCGAATCTAATAATGAAGGCTTCCTCAACAAAACAAAATTTATAATATTTCAAGTAACGGTTAGATTTAGGTATTGATTAATTGAAAGAAATGTGTTGAACGTGTTTCGTAAATTCCAAATACGCAATAATATATAGGGCGTCCCTTTTAAAAAAACTGAAATGAGAACTCCCTGTTGGTAAAAAATACGCTGTGTATTTGAAAGTAATTTTAACATATGCACCACACAAATTCTAAATCTTAGCTATTTGATATTTTTCTGTGTTGCTGGAAACTTGTAGACAATGTGGATTTTTCAAAAGTATGATTTCGGACTTCTATTGTCTATAGAATTTATTGAGTATCACAGTTCACCTGAAGACGATTAAATATATCATATTAATCGAAACGTCGTGATACTCAACAAATTTTATGGACAATGGAAGTCGGAAATCAAACTTTTGAAATATTATTCCGTAATTAATCGTTTACTTGCCCGGTACCACCCAGTATAGAATTCCTGTACCAATCCATTCATGTGAAATGATGCGTTCGAATGTGGACACTGACGGTCTGACTTTAGGTCACCTCGAAATCGAATCGACGTTCGATAAGAAGGCAGACGATAAGCGGGAGAGGCGAGATCGAGTTACCTGCCGTCAGATACGAGCGGGCGGCACGCTGCAGATAACGTCGGACCGACCGGGCCGCGAGACAAATCAAATCGGTGACAAGTCAACTGAAAAAAGTCAATGGGAATCTTGTTCGTGTGGGTCTGTGGATCTACTGGGTGACTCCAAAACGGTTAAGAAATTATGCGATTTGTTGGCCCAACCTTTGTATAGGCCAAGGTAATGCATCCATTGCTGGTCAGTAAGTTGTACAGCATGACCAGCTAGAATTGCATTTTACAGCTCCTTTTGATGACTTTGACTATGGCTGTCGCAAATATTTAGTTTCGGTTGTTATTATATATCACAGCATTAGATGGAATGAGGTATATAATTTTATTTGCCGTTGATATATGTCATATGATGTAAAATCTTTTGACCCTGGTAATCCTCCGTACTTGTTGGATGAAGATGCTTTTTCACACATTTGCCTTCAAAGTAGATTTTTGATACATATTGAATGTTTCAAATGAAATTAAACTATTCAATTCTTTGCTCGATTATCATCTTAAAGGTCTATTTGCTCTGTTTTAGCAACTACTTTTAACTGGATAATGATCATAAATAACAGCATCTCAAAATATGGCGTCAAGTAGTCTGTCTTTTTATTTCACGTGCAGTGGTGTCATTCGTCCTGCTTGTTAATTCAAACCAAATATGACCACTTTGATAACTATCCTAACGCTTCGGTTAACTGTTACATTGTCATTACATTTATAAAGGTCTTCAGGAACAGTTTTGTTTTCAAGTTAGTTTACTCAATATGGACTATCATGGTATGAAACAGCTTAGCTTAGTATGCTCCACTGCTCCTAGAAAAATGCTAATAAATGTTTGCCAAACAAATATGTGGAAGATAAAAAGTTGTGTAATTTACACACAGTTCCACAAACAAAACTTTTTTCTTTTAGTGACACGTTTCGATTTATATTTAAATAATCGCCGGACTGTCAGAAATAGAGTTTTATTTGTGAAACTGTGTGTAAACAACACAACTTCTTATCTACATGATGGAAGGTTTCACCAAGTAAGAGCAACGCAAATCCATAAGTATTGATTTGAAAACAAAACTGCATTTTAAAATCTAATTGCCTTTAGTCGAAACGTTAGTAAAGTTCAAGCACAAAGAACAAAAACAACTTGTTCTACCCGCCAGTGTACCAACTTTGGCCTCGAAGAACTCAAAGATATGTTCGCCAGATGATGTAAAAGACTCCATGAAGACCTAGTAATGAATGAATTAAATTTGGATGGTATATATGTCACACCGTTTCTGTTAGGCGAATTGCAGTTCGAGTCCAGGAAAAACCCTGTCTATAGTCAAATGAGAACCGCACCCATCTTCGCATCACCCATAAAACTTTAAAGTTACGACCTCAAACCTCCCTGCATTTCCCAGCTGTATCTTAGTGAGATGATGCGATTTTTCATTTGGTATACACGCGGTATTTTATAGGTTCTTCCACTCGGAATATAAAAGGACCTGAATCGGCTTTTCCACTCACGGCCAACTGTCATCTCGCGGTCATCGAAATCGAATTTACGGCCTTTTTCCTTCGGATCATCGAAAGGGGATGCGCCGGGCTGAGAAAGCCTACATCGAAAAGGTGTCGTATATTATTTTTGAATTTGTTTGCAACGTATGCTTCTTTCCCCTATTTGTGTTGTGAGATTTCATAGAAAAACATACAGAATATAAAGTATCTGCAGTCAGGAATGACTGCAGGAATGAGTCTGATAGAAATCAGTGAATGGCAGATATTTATGTTCGAGATTCAGGCTTTTCATTTTATGCATTATTCAACAATTGGAATTAGTCCTGTTAAGTGTCATTTAGAAAATCCATTGACCGATATTTTCATGTAACTTATTTTATTGGTGACAACAATTTTTGGTGTATAATATTATACCATTATATTTAACAAGTTTGCAAATGGTGCGTTAAATGTTTACCATCATCACAAATTGTCTCCAAGTGTCGCCTTCTATTCGGACGCCCATTGGCTACTTACTATGTCAAAGACCCTAACACCTGGCTATACTGACCCGTCTAGGCTAAAGACGAAACATGCATGTCTATAGCAGGTCTGGTGCATACACTTACATTATCACAAAATTATGGAATAGTATCAATTGCCTTATTGCTTGAATATTCGCAGAAACAAAAAAATACATATCCTCTATACGAAACGTTGATTGAAATATTGAGAGAATAATGATCTTGGTGGGTACCCTATTCAACTGATTAGACAAGGTATAATCTGAAGCAGAATCAGTGTCAATGTTTCCTGACGCATGTTCCTCTACTATCAATTTTCTTAGACAACTGGATAAGAGTCCATCGACTAACAGCAACTTTGTAACGTGGTGCCAGGCATATTCTTCTTTGCGAGACATTTTCCGCCTAAATTATTTTATTGAGTTTCATTGTTAATACTCTCTGAAAAATATCTCTTTTAATACGTTCATACCTTACAGTAAAACACATTTGTGCTTCGAATTTAGCATTAAATTCAATATTTTTAAACCGCCTGCGAACTAATAACTAAAGACCACGAGAAAAATGTTGTTTTATTGGTTGAGTTACCTGGACAAGTTACTGGAACCATGTAAAACCGCCTTATTAATGTGATCCAAACCATTGAAATATATTTATTTTATACAATGATACTCCTGATACTTTTTCTGTGGTTGCCTTTCTGGCTCATTATTTTTTCTACTGGTCACTAATTGAAGCCACATACGCTGGAATGAAGTGTATGTTTACTAACATTCCGGCTGCCTCGACAGCCCTTTTCAAAACGCGATGTGGATTTATCACACGCTCATATGTATAGATTTCATAATTTAAATTGATGACGTGATCTTTAAGGATGTTGGAAAATATATATATTTATTATAAATTGTACGTTGACTTCTATTTCGCAAATTTTCCTGCCAAGCCGTAAGTGTGTATCATAACATAGAATAATTTATTTATGCGAAGTATTTTGCTTAAGCAGATTTCAAATAAACAACTTACAATTTTAGTATTATACCAGGTGAGAGTGGCCTAAACACTAATCATAAACTAAAGTAATCAGCATTAAATAGAAACAAAGCAACCAATCTTCATGGATACACCACCAATTCCTGATGGACGAATATGCTTGAAATATATTGGAAATAAAATCTAATCAAATCTACAACTCTGCAGGTGCCAGCACACTTATATCACTAATGGAACCAGACACACGACTTTCATCCAAAAAGACTTACATAATACCAAAGACAGCATTCTACCCACCAGATCAACGAAGACATAAAAAAATGATGGAATGGGAAATAGGAATA
Source organism: Bruchidius siliquastri (assembly GCA_949316355.1). Taxonomy (NCBI): domain Eukaryota; kingdom Metazoa; phylum Arthropoda; class Insecta; order Coleoptera; family Chrysomelidae; genus Bruchidius; species Bruchidius siliquastri. Next base: position 18,361,834 of record OX438536.1, on the reverse strand, counting down.
AAGCTCAGCTCAAAGTGCAAAAGTTCTTAGATCCCCACATTCTACTCAATCTTTATTGAACATATAAAGAACTCCTAATTACTTTTTTCCAGCAAAATTGGTGAAAATCATATAAACATTTTATTCAACTCATGTTCTACTGCAGGACTCCCTAGCTCTCGCCACTCAAAGGAAACACTCGATGAATAAAATGAGTCATTTCAGAGTCGATTACATCAACAGCTGTAACGTCATTTTGCCCACGCACTGCATAAAAAATAATTGTCGATCATATCGATTTTCAAGACAAGCTTGAAGTCCGTTAGCATCGGCTATGAAGTCGTATCTCGTACATCAACGGCATTTAAAATAAAAAGGTCCCCTCAATCATATCCCAATATCATTATAAATTCAAAACATCTAAATCCATTGATCAATGGAGAGACAACCCGATTTCCGTGTTATTTAAATTGCTTGGATTAAGTATAAGTCCAGATGTCAATTCAGAACGACCGCATATGCTCGGGATCTTATCAATAGGAATACTTTATGAAACTGTCACTTATGCTCTGTCTCCGGATCGGTTTTAATATGAACATATACACTGTGGGACACATGATAATGCTCGTTTATAGAATTTCAGATTCTATATAACGACGATTTGGAGAAACGATTCAAAGAAGCTTAATTCGACTACAGAAGAAATCAGGTGAATTATTGTTATTTGTTATTTTTTTGTAAATAAAATATATAGATATATAATGACTGCGAGAGAATAAATGCCTACTCACGTTGACTTCAAAACGCTGTGTATTGTAACTGTTTAGGAACAAACTCCCCGGTATCTCATGCCACAACGCCGAGGTTGTCCAAAATAACGATTTTTGGAAGAGGGTCCTTCGAGACGTGGTAAGATCGACCTGGTTAGGATACACCAGTTGGGTTCCTCTACTCATTGCTGTACTAGAAACTCTTAGTGATATTATGCGAGACAGCTTGGTCAAACGTCTACTACGACAATATCCATAGATTGCAGACTCATCAGCCACCCTCTTCCGATATTCTGGACTGTGGAGGTCCTTTGTAAGGTCAGGCGTATCCACCAAACATACTGCCCGTATCTGGATTATGTGCTTTAGGGAGTGCTTCCACACATCCGACCATTACTCCAACTTTGGACTAACCTGGGCCTTGTAAAGCAGTAGTAGCTGTTCCGGAGAATACAATTTTCCTGGAGCGGAAGAGAACTCCGAGCTTCTGGCAATGATTAAAGTATTGGGCGTCCCTACATCTGCACCACTTCTTTGTCAGAACTGGTGTCTGAGCCTTCAGCGCGTTAATCTGAACTACATTTATAGATCTCATTCCAAAATTTCATCAATGTCACCATTAATGATGAAAAACTTGCTGCCGTCAGAACACCAAACTAAAGTTAAGGGTGCAGTGGTTACTGAGATTATGTAGTGATAGATATATCAAGGGGCACACCTACAGATATACAAACCAACAGATAGATCGAAAGACAGACCGACACAGGCTGACAACCCGAAAGAACGACAGACTGTCAGATCGACCATTAAACAGACCGAATGACCAATCAATACCCGACAAAATAGATAGACCGAATCATCGACTGAAAGTCGCAGACCGATAGACGGATCGATATACTGAGGTATGTACAATAGACAGACAGGTATTTTGATGGAGACTTGGAGGAAAAGACCGAACGACAGACAGATACACAGATCGGAATAAATCTAAATGTCTAAAAACCTATTATTTAAACTTTGACAATTTGCGATCAGGGTTACGCGTGGCAAAAAAATGAATAAAGGCGCTCTCAAAGTGTGATGATTTTTCAAGATCGAGATAGGAGTTAGAAATGTAACCACGTTTACTACCACTACTTCTACGACGCACATCTTGTTCTTAAATATACCGTTTATTCTAAATCCACCCATTGATTCCTCTAAGTACCTTTATAATTCCATAATAATGGGTTGTTCTATATTGTGAGGACTTTCAAACAAAACGAGGATACATGAAACTTACAGTAACAAGAAGAGAACAGAAATAAATGTCAAGTTGCATCATTGAAAGAATTCTCAATGCAGAAGCGGCGCACGCGTTATCTGCTCTATTCCCACGGGTATCCTGCGATTGTTTACTAGTGTATTCACTCCTCCTCTCTGCATCTCTTGCTCCCCATACAGTCACATCGGCACATCTCTCGCCCTAATATGAAAATATTAAAAATCCCGGTGAAATCCTTTTAAATGCCATATTAAGTGGAATTAGCATGAAAACGCTTTGACAGCTGAATGCTACAGGTTCCTTTTTAAAGAGAGAAGCGCCTCGGGCGGCCACAGCATCACCCCGGTAACACTGTTTGACTGTCAGTGGCGTCGATATGCTTCCGATACGTTTACCAGCAGCTCCTGCGTTCCACAAGGATATCAACATGAACTCACCTAAGTGTCGCTCTCTATGGGGACGCCCATTGACATCTTACGAAACCAACGGTCCTAACACCTTGTTTCGTGTGAATTCATGTTGCTGGGTACGTATATAACACCCGATTGTTCTCTACACTTAGACCGCCTCGCTATACTGACGAGTGATTGTGGAGAGCATACACTTAATACCACAAGGATATGTTTTTTATCCAACGATCTTCTTGCTGTGTATCAATGAACAGTTATAAATAGCACCTAATTCAATTTCCATACACTATCTAATGCGATAGAACATTTATATCTGGCATGGAACACGGTGACCACTATTTAATGGGTATATACAGAGATAGAGTTTACTGCTGCCAGTCTTGGTCATGGAGAGATGTCTAACACTCAGATCATTTTCCATCAAACTGGGGGTAAGTATCATTAACATATCTTGGCATGACGATGTTACTGGCCTGGCGAAATCAGCGTCCAAGATGTTGGAGGTTCTCTCCCGATCGATACGGCTACCACCACTCCTCTACGGGGCTCAGATGAAACCATCTGCTCGCATGTGCGGGATACGCTTGGAAGCTTCTGGACTCAATTAGAAAATAACCATACATCTAATAGATGCGTCTAACGCCACAGAGGACCTGAACAGTCTGGAATATCGATTAAAAAAAGCTGATTTGACACTGTTATATAGATTTTATCATGGTCATGTCTGAGATATAACACCACCATCAGTACAATGAACACTAGGAGGGTCTAACGGACTCATTCTCTCCGTCCAAAGCTAATTTGTTGCGAATGAGAGGTATTACCAAATCATTTGACAGCCTATACCTATGTCAGGGAGACAGACACAAGCACCACCAGTCCAATCATCCTTGCTTATATGCTTATATCGATGTTGATGATTATTGGCGGCTATATTGGTTTGGTTTGCACATTGGGCCTGATGTAAACATTGTTTTTACCAGCAAAGAATGCTGCCCCCTGAACTTTCGACGATACCAATGTGGCTTCCTGTGCATGACCTTATTGTCATCCTGAACATTTCTATGGAATTCGGTCCATACATAATCCACAGATTTTTCAGATTCAGCCCACTGTGTGACTTGCAGAGGTCTTTTTGTCTCTCCGACTTATATGCTGCTACACTCACAAGGTACCTGGTATATGCAGTCCTTGCTTTCCAGGTCTTTGTTTTTTGGGCTTGGTTTTTTTAAGTATAATACTTCATATACATTTAAAAAAGCCTAAGACAATGGAAGTCAGAAGCAGTAATAGATGGATATAGTGACATTCAATGGTGTCCCTCTGCAATAATCATGGCAACCTTAAAGCATATGATCGGAGCTCAGGAAAATTTTCAGGGTCAGTGGTGTAACCAAATATTTTTCAGATCACTGATTTGGGCAGCTTATCGAAAGATCATGTGCTATTGATTATCCGAGCGAAAAATAACAATCAATATGAAAAAATTATATTACCTTTAGTAAATGAAAGAGCACAGGGTTCTACAGCTAGCAAAACACGAGGAATGTTAAGAAACCGAAATACCTGCAGCTGGAGGGTGACTAGGTAATATAAGGACGAAAATATGTTGAGCGCATAGATAGAGATTAAAGACCTTACTGTCTCTTTTTCATCTGACAAAGCTTGTAGCATCGCGTGTTTAATTCAACTTTCTAAACGCCGTTACTACGCCACTGCGTCCCGCCATACACGCACATCCACATACACAACATCCATTCATATTCATTCTGTATTCGCCAATTATTAGCGGTATGTTTGTTTGACTGAATTTGTATGCATGGAATAAATGATACACTGGCTATGTTATCATATATGTATCGCGCTTTTACTCTAATTGACCAGCCGATGCCAGAATACGGTGACAGCACCAATGGTGAGCTGGTGTAGCGGAGGCGCAACTACCGTTGGAAAGGGTTACGTTACAGCTCGCGTTTCAGCTACGAATTCCATTATTTTTCGTAGATAGCCTCTCACAAAGCCCTGTGTCGCATCAGAAGATATTTCAAATGTATTCTATGTGTAATTTTGACAGATTGATTTTCTATTTTCAACCGCCCTCAGTTGAACTGTTAAACCTGTCATCTGGATGATGTTTGCTTTGTGTGGCTAGATCTGATTGGTTCGGGCGGCGTTTCGGTTGAGTGATGTAGTTTTCTGCTTACGTGGCTGTTCGTGTTCAAGTTTGTTCGGTTGAGCTGTCTTTTGTTCATTTTACCTATGCGTGGCTGCCATATTGGTTTAATACCTATGTTGAGTTAGCTATAAACGTTGGCGATATTGGTTGTGAACGCTGCCTTCTTGAATTAATTCATTTGTGAATAGTTCAAGAACCTGTTAAATCTAGGAACTCTAGATATATGTATAATTTGTTCATGAAAATAGGGATCCCTATACTAAGTATTCGGAAATTATTTTTTTGTGGGCTTGTTGAAAGTGTCGCCTGGAATAATTTGTATAACTTACAGTCGCAGAGTATCATTCCCATCTTAGTGATCTGAGATTCTGCTTTGCTCGTATGTAACTCCGTAACAGTAGATTATTAAACGAAATTTTTTGTACACTATAGTAATTAAACTGTGCTACTGATTTACAAATCTGATACTTCATCAATACCTTAAAAGTTGTTCCTTTAACCACGCAGCCATAAAAAACATAGCTTCCCAGAAGCTAGGGGTCCTCTTACCCTTCAGAGAGTTGTATTTACCAGAGCATCTACCACTACTCTACAAGGTTCAGGTCAGACCCTCTTTGGAATACTACTGGCATGTGTAGGGATGCGATCCGAAGCCCTCCTTGAAGCTCCTGGATTCAGTTCAAGAAAAACAATACCTAATATTCAACGCGCCGATCAGCACAAAGTACCTAGGCAGTTCAGAACAGCGGGAAAAAGGGGATGTCTCCGAAAATAACACCAATTACTACATGAAACTTTACAAGGGCAAAATGAACTCATCCTCTCCAGATCAAAGTTCTAACACATTGAGCTAGTCTATCCCAATTGTCAATCTTTTGAAGAACCTAAACGTTGTGGATAGAGCTGTCGATAAGTTTATCATCCAAAAGTTGGTATTTACAACGTTTTAAGTTCAATGTTAATAAGTTCCATCTTATGAACTTTCCTATATAGCGAAGATGGCTGGAAACTAGTCTGAGCTGACTGGATGTTCCTCCAATCCTGTAAAATATCCAGACATGACGAAATACCGATATTTTGTGAAGTCACGTCACGCATTCGCATTTCTCTCGATCTGCGGCTTTAATATCGCGTATCGGGCATAACTGTTTGACAAATCGAAAAAGTTTCCGGATCGTCCGCCTGCTTGTGGAAGCAAAGAACCTCGGAAAATTTTTTGATAGCATGCCATTTCATCTTTGATCTAACGAAATTAAATACGTCTGATGCTTTCCAGACTGTTCATGTCGAAAACTGCTTTCACAGACAACCTAAAAATATAGGGTCATTATAAGTGAGAGATATAGGTACGTTAAAGTCTGTCATCACTGATAAAACGTTACAGAAATTTGTTGCCGAGATATATCACTACGAATCTTATTGAAAATTTCTGATTGTCGTTATCAAAATCAAGATTGCAAGCAAAAAGCAATATTTTTTGCTTTTGTAGTTCATTGCGAGACATCTGATAGATGGATGTGCTTCTCCTCGCGACTAATCACATCAATTGGGATAATCTGGATACGGGAGAACTATTACCAGGTGAGTGGAGAATAAATGATGATCAATCTGGAACCTAGAGCAATAGGGTGGTATATACGTAACCCAGTCAAGGGTGTGATAGCAACATCAACACCCATCTCCAAATTGGAGGGCATACACTTAACAAACAATTATATTTCAAATCATAACTGCTTCCTCCATTTACCTGGAAGCATGTCTATATAACACCGTCTTTCCATTAGAATGAGTGTCAATAAATACCAGTTACATCAAAACAGCACGTACCTGGAATTGGAGCAACTCGTGGCTCGTGCTTGGACATAAAAACAAAAAGTGAGCAGCTGTTCACAGCAGCCCGTGAATAAAAGTATTATGTTGAGCGGAGAATTAAATCATGTCACTTCCCAGCTATTTGTTGCAATAAAGTTTGTGTTGCAAAATAGATATGCGTCAGTTTTATTACACCGCCGGTAAATTATTAAAACATATTTGTTAGTTAACGTATAGCACCAATTAAAATTATAAAATTTGCATTCCGGCACAACACACACACACACACACACACACACACACACACGAGGCTATTCTATCATTAATTGATCGATTCCATATTATGACCAGAAAGTTTGTCATATTTCATTAATGCGAACTATTTATTGAAAATTGTTTTGCTCAAATATTGATTTTGTTTGCTGATTATACACAAAGTTTTATATTCGTTCAGAGCATTATTGTTTTTCCTTTTGACTGGTTATTTTATTTAAATATGGAATCTGCTACTGTTTATGCTTTGCGTTTGTTATTTGTTTTTAATACAATATTAAACGTTTATTTTGCGATTTTTGCTATTGGTGTGGTTCCAACATGGTGGTATGCATGGCATGCTTTACGGTACAGTTCGGTATTTTGACTGACTGTTATACATAACGATTATTATCAGGGATTTGTATACGAAAAAAGACCTTCCAAACCACGGCACTATGCATAGTACCAGGAGTCGGTTCTTTTGTCCAAATCTTCCGACATCAACCGTTACCCTGAGCCTTGTTTAGAATATCTATTTTTTTCCAATTAGCTTTTTAGTTATATAGATTGTAGATGTTTTTACGTAGTGAAGTTCTTCCATCATAGCTTAAAGAAGGTAATATCTTATAGCATGAAATATCTGAAGAATAAAAATATTTTATCACACGAAATATTTTGAAGTCCTTTTAAAGTCAATGGTTAAGGTTATCTAATCCATTAATGCTAGTGCAAATGCAGTCGCCAAAAGATGTTTCCGATACGATACGCAAAAGAAAAAAGGTATTTAATATGAAAATATTAGAAACATAACGTTAAATTTGGTAACTCTACTTTTGTATTCATTATAGGACCTAGTTACCTAGTTGATAAGTAAGCTGGACAGTCTTTGTAATTAGACAAATCTGAAAGTCCGACGATGATTCAAATATAAATCGAAACGCGTCACTGAAAGAGTGTATTTATATTGTGAGACTTTGTGTTCTATAATACAATTTTTCAAATTTTATGTTTTTAGTTATGTTTTGAAAATGGTCGTCCTTCGAAAATTCTAATGGTCCAATTGATTGTTTATATCTTTTTAACAAACTTACATCACTATAATAATAATGAAAAAATATTAATTTCTGCTTCATGAATAAGAAAAATCAATAGAATTTAAGCTATTTTATGCAGCAGGACACAACTTCATAAAAGAAAATTGAGATTAATAACCTTTTGATGTTCTCTTGATTTTTTCCAAACTAAACTTCGGCATCCGACTAATTTTATTCGAAGGCTAACATCAAGTTACGCAAACTGTTTTGTTTGTGTGTATATCTTGAATTTAGTGAATATAGTTCGGATTGGAAAAACAGTTTTCTACCTTGGGTGATTCTGAAGGCTATGACGAAATGGATAACAATTTACCTAAAATATTCGCTTTTTATTATTAATAAATAACACAAACACCCAAATTACTAATTTTGTTTATTTTTAGTGAAGAATATTGAGAATAATCCCCAAGAACGTGACCCTCATGTGGGTCCCTGTTCACATTTATGTGTCAGGTAACGAGAAAGCAGACTGCTTGACAAGGATCGCCGAAAGGGGCACATGCATTGGCC